>JAVSCE010009484.1:0-600000 GCA_032199065.1 Smutsia gigantea | reverse complement strand
TACAAATGCCTGGAGGTAAATTAGGAAATTCATTATTGAGTAAACCTTATCAAAAGTGTGCTCTTTGGGTGAGGACTGTTTGTTTTCATTATTGCCCTATAATTAGAGCAGTAAAAATTATGCTTAACTTTTTCAAAGGGCAGAGTCATAAGTGCTCTCTCTGACTGCTGGTTGGCAGGCCCCAGCATCACCTCCTCTGTGTGCCGTGTGCCATGCAGGCCTTAATGCTGAGCATGTAAGAAGTTGTTAAGACTCAGGTAACATCCTAAAACCATACTTCTTGAACTCTGATTCTGTAAAACATTCACAAGACTTGTTGTTTTTAAAAAACTTTTTATTTTGGAATAATTTCAAATCCACAGAAATTACAAGAATGAGAAAAGAACAAAGAACACCCCAGTATCCTTTATCAAGATTCACTTGTTGAACATTTTACTTTTTTTATATATTTATTGTTTTGTCATTGAAAAGAAAGTTGCCCACATCATGGTTCTTTACCTGTAAACAGCTCAGTGTGTATTCCCAAACAAGAATATACACATTATATATCCCATAAGTTACAATGATTCTTCACAAACCTTCCTTGTGAAAAAGTTTTTGTTGCTGAAGAATTCATGAAGCCCTCCTGGATATTTTGGTCATTTCAAAGCAAGAGGTTAGAGCTCCCTTCATCGGGGCCAGACCACATTCACCACAGGTGTGCTTACGGGCAATGAGGGAAGGATGCTGAGCTTGGAGTCAGCAGACCAAGGGTTTAGGTCTGACATCACCACCCAGTGGTCTTCTGATCTGCAGAAAGCTGCTTCATTACTTTGAGCCCTTGGCATATATAAAAACACTGTGAAATGGTATACAAGTGGGACAAAGAGAGGAAAGAAACATGCATTTATTGAATATTTACAATATGCCCCATGTTTTACCTCTTTCGTGACCTTAATTGAAAGAGATGTTAACCTAGTCCTATTTCACAGGTAGGAAACTATGAAATCAACAGGAGTTGGGCAACTTGCCTAAAGTTAGTTCAGTTTATCAGACAGTGGATGCCTGCTGTTTGCCAGGTCCTTAGCCAGGCAGAGCGCAAACAAAAATGACTAAGACCCAGTCCCTGTCCTCAGGGCACACACAGAAAGAGAAGACAGATATTTAAACACATTACAACCCCAAGGGATGGTAAGTCCAAAACTAGAGGTGTATATCATGACCCACATTTCTTCAAGAAATATTTAGAGGGTACCTAATAGTCTGGCAAGTGGGGATTACAATGATAAAAAAGATAGATGGAGTCCCCACTGTGGTAGAATTTACATTTAGTAGAAGAGAGACAGACAATAAACATATAAACAAATACATGAATGAGATTATATGGTGATAAGTGCTATGAAGAAACTAAAGGAAGGTGATGTGTTTAGGAAGGCGGCACGTGCAGGGAATTCAGTGGTCAGGATTTGTAGCCTGGGCGTGAGTCGCTCCAGTGTCTGTGTGCCTTCTGCAGCGGCTTCCTGCTTCTCACGGAGGAGCTACTCTGTGCCAGATGGTTTTCTTCCTTGGAGCCTGGGAAGCCAGGCCTTTTGGAAATGCTATCAAGAGAGAAATCATTTGCTAACTGAAACCATCCCATAAGATACAGTTTACCTGACTCTTTACCAGAACGAAGATGAGGGTGCAGGTGGAGCCCACCTAGACCCAGAGAAGGTGGTGTGAGGGTCCAGTAGGCTTGAAAAAGAAGTGGGCTTTCTCATTCTCAGCACGAAATCACACAAGAATACTCCATTTAAATGTGAACTTATCATAATGGAGAAATTCTCCGGGCCCCATTCTCCTCAGTTACCCGCCTTCCTGTGCTCTTCGGTGATGTGAGCTAGTGGTTTTGCTAATTCTGGTAAAAATGTAGTTTTTAATCAGAATAAATATAGAAAACAAATAGCACAAACGGAGATGAGGTAGAAAACAAAATTCAAGCTTTTTTAATCAAAGAAGATACTCCTTTTATATTTTGTTAATTTTTTTATAGCTTAGAGTAATTATATAGATCTGTTGGGCTTCAAAGACCTAGAAAGCTAAATATTAAGAAATGACTGTTGGGATTGAAAACATAATTCTTCATCCATTCTTCTTGTTAATTGTCAGTGGCAATGGAAGAAGACAATGGAGTGTGTTGTTAGTGCAAACGGAGTCTAAATAGAAAACTGTAAAACAATGTAAAGATTCTCATAGGAAATATTCATATTGGGTCAATTGTGCCAACTTTGAGAAATGGCTTGAAATAGTAAAATGAGTCCTATTGGGATAATTGGACTCAAATCCATTCCAACCAGCTGAATCCCCATGTTTGTCAGTAATGTCTTTTTTTCTTGGCCCTTTACAACAGTGTTGCACTCACTACAAGAACTTAACTAGGTACTAAGTTTAAGACTTAAGAGGTAATCCATCCAGAAGGGACTCGGATATCCATGTGTTTAGCTCAGTAGATGCCCCCGGCAGAAAAGGGAGCTCCCATACCCTTCTTAACTTCAGTCAAGTATTTCTTTACAAATTCCTGCTGAAAAAATACAAATACTAGAAAATAATTACTAGTACATACCAAAGTTCAACTCACACACTCCTTAACTGATAATATTTTATTTAAATCCTCATAATAGTACAGTAAGGAAGAGCCTGTATCTCTTCATTACAGAGGAAGAAAACAAAGTTCAGTATTTTGCTCAGGACCAGACAACAACAATGTGGTCAAGCTGGAATTTGAATCCAAGTCCGTCTGATTTCAAAACTGATATTTTCTCCCCTTTACCCCGCTGCCTCTTTCTCTCATACCCCAAAGTCAACCTGCTGGGAAATCCCACTGACTTTAGTTTGTCCTTTAAACACATCCCTTGTCTGGCCCCTTCCATGACCGCTGCTGCTACCACTGCAACTTGAGCCACCGCGGTCTCTTAGGTCGACATTCGTGGTATCTTCCAACCTGGCCTCCCTGTTCCCATCCCTTACTTGTGGCTCCCCCAGCCTGCTCCTGGCCGTGAGCGTGAGCTCTTTAAAGCAAAACCCAGGTCATTTTCATTCCTCTTCTAAAAAATTCTCCCATGGCTTTTCATCTGTTTTAGTGTAAAATCATGAATTCTTATGACCCACCATGTTCTCATCTCAAATGTTCCCACATTATCTCGCCCCTTCTTGCAGTCGATCAGACCCTTAATCGACAGCCCCACCGCCAGGCCTTTGCATGTGCTGTCCTTTCCGTCTAAAAGGCTCATTACCTGTGGCTCTTTGCAAGCCCTCTCCCTTCATTCAGGTCTTGAGAGCAGGCAGCACCTCACCACGACAGAGGGGCCTTCCTTGATCACCTGCAGGAGCGGCCTTCGTCACCTCTATCCTCTGCTAGGTTTCTTTCTTTCTCTTTTTTATCGTCACCTCCCAGTACTGTATACATATTTTACTGTTTGTAGTCTCTGTGTTCTCACCCTCCTCCCTTTTCAGTAAAATGTAAGCTCTGTAAAATTAGGGACTTTGTTTTTGTTCATAACTGTGTTCCAAGTGCCTAAAACAGTGTCCTAGTAAATGCTTAGGAAATATTTGTTGTTAAATAAATGCTTTTTTGTGAAATTAGACTGGTTTTCCTTTTGTTCCTTGATTGTTAACATACACATTCCACAAATTTGGAGGTAAATCATTTGTGAAGATTATCAGCCAGCCAGTGTTTATCAAGGAATTTCTTTCTGCAGAACACAAATCTTAACTCCTTTACTTTGGGCGTCAGTGCTGAGGTTTTACCTAACATTCCTATAGGGCCTTTGCGTGTCACCATGTAATCAGGGACCTCTGCACCATCAGAATATGCCTTTTTCCTAACATTTTCTGGAAAATCCAAGGGTTTCTACCAGTGAGATAATCAAGGCCCTTTGGTAGAAATGCTCATCTCATTGTCTGCAAATAAAAGAATACTAACTGAAAACTAGGATCTACTTAAAATTATTCAGACTTTTCTGGAGGATACTACATCCTGAAATGGGAGACGAATATACAGATTTAAGGAGAAAAAAATCCCAAAATGCCTCATAAGAGCTGCAGCCTCTGCCTTAAGAATTCATTCAGGTCACACTGGTAGCTTCTTGCTCAAAAAGACTGATTAGATACTGTGTCTAGATTTCCAGGTTGTAGCCTGGCATCCTCTGGATCCACGTTTTCAAAAGTGTGGTTGTGAGTTCTGGTCATTTTTAAATTTGAGAAGGCATGTTTAATATATAGATGACTACATGAAATAATACACAGTTGCTCCACTACCTGAAGTTACAAGGGTCTGTGAGTCTCGAATACCTGCCATGCAGTGTGGGACATCTTCCCACTACGCCGTGACAATTCAGTTATGGGAGCCTTCCCGTTCTGAATCAAGGCCCCCTACATTGTTTGGTAAACACAAGATACCTAAACAAGCTACTCCGGAGGCTGATAAAAAAATACAAAGTTGTCTCCAGGGATTTTTTTTTTTTAATAGGCTGAGCAAGGGCAAAACATCAACAGCTTTGCTTTATGCCCTCGTTAATTATTTTCAGTTTGGGATTCCAGCTTTGGAGACCAGGACACTTGCCCGTATCTGTAGCTGCCAAGACACAGTTGTTTCCTAGCAGCATTACTTATAATGGCAAGTTGTTGAGCTTCTGCAACTTGCAAAATTTGTTCTACCCAAAATGCTTCCTGTCAAAAATACAAGTATCATGACCTGTTACCTGGAATGTTTCCTGAGTAAGCAGAAAAAATGGGTTAATAATTGCTTATGGGGTTTTTTTGTTCAGCTCTTTAAGGATGTACCTAGATGACATTTTGACATATATTTCTTTACTTTTATGTAACTTGAAATATTCCTTTTTAATTTCTTGGCAAGTGGCTAGACCTCTAAGTTTGCCTTTGTTTAGGTAGTCGATCTTGCTTAAGCTTCAGAATATCTAAAATTTTGGTTTAAACTCTACTATTACATTGTCAACTTCTTGGTGTAATTAATTTTCTGGACTGTAGCAGGGGAAAAGGACCCCCATATGTTTCTTTGGTGTTGTCCGTAATTAAGTGTTCTGTTGCTAACTCATTCAGCAGATCTTTGTGGCCCTACTATGTGCTGGGTACTGTCCTAAGCATTGACAATACAGTGGTGAGCAAGACTTACGTCTTCATAGAGCTTAGCTCTAGAAGTTTGAATGCTGCCCGGTGATTGGATTTAGTTTTCTGTACTGTTCAGTCTTCCTCCTGCCATTGCTTCAAACATTTCCAGTGTTTAAACCATACCGAACTATGTGCACTTCCCTGAGAACATCGTGCTCTCTTACATCTCCTTTGTTGTTCTCATTACCCAAAATGTTCTTCCCTTATTTGTTTAGCTGGCAAACTCCTCCACTTCCCTTAAGACGTGGTTCAAAAGTTATTTCCTCTCTGAATCTTTTCCATCCTTCACTAGGCCATATTAGCTACCTTAATTTTAAACCATTGTGAGAATAAGTAAATACCCTTTCCAGAATGGAATTTACACTTCTTAGTTGGAAAAACTTAATTTGACTTGGAATGCCTGCGTATGCTTCCTTTGTCCCCACCTCCAGAGCCAGGAGGTTCTCCAGACTGTCAGGGGGGTTTAGCTGAATGATGGGTTAACTTGTGGCACCATCAAGTGGTTCAGCTAGGCAGCGCCACTTAATTCCTCTGCAAGATCAAAATAGCCCAATTTATGCTGTGTGTGTGTATGTATATACACACACACAGAGTGGGGGATAGAGAAATATACTTACGCCATTGGAAGTCTACCAGACCATCTTTATCTTGAGATGCTCAAAACTTTACAGTATTCTTAGCAGGCTTTGTGATTTCTATATGGGAACAGTTTTTAAATCTTGACTTTTTTTGTAACCAGGAAACCTGAGGCATAGAGATGTGACATGGTTTACTTACGCTCCTTCATTATTTGAGACATAATATATGCATATGCTCTTATTGTTCTATTCCTCTTGGTGAACAAATTTTTCTTTCCTTACCCCTTGTTAGAGCCTCACTGAACACTGCATTTCATACTGTTTGTTAGTCTGAGGTCTCTCTTTGGTTTGTGCTCTCATACACTGTATACAGCAACATGGTTTTAAAATTGAAGACCTTTGACATAATTTTGCTTGTTAAGTGAGGGATATGTATATCGTGATAATTCTGGTAAACAAATTCTCAAAAGCCAAGTCATTTAATGAAATAGCCCTGGGAATTGAGGTGTCTGGGGGACATTAGCTTACTTAGCGTGGGTTTGTGGCTGAAAGGACTGCGAAAGAGTAAGGTGGAGAGGGGCAGAGGTTAGGCCCTTGGGCTCTTGGTTCTTGACAAGTAGGCTCATTTCAGCTCACTTGTTAAGAAGGATGAGTTGTATTCCTTGACTCATACTTGGGAATGGAAAAAGTATAAAAAAGAAAAAACAACACAACAAAACAAATAGCCCAAAGACATGAGAACATTCCTTCTAGCTCTCAGCAGGAAGGAAATCCATAGTCTAAAGTACATCTCAGTTTTTATTTCTACCTCTGGGAATGAAGTGTTTTATTTTGACCACTCTGTTTTGGAACAGACCCTCTTTAATAAAGTGCTGTAATGTATACCTTCTCCTTTCACACATGTGAGATATACACAGAATACGTTCACTCTTTGGTGAAAACCATGTATGCCCAAGTTATTTCAGTATAGAAGGAAACTCTTGCATCATGATTCAGGAATTGTAACAGCTTTCCCTTATATTCTGTGTTGAATCATATCCCAAATGTAGCGAGCAAGCATAAGCCACAAGGAACCTGCCACTATTTAAATTCCTCTAAAAGGCTGTGAGTGTGTGGACGTGTCATCCCACACCAGTCCTGTCAAGGGTCTCTTAGTGCTCAAGCCATTTCCATGTGTTACATTGTCTCCCCAACAAAGAACAAAGGAGAACAGGGAGCAGATCCTCTCTTATCATAACAAAGTTTATGAAACTCAGAAGCAGAATGGTAGGAAACTAGAGAAGAAAAGTGGTAGCCCCAGGATGAGAAAGTGAAATGTTTACTTTAAAGGGACCAGAGCTGATAGAACAATCGTAATTAATCGTAAATTATGAAGAAAATACTATTATCTCTTTAGGAGAATAAAATGCAAGAATCTCCCACTTGGTGGTTTTGTAACAATGTTGAGTTTAACCAGAGTAGAAAGAGCGTCCTGTCCTGAATCTCTGTTCTGTACATTTGTTCAATGCCTTTTTTTTTAAAGATTCAAAAAGGTATGTATTTCTGCTTGTTTTTAATGTTTTCTCTAGTCTCAAATTCTGTTTTATTGATTGATTTATTAAATTTTGTTTGCTATCATGTGCTCGGTCAAGCCACTCCTCTTATCTTCTCTCAATATAAGGATACAAACTTTAGATTTCATCAGAATGTTTCTTCTACAAAGAACAAACATCACAGTGAATTCTGAGTTTGTGGCCTTTGCTAATCAATGGATGTTTTTTGTGGGGGTGGTGCCTTTCTAGAGTGTCCTGCCATACTACGTAGCCACGAAACTGGCTAAAATCCGAAAGCCAACTTTGGATAAACCCTCTTCAGAGACGTTTGTGAAATCTGCAATTAAAACAGTGGGCGTGCAATCCCGCACCAATGGATACCTGATCCATTCTCTTATGGTATGTAGGTTTTCAAGTCCCACATCAGTACTTTGGCTTGGGGTTTCCCATTGAGCTACAAAATAGTGTGTGATGTGTTAGTATTTATTTGTTGTCTAGATATACTAAGGAGACATCTGTGTTTTATTTTAAATACCCAAAACCTTTAAGGTCTACTTATAAATAAAACATAAGACATAAGATCTTGCACTTTAATTTAGCTCAAATTGTAGGCTATAATTACTTATCTCCCCATTTCTTTCCCTAGGGTGCAGTATCCTCAATCCTGCCTTCTTGGATACATCTTAAAGTGAGCATGATTCTAGGCAAGTCCACGCGAGCTCGCTATCTGAAGAAACACAAGAAGAACTAAGCATTGATCACTGCATAGAGTAACTTGGCCGGATGCTTCAGCCTGTGCGTGTTTATTGAAGGCACCCAACCCATCTCAAAAACCTTCAGTTGCCATTTTAATGTTACTAATAAGGTTAAATGTTGTCATAATTGGGAGGAAAGCAGAAGCACTTTCAGAAGTTCCTGATATAAATTCTAGATACTCCCAGGAGTTACTTTGAAGTTTAACACAAATGGTCATATTAAATGGATAGAGAACTAATATTAGTGGGAACACTGTAATGGAAGGAAAACCATTATAGCAAATCATAGAATGGTAGAGTCAGACAACACTCAACAGTTTTCATTTGGCCCAAAATGCCAATGATGATTATTTTGTATTTTATCTGAAACATACTTTAAAAAGTAATGGCCAGCTAGTCTTCTTTGTTTTTAATACTTCGAGGGAGTAGAGATGAATTGATTCACTTACGGGAGGACACACTGCAATTTCCATAGCTCTCGGTCAGCTTTTCTAAAAGTATGTTCCAGTTTGTGCATTTATACACTCAAAGGTAGCTAATGACATAAAAATAATATATGGAAATTGAGGGGTTTTTGACACATGAAGCCCACTAAAATATGCTTTCCTCTAATACATATTCTCAGTTTAAATGTATGTAAATACTGAAAGCTTTAATGTATGATTTATAAAGGTAAATGGGCAAAACGTGCATTGAGATGGGCAGCCACCTGTGGTACCACTAAAACGCTGACCCAGGAAGGTGGCCTACTTGGGCCCCAGCCGTCTTTGCTTCTGCACTGCGTGAACGCTGCTCACATCTGGGGCAACGGGCTGCCCCAGAACAGTAATGGTAGCAGCGAATCAGTACTATACCTTTAAGACAGTGCCCTATGGATATCAATACAATTAGTTTTAATAAGAAGAAAGATATAAAAGGATAAAAGATGATATATACATGGTGTTGGTTGAAAACATATTTCTTTGGTGGTTGAAAACACTTCTTTGGTGCTTGCAATTAAGGCCATCTTTATACTGGCTTAATGTAAATTAAGAATTGCTTTTATCCTGCCCTATATTGTTTAGGTAACGCACCAAGAAATAATTCAATGTTGTAAAACATGCAACACAGAAGGTAGGTCTTTACCTAGGTTGTGGTTCCTAGGCTCTGAGTTTAAGCACCGGTAAATTTGCAAAAAAAAAAAAGAATTTTTAATTGGAATGTTGAAGGGTTTCTAGCTTTTCAATTTTGCAGCTAAGGATATAAAACAAAAACAGGAAAACCCAAATTACCATCTGCTATTAACATTCTTATATGAAAGACTTTTTAGCACCAAAAAGTAGGAAAAACATAATCTCAGAATAAAGAATGATTATTTAAGTTGAATAAATTTAGTTTTATGAAACACACATTGTCTTTTGCTCTCACTTTGTTGTAGGAATGGTGTAATCACAGTGGCCTGGGCAATGTTTTAATTGTTTTCACTCATTGGTTGCTTGGTTGATTGTGGTGGTGGTCATTTTGGTTATGAAATTGGTAGAGATGGGACGGATTTGTTTACAAGCACATAAAATACTTTTTCTTTTATCCCAGTTAGGAAATAGTCATATTCTCTCTAGGAAATCCCTTAGCAATCTCAGTACGTCTGAGTTTTGGCCCTGACTGCTTCAACTTGGTACGTATCCTTTTGTATTTGACACTCAAGGGTGAAGATGATGACATGAAAACCTGCTCCCAGGCACACGAAAAGAAAAAGTATACTGCCAGGGAAACCAGCATACCCCAAACCTTCAAAATAGTGAAGTGTCATTTTTAGATTTGATTCTATGTTGACTTGATTTTATAGCCTGACATGTACTAGGTAAAGTTTGAACCCCAAAAGAGTAGAAGACAGTATTGATTATTTGTGGATAAGCAGCTTAAGTCATGACATACAAAGTTAGATTTTAATTTCTTGTTCGTTCATGGTCCTTTCAGTGAAGGAGCATGGGGGGAATGTGAGGTGAATTTCCTGTACACATAAAGATGTACGCTGTTAAGATTTCTCCCTGTGCCAGTGCCATATGCACTGGGAATAAAGAAAGATGTTAATATTGGTCTCCATTTCCTCAAATGTGGTCCTGCCTTAAAGGGATGAATTCTGAGTTCTCATTTGATATTTATTGCATTGAAATACAATAGAACTGAACTTTATCTGAAGTGAATATCATTGCTGACACCAATAAAAATGGTGTTGATTCGGTGTGGAAGAGGAGGCTTATTGTGATAATACCTTATGAGAATGAAATGAGCCCAGGTCATACCATAACTTCTTAAGACTATTGTCATCAAAAATTAACTGAAGATTTAGGTGGTCCTGGATTCTGCGACTTTGTTCTGTAGTTTACCAGTTCAAAACAAATTATCAAAGCTTTTTATTTAATATTTTGAAAGCTAATTACATTTAAAATTTTTTAAGGACTTACTACTTTGTGACATTCTAATATTTTTGGACTAGCGTATTTATGTCACTCATAAATACGCTAGTCCTTAAAATTTTTTAAGGACTTACTACTTTGTGACATTCTAATATTTTTGGACTAGCGTATTTATGCAAAACAAATATGGACAGAATTTAATTCCCTTGCGGAAATGTAGTTCATCTTTCTGAGATTTATATGGCGACATCTAGAAATGGGACATTGTTTCTAGCATGAACACAAACATTAGATGAAAAAATTTTAATTTGATGAATGGCATAGTACAACTTTGTCCACTCTCCTTCCACAAAATGGGTACTAAAAATGGTAATCCTAAAAGGATGTAAGGCAAGCTTGTTTTCCATGTTACCAAAGTTTCTAGACATACTGTTGTGTGCATCTACTGAGTGCCGGTTGTGTACTATTTACTCTTTTCGGTGGGGCAGGGGCGGGGGCTGGAGAAACTACGGTGAACAAGGCAGACAAAAATTCTTGCCTCTATAGTTCTTACATTTGAGCTGGGGAGAGGGTGGGGGAGCCAGGGAGGGAGACCAGTAATCAACAAAAGGCACAGTAATTTGTATAAATGTTATGTGCTATGGGAAAAAATGAAGCAGGGTGAGGATGGGGAAACGGTGTGTGGAGGAGAGTGGGAGGTTTTTGTGATTTTAAATAAGGTACGGTAGGCTGTAGAGAGATGGATTTGAGTAGTCTGAGGCAGCCTTCCAGCTATGTGGGGGAAGGACATTTGAGGCACACCAGCTTGTGCAAAGAGCTGAAGGAGAGACCATACCTAGTGTGTTCCAAGACTAGCTAGGAGTACATACATGTTGAATATAGCTGTTCCCTGAAGAGTTCTGTGATTTGATTTAGGTTAGTTATGGCTTTATGTTTAAATAACCATTACATTCTTGGTCATATTTTACTATCTTTATATATGGAGAATTCAGTCTGCTGGTATTTCGGTTGAAATTTTTGCATCCATATTTAGGAAATTGGCTTGCCATTTTATACTTGTCTGGTTTTCATATCAAGATTATTATTTTATTAAGTGAGCGAGGAATGTTACCTATTTTACTATGGTCTAGAAGAATCTGTTAAAGATTAGAACAGTCTTCCTTAAGTCTGTAAAACCATCAGGTCCTCATACTTATTTGTGGGAAGATTTTTAACCACTGATGATGTTACTTGAATGGAAATAAGACTACTCAGGGTTTCTATTTTTTCTTAAGTCTGTTTTGAAAAAAAATTTTTCCCTAAGCATTCACTCATTTTCCCCTCCAAATTTGTTAGCATAAAGTAACTCAAGGAATTTTATTTTATTTTTTAAACCTCTGCTAGATATATTCTTAACATTTCCTTTCCCAGTGTTGTTTGAGTCTTCTCGCTTTCTTGGCCATTTTGCCAGGTGTTTGTCTATTTTATTAGTTTTTAAAGAACCACTTTCAGCTTCATTGATCCCTCTCATTTTATGTTCTGCTTTCTGGAGGATTATTCTGTTATTTTTCCTATTTCACAAATTGGACATTTAAATCCATTCATGTTAGATGTTTTCTATTCCTACATAAACATCTAAGGTCTAGGTGTAATTATCTTTAATCTTTTATATTTAATTGTGTGATCTACATTACACAATTTGCGTTTTACACAAGCATGTATATATGCACTTACTTTTTTCAGTGTTAATATTTAAAAATTTACATTATTTCTTTGACCTGTGAATTATTTGGAAGTATACTTTTAAAAGCACAAATTTAAGTTTTTATAAATATATTACCTTTAAAAAAACACTAGTATTAGTGTTATCATAAGACAGTTTTGTATTATGATAGACTGAAGATACAACATCATTCATGTGATACAAGCCTGCCAAAAATGTATAACCTGAACCTAGTCAAGAATAAATACCAGAAACCCCTAAATTGAGGGATATACAGAAGAACCAGCCATGTGTCAAAAGTTTCGGATTAGAGAAGACTAAAGGGATGTAACAAGTAAATGGAACTCATGATCTTGGATTGAATCCTGATGAAGAAAAAAATTTTTTTTTCCTCTAAAGGACATTATCTCTTAACTAGTTGGTGAGATTTGAGTAAGGTCTGTAGATTAGAAAACAGCATCGTTTTCATCATGAAGTTTCATCATTGTATGGTTACTTAGAAGAAAGTCCTTATTGTTTAGGAAATATACACTAGAATACTTAGGGGTAATGAGACATTATACATGCAACTTAATCTAAAAAGGCTCAGAAAAAATATGTATGCAAAAAATGATAAATGTGTTAAAATGTTAACCTTTGGAGAATCTAAGTGAAGGGTATATGGGAATTCTTTGTACTGTTGAAAATTTCCTATAAATCTGAAATTATTTCAAAAAGTAAATCTTTTTGTTATTGATTTCTAAATAATTGTATTATGGTCAGAGAACATGTGAGTATGGCATAGCTTGGGCAATTTACAACCTTTCTCT
The DNA here is from genome assembly GCA_032199065.1 of Smutsia gigantea. Lineage (NCBI taxonomy): Eukaryota > Metazoa > Chordata > Mammalia > Pholidota > Manidae > Smutsia > Smutsia gigantea. The sequence goes on along the minus strand of JAVSCE010009484.1, from coordinate 587,083 downwards.
ACCTCAGTGTTCCCTTCTGAAAAATGGGAATAATAGATTGTTGTGAGCATAAATTAATATTTTAAAGTGCTCAGAATACAGCCCACCATAAAGTAAAAACACATGTAAATGTAGGCTGAGTAACGGCCCCCAAAGATACCAGATCCTAATCCCTGTACCCTGTAAAGGTTATGCTATTGGAAAAGGAACTTCGCGGATTTGATTAAGTTAGAGATCTAGAAATGAAACATTCTTAGATAGGCCCTAAATGGAATCACAAGTATTTTTAGTAAGAGAGAGGCAGAGAAGGATTACACACAGAAGAGAATGTGAACACAGAGGCAGAGATTGCAGCGATGAGGCCACAAGCCAGGGAACACCACCAGCCACCGGAAACTCTTAGGGACCAGGAATGGATTCTCCCCTAGAGTCTCTGCAAGATGCAAGGCTCAGCCAACACCTGATACTGGCCTAGAAATTGATTTTGGACTTCGGCCCATAGAACTCTGGGAGACATCTTGTGCCAAGCAACTGGGTTTGTGGGAATGATGCAGCAGCCATAAGAAACTAATACAAATGTAAGCTTTTTATTATTTTTTTTTAATTTTTTTGAGATTTATTTCTAGCTATAGCCATTTTTTTAAACATACTGTATGTGCTTGGGAAGAATGTATATTTTCTAATTGTTATTTTCTATGTATTGCCATAAAATCAAACTTGTTAATTGTGTCCAAATCTTCCATTACTTTACTCACTTCTGTCTGTCTGACCTATCATTAATTGACAGAAGTATTTTGAATTCTTTCACTATGATGATGTATTTGTCAGATTCCCTGTTTTATCAATTTTTTCTTTATACGTTCTGAGGCTATCTTGTTAGGTGAATAAAGTTTAGGATTATGTCTTCCTGATAAATTGAATCTTTTTTTCATTTAGTGACATCCTTGTTAATGCTTTTTGCCTTAAGATCTTTTTGCGGTAATATAAAATTAGCTCCCTCTGCTTTATTTTGGTTGATATTTCGTATATATTTTTCAATTCCTTAACCTTCTACCTTTCTACCTATTTATGCTTTAGCTTTGTCTCTTGTAATCCAAGTAAACCTGTATTTTGTTTTTTGTTGTTTTAAATTTGGTAACCTCTGCCTTTTATAGGTAACTTTATTCCACTTACGTTTGTTATGATTCCTAAAACATGAAGGTTTCTATCTTGCTGTTTCGTTTCTCTCTTTTATGCTTCCCCTGCCCTTTCTTGTTTGGCTTGATTGTTTTTTGTTCCATTTCTTCCTATATACTACTTTGGAAGTTTCACACTCTCAATTTTTCTTCTGTTTACTACTGAACCTTTTCAATGCATACCTAACATTATCTAAAGTTATCTGGAATCATAATCCCTTCTTTAATAGTATATGGTCTTTAGAACATTATAATTCTGATCAACCCTTTCCTGACTTACATGATTTTGTGGGCCAGTATTTTAACTTGTTTTTTTTTAATCCCCTAATTGGACGCTTTCATTATTATACAAACATGTTGGTATAAAATAAATTCCCACATGCCCATCAATTTCTTTGCACACCTCATACCTTCTGGTCTATGTCACAGTTTGATTGGAACCACCATGTTTTTTTTGTTGTTGGTGCTATAATCTAAGTAATGGTGTGACTTAAGATTGATGGCATCTTAAAGTTAATGCATTGTTGGTGTTCAGTAGTCAGTGTCAGCATGACATTTCTTTCATAGGTAATGCATTTTAAGACACCTTTTGACTTGGTGTTCCTTACTATTACGACAATGTGTCTAAGTGTGGGATTTTAAAAATTTGTCCTATTTGGCTAATGCTTTTTATATCCAGGAATTCATGTCATTTTTGAAAAATTCTCATTGTCTCCATCTGAACCTCTAGTTTATAAGGACTGTGTCTTTATTCTGTCTTTTAACCTCTTGTATTTTCCATTCTTGCCTCCTTGAGCTGCATGCTGCATAATATCCTTATATTTACATTTCAGTTCTCTAATTCTTCATATATTTTTATCTGCTGTTAAAGCTACTTCCACTATTACTTTAATTTCATTTTAATAAAGATGAGCTTGCATTTCTGGGTCCCGTGGTGCTGTGCCGGTTGGAAAGATGGTCCCTGGCAGGCGAACACCGTCAGGGCGCTGCACAGACGTGACTGAGGCGCGCCCCAGTCTGCTCGTGAAGAAGCGGCGGCTCGTCCTCGAGCTTCAGCCTGAGGGGCACACGTCTGCAGTCCTACAGAGCGGCTCTCAAGGGACGTGTGCTGTGGATACCATCTTGGTCCGCTCCCTCTGCCTTGCTCCAGTTCACTGTTAGCTCCCAGAAAAAAGCACATACACTCTTCTGGAGCCCCTATTTTTGCAGCTGCCTCCCTCATTGTTTTCTTTTTTTATACTGCCCTCTGATTCCAGCTCTAGTTTCAGTGTCTTATACTTCTTCCCCTCTTGGTTTGTTTTCTTTCTGCCCTTGTAGATATTTATTTCTTGCAAATCCAGCCTTGCATTAAAATAGATAGAGTAGTTACAAATTGATTTTACAGGAGTTTGGATAATTTTTAATTTTATAGGAGTTTGGGAAGTTATTTTTTTACATTTCTTCTAGGTGGGGATTCAGTATGATGTAAGCTAATAGATAAGATAGAACAACATAGAGAAAAATAAATATTTTGGGGCAGAACAAAGGATCCATACAGACCACTTTTCACTAGCATTTGTAGGCATATTGTAGCCACTCTATGTTTGTTCTTATTTAGCCAGGATCTAGTAGTATTCAACTGCACATCCAGAAGCCTCCATTGAGTTTTTCTTCTCGTCTCTCTGTGTGTCAGTTTGGCATTTTCTATTGACTTTTTAAAAAATTAATAGACTGTATATTTTATTCTTTTTTATTTTTATTTATTTTTTAATTTTTCATTAAGGTATTCTTGATATACACTCTTATGAAGGTTTCACATAAAAAAACAATGTGGTTACATTTGCCCATATTATCAAGTCCTCATCCATACCCCATTGCAGTCACTGTCCATCGGTGTAGTAAGATGCCACAGATTCACTATTTGCCTTCTGTGTGCTACACTGTTTTCCCCATGACCCCTCACACCATGTGTACTAAACATAATACCCCACAATCCCCATCTCCCTCCCTCCCTCCCGACTGACCCTCCCACACCCCTCCCCTTTGGTAACCACTAGTCCCTTCGTGGACTCTGTGAGTCTGCTGTGTTTTGTTCCTTCAGTTTTGCTTCGTTCTTATACTCCACAAATGACAGAAATCATTTGGCACTTGTCTTTTCTCTGCCTGGCTTATTTCACTGAGCATAATACCCTCTAGCTCCATCCATGTTGTTGCAAATGGTAGGATTTGTTTCTTTCTTATGGCTGAATCTTATTCCATTGTGTGTATGTACCACATCTTCTTTATCCATTCATCTGCTGATGGACACTTAGGTTGCTTCCATATCTTGGCTATTGTAAATAGTGCTGTGATAAAAATAGTGGTGCGTATGTCTTTTTGAATCTGAGAACTGGTATTCTTTGGGTAAATTCCAATGAGTGGGATTCCTGGTCAAACGGTATTTCTATTTTTAGTTTTTTGAGGAACCTCCATATTGCTTTCCACAATGGTTGAACTAGCTTACATTCCCACCAGCAGTATAGAAGGGTTCCCCTTTCTCCGCATTTGTTGTTCTTAGTCTTTCGATGTTGGCCATCCTCACTGGTGTGAGGTGATATCTCATTGTGGTTTTAATTTGCATTTCCCTCATGATTAGTGATGTGGAGCATCTTTTTATGTGTCTGTTGGCCATCTCAATTTCTTCTTTGGAGAACTGTCTCTTCATATCCTCTGCCCATTTTTTAATCAGGTTATTTGCTTTTAGATATTGAGGCATGTGAGTTCTTTATATATTTTTGATGTTAACCCCTTGTCGGATAGGTCATTTACAAATATATTCTCCCATACTGTAGGATGCCTTTTTGTTCTGCCGATGGTGTCTTTGCCATACAGAAGCTTTTTAGTTTGATGTAGTCCCATGTGTTCATTTTTGCTTTTGTTTCCCCTGCTCGAGAAGGTGCGTTCAGGAAGAAGTTGCTCATGCTCATTTTATATTCAGGAGATTTTTGTCTATGTTGTCTTCTAACACTTTTATGGTTTCATGACTTACATTCAGGTCTTTGATCCATTTTGAGTTTACTTTTGTGTATGGGGTTAAACAATAATCCACTTTCATTCTCTTGCATGTAGCTGTCCAGTCTTGCCAACACCAGTTGCTGAAGAGGCTGTCATTTCCTCATTGTATATCCATGACTCCTTTATTGTATATTAATTTACCATATATGCTTGGGTTTATGTCTGGGCTCTCTAGTCTGTTCCATTGGTCTATGGTTCTGTACTTGTGCCAGTACCAAATTGTCTTGATTACTGTGACTTTGTAATAGGGCTTGAAGTTGGGGACCATAATCCCCCCAGCTTTATTCTTCCTTCTCAGGATTGCTTTGGCTTTTCAGGGTCTTTTGTGATTCCATATGAATTTTAGAACTATTTGTTCCAGTTTGTTGAAGAATGCTGTTGGTATTTTGATAGGGATTGCATTGAATCTGTACATTGTTTTAGGCAGGATGGCCATTTTGACAATATTAATTCTTCCTACCCGAGAGCATGGGGTGAGTTTCCATTTGTTAGTGTCCTCTTTAATTTCTCTTAAGAGTGTCTTATAGTTTTCAGGGTACAGGTCTTTCACTTCCTTGGTTAGGTTTATTCCTAGGTATTTTATTCTTTTTGATGCAATTGTGAATAGAATTGTTTTCCTGATTTCTCTTTCTGCTAGTTTATCGTTAATGTATAGGAATGCAACAGATTTCTATTAATTTTGTATCCCACAACTTTGCTGAATTGAAATATTAGATCTAGTAGTTTTGGAGTGGATTCTTTAGGGTTTTTTATGTACAATATCATGTCATCTGCAAACAGGGACAGTTTAACTTCTTCCTTCCCAATCTGGATGCCTTTTATTTCTTTGTGTTGTCTGATTGCCGTGGCTAGGACCTCCAGGACTATGTTGAATAAAAGTGGGAAAGAGTGGGCTTGTTCTTGTTTCCGATCTTAAAGGAAAAGCTTTCAGCTTCTCGCTGTTAAGTGTGATGTTGGCTGTGGGTTTGTCATATATGGCCTTTATTATGTTGAGGTACTTGCCGTCTATACCCATTTTGTTGAGAGTTTTAATCATGAATGGATGTTGAATTTTGTCAAATGCTTTTTCAGCATCTATGGAGATGATCATGTTGTTTTTGTCCTTCTTTTTGTTAATGTGGTGGATGATGTTGATGGATTTTCGAATGTTGTACCATCCTTGCATCCCTGGAATAAATCCTACTTGATCATGATGGATGATCTATTTGATGTATTTTTGAATTTGGTTTGCTAAGATTTTGTTGAGTATTTTTGTATCTATGTTCATGAGGGATATTGGTCTGTAATTTTCACTTTTTGCAGTGTCTTTGCCTGGTTTTGGTATTAGAGTAACGCTGGCCTCATAGAATGAGTTCAGGAGTATTCCCTCCTCTACTACTTTTTGGAAAACTTTAAGGAGGATGGATATTAGGTCTTCACTAAATGTTTGATAAAATTCAGCAGTGAAGCCATCTGGTCCAGGCGTTTTGTTCTTAGATAGTTTTTTGATTACCAATACAATTTCGTTGCTGGTAATTGGTCTGTTGTGATTTTCTGCACTGTCAGAACCAGTGGGCCAAGCACATAGGTATAAGCCTCTGTGCTTTGAGTTTGTAGCTGTGTAGGCAGGGCTTCCCTCTGGCTGGCTTAACGCCAGGGCGGGGTTTGGCAGTTTGCGAGCCATGTAGGGCTGGCCAGGAGGAAGGCACAGCAGGCTGCGTATCATGGAGGGGGGCCTTGGACCTGCCTAATCAGCCAGTGGGCTAGAGCGCCTGAAGATCATGAAAGTTACCAACATGCTGGACAGAGTGCACCTGGACAATTTTGTCTACCTGTCCTTTCTCCTGAGCAGTAAGCTCTGTGCAATCCTTGTCCCTTTAGCAGCCCTCTGTCTGTTAGGAAGTTTCTCAGACTGCCTGCCTTTCTTTTGTCCTAGAACAGCCGGATATGGATCCCTGCTTTCCACAGGAATCTCGGTCTTTCCAGGAATTCTGCTTGTCTTAGCTTTCAGACCCCCTAATCACAAGAGCACCATGAAATGTAGGTTTGTGCTCCCAGAGCATATCTCCAGAGCTAGGTATTCAGCAGTCCCAGGACTCCACTCCCTCCCTGCTCCATTTCTCTTCCTCCGCCTTTGAGTTGGGGTGGGGGAAGGGCATGGGTTCTGCCAGACCACGGCTTTGCTATATTACCCTGTTCCGTGAGGTTTATTCTTTTCTCCAGGTGTATTCAGTCTAGTGCAGCCTTCTTTCCTGTTGCTCTTTCAGGATCAGTTGTATTAATTATATTTTTGTATTATATGCGGTTTTAGGAGGAAGCCTCTGTCTCACCTCTCATGCCACCATCTTTAATCCAATCCTAGACAATATTTTAGAGCAGTTTTAGGTTCAAAGAAAAGTAGAACACAAAGTACAGAACATTCCCATATTCCCTCCTCCCCTCCAGCCTTGTCTATTAACATCTTGCATAGTGTGGTACTTTTGTCACAATTGATGACTCAGTATTGTTACATTATTATTAACTAAAGTTTATAGTTCACATTAGGATTCACTCTTTTCTGTGCATGTTAACAAATGCATGTCATTTACCCACCATTACACTATCATACGGAATAGTTTCATTGCCCTGAAAGTCCCCCGTGCTCCACTTGGTCATCCCTCCCTTTCACCCTATGTCTAATCCCTAGCATCCAATGATCATTTTTACTGTCTTTGTAGTTTTGCCTTTTCCGGAATTTTGTAATTGGAATCATACAGTATGGAACCTTTTCAGACTCTTTTTTTCACTTAATATACGTTTAAGGGTCCTATATGTCTTTTTAAGTCTTGGTCGCTCATTTCTTTTTATTGCTGAGTAATATTCCACTGTCAGCATGTACCATTGTTTATCAGTTCACCTATTTAAGGCATGTTGGTTGCTTCCAGTTTGGGCAATTATGAATAAACCTGCTGTAAACATTTGTGTGCAGGTTTTTGTGTGGGCAAAATTTTGAACTCACTTGGTAAATACCAAGGAGTACAATTACTGATTGCTTGGTAAGAGTGTTTAGGTTAGTTTGGCCTTTTCTCCACTGGCTATCTTTTAAGTTCACTAATCCTACCATATTCAGGATACAGCCTGGGTTAAATCCATCTGAATAGCAGGTATTGTACATTCCATGTCTGGGATGTTCATTTCATTCTTACATGTAAATTCCAATTATCTATTGAAATTCTCCCTTTCCATGTTTTGTCCTTTTCCTCTTATTTTGTGTCTATTCATAATAGTTGTTTAAAGTCCTCGTGTGCTTACTCCTGCCTTTGGGTCATCTGTGGATCATCTTGTTTTTCCTCCTGATGGTCATATTTTTCTCCCTCCTTGCATGTCCCATAACTTTTTTAAGTTGTATGCCAGACATTCTATATACAAACCATGAAGACTGAAGTCTGTGTTCCTTTTCTCCAGAGAGGGTTTGCCTTTCCCTGTTAGATAGGGTGAGAACTGATCACTTCAGTCCAAATAAGATTGCACTCACCTAGGGGCTAGGTTGACAGTTAAATTAGATTCAGTGTCCCTGTAGTTTAAAATGTTAGCCAAATGAAACCTTTCCCTTGTTTCTTGTGGGCTTCTCTTTTTTAGAACATTGTTTCTTAAGCACAGTAAGATCATGAGAGGTCTCACCTTGTCTTTCTAGCCTTCTGTACTGCCCCAGTACTCAGCAAATACCCCATAGGGCAAAGTGCTCGTGCACTTGCGGGCTCCTCTAGATTCCAATCCATCACACCTTTCCAGTGGCTGGTGAAAGGTCTGTTGTATTTTCTGTCTCCCTGCAGAGACGCCATTGCCTGGCAAGCCCAGCCCTCAGCTGTAATGCTTGGAAAATGTCCCGAGAAAAACATGGCCAGCTCACCTACCACGGTTTCTTTCTTTAGAATTTTAATTAATCTAGTCTTTACTGCATCCACTTTTCCTGGTTGTGTGTGTGTGTGTGTGTGTGTGTGTGTGGTTAGAACTGTATGCGAATTATTCAAGGCCTTACTGACTGCGTATTTTCCTGGCGAGATTTGTGCTTATGTGAATCAGATATGGGGGCATTTGCAATTTTCATCTGCCTTAAATAAATATTCTCATCTGTGCAGTTGTTGGGTTTGTTTTTGAGTTTTGGGGAGGTAGCAGGAGGGAGTGTGTAAATGGTGTTAATTCAGCCCCTAAACCTACTTGAAGTTAGGCTAGTGGCCATGGATTATCAGGGGAGACCCATCCTAAGTTAAAGTCAAGACAAAAAAATTTTCTTGCTCTTTGCCTCTATGAGATTTTTCCGATCCATCCCCATTATCTGGTTCATCCTTTCTCCATGTATCCTTTCTAAGTCCCAGCTTCATGCAGAAAGTCACTGTTATAACTCCCCTTCACGGGCTTTGTCTCCATCCTATCCCAAGCCAGACCCCTTTCCCAGAAGTATGTAAGCAGTTAGACCACCCAGAAACTGTATATGTCCTATCTGACTCATGTTCCCACATTATTCCTGATCTCAGAGATCTTTTTCTCACAGGCTAATTCATTTATTGAAGAGAGTATTTCATCTTTTATTGGTAGGTGTTTTGTAGCAAACAACCCTCAGAATCTCCAACTAATTTCTAGAAATGAAAGTTCTATGTGCTTTCAATACATTGTCAGATTGTCCTACCTAACGTACTGATGATTAGTTCAGCTCTGCAAAGCCACTGTTCTACCTCTGGGAGGACAATGATACAAGATCTGGAAGAATCCTTTCAGACTTACACCTCAGGAATGTGGTTTCTGCCGAGCAAGTGGTACCAGAAGTCTGAAAAATATAAGGCCACTTTTAACATGCCCTGTTATATTCAGTCGTGTTCCATGTGTAAGAATGATTTGGGCTCATTATGCTTGTTATTTATGCACCTTCCCTGGTGCAGATATTGGCTGCACTTGACAACTGGACAAACCAATTGTGACTGCCATGCACTATGCAACCCGTGGGAAAGAAAGCTGTGGGTAGAGCCTCAGTTGGGCTTTTCAGGGCAAAAGAAAACCTAGGCATATCGATTTAGTTTTTGTGTTTCTCTACATAATCATTTGCTTCTAGAACGTGGATAATTTATTCCTAAGGCATAAGGGGAAATAGTCCCTAGTCCTTCACTTAATTTCTGGTGCTTTTAATTTATTTAGTAATAAGATTTTGCTAAATATTTGCTGACCAGCATCCTCACCTCCTGAAAAGAAAATAACCCCTTCCTTGGGCACACACCAAAACAGATGGACTTGACAACAGTTTCAAAGTATTCTATGGGAGGGAAAATAGGGCAAGGAAGGGAGAATAAGGGTTGAATGTTCATCACCTACCTCATACCATATAAATCAGCTTTTAATGCTCATGATGTCTCTTAAAGCTTGCATGATCTGACTCCTTTCTTCCTCATCTCATAAAATGCCCTTACTCTCTATCCCTACAGGAACTTTCTTTCAGCTTCTCCAATACTCCCCTCACTCAGTGTGGTAGAATGACTGCAAAAATGGCTCCAATACTCTACTCCTTCTAGTATCCATACCCTTTGCCATGTGAACTTGCAACAACTCCAGTCAAGAAGTGAAGTCTATTTCTCCACTCCTTGGATCTGGGCTTGCTTTGGCCAGTAAATGAAGTTTTGTGTCCCATCTAAGTCTAGGCCTCAAGAGGTCTTGTGTGTTTGCACACACTTCGTCTGAAAACACTACTAGAAGCTCACACTACCTGGTAGCTTGTTGCAGGATGAGGCCACATGGAGTCAAGGCCGGTCTAGACCAGCCAACCACCAGCGCCGACCAGCCAGCTGACTCTGATCCAAATGAGAACCCCCAGCCAAACTAGGGCTCAGCATACACTGGGGACCTTAACTACTCCAGTAAGTAGATCCCCCAGGAGAGTCTCATATCGAATATGGTAACTGTAATATTTGGGTGTTTTTAAAATGTCTACTTCCTCTAAGTTAACTTCCATGAGGGCAGAAACCACATCTGTCTTGATCACTACTTTGTCTCTAGCATCTAACACAGCATAGCTACAGTCAATACTCATTACTGATTAAAGGAGTATATGAATGAATGTATAAGTGAATCTTAATATAATGCAACAGATGAGGAAAATTAAGGCTGAAAGGGCTCATGTAGCTTATCTGAAGTCTTCCACCAAGAAAAGTAGTGAGGCTGAGACTTGAATAAAGGCTTATCTGACATCACAGTTCTTGCACTTGGCATGCAAGAAGCTCTCAAGAAATGTTAACTATTACTTGCTATTATTTAGAAATAAAAGTGTATAAATGTTGCCCAATCTTTTTAGGGGTAATGTAACCATAGAGTGTCTGAGCCATCCAAATGCTATATATTGTAAAACTTTGACATAACTCCCTGTTCCCCATAATGCCTTCGCTAATGACTATAACCTCTAGTGACCTCTACTGTCCTGGACTTTTGTCTACTCTCCACAATTTCATATCTGATCATACTATTCTTTAATTGTTCCTCACACAGTTTACACTGTGGTTTACTGGAAAAAAGTTTTTATTAAGGTATTAGTGATATACACTCTTATGAAGGTTTCACATGAAAAAACAATGTAGTTACTACATTTACCCATATTATCAAGTCCCCACTCATACCCCAATTCAGTCACTGTCCATCAGTGTAGTAAGATGACAGATTCACTGTTTGCCTTCTCTGTGCTACACTGTTTTCCCCGTGATTCCCCACACCATGTGTACTAAACGTAATACCCCACAATCCCCTTCTCCCACCCTCCCCACCCACCCTCCTATGTCCCTCCCCTTTGGTAACCACTAGTTCCTTCTTGGAGTCTCTGAGTCTGCTGCTGTTTTGTTCCTTCAGTTTTGCTTCGTTGTTATACTCCACAAATGAGGGAAATCATTTGGCACTTGTTTTTCTCCGCCTGGCTTATTTCACTGAGCATAATATTACTGGAAGATTTTTATCTGGCAGCATGTACAATCATGCTGGGCATTAACCAGGAGGCGTTCTTGTCTGAAGTCTGGGGAGGCATACTCTCCCTCAGCATTGGTCAGAGCCAGCAGCGATGTGGAGGCCTCCAAGCAAACATGCTGCAGAGTGGGCAGGCTCCTGTCCCTCCCTCCCGCCTCAAGCTGAGGACCCCTAAGCCTCTGCCAAGGAGGCATGGGCTGCGAATTTCTGTATTCGACACCTTCCCTGAGAGCTATTAGCCTGATGGGCCATTATTTTCCTTGGACTGGATTTTCTCGGGAATTCTGCAGCAGGCACTCCACAAGCAGCATGCGATGGAAACAGAGAATGTTTGGCAAGAGTCTGGTGTGAAAATTGACAATTGAAAATAGGCCGCAGTGTGTAGCTCACTCAGAATCACTTGTAAGAGCTACTGACACTTAAACTATCTATTAGTTTTGCCATCCATGGGAAGAGATAAGTGTTGAGTGGAAAGTGATCACCTGCAGAAGGCAGCCAACTAGAAAAGGTAGAACTCTCACAGGTTCTTGCAAAATGAAACAAGACACTTTTGAAAATGCAAATTGAGGAGTCCCGTCCCAGACCTACTAACTCAGAATCTTGATATGTGGCCTGGAATCTTCATTTTACAAGCCTTTTCTAGTGACTCCAACGCAGACGGTTTTCCAGCCATCCACTGGTTTCTGAGTAGAGGCAAGGCAACTGAATCAGCAAAACCTACTGAGACTTCTGGAAGGCTAGCTCAGGTGAAGAGAAGCAAGAGCAGCCCAAGAGTAAAAGGCCAGGGGTAGTGAGGGTCCAAATCTTTGGCAAACCAATTACTTAGAGTTTAAGGTCAACCCTGAGGCCAGCCACTTGCTAGCTTTTGCTCCCAGCCCCTGCTACCATAATCACAGTGTAATGATTAGGAATCAAACAGGAGACAGAAACTAGACAGTGATTCAAGCTGGAAAGAGAAAATAAAGACTTAGTAACCACAAAAGGGTATTACCTACAAGAGGATAAAAAGTTCTAAGAATACAGACATAGCAGATACAGGGAGTAGCCACTACCTAGGCAGAATACCAGGGAAGGCACAAATCTGTTAGGAAATACAGACCTATGTTCTACTTCTCAAGTCATCTGCTCCAGGTGAGGGTTTCACAGGGTTTTCAAGCAAAGGATGGCCAGTCTCATCAGGCACAGGAGAGCAAGCTACTTCCACCGCCAAGGGGGCTCAGGGTGACTTGGATGTTCAAAATTGTCACTTTCACCTGGGTCCACACAGATGGCCCTATTTCAAGTTTTAGGATCCCATTCCTTCCCAACCGATGCCTTAACTTCACAAGAGAAACTCAACAAGGTTGTAAAGTCAACTAACATTCCAATTCAGCCCACAGAGAGATGCCATGCATGGCTGGCCACCATGCACTGCAGAGCCAGCTGAGAGGAGCACGGTGGGATCAGGAAGAGCCCCCTCCTCCTCCACTGTTCCTCCAGCATCCTCTTCTGATGAAGCCTAATATCCAGCCAAATGGGAAGGGAGAATTGTTTCAGTGTTGTAAGCAGGGCAGTGAAAGATAGATTTGTAGGTGAGAATCAGTGGGCTGATAACTGGCAACCTCACCTTCATTCCCTCTCCCATGGTTTCCACCACACCCGCGATAAAAACAGATACAACAAATGGAAATGAGGACTCCCAGGACACCAAGACCCATAAAAAACACCTTTCTAATAGTTTATACACACATGTATCTAGAGTGACCAACCATCTCAGTTGCCCAGGACTGTTGTGGCTTTAGCAGTTCAAGTCCTGTGTCCTGGAAAACGCCTAAGTTCCAGACAAACCAGAGTGATTTGTCACCCCATGCATGTCCAAAAGGTTTTCAGGCTTTTTATGCATCGGAATCATCTTGAGCCCTTGGTAAAACTGCAGGTCAGTCTATTAAAAATGCAGCTACTTTGGGTGTCAGAGGACCATGGATTGACATTTGAGAAATGTTCTACTTGGAGGCTGAAGAGGTCTTAATCACTACTTTTAGGGACTCCTCAATCCAGACTTCTTTGTTCCTGTTTCAAAACCATAATCACTGAAAAGAAAGAAATGATATCCTTTGGAAGATACAGCAAAGGTTCCAGAGCCAGAAGTAGATACTGACAAGTGACTAGTTGATGGGGGGAAAAGATAAAAGTTATAGTCTGGTCTTACCACTTTCCTCCCCTTTCAGTTCTAGGATAAACCATTTTTCCTCCAGTGTCACAAGGTATAACACAGAATAGTGGATGCTGTGAAAATCAGATTTGATAGTAGCAACAATATAGGTATATTGCTGGGGTATACTAAGCTTCCTGTAGGCAAGCAGTACATAATACAGCTTATTTTAAAGACTTCTAATAGTTAACTGCTTGGTAGATCTTAGAGAATAATTGTTACTTCAGTGTTGCTTTTGCTGATTTCACACTGTAAGACACATGTTTAACATGGCCGCTTTAAAGCTATTTCTCAAGAACTCAGATGGGGTGAAGGGGAAGACACACTTCTCAACGTTTATTGAGGATCTAATGTATTACACGCATGGTGCTAAATTCTTTAAATATGTTAACTCATTTGATCCTCCCAACGGTAGCTATGCCCATTTATAGAAGCGGAGTACTTGCCCTAGATAATTCACCTAGTATCTGGTCCGGACTGAAATTTAGGTCTATTCACTCAAACAAAATTTGCTTAGCACCAGAGTGCCATCTAGAATAAGGCGTGGTGCCCGCCGCTGTTATAGATCGAGGTATGCACAGGGTGCAATGGGAACACAAAGGAGGTGCACCTTACACTCCATGGCTTTCAGGATAAAATTTAAATCCTTTTGCTTAGCGCATCGTGACCTGGCTCCCCAGCCCCTCGCCTTCCCGTAGCTGCGCTGAGACCCAGTCACTCTCCGCGAACCAAAGATGCTGGCGCTTGACGGCTCCAGTTTGGGGACTCGGGGCGCTCGGCCTAGGAAAGACCTCTTCATCCCCACCTGCGCCATACGCCGGGCTCCCCGCACGCTCGGTCCTGCGCTGCCTCCCAATCAGCGCCCTCCCACCTGCACCTTCAACTGCTCGGGCCCCCGGGTCCCGGGAACGCGCAGCCGCCCGGACTCAGGGACGGCGCCGGAAGCTGCGGCGGCGGCGGCGCGTGACGTCAAGAGGAAATGCCGGGCGGCGCGGCCTGGGGTTGGCAGGTGGAGTCGGTGCTGCAGCCTTAGAGCTCCCCGGGCCGCAGGCCGCAGAGTAGACTTCGTACCTGCCTGGGCACCTTCGTGTTTGGACGCGTGTGCCGGGCTCCGCTGGTAGGTGCGGCCTCCCGGCGGCCCCCAGGTGCCCGGGGCGGGGGCTCCTCCCGGGCCTCCTGGAAGACAAGGGTCTAAAACAGGGCAGGTTGCTAACCGTCACTGAGGACCACCGGGCTCCTTCACCTCCCGGGATCGCTTAATCCGCACCTCCGCCGTGAGAGAGGTATTGATTTCCTTGTTGATAGAGGAAAAAACTGAGGCGTGGAAGGGTCATGCATTTGGGACGTGACAGACCCGGATCAAAGCGAATCCTGGCTGGCGCCAGAGCCCTTGCCCTGGGCCCTGCACCAAGGTTCTCAAGACTTATCTGGGTGAAGAATCCCGGGATGGCAGGATGGCACAGGGGGTAGCTGATACACCACAGAGCCAGTGGGTTTGGAATCTGCATTTCCCCAGTCGTGACACCTCACTTCCTTGTCACCAAAGCAGGCACTGTAGCTAATTGTCGTGTTAAGCTTTTATGGCCTTAACTGAGAGAAATTGTCAAACAAGGGCTTCCTCTACATGTCTTGTGGGATTGGAGAGTTGGTCTTTGATTCTGCCATTAACTTTTTTGGGCAGATGGCTGCCGCCGTCATCTCCCCACCTATTAAGGGAGAAGAATTACGTACCATCTGGGGGAATTTGTTAAACATACCGATTCCTGGGCCCAGCTCAGCTCTACTGAATCAGAAGATCTGGGGATGGGGCCTGGGAATCTGTAGGCTAAACAAGCTATAAAACGAGCTTGTTATCTTTCTAGATTTGAAGTTTTTTTAGATAGACCCAAAAACAGATATCATAGGTTTAGAACGTGTGGTGTGAACCACCATTTTTTTGTTTGTTTGTTAGTTCTGTTTGTAGCTGTGCTCCTCTTGCTGGGCCCTAAAATTTTTTTGTCAAAAATGTCATATTGGTGTTACTTGCCGTTATGGGGTGGGTTTTTCAATTAGCTGAAAACTGGAACTTAATAAAATTTGAACGTTATCTATTATTGATTTCCCGAGTGACTCTGGGTGAGGCACTTAACGTTGTGAGCCTCATGTATACCTGCCATCACCATTTGCTACAACGCTTTTTACAAAAACAAACAACTGTATCCATCTTAAATCAGATCTTAGACAGGTTATGGATGTTTTTAACAGGCTTCCAGGGAACTTTGATACAGTGAGTGATAATGGAATATGGAAATGCGCTTGGAAACTGAGTCTCAGCCTATTTCCCAGTGCCCATATAGGTGAAGGATTATTACAGTTTCCTTGTGTTCTGCTCTTGGAGACTAATAAAAGTAATGTGGTTTATGATCGATCCTAGAATTCTTTAACATGTCCTTTCCTGTGAAAAAAGGAAAAGTGCTGTAAGATCGCGAAAGGTAAGCATCAAAACCAGCAGCCGCAAGTGACTCGGTAGGGTCCTTGATTGACATGTGAGGTCGGAAGCTGATTTTATATAGAAGCTCTGATTGCTATTGAGCTACCTTTTGTTCCTAAAAGGATTATAATTACCCACTTAGTAGTCCAAGTTCTCATAACTCTAACTAAAAATGCCTTTTTTTTTTCTTTTTAAAAACAGTTACCATTGTGTGGTTTGAATCAGGAATGAAATCTCAAGAAAGCTAAGAGCAGAAGCCTTTATGGCCAACATGGAGGACAAAAGACAGCGCGCCCGAGTGCAGGGAGCCTGGGCTGGCCCTGCTAAGAGCCGGGCTGTTGCTCAGCCAGGCAAGAACCTGGAGGGGTGTGTGTGTGGGGAGGGTCTTGTGTGCGCCAGCATGTATGCACAACCATCATCCTCTTTTATGCATATCCTTTTGGTTTATAATAGACTTGTGTTTCAATTGATGTTAAGAACTTATTTAAAATGTAGCTGGTATTTTGTCTGGTTTTGTTGACAGTAAGCTAAGGGTTGATCTTTCGTGTTTCTCATAGAAACTGCTCTCAAACCTTTCAGTGTGTTGAGGTCTTCAATAGGCTTTACTAATTAATTTCTCAATGTCAAATAGGTGATCTCTTAAGTACATTTTATTGGCCCTTGCTCACTAGAAGGTGAGAGCAGACTTTCCTTGGTTTGAGTCTCTTCTCTCTCTCGCTGCAGCTACCATTGCTAAGAACCTTCTCCGTCAAAGGCCTGGTCAGACCTGGGTGGACAAGGAGCATCTGTCGGACAGACAGTTTGTGTTCAAAGAACCCCAGCAGGTAAATTTTTGTTTCTTCTACAACAGTAAAAGATTTGCTTATAAAAGTTATATTCACATAGTAGACACTCAAGTAAATAGTGACTGAATAAATTCACTAATAAAAGGAGAGTGAAAGGCCTATAATAATCAGTTAATTAGTATGTCTGAGGATTCTTTATAGTTTGCCTCCAATTTATAGGCATATGTAATTACCACTTTTTGGGCAAGGAGGTTGTACCTTGACTAGAACTTGCATTGGTTGTCTGAGTTCTAACCATCCTAAAATCATGCTGTCTTCAGAGCTCATGTAGCAGATGTCTCTGGAATTGGATTAAAATTTTTCCCATAGGGAAAAAAAATGTAAGAAACTAAAGATTCACTGTTACTAGTAACATGGAAAAGAGCTAAAAAGTCAGGGATCTTGCTGTAGTAATGATTGCATAAATAGTTATTAAAACCCCTTAGTTCATGGTTATATGTTCTATTTTTCTCCTAGCAGGATGGTTTTGCCAGAACTGCTGGCTACTAGGAAAATAGATTAATTCTAATTGTATCATTTTTTTTTTTTACTGCCCACTAGCAACTATAGTTCTAAGAACAGCAGAAACAAGGGTGTCTGGTGGGATATTAATAGCTTGGTATAAAAAAAGGATAGTTTTAAAACAGATTTATTTTTTACCATAAGTGAAAAGACACAGAATCCTGCAAGTAAGCCTCCTTGAGAATTAGAAATCATTCCAGAAATAAAATCTATTTCCTTGCAGGTAATACGCAGAGTGCCAGAGCCACGAGTGATTGAGTAAGTGATTTGCTGCTGTCCTGCAGCTGTTGCCCACAGGGAAATGGAGAGCCTGGGATCTCTCTGGCACCCCGGTTTTCCCATCTGGGAGAGACAATGGCCCAATTCGTTTTTTAATTTTAGGCTGGGATATTCCTATCTCAGATGTCTTTAAACTTGGTTTTTTGAAAGCCTATTTGAATTTGCTGTTGGTATATAAAATGCAACAAGATATCTATACAGTAAACTCTGGCTCTTGTATAGATTTCCTGACCCTATTTCATTAATATATCTGTAAACAATAAGCCAAAATATCTCCTAGATAAAGAGAGAAGGAGTTTTTTCCTAAGTCATTGAAATGTAGCTCTCTGAGAAGCCTTTGGTTATCATTTTACTAGCAGTACTCATGAAAGCTGTTAGAAATCTAAATTACCTTAAATGTCCATTTATTAAAATCTCATAACTGTTCCAGAGCAATTTAAATGATAGGAAACATTCTTCCTGTGTTGATCTATATCTAAAATGTTCTTTTCCAGAATTGATAAGAGATACCTTGACTCTTCTTTTCCTGCTTCTTAGTTTCCATCTGATACAGATAAATTGTCAGTAGAAAGCATCCTTTTATTTTGGGAAGTTAGCATTATGTGTATGTTACCGCTCATAAGCAGACTATTAAGCTGTTTGACTATTTGCAGGTTGACTTGTATATCTTAGAATAATTTGAAACGAACGTCAGGGTCATCGTATTTACAAAGAGGGTATACGGTCATGGCCTTGCCACTAGTTAGCTATGTAACTAGTCCTTAGGTAAGTTATTTCCATTTCTCTGGACTTTAGTTTCCTTGTCTGTAATATTAATGTTTGGGCTACATAGTCACGTAAAGCCCAGTCTAGTAGCTCTTATTGTCTTTGATGGTTTTACAAATAACAATATAATATTATTTCTATTGGTGATAAAGACAAACTTGAAACCTGTTACAAGGTACAGATGGGACATTCAGGTGAAAAAACGGGCACTTGTGAATTTGCAAGTCAGGGCAGAATGACAGAACTCATTCGTACTTGACCCTAGGGATTGTTAATTCTGGTTATCTAAAGTGAGCTATGCTGAAGTTTCTTTTAATAGCCAGAAATGTTACCCACATTTGAATTGAGCCAGTTTCTAAATGTAGCCCAAAATATATCACATTGAAAATTGTATTTACACTCTAGGAAGCTGTATAGGCAACTCATTTAGACATGTGGCAAATATATATGACAATAGCTCTGCCTACATTTGGCTCAGAGGGGCTCACACATCTATCTAGTAGCCCAGCTCAGAGATCATGAAGTGCTAACTCACGGCAGAGGGTGACATGAAACTGCCCCTTTACCCTGTTGTCTGTAACATACGTCTATCTGAGAAGGATCTCACGTAGTTATCTTGACAGAGGCATCTGTCCTGTCTGGGCCACTTGACTCACCATGGGCCTCACCACCCTACACATCTGCCACAGTTTTGTACTTTCGCACATTTGATTAAATTCATTAGGTTTTTATTGCCCATCTGTTATGTGCCAGGCACTGGGCAAGAGAATAACCACCTATTCTTTGCCCCTCAGTAGCCCACAGTTTAGTAAATGAAGTAGACATGTAATCATTTAAGTTGTAATCCTGAATATCATGAAACAGTAGACTTGTAGTAAGTTCTAGTGGTAGCACAGAGAGTGAAATGGCCAACATCATTTGGGTGGATTAAAGGTACGGAAAGGTTCACAGGATGCTAAGCTGAGATTTTGAAGGATGAATTAGAATTTCCTACAGGACAAAAGCCGGAGGTAGGTTGGACTGGGGGTGCTGGATGGTTAGGAGGAAAAACAGGATTAGAAACATGGTGGTGTATTCAGGAGATCCCAAGAAATAATTGTGGCTGGAGGATGATGACTTGGTGAGAGCCGTTAGGAGATGGAGCTAGATCATGGGGACCTTGAATGCAGTGCTGCAAAGTTGATGGGGAGCCTTTGAAGGATATTTTTAATCAGAGGAGGAACCTCATTTAGACATGTATCTTTGAAAGCAACAAAAGCCCAGAGCCTGAGATGTGCTTGCTACCTGTTAAATGCATCCCTATTCCAGAGTCTCCAAAGGGGTGCTCTGTTTTATTTAATTCCAGCCTAAATTATGGGTGGAATGTGTAGGGTAGAATCAGAATTTATTTTATCCCAGTCTTTGTCTCCGTGGCCTGATCCTGTCAAGATTCTATTCCCAATGCCATTCATTGTGTACCACCCATCTTGCCTTTTATCTCAGTGGTGGAAGGTGGGGCTACACCTCCCTCATAATGCAACCTCAGAATGGACTTTAGGAACTCCAAAGGACAGCCCTTATACTGAGTGGAGTGTGTTGTTTTGCCGGATACCAACAAATCTGTTTTCTTTGCTTCTTTAGCAAAGAGGGTGTTTATGAAATCAGCCTGTCACCCACAGGTGTATCTAGGTAAGTGAATCCTCACTAGAAAGTGACTATGATTATTACCGAGTTATAATCTCTTAAAATATTCTACTGCCTTACTTGAAATAGATAACTTCTGTCCCTTAAATTCCTGAGGAGTAAGAATTTGGTATTATCTCTCTTTACATAGCATTTCTAACTTCAAAACATTTTCACAACCTCTCTGTCAGGTATAGTAAGTATTATTTCTCTGGTGTTTCAGGTGAGGAAATGAGAGGCCCAGGGAGATTGAGTACTTCTCCCCTGTGCCACAAAATAACTTAAAATTAGAGTTGGTCTAGCCTCAACTTCTGTGTTGTGAATGCTACATTATATTATTATAATATTGCATTATCTGTATTCCTACACACATTATTTAATCATATATATAACATAAAGTTACGTTAATCCTTAATTACATTAATAGATTAATAATTTAATCTACATTAAAGTTGATTTCAGGAAGGTTAAAGCATTTGCAACTTAGGGCATATTAAATGTTAGTCATTGTTTTGAAAGCATCACCTTAATGTATGAGTGTGTTGATTGTCACTCTAAAATAATGTGGCATTTAAAATAAATATGTCAGAACTTATGTATCTAAATGAATTGCTTAGAGAGCTTCTGCTGGAAAGTCTCTAAAACTAGTCCAGTGGCACTGCCACTGTTAGAGCCCTTTTTGGAGCCTCCCTTTTAAAGCAGGCTTAACAGTCACTCAAGAAAACCAGTTGCATTACTTTGGTCACGTGTCAGTGTTAATCAGGTGCAGCTTCAGGCGTGCTTTGGCTCTTAAAAAGTCAAATGTTCCTTCCAAAGAGTGGACTTCAGGAAAATGTTCCAAGCGCTTTCAGAACGTTTCTTAAGAAGGATATCCAAAATGATTTTGAGCTGACCTTGCCTTTTTGCAAGAAGGGTATATTTAGTGAAAGAAAGACCCCTCATTTGGAAGTGTTTATTTTGATGCCGTTATAAATGATCACTTTCCCTGCAATTGGCATTGTCTAGGAAGACTGTCAATTGTTAAGATATCATTAGGGCCAGGCATTTTATTAGTTATTCTACTTTTCACAATGACCCTGTGACATAGATCTCATCTTTGTGTTACAGGTAAGGAAAAGTTTCAAAGAGGTTAAGTAATTTGCCCAAGGTTTCACAGCCAAGCAATGTTGGAGCAACTTTGGAACTAAGTCTACAAAAGCCCTCATGCATCCCTTTTCCCTTCCTTGCCCCTCTATTTTTCTTAACATGGAAGGAGGTTGTTTTATATCCAGAGCATCATGATAGGAGTGATATTGGGCTCTGCTTGCCATGGGAGGTGTGATGAGATGATTTCATCTACCCCAAACTGGAAGTATCCAGAGTAACTAGGTAACTACTGGCTGGAGACAAGTCATCCTCTCTGTGTTCTTTAGTTAATCATGGTTCCTTCTGTATCAAGGGTGAGTTTGTATCCTGGCTTCATTGACTTAAAAGACGCCGACTGGGTATTGGAACAGCTTTGTCAAGATATTCCCTGGAAACAGAGGACTGGCGTCAGAGAAAGTAAGTAGGTCTCTGAGGCCACAGCTGTTCCTGACTGGTCTCCCTCTCCAGAATGTTTTCTAACATATTGCTTCTTTCACCACCGCCAGACTTAAACAGATTCAAAACCTAATGGAGAGCCTAAGGATTAGTAGGGATTAACTAGTCAAAGCGATGGGAAAGAGTATTCCAGGCAAAGAAACTGCAGGTGGAAGGCGTAGAGATGAAAGAGAGCAGGGCAGGGCTGCGGAGGTGGAAGTGCAGGGAACCGAAGGGCGTTTGGTCTGGCAGAACTGTGGCGGCATGCTTACCTCCGTTATGACTTCAGATGGTGCCATCTTTCTTCTTTCTTCATAGAAACTTCCAGAGCTAGCTTTTTTGCTGATTCTATTTGGCATACGTTCTTTTGTGTTCCTTCTTACCATCTTCCTATTCTCATTTTAACTTCACTAGAAGAGTCCAGTTTCCTTTAGCTTCAGCACCTGTGCGCCCCTGTGCTTGTGAAGATGACCTGACTTGGAAACTGCCCTCCTGTGGGCATCTCCGGGTAGCAGCGCCTGCTTTACCAGAGATGGTCACTGGGGGGCAGCCGTGTTCTAGTAGAAAATTTCCTTTCTGGCACAGTGAGCGATTTTAAATTTTCTGTAAAGAAAGAGGCAAAGTATGCTGGCTTCATTTTTGTGACTCAGACTAGGAATCAGAATAGGAATCATCTTTGTCTCCTGACTCCCATCAGTTTTTACAGTGGGGCTTTTGGTGGCAGACTTGACTTTGATAGCTTCCTGTCATTCAAAGTAATTGTTATTTTTAAGCAAATAACAGTTAAATAATTTTCCAGTCCTTGGTTTTCTGATCTGAAAAATGGACCTAATAATAATACCTCCTTTATAAGGTTGTTGTGACAATAAAATGAGATAATATTTAATAGAATAGCTGGTTGTTCATAGTAAGCCTTCAGTGAATATTAGCTGCTTTTATTATTATTGTTCTTATTGTTATAGTGGTTGATATCGATTTGGGAAAAAATAGCAGATCTGTGGGTAACTCCCTCTCTAAACTGGACAGCCAAACTTCTGACCAAAATCAGCTACATGCTTTGGCTGGTCAGAGTCCTTTTTTCCTTCATGTGGAATCAAAAGTGCTTATATAGCAGTGGCACATGGGTGAACAGTTTGTCTTTTCTTGTATGGATGTTTGTGCCATAAATCCTACAGCTTCCATATCCTGCTTTTTAGACACTCCTTAATCTGAACCCCACTGTCCCACAGTGCCCTTCACTCTTGTTTGTGTCATCCCTGACCCAAAGTACATTAATATATTCCCACTTCAGAGCCTTTGCCAGTACTGATTCTGCCCACATACCTTCTCTTGTCTTCTTTTTAGCTCTTCCCCGTTCTATTCCTGAAATCCCATGTCCTCTACGACATAGGTGGAACCTCGAGTCAGAGTCCATTCCCCCCCCTCCTTTGTATTTCTCATAGCTTCTTGCACACTGTAAGACATGGTGTTGGCACTCAGTAGATACACCTTGAATAGCATTAAGCCATTTCAACAGCCCTGTATTTTCTTTCTTAGATGTAACTTACCAGCAACCAAGACTTACAGCATGGTATGGAGAACTTCCTTACACTTATTCAGGAGTCACTGTGGAAGCCAATCCTCACGTATGTTGAAATATTGTTACTGATACGCTTTTATAAACTACATACTATAGAGTACTGTAAAATAATAATAAGTAACCTTGCAGAGCTGCATGATGGTCCCTAGCTCAAAAAATACTCTGGGTTCAGATACTGAGTCTGTATGCTTATTACTTTTGATAAGCTTTTTGATCCATAGATGAGCTTGGAGGATGAGAAAAAACTGGAACCAGATTGGAGGATTTCAGGAAAATGAACCACTTTGTTTTCTAATCCCCCTGCCCCCCACCAAATTTTTCTGGGTATAGTCTTTCTGTGTATACCTTGGTACACATTTGTTATGTGGCCAAGTCTTTATGACTGGCCCATGAGATCAGAATTTCTCTTCCCATTTCTCAGGCTTTTTTGCCATTTGTGAAAAAAAAATCTCTTGTTTTTCTTGTTGACTTTATTCATTCTGTGATGCAGTTCTGAGACTGCCATCTTACCAGTGCTTTGGCTTATTTCTACTGCTGCTCTTGTTTTTAAAGATTTCTGGGACAGTAAACAAAGAAATTCTAGTGTATAAATGATGCTCGTCCAGAGGATAAAGGTCCAAGAAGTAGCTCCCTATTTAGTCCCAAGGAATCTTGCCTTGGACAAATGTTACGCTTCATTGAAAGAGACTTTGAAGAAGTCAATGCTTATGGCATTGGAATAAACAGAAATGTGATACATTTCAGAGCTCCTAGTAATTTTTAATCATTAACTACCACTTTATTAAAATATTCAGGGATAACTATTGACTGGGGAGGGGCCGTGCTTTCCCACATGAGGAGATAGCTGTGTGCCTTGGTCTCTAGGGCTCCGTTTAGAATGTGACCCCGGGAAGTGTTGAGACCCTTTATACCTGAGGTTGATTTGGAAACATGAGAAGAATTGAACTAAGCCAGTCCAACCGAGACTGCTAGGCATCTTTCTGTCAGAATTAATTTATCTTCTTTTCAACAGTCCTAGCAGAAAAGTTGAGGATTAAACAGCTTCTGGGGAAGAAGTTTTTTCACATCGACTCTAGTTAATGTCTTACAACAGGATTTCTCACCATTGGTGTCACAGACACTTTGGGCAGATACTTGTTGTTGTTGGGGTTGTCTGTGCAGTACAGGGTGCTGAGCGATATCCATGGCTTCTGCCCACCAGATACCAGAGGCACCTCTCACCCGGTTGTGACAGCCAAAAATGACTCCAGACACTGCCAAACATCTGGGGCTGCATAATTGCCCTTGGTTGAGAACCACTGCCTAGACTAAACATTAGGCCCATAAAATCCGCTGAGTGGGAGGCCACATAGGCTTTGAGGACATTTTAACACTTCTTCAAAAGAATTTTTTTAGTGACAATCCTTTTCTTATAATGTAAGTAATATGTTTACTATTGAAAATTTAGAAACTACAGATAAGCATAAAGAACATTTATTTTAGGCAAATATATGTAGATAATTTTTCTGTAAAAAATTATACTGTATTTCATTTAGCTGTATCATTAACATGTTTTACTATCATTAAATATCCTTTTACAGCATCGTATTTTGTAGCTATTTAGTATTCTGTGATCGTCTGTGTATGTGTGCCCTAATTTTCAGCAAGCCTCTTTTGTTGTCAAATTAGAATTCCTCAATCGAATTTGACTGGCTGATAACTTTGTATTTATTGCTAATAGATTCAGTTTATTTTTTTACCATCTTGAACAAAATCAAGAGATGCTTCTTTCTCAGATACTTTAAGGATGGACTCGCTAATGTGCATATGTGTTGTATTGGAGCACTTGTTTAACTTTAAAATTGTTATTATCTCAGGCTTCAAATCCCATAGCATAGGAGCCAATTCAGTCATAGGTTATTAAACTTCCTTTAGTCTTTCTCCAAACTAAATGTTAAATGAACCCAGTATATGAAAATAAAAGTATGCCTTGAGTATCAGGGAGTCCCCTCAGCTCGACCTCTCCCTTCCCCTGCTGTAATCCCAAAGGCACCACTCTGGTACCTAGGACTCTACAAGACATGGTTTGAAATCCACTGAATAGGTCCTTTTACTTCTGTGATTCATATTTTCTCATACTGTTTTCTTCAAATGTCTTTTAAGGATAGCATGTCTTCACTAAACAGTGAGATGATGCTGAATTTTAATTTAGACATTCAGTTCTGAGGGATCTGTATATAGAGTATTGGTTGGAGAGTCTAAATTAATCCTCCGGTTCATTATCCCCTTTTTTTTTCTTACTTCACCACCAAAAATATCCAAGAAAAAATACACTCACTTAGAAACATAATGCAAACTTGGTGTTATCACAGTGTTCAGTCCTTAAGCAAGTCAGGGAGGTGCTAATTAGTCTCTCTGTCACATTGCAGAAAAGTTATCTTCTTCCTTTACATTCTTATTTTCTTTGCTAAGTTTATAATTCTAGCATCTGACTTTTATCTCCATGAAGATAAACTTAAGCCATAAAATAAATAGGAAATACAGCTTGTTAACATTACTGTGGAATTTATTCTCTGGAACATAGGTTAGTTTGATAACATTTCTGTTTTATTGATCTAAGTTTTGTTTGTGGTCGTTGTGTCTATTCTTACACTCCTCTGCTCAGGATGTAATGCTGATATCCATAACAAGGAATCTAGCTTTTATCATGACATCTTCCCCAACAGAACCGAGTGCTTCCCACCTGTGCTTCCCTGGCGGTCACACCTGACAGTAGCCATGGGATGCACTCAATCAGTGCTCTTCTTTGCTGGACATCCAGCCGTCTGCTGCTGTAGACCGTGGACACTGAAGGGGTTCTTGAAAGTGGGTGATTCTTGATGTAGAATCTGTGGATCCTTGGGGGTGGGGGTGGGCAGTCAGTGAAATCCTTTATGGGAATTCACGATGTCAAAACTACTTTTATGATAATACCAAGACTAGATGAGATTTTCACTGTGTTGAATTTCATTGATGACAAAAGTAATGGTGGATAAAACTGCTGGTGCTTTAGCACGAATCAAGGTCCTGTTGCCAAACCACATTAGTAATCATTGTATTATTGAGCACCGTGCACTCCAGTATAAAAAAAAAATGCTGGTTTCATTTAAGAATGACCCTCAATGAAGCAGCAAACATACTGGTTTTATTAAATCTCAGTTTGTCTCTTCAATAGTGTGATGAAATGGGAAGTATACATTAAGCACTCCTGTTACACTCAAGTATGATGGTTATTGAGGAGAAACACTTGTGTGATTGTTTAAGCTCTAAGTTGAACTAACTACTTTTATAACATGGACCGTTTTTACTATGAAAAACAACTGAGAGACAAACTGTAGTTATTCAGACAAGTATTTGGCAGATATTTTCTCATAAGTGAATGACTTGAGTGCCACTTCAAGAAAAACAATGGACAGGATTTGTTACTAATGATGAAAGATGAGTTTTCAAGCCAAAGGTAGAATTTTGGAAAAACTCCTATCTGCCACTTTGAGCCTGACCACTTCCCATTACTTAGCCTTTTCTGTTGTTTTCATATTGTCTAATGAAATACATCAACAGAAGATCTGCATGACTCAGTGAACCAGTAATTTCCAAATGATCAGTGCTTGATGTTCCAGAATCATTCAAGATTAAAAGATCCTTCAAAGTGCAAGCCAGACTGGTGGGTTTAAATGTATCATTATGAAAAGTTTGTCGAAAGGTTTTCAGATTCCACATTGAGCTGGCCTTTCAGAAATCAGTACTTGTTGACTTTTGGTGTAATATTAAAAAAAAGCTACAATTATTTGAAAGGGCCATAAAAGACTTCTGTTTTTTCTAACTGTATGTCTGTATGGCCAGTTTTCTTCATATACGTCAATGGAAACAACATGGTGCAACAGATCTAATGCAGAGGTAGATACAAGAATCATTAAGCCAGATATTAAAGAGATTTGCAAAACAGTGCCATTCTTGCCAGTTTTTTGTATTGGAAAATATAGTTATTTTTCATAAAATAATATTTATGTTAATATGTAATGGGTTTGTATTTTTCTAAGTGAATTAACCAATAGTTTAAATCTTCAGTTTTAATTTTTAATATGGTAGGTACCATAGCTGTAATGCGTATGAACAGAAGGTCTCTGAGGTCCTCAATTATTCTGATAGTGGCATGAGAACCACTGTCCTAAAGAAAGCTCTGTAAAGCACTTGAGATTTCTTGGAGGAAAAAAATGTAAAACGCTAACAACCAATACAAGCTATGCTGACTGTATCTCCCAAATACAACTTAAGGTCAAGGGTCACAGGTTCCTATAATCTACATGGTAAGACAGTGAGTTCCAAATATAAACTACGTAAGTGAACTTGGTGCTCAGGAAGTGGGGCTGTGGAATCTGTCTATAGTTCACAGCTTGTATGCTCATCAAGGCCATGCATGTCATCTTTCCATTCAGTAAAATGTTTTTCCCCTTCAGGTTCTGTTCTCAGAAAGTTAGTCACTCTGGAAACATTAAATATCTTTTTTTAAAAGCAACTCTGATAAAACAAGGATAGAATGACCAGACAGCCACCCAGCAGGAAGTCGTTCCACTCCTCAGACTTCAGTCTGTGTGTGCTGACCACCTGCTAACCCATCAGCTGTGGTGGCCGACTGGCCTTGCTGCTCCACTTACCGCCCTCATGCCGCCAGGGTGACCGCCCTGGCTGCCCTGACAGTTACTTCTTGGCAGGGGTCACGTATTTGACCTGGAAAGGATGAGATGGCTAGATAGGCCTGGTCCTCATGACATTGCTGTTCCAACTTCAATTCCTTAATCAAATTGCAGAGGTTAACTTGCTTCAAAATGGAAATAATGGGAGAGAATGAAACTACTCTTCTTGCCTTCTGTTTATTACATCCAACTAGTTTGCTTATTCCATGCCCCTGTTTATAACTTGACTGATGTCACAGTCTTTCTGTTTTTCCATGTGGCTGCTACCTTGTGTCTTACGTAAACTGGCTCTGTCCCTTCTCTTGGCCTGTCGGCTGCAGTGGCTTCCTGTGCTGCACACACTAAAGAACCAAATTGAAGAGAACACTGGCCACACCTTCAACTCCTTGCTCTGCAATCTTTACCGAAACGAGAAGGACAGTGTGGGCTGGCACGGTGATGATGAGCCCTCCTTGGGAAGGTGCCCTGTCATTGCTTCACTCAGTTTTGGTGCCACACGCACTTTTGAAATGAGGAAGAAGCCCCCACGTGTGAGTACTCTCTCTCTCTTTCTCTCCTTTTTAAAAATATTCTTCCTGCCTCCTAATTTGTGAAAAGAGTAGGTTCCTTAAAAGCTCCTATTTTCAGATTTAGAGGCTAGGAGTTTGTGTTTTCCTGATAAAACATTTTCAGCTGATTGCTTGCCCCAGGTTTAACTTTTGATTTCCAAAGTGGCCACTCATTCATTTGCAATAGAAACTTTCTGTTTCTGCCTCCCATGTGTCAGGTGCTGGGAGCTCATTGCCACTGATGGAAAGGACAAGCTCAGTCCCTGTCCTTCTGGAGACAGGGAGTAGATAGATACTACTGATTACTCAAGTAATTGAAATTATGATCAGTGCTGTGAAGAAGGGCTTGTACAGGGAAGGCTCAAGCTAGTGGGGACAAGCAGGGAGAGAAAGGAGGCTCAAGGAAGATGCCCCTGGAGCAGCCTCTGTTTTAAGTAAGTCATCTTCATGGCAGGGTTGCCACTCTTCTATGACAGAGCAGCATATGCAGCTTCACTGCCTTTGTAGTCATCTGCTGAAATGCAGATGAATCTGCAATTCTTTCAGAGAGAGGAAATTCAAGCCAAATTATCAGAGGTGGCAATATATTCACATTCAAGTAGAGAAGCAGGGACTGTACTATATAACAACTTCAGCTTTCCATCCAGCTCTTACCTATATTATGTGACATCTGAGGGATACTAGGGCAGTTAATTTTTTAAATCAAAAAGGTAGAACCTTAGGGCTAAGATAGATAAAAAGAAGCAACTCTAAGGAAAGAGCAAATCTCTACCAAATTTCCTTATTTCCAGGGTTGTGTCTTTTTCTAACCAAGGTGCCCGATCATTCAGCTCACAACATTAAACCAGACCCCACCAGTGTGGAGGGCCTACAAGGCTGTGTTTTGAATATGACCCAATCCAGACACGTAATTATTAGTCAGTGCTCATGTGTGTTCTTCATCAGATATACTTTTCTGAAAATACTGATAATGGACTGGCCTGTTTTCCTGATGTGCATTTGGGTTGCCAAGCGTGATGTTTTGAAGCATATTGTGTTGTTTTGTATTTAGCCCTTAAGTACTTTTGTTGGTATAATTTCCATTGATTAAGTTTTTCTTGCTTTGGTTTACACAGAAACTTTGGTCTGTATTAGAGGGGAATTGTCCGTCACCAGTGCCTTAAGGAGTGGACTTGCTCTCTGAGCTCTTGGAATAGCTTTCACGGTTTCATTGGCACCAGGGAGCTCCACTTGAGAAGCAGACCATCCAGCCTTTGCCGTATTCTCTTTGGGTGGGGTTATGCTTTTATAGCCAGATTCCACTCAGGTAGACCCCAAGTTCACACGTGTGAAGAACTTAGCCTGCCCCTAGTAAGACTCTTATTACATAAATAGCAGAGAAATACCACGTCTCGTTTTTAAGTTCAGATTCTGTTCTCAAGCCAGACATATGAAACACTGCCAGGTGTGTCCTGGAGTTGGGGCTGCAGCAGTGAATGAGTAAGATGAAATCATCTTTCCCCTCCTGGAGCTCATGATCTTGGACGTGCTAGAGTTGTGCCTCCCTCTATCTGATTGGCACCTAAGCTGTAGTATATCTCGTATAATCTTTGGTGTAATACTAGTCTCTAGTTCTTTGCAGTTGTTTTCTTTGTTGCCAGGTATTTAAATATTCAGTTACTGTGTCTTTATACACATACATTGACCACCACCCCCTTTATAAAAACATTTGGGGCCTATTTATAGATCTGAAGATTAAGAATTCCCAAAGTATGCTTTTTGGTAATTTTACTGTATAAGCAGTTTCCAGCTACTAAGCATTAACAATGTGCTGGTGCCCAGATACCCCTGTTCCTCTTCCCCTCCAGGCAACTGGAAGACTTCATTTTCTCATCAACTGTTTCTTGGTAATACACTTAAGTTATGTTATAGGTTAATGCATGGATGGAGAATCCGCCACATAGCATTGTTATTGAGGGCAACCATTTGGAACAAAGTCTGTTTAAGAGGGAGACTGCCCACACTGAAGGCTTCTTAAAAGTCTGTTTTGATGAACGTGAGTGAAAGCACAAACAATGAAATATTTAAAATGTGGTAAAGTCCCCTTAATTGTCTGCTGGCATCATAGGAATCTGCACTATAACTGTGGCAGCCGATTTGATAAAAATGCATATCTAATATGTCTGAGATCTTGAAACAGTTTGCCGAGGGAAAAGGACTTGGGAAGAAATGTACAGGTATATGTGTACCTCAGGTTACTGACTAATAAGGTTTGGCTTCCTGCACAGACCTGCTTGTGATTGAATTTGATGCAGCTGTATATCCCTTCAGTTCTGGCTTTTGTTTAAGGTGGGAAATTGAAGGTTAATATATTTGAAGTTATAATTACATATTGGTGAGTACAGTTTAAAAATGACCTTTTTCCCAAGAACCTGTAAGTTCTATTCTTGGGTTGACAAGATTCAGGTTTAAACTTTTGGAAAGACTCCCTCAAGTTTCTTTAACCGATATCAAAAATTGAGGGAGAGCTCCACAAATCTAGTTAAACTAGAAGTGTGAAGACTTTCTTTGAGTTGACAGCCTTGGAAATGTATCTTAAGAGTACATCGTCTATATCTTATTATAATCTCTTTTCTGAAGGGTTGAAAGGAAATGGTCATAGCAAATCTGTGTCTACTTTTCTTTCTAAACTATGGTGATAGCTCTGAGAACATGATTCATGATTCATACAACTCAAGAAAAAAACAAATTTAAAAGTATTAATTAGGTTAGTCTTCTGTGTGGAGTTGGTAGGAGTCTGATTTTCTGTAACTCTTAGAAGCCTATCTTGGTATGCCACTACAGATTATAATTTTCATGTCTGTCAGCATGGCATTTGGAGCATGCTACAGGTTGGGGAGGGAATCTCTTTCAAAATCCAGCTAGTTTTAACCTGTCAGAAGAAAAGCTAGTAGTATCTGTTTGACTCCCATCAAAGTTTCTCTTCTGAAACTGATACAGAAGAATCATAAGATTCCTGCATTTTATTCAAATATCCAGTTTGGAGACAGAAAATCTTCTGTTTTGGGTCATTTTCAGAAAAAAATTGTCCTTTTTTTTTTTTTTCAACGAACTCCTCCACCCCTGTAGCAGCTGTTTGTTTTGCAGTCTGGCACCTTAGGCAGCTCTCTGGAGCTGCTGATCTTCTGACAGCTGCCCCAGTTCTACACACTGCATTGCTAACAATTTCTTCCTGTGCCAGGATGGTAAGGAGATCTTTGTTTCCCAAGCATCAGTCCCCCTCTGATTCATGCAGCTGGTTCAGTCAGCTTCACGCATGCATCATCTCCAGGATTAAACATTTCTCTCCTCCAAGATACCCATCCTTTGTTCACTGTCCTCCAGTCCAAGTCTGTCAATTCCTGTTCATTCATTTTAGAGTAAATTACCATTTCCTTTAATGGTAATAAGGTACTTGGGGGCATAGTAGACTTGCCTGATCTTGCTCTTCCATTCACCTCATCCCCTCTGTTGTTAAGTCAATTAAAGACTGATTGAATAGCACTGTGTCTGTCTTTTGGCCATGTCAGGATATACTGTCTTAAGACAAAAGTAAAGCTTGCCAAATACATACTTCAGTAGGCATTTTTAGAAACCAAGAACCTTTTTTACTCTACCAAGATGGGCTCATTTAAGCTTTTTCTACATTCCTTGTCCCAAACCCAGTTATTCTTTTCAAACCACATGTGTCCCTGCTGTAAAGATTAGTCTGGTTCTTTTCCCAGCTAGCTTTAATTCTATACTGAAAAACAAGCTGCAAAAGGAACTACAAAAGCCGTTTGGCAGGCTGCTATTTCTCTGTCGGTGACCATGGAAACAGTGATGGCTGAGGGTGGGGCGGGGAGAGAGAGTGCTGTTATTAGATAATAGCAGGAAGTTTGTGATGCACTGGAGGTTTAAATGCCAAAAGCCTTGTTTTTCTAGCAAATTACCCATGGATAGGCTCTGTCTTTCATCAGCTGAATCCTGAAAATGTGAGGGGCTTCGATCCACCTCAAGGTGATTTAGTTAAAGCAAGTTGGACCTTTCTCTAACCACTCCTCTCTCTAGCACCTTCTGAAAGATGTAAATTTGTTCATACCACCAGAAGAGATGGTTGTAAAACCACTTCTAATGGTAGAGGCTCTGAGAACTCCCAGTGAATTGGAGCTCTTAGTACCTCCCTTGCTGATTGTTTTTTACACGCTGCTGGAAGAGTGGAGTGTGAAAAGGTCAGTTTGATCATAAATACTAATATTTTTCCAGTACTTCAAAGAAATTAGGATATTAGAATCCAAAATAATATAATACTGACTTAAATTGGAAAAATGGTATAAACTAGACTGTGTAGGAATTTGTATAATAGTGACTGAACCTCAACTTCAGTCAGCCCCCCACTACTGTTTTTCCAGTCATCATACTAGGCCACCTTCTGATTACAGCTGATTCTGCTCTGAGAAATTACAACAAATGCTTGAAAGAAATTGTTGGTAACCATCGTCTTTTTACTATGCATCCTAATGAAATTTAGAAAATCAGGTTTTGTTTCCTCTTTTGTGACTGATGTCAATAAAAAGCATTTTTCTGCCTCTTTTATACTTATCTTTTTTGTAAATGGGAATGATAATTGGTAGCTACTTGTAGCTACTTTATGGGAATAGTAGAAAAGTTTTCCCGTGAAAGGCACCCTGAAAGTTATGGCAGCAATCAGTGCATTATGAATGGTGATGCCATGGTGACTTTCCACATGTGGAAATTGAAAAAGGCAGTGAATGAATAGCAGTAAAGCTAAACTCCAAGATTCCCTTGGCCTGTGAAATGGCATTCATTGAGGGAGTGGAAGGGAGATGCAGGGAGGGTGAAGTGGCCTTTGGAACAGGAATGGTGATTGAGTTTTTGAGCTCTTATCTCTAGAGTCATTTAATGATTTGGAGAAAGTGAGTGAGTGTGTGGGTCATGAATGTGGGCCTGCTTAAGTGAATAAAGATAAGTAGTCCTGGTAGGACTTGAATTATCTTCAGACCTGAGGTCCTATGGGAGTTGGAATCATCATTTGCTGCTTTGGGGCCTTGTCTCAGACTAGAATCCATGCCCTAGCCGCCACTTGGAATAATTAATTTTTGCCGAGAGCCTCCCAGTTTTGTATTACCACTGATGGTACTTTTAGTCTTGAGAGAACAACCTTTTCCAAAATAATGCGTCAAGTTTGTGTGTGCTATGATTAGGGATGTGGGTCTGCTTGCAAACTTGACTTCTTTTAAACCTTGTCCCAATTATAGAGTTCCTTCTTCCCTTTGTCATACTCTTAAAAACTATTCCTAAGCATTCTGGTGACTTTTTCTTTCACAAGTCCCATTTTTCAAGGATAACTGCTTAGATGGGTGAGGCAGAAAAGAGCTCAGTGAATTTGAGGAAGGAGAAGGGAGCCCTGCACTAGAGCAGAGTGAGCAAGCAAGCGTAGCAGCAGGCGAGGGGTGGGGAGAGTGGGCATGGGACTCATGCGCCTCAGGAAGGAGTAGATTTTAAGTACATCAAGAAGCCATTGACGTGTGTGAAACAGAGTGAAACGATGTGATTGATAATTGAACAAGGTCAGTTGCTGCCTCTGTGGAGCCTGGACTAGAAAGGAGCAAGAGTAGAATCCAGGAGACCAATTAGGAGGTTGTTATACCTTGCATATAACTGGCACCAAGACAGTGAAGGAGAGAGGTGGACAGATGCAAGGACAGGCTCTCAAAGGAGTAGGGATTTATCTTTTACTTTTTATTAAGGTATCATTGATATACACTCTTATGAAGGTTTCACAAGAAAAACAATGTGGTTACTATATTTGCCCTTACTATCGAGTCCCCCCCCATACCCCTGCCCATCAGTGTAGTGAGATGCCACAGAGATTCTACTTGTCTTCTTTGTGCTACACTGTCTTCCCCGTGAACCCACACACACAGTGTGCACTGATCATGATATCCCACAATCCCCTTCTCCCTCCCTCCCCTCCTGCCCTCCCTCACTCCTCCCCCTTTGGTAACCTCTACTCCCTTCCTGGAGTCTGTGAGACTGCTGCTATTTTGTTTCTTCAGTTTTGCTTCGTTATTATAAGGAGTAGGGATTTTTAAGAGAGGCTTCGGAATAATGGTCTGAAAATGGTAAAGAGGAGAATTGCCTGGCTCTCTGGATGTGAGAGATGTGATCACCCTGCACATGAGAGGGTTTCAGGGAATTCGGAATCTTCTGGAGATAGCTTGATTTTTATTAGGACAAGGAAGTAGAAGGAACCTTTAGAGTACATAAGGTGCTCACTGGTGAGTGGGAATTCCAAAGGTGCAGTGTAAGATGCAGGAGGGAAGCGTGGGAGTCAGGGGTCGATGGTGTCTGATCAGGTTATGTCCAGGAATGGTTTGGGAATGAGTGTTCAAGTTTTAATGGATGACTGGAGAATTCTGCACTTTTGCTGGTGACTGGGGCCAGCTGGATGTCAGGCATGGTGGAATTTGTTCTCATATGCTTTTAGAGAAAGGAGAATATTTGTTTCTGGTGCTACAATCTTGAGTGGAAGTTCTTTCAAGGTAGCAGTTCCTTTAAGTTGCATTTCTTGGAAATGTATTACCAAGAATGGAATCCTCATTACATTAAATCTTCTGGTTTCAAATGCATATTCAGTGCAGCTAGAATGACTTGAGTGCAAAGCAAGTTTGATTTTGCTTTAAATCAGTAACTTCTCACCCCCACCCTGCCCGCAGTACTATGTTGACAACAAATCTGAACAGAAAACACTGTCAGCAGATATTTCACTCTAAACTTCATTGGCCTTCAATGTGTCTGGTCCAGAAGAAAAGGCTGGAGTCTTCATGCCGGTCTGATCTGCGGTGCTAAGTTTTAGAGAAAGCCTGCAGAGAGAGGGCCTCTGCTGCACTGAACAATTGTGCAGACCTCCCAAGTCCTCTCCTGTGCCTGGGTGAGGCATTGGTGAGGTCCTGCCTTATGGAGCTATTAAGAGCACTGGGTGTGCCTGGTATGGAATGCTTGATTGCACATGCGAGTCCTTTCTGCTTAGTATTCTCACTCACCTCACCAGAACCCTCCATGCCAAATCAGTGCCAAAAATTAGGAAAGAATCTGATAAAAACTCAAAGATGTGTATGTAGCAAGTGAGCTTAAAACTGTTTTGAAGACATAACCTCAGTGATTTCAAATCTGGCTAACTGTAGGTGGCCTCTTATGTTAGCAGATCTTATTTCAGAAACAGTTGTTTCTCTTTCTGAAACAACGTATTTCAGATCAGTGTTGAGAATGCCATCATTTAAAGTGTAGTTTGAGTCAGCAAAGAAACTCTGTAGAGATGACTTTGTAGGGTACTAATTTTATTCTCTTGCCATGATTTCTATAACTAATATGTTTTGTTTATGTCAGGTTTAAAAAGTATATTACCACCATGCACAAATGGTCCACTCTGTTCTTGTGGATGCCATAGGAACACCCTTGCAGTCCAAATATGCTGCAAGCTTAGGCAATCCCTGAGGCCATCTAGAAGCCAGCCAGGTTCTCAAGAGCAAGGCACCACCACAGTTTGGGGAAAAAAGCTGAAAAGAAATGATTTAAAACAAAAACCAGAAACGGAGAGGGAGACATTATTACTATAATCTTAAGTGGGGAGATAGGACAGGTAAGAGGGCAGCTGGCCCTCAGCAGGCTAGTTAGCTGGAGCACAGGCTAGCATTTAGCGTTCAGATATCATTTCATTCTGCAAAAAAGCTTGACCATACTTGTTAAGCAGCTCCACTGTGTTATCCAATTTTTGGACCAGAGACTAGGGAAATCCCTATTACATCTGTTACTATCTTGAGAAAACCCTTTGCTGATTCTGCAGACATTCTAACTAACATCTTGGGCTTTTTCTTCTGGAGTAAGTTACACACATCTGCGGTTTCCCATTACTCACAACGTAACTCACTCTTGAAACATCTGCTCCAGATCCATCTCCACCACTCTGCTAATACAGTTTTTGGTTTTTGTTGTAAATCATACAGTTGTGCTAAAGAGCAGATACACTGGCCTTTTCTCAGTTGTCGATCTCTTCTTCCTGGTGCTGTTGGTCACCAGTATCCATCACCTTTCTGCCCGAAACTCAGCCATCTACTTGATGCCTTTTCTTTCCTCTGCTGGCTTTTGAAAGACTGTATTATCTTAGCTATTCTCAGACCTTTCTCATTGCTACTTCTCTGCTTCCCTTGAGGTTTTTTTTCCCTTTACATTCAATCCCTTAAATGTGGATATTCACAATTATCTTGGATTCTGTCATCTTCATCTACACTATTTTTTAGATTATAAACTGGCAATTGGTTGTAAATCCCATATGAGCAAGGTTCATTTCTGTCTTATCATTGTGTCCCCAGCATGTGTGTGTGTAGTTTGATTAAGTAAATAAAAAGGATTTCATTTGTTCATATGGCTTCAACCATTCCTTCTTCGGTGGAGTGACTTCTCAGTCTCTTATCTCCAGCTTTGACTTTTATCTCAAGTTCTAGTCATCACTCTGTATGTGTTCATGAGATGTTTTTAGTTGCAACAGCACATGTGACTTATAACCTGAAATTGTAAAATTAGGTTTATTATTGTTCTCTCAGAAGATTCCACAATTCCACCTACTAATAAGTCCATTTATGTTCACAATTATCACTGTTCTCTCAATCAGGTTCACCCTGTTCTTTTGTTGTCAGTTCTTCCCTGTTCTCTTATGCTAATTGTTTCAATTCCCAAATCTTAATTCTTTCATGAGATATCTGAAGAACTCATCCCTCTCACAGTGACCATCTTCATCCAGGCCCTTTTGCACATGTCTAAAATACTAAAATGACCATTTTCCACCCTAAAGTCCTTAATTCCATTCCAGCCTTTTCTTTTTTCAGTTCTGTCTGATACCCAGATGCTAGGTATTGTCAGGAATATTTCATATTCTCTCTCTCTCTAGAGCCTTTCGCTCCAACAGCTATTAGTTGAGCACCTGCTGTGTATCAGGTACTACACTCAGTTTGGGGATGTAGCAGTGAACATGACAAATACGGGCCCTAATGGCAGTCATAGGAGTTAGACAATAATCAAAGGAACAGAGAGAAATAATCACAATTTGTGGTTAGAGCTCTGATTTGGATTTTATTCTGAATGCAATGGGAGTAAAGGAGGTTGTAACATGGCCTGGTATATAATTTCAGAAGATCACACTGACCGCTGTGTAAAGAATAGTCTGGGGAGCAGCAACAGCAGAAGCCCAGGTAAAGGTGGGAGGCTCTGTGGGAGACCGCCGGCTGGGACTAAGTCGGTGGCGCTGGGATGAAGAGAAGTGAGTCCGTTTGAGATGCGCTTGTGAGGGTAAACCAACAGAACTCGCCAATAATATTTTAGATGTGACTCCCAGGTTTCTGCTTGAGCAAAAGGTGGGTGGAGGTGTTCTTTACTCAGATAGAGAAGGAGCATGGCATTTGATTTTGGCCTTGTTTAAGGTGGATTTGGGAGGGAATCAGGAGTTCCTTCATTTGCATGACAGGTTTGAGATGCCTGAGACTTCCAGAAGTAGACTAGGCCACTGCTATGCAGGTTTGGGGTTCGGATGACAGGCCTGTGCTAGAGACATCACTTGGGAATTATCAGAATAACAGCAACGGCAAAGTGGTAATAAATAACAGTGTATAGTGCTGACAATGTGCCTGGCTCTGTTCTAAGTGCTTTGCACTCGGTCCTCCAAGCTTGTGAAGTCTGTACGGCTATTATCCCCATTGTACAGATGAGGTGGCTGAGACACAGTGTTAAATCACTCACCCGACATGGCTCAGACTACTATTTGTTGAACTGAATTGAAACTAATAACATGATAATATATAAAGTTAGGAAATTGTACATTATCATTCAGAGCAAGAGAACAGAGGTGGAGGAGCAGAGAGCCAAGACTGAGCTCACTGCTTTCATCACTTTGTTTTCTAACTTAAAAGTCTTTATTTGCACCTACTGGAACAAAAAATAAAATGTAAATTCCTTAGCCAGAATGTCAAACCTTTTACATAATCTGTGCTCAGCCTACTTTGGTCTCTCACTATTCCCTATATGATTGCACCATTCTACTGAATTATCTCTTTGCCCTCCCTTTGGCATGCTCTCCACCTTCTCATGAATTTAAGCCCTCTCCAGGTGTCAAGAGCCCACTGTAGCCTTAAAGCCTTCCCTGATGCCTCCAGGGCAGAAACTAATCATAGTTATTGCATGTCAGGTGCTTCCTATGAGCTTGGGAAAAGGTGGAAAAATTTTATAGTTAAGTAGCTCAGCTGTGAGGGATCAGAGATGACTTGGAAAATCAAATGTCTCACTGTTCACTAGGATAATTAGTTTGGGAAGCATGTTTTTCTTTGAATATCCTTTTCAGATTAAGTTGGGGGGTCACTGAGACTAAGGATATGATACTTGAGAATGAAGTTCTGAGCTTGCTAGTAAGCACTCCCGTGTAGAATGGCAAAGGGAAATCAAAGAAACCCAACAGATACTTGATAATATGGGTGAATGTAGTAACCACAGTGTTGCTCATGTGAAGCCTTCATAAGATTATGTATTAATGATAACTTAATAAAAAAAGAAGAACCCAGCAGATGACAATTGACCTTGCTTGGAAGTTTACAGGCCGGATAGAATGACATGGGAATAAAAGAAGGTGTCATGTGGTGGGTCCATCAGCAGTACAGTTGGGCAGCTCTTGAGCTAAATCTGGTCCTCACTCTTGTTTTGTTTATACTGCCCCGTGTTTTTAAAGAACCTGAATTAGTTGCCAGAGTTTATAACTCAGAAGATGTCATTTAAAAATCCCATTTATCAGCTTCCTTGGAAAACCCAGAAGATCAGGCAACATGGGGGGAACAGTGTGCTGGAGCTGCAGAGCGGCTGCCACCTGTATGCAGGCCCTGTGCTGCAGGGTCTCCACTCCCTGCTGTTTTGCACCTGACCCATGCTCCTCATTTATGCTACTTGCTGTTGTTTGTGACCCTTACAGTGTAGTCAGGGTGTCCATATAATTAGGACAGGAAATACAGAATTTCAGGAGGAGTAGAGATCATGTAGGAGAGCACAGTTTAGTGGAAAAAAATACAGGACAGGCTTTAGAGATAGGCAGATCTAAGATCAAACACGAGCCCCGCCTGCCTCCTGCCAGCCTTTTGCCTTACAATATACTTGCCTTCACCTTCCTTTGCTTATGACAAAATGGAAAAATATCACCTGCCTTGCAGGGTTGTAGTGAGAATTAGCCATACTGTATATTTAGTTTCTAATATACATGGTGCCTAAGCAGCATACACCACAGTTGAGCTCTCCAAAGAGTCTAGCAGGATGTCTTGGTTTAAGTACCTGAAATTGTTATAAAAAGAGGCCTGGAGAAAAAAGGGGGGGGGGCAGCTCCAGGGGAATTAAAGAGTTAAATCTAAAAATGTAAACTTTATTTTTAACCAAAAGGAAATGCAATTGTATTTATTTAACTTTCCTTAGGATGAGAAAAGACTTTCTAAGCATAAAAACCATGAGGGAGTGTCAAAGAAAGGTCAGAATTGACTCAAAATTTTTGAGCTACTCTATGTGAAGTATTATAAACAAAGTCAAAAGGCAAATAACAAAGACAAAAATATTTACAGAAAATATGGTGAAGGGTCATAGGTTTTGCCACCTGTGATTGTAGATCAATAAAAATATATTAGCACTCTGTAGAACAATGGACAAAGAATGTGAACAGAGTTCATAACAGAGGAAATGCAAACAGCAAATAGGCATGTGAAAAAAAATGCTGACCTGGGTTATTAATTAAAGAATTCTGTTTGAATAAGAAGTTATTTTTCCCCTAAAATTTTTTATCACTGTCAGTTGATAATGTTCAGTATTGATGATGTGGCCATATGATTGATACTGTTATATTTTCCTGATGGAATTATAAATTGCCACAGCCTTCTTAAGAAAGCAGTTTGGTAGTATAAATCAAAGTGCCTTAAAGGTCATACCCTTGGATCTAGTAACTGCATTTTAAAAAATATATCCTAGAAACATGTTTTGTCCAAGATATGCTTGCATTATCTTTTTCTTTCTTTCTTGTTTTTTCTTTTTTTTGTTGTAGTAGTAGTACTGATATATTAAAATCTTAGTCTCCGACCATGTGTACCTATTCCACTGCTATATCCTTAGCATTAGTACAGTGCCTGACATACACAGGTGGCCAAAAACAATTTGTGAGTTTAAAGAAGAAAGGATGTGTTCATACAAAGGAATATAATGTAACATTTTTGAAATAGTGTATATTTGAGATGTAGAAAAATGCTCACAAGGGAGAATTCTCAAGATGACGGCATGAGTGGGGTGGTGGAAATCTCCTCCCAAAACTATATATACTTTGAAAATACAGCGAATATAACTATTCCTAAAAGAGTGACCAGAAAATACAGTATACCAGCCAGGCTACATCTACATCTGTGAGAACTCAGCATCTCACGAAAAGGGTAAGATACAAAGCCGTGACCTGGTGGGACCCAAGCACTCCCCCAACCTCAGCTCACCAGCGGGAAGAAAAAAATCAGAGTGGAGAGGGAGTGGAAGCACAGGACTGCTAAATAACCTGCCCTGGTGATCTGCACCGGGAGCACAGACACACATTGCATGGTGTACTGGATATTAGAGGAACAGAAGAGTAAAATCCGAGACAGAGACTGCGGGCAGGTCCCCACAGCCTGCTCCCCTGCGACAAAAGAAAAGCGGGTACTTTAAAATCCTTAAAGGAACAAGGGTTTAACAGGG
Source organism: Smutsia gigantea (assembly GCA_032199065.1). Lineage (NCBI taxonomy): Eukaryota > Metazoa > Chordata > Mammalia > Pholidota > Manidae > Smutsia > Smutsia gigantea. The sequence continues at coordinate 546,026 of JAVSCE010009484.1, read as the reverse complement.
GGACAAAATCGTCCTGGCACACTCAGCCCAGCAAGCTGGGAATCTTAAGGAACTTCAGGCACCCTAATCCCCTGGGTGGCAATGCAGCTCCGAAGCCCCTCACACAGATGAGCAGCCTGCTGTTCATTCTCCCCCACCCCACCAGCACTGCAAGCAAACTGGCTGATCTGCCATTCCTGTGGAACAACCAGGGAGCAGCCCCGCCCACAGCAGCCACACAGAGGCTTCTCCCAGCGCACGGATAACTGGGCCAGACCCAGAGGCTGCCCCTGCCTGCAGTCTACCAACACAGACAGTGGAGACCAGTGCAGAGTCTGGAAGGCACAAAGGGGCTTATTCTCACAGAAACACACACTGCTCGCCTGCGACCCCCACCAGTGCCCTGGGCCATCACGAGGCTGCCCCACCCACAGCAACTCAGGGGATTAACACAGAGGCTGCCCCCTGCACGTGACTGACTGGCACAGGCAGAAGAAGCCAGCACATAGTCCGGAAAGCACATAAGAACTCTGTTTTCGCGGTGAACATGCACTGATCGCCTGCAAACACCGCCAGTGCCCTAGGCCATCCTGAGGGCCGCCCCACCCATGGCAGCTCAGGGGATCAACCCAGAGGCTGCTCCCGGTGTGCAGTTGACTGGCACAGGCAGCAGAGATGGGCAAGGTGACGAGCAAGCAGGAGGGACTTTCGTCTCCCAGCGGACACATGCGCCACTTGGCGGCAATCACTTCCATCGCCGAGAAAAGGCAGAAGAACCTTGTTCAGTCCAAAATCCCTCAAACCCCTGAGAGAGGGCCTGGTGAGACTGAAATCACCAATCTTCCTGGAAAAAAATTCAAAATAAAAGTCATAAGCATGCTTGCTGATGGAGCTACGGAGAAATATGCAAGAACTAAGGGATGAATTCCGGAGGGAGATAACAAATGAAACAAACAATGGAAGGATTTAAGAGCAGACTGGATGAGGTGAAAGAGACTGTTAATGGAATAGAAATCAGAGAACATGAATACAGAGAAGCTGAGGCAGAGAGATAAAAGGATCTCTAGGAATGAAAGAATATTAAGAGAACTGTGTGACCAATCCAAATGGAACAAAATTCACATTATAGGGGTACCAGAAGAAGAGGAGAGAGAGAAAAAGGAGTAGAAAGTGTCTTTGAAGAAATAATTGCTGAAAACTTCCCCAAGCTGGGGAAGGAAATAGCCTCTAAGATCATGGAAGTCCACAGATCTCCCAACACAAGGGACCCAGGAGGACAACGCCAAGACATATAATAATTAAAATGGTAAAGATCAAAGACAAGGACATAGTATTAAAAGCAGCCAGAGAGAGAAAAAAAATCACCTACAAAGGAAAACCTATCAGGCTATCATCAGACTTCTCAGCAGGAACCTTACAGGCCAGAAGAGAATGGCATGATATATTCAGTGCAATGAAACAGAAGGGCCTCGAACCAAGAATACTGTATCCAGCAAGATTATCATTTAAATTTGAAGGAGGGATTAAACAATTTCCAGATAAGCAAAAGTTGAGGGAATTTACCTCCCACAAACCATCTCTATTTTAAAGGGAGTGCTCTAGTTGGAAGTGCTCCTAAGGCTAAACAGATGTCACCAGAGAAAATAAAACAACAGCAAAGAAAGTAAACCAACCAAATACTAACTAAATGCAAAATAAAAACAGCTATCCAAAAAATCAGTCAAGGGAAAAACAAAGAATACAGAATAAAACACCCAACATATAAAGAGTGGAGGAGGAAGAAAAAGAAGAGAGAGAAATAAAGAATCATCAGACTGTGTTTACAATAGCATAATAACTGAGGTAAGTTAGACGGTTAGATAGTAAAGAAGCTATCCATGAACCTTTGGTAATCATGAATCCAAAGCCTTCAAAGGCAATAAATACATATCTATCGATAATCACCCTAAATGTAAATGGACTGAATGCACCAATCAAAAAGAGACAGAGTAACAGAATGGATAAAAAAGCAAGACCCATCTATATGCTGCCTACAAGAGACTCACCTCAAACCCAAAGACATACACAGACTAAAAGTGAAGGGATGGAAAAAGATATTTCATGCAAACAATAGGGAGAAAAAAGCAGGTGTTGAAGCACTTGTTTCAGACAAAATAGACTTCAAAACAAAGAAACTAACAAGAGATAAAGAAGGACATTACATAATGATAAAGCGGTCAGTCCAGCAAGAGGATATAACCATTATAAATATCTATGCACCCAACACAGGAGCACCTACATATGTGAAACAAATACTAACAGAATTAAAGGAGGAAATAAAATGCAATGCATTCATTTTAGGAGACTTCAACACAGCACTCACTCCAAAGGACAGATCATCCAGACAGAAAATAAGTGAGGACACAGAGGCACTGAACAACACACTAGAACAGATGGACCTAACAGACATCTACAGAACTCTACACCCAAAAGCAGCAGGATACACATTCTTCTCAAGTGCACATGGAACATTTTCCAGAATAGACCACATACTAGGCCACAAAAAGAGCCTCAGTAAATTCAAAAAGACTGAAATTCTACCAACCAACTTCTCAGATCACAGAGGTATAAAACTAGAAATAGTACAAAGAAAACAAAAAGGCTCACAAATACATGGAGACTTAACCACATGCTCCTAAATAATCAATGGATCAATGACCAAATTAAAATAGAAATCTAGCAATATATGGAAACAAATGAAAACAACAGCACAACGCCCCAGCCTCTGTGGGACACAACGAAGGCAGTTCTAAGAGGAAAGTATATAGCACTCCAGGAAGAACAATCCCAAATGAATAGTCTAAATTCACAATTATTGAAAGTGGAAAAAGAAGAACAAATGAGGCCCAGAGTCAGCAGAAGGAGGGACATAATAAAGATCAGAGAAGAAATAAATAACATTGAGAAGAATAAAACAATAGAAAAAATCAATGAAACCAAGAGCTGGTTCTTTGAGAAAATAAGCAAAATAGATAAACCCCTCGCAAGGCTTACTAAGAGAAAAAGAGACTCTACAAACACAAACAGAATCAGAAATGAGAAAGGAAAAATCAGGACGGACACCACAGAAATACCAAGAATTATTAGAGAATTCTATGAAAATCTATATGCTAACAAACTGGATAACCTAGAAGAAATGGACATCTTTCTAGAAAAATACAACTTTCCAAGACTGAACAAGGAAGAAACAGGGGAAGGCGGTATAGCCCAGAGAAGACAAGTAGTGATTCTATAGCATCTTACTACGCTGATGGACAGTGACTGTAATGGGGTATTCGGTGGGGACTTGATAATGGTGGGAGTCTAGTAACCATAATGTTGCTCATGTAATTGTACATTAATGATATCAAAAGAAAAAAAAAAGAAAAATGCTCACAATATTATGTAAAAAATATACATGATCATGTATATAGAATATTCCCTGTGTGTGTGTTGTATGAATTCTGGGTGATGAGATTAAAGGTGATTTTTATATTGTCTTGGTGCTTTTACTTACTCATTCAGTATGTATTTATTGATGTGCATGATAGGCACTGAGCATGCTATGAAAGGGCAAGACAACCTAGTCCTCCCTCATTGAGTTTACTGGAGAGTAGGAGGGCAGACATAGAAAAAAGTAATTACAAGTTCGTCATTTACTTTAGTGAATTTATGTTACTTTTATAGTTGAAAGTGAAACTGTGCCAGTGATGACTTTCAAGTGTCAGTGGTTGTTCATCAATTTTTTTTTTTGGTATCGTTAATGTACAATCACTTGAACAACATTATGGTTACTAGACCCCCTATTATGAAGTCCCCCCAACATACCCCACTACAGTCACTCTCTGTCAGCATAGTAAGTTGCTATAGAATCATTTCGTGTCTTCTCTATAAATACTGCCTTTCCCGTGTCCCCTGCCGCTGCATTACGTGTGCTAATCGTAATGCCCCTTTTCCCTCCTTATTCCTCCCTTCCCACCCATCCTCCCCAGTCCCTTTCCCTTTGGTAACTGTTAGTCCATTCTTGGGTTCTGTGAGTCTTCTGCTGCTGTTTTGTTCCTTCAGTTTTTGCTTTGTTCTTCTACTCCACAGATGAGTGAAATCATTTGATACTTGTCTTTCTCCACCTGGCTTATTTCACTGAGCATAATACCCTCTAGCTCCATCCCTGTTGTTGCAAATGCTAGGATTTGTTTTCTTCTTATGGCTGAATAATATTCCATTATGTATATGTACCACATTTTCTTTATCCATTCATCTACTGATGGACACTTAGGTTGCTTCCATTTCTTGGCTATTGTAAATAGTGCTGTGATAAACACAGGGGTGCATATGTCTTTTTCAAACTGCACTGCTGCATTCTTAGGGTAAATTCCTAGGAGTGGGATTCCTGGGTCAAATGGTATTTCTATTTTGAGTTTTTTGAGGAACCTCCATACTGCTTTCCACAATGGTTGAACTAGTTTAAAGTCCCACCAGCAGTGTAGAAGGGTGCCCCTTTCTCCACATCCTCGCCAATATTTGTTGTTGTTTGTGTTTTGGATGTTGGCCATCCTCACTGGTGTGAGGTGATATCTCATTGGGGTTTTAATTTGCTCTTCTCTGATGATTAGTGATGTGGAGCATCTTTTGATGTGCCTATTGGCCATCTGAATTTCTTCTTTGGAGAAGTGTCTGTTCAGATCCTCTGCCCATTTTTTAATCAGATTATTTGCTTTTTGTTTGTTGAGGTGTGTGAGCTGTTTATATATTTTGGATGTCAACCCTTTATTGGATATGTCATTTATGAATATATTCTCCCATACTGTAGGGTGTCTTGTTCTACTGATGGTGTCCTTTGCTGTATAGAAGCTTTTTAGTTTGATATAGTCCCACTTGTTCATTTTTGCTTCTGTTTCCCTTGCCCGGGGAGATATGTTCATGAAGGTGTTGCTCATATTTATGTCCAAGAGATTTTTGCCTATATTTTTTTCTAAGAGTTTTATGGTTTCATGACTTACATTCATGTCTTTGATCCATTTTGAGTTTACTTTTGTGTATGGGGTTAGACATTAATCCAGTTTCATTCTCTTACATGTAGCTGTCCAGTTTTGCCAACACCAGCTGTTGAAGAGGCTGTCATGTCCCCATTGTATATCCATGGCTCCTTTATCGTATATTAATTGACAGTATATGCTTGGGTTTATATCTGGGCTCTCTATTCTGTTCCACTGGTCTATAGGTCTGTTCTTGTGCCATTACCAAATTGTCTTGATTACTGTGGCTTTGTAGTAGAGCTTGAAATCAGGGAGCATAATTCCCCTTGCTTTATTCTTCCTTCTCAGGATTGCTTTGGCTATTCGGGGTCTTTTGTGGTTCCATATGAATTTTAGAACTATTCTCTCTAGTTCATTGAAGAATGCTGTAGGTATTTTGATAGGGATTGCATTGAATCTGTAGATTGCTTTAGGCAGGGTGGCCATTTTGACAATATTAACTCTTCCTAGCCAAGAGCATGGGAAGAATTTCCATTTATTAGTGTCCTCTTTAATTTCTCTTAAGAGTGTCTTGTAGTTTTCAGGGTATAGGTCTTTCACTTCCTTGGTTAGGTTTATTCCTAGGTATTTTATTCTTTTTGATGCGATTGTGAATGGAATTGTTTTCCTGATTTCTCTTTCTGATAGTTCACTGTTAGTGTATAAGAATGCAACAGATTTCTGTGTATTAATTTTGTATCCCGCAGCTTTGCTGAATTGAGATATTAGGTCTAGTACTTTTGGAGTGGAGTCTTTAGGGTTTTTTATGTACACTATCATGTCATCTGCAAACAGGGACAGTTTGATTTCTTCCTTACCAATCTGGATGCCTTTCATTTCTTTGTGTTGTCTGATTGCTGTGGCTAGGACCTCCAGAACTATGTTGCATAAAAGTGGGGAGTTGGGCATCCTTGTCTTATTCCCGATCTTAGGTGAAAAGCTTTCAGTTTATCGCTGTTAAGTGTGATGCTGGCTGTGGGTTTGTCATATATGGCCTTTATTATGTTGAGGTACTTGCCCTCTATACCCATTTTGTTGAGAGTGTTTATCATGAATGGATGTTGAATTTTGTCAAATCCTTTTTCAGCATCTATGGAGATGATCAGGTGGGTTTTGTCCTTCTTTTTGTTGATGTGGTGGATAATGTTGATGGATTTTCAAATGTTGTACCATCCTTGCATCCCTGGGATGAATCCCACTTGATCGTGACGGATGATCTCTTTTGATGTAGTTTTGAATTCGGTTTGCTAATATTTTGTTGAGTATTTCTGCATCTGTGTTCATCAGGGATATTGGTCTGTAATTTTCTTTTTTTGTGGTGTCTTTGCCTCGTTTTGGTATTACAGTGATGCTGGCCTCATAGAATGAGTTTGGAAGTATTCCCTCCTCTTCTACTTTTTGGAAAACTTTAAGGAGGTTGGGTATTTGTTCGTCATTTTTAAGACACCTTTTTTAGGACAAGAAAGGAATAATTACATGAAAAATCTATGTATATCTCATAAAATGTGAAGTTTCTTTTCCAGTGAGAAAAGAAGGTTTAGGCTTCCTTCTGTTGGATGGTTAATAATGACATTATAAATACATCAAGACTTTTTTCTTAAGTAGGATTTTTCTAAAGGAAACAGAATAGGTTCTTATCTGGGAGATGGAAGTGAGAGTTGTGGAGCTTTGTGAGGTGCCATCACTTCTTGGACATCATAATCAAACATTCAGATGAGCTGGCTGTGCTTTGGGGAATGAGTGAAGATAGTGAAGATGTTGGTCAGAGTCAATATACAAGTGTCTGTTTTTTGTTTTTTCTATCCAGCTTGCACAGTTTCAAGTGTGTGGAAAATAAGAAAATGAACAACAAAACCTACCCTGTAGACTGATTGTGACCCTAAAAGCCTATTTTAATTGGGATTGGGGATAGAAAATTTTATCCTAAGCCATGATTTTTTTAGGGGGGTGTTTTGTTATGAGGCAAGACCTGAATAAATCAAAAGGGTTACAAACACGTGTTTTGGTAACTTAATAATGCTTAATGGCTGTGAATGCACTCCTCTAAATAGTATGACCCATGCTCCCACTGCTGCTTATTCATTTATCAACTTGAGCCTTTATCCACAGCCCCATGAGCTCCTCTGGTCTTGTATCTGCTTCTTACGTAGAAAAAGGCTTTGTGCATCTTGGTTAAGTTTAAAGGGTGGCAGTGTGGGGTGCTGGCCGTCTGGCCTCAAAAGAAGGAAGCATTTGTGAGCTCTTTGTTGCCTTGCTAGAATCCCTTGCTTGCTTTTCCGCCTCCTTCTGCAGATTAGGAATGCACTTTCTGAGCCTAGTGTGTCAGAAGGAACGAAGAACAAGCAACAAAGCATTGACATGACCAATCAGAGCGGTGGGCGCACTGGGTAGCGCTGGCCCCTTTGGGGATCGATTAAGAGTGGCCCCCTCCCAAGTGAATGTTCACCCTCTTTTACTTTTTGGCACAACTCATGGTTATGTTGGATATAATATGTTTAAAACCAACCTGAGGCTGTCTCTTGTTTGAAAAACTCAGATCTTAGGGGCATTAGGTGGACTGTGGCTCTGTTGGACATCCCTCTCCATCAGGACTGATATTTCCCTCTTGCGTTTGGAATTCTGTTTCACTTGTGCATTTGGAATTCTTTTTCATTTGTTCAGTCTATTCCTGCTTCGTTTTCCAGGTAGAATTACAGTGCTCACCTCTTCTCTTTCATTGGCCTTAGCACCCCCTTGTCCCCAGTAAAGTTTTTAATGTTCTTAGTGATCTTCATCTCAGGAGTGTCTTTAAGTTGTGGTTAAGCATCTTTCTCTCTACTTGACTTCACTCTCCTGTCCTGGTGTCTGTACCTGATCAGTAGATGCAGGCCCTGTTGCCCTCCCTGGTACTTAGAGGGCAGCAGCTGTTCCTAGCTGTGTTGAACTTTGAACTGGTAACTGACTTCACAGCCTAAGTCAAGGAGCCTTCGGCCCTCTAAAATCTCATAAATGAGCCACTACCTTCTTTTTTTTTTTTTCTATGTTGTTGTTTTTTTACTAAAGTATCATTGATGTACAGTCTTATGAAGGTTTCACATGAGCAACATCGTGGTTCCTATATTCACCCATATTATCAAGTCCCTCCCACATACCCATTACAGTTGCTGCCCGTCAGCATAGGAAGATGCAGTAGAGATACTACTTGTCTTCTCTGTGTTATACTGGAGCCACTCCCTTCTGATGTCTTTCTCCCAGCAGGACATACCTCTCCTCTGTATGAAATACTTTTTTTCAGAGAGCATCCTCTTGCTTTTCTGAGATGGAGCTGGACCGCCTGAGGACAGGGTTACCGTCCCACTGCTCTCTAGTTGCCCGAGGGGTCAGAGGTTAATGCTTTGGTGTTATGTACTACTGGAAGAGAAAAGTAGCAAAAACAATTAAAATGAATCACTAAAAGCAAAAGTTATTTCTAACATTGCTTCTATCTTCTGCCTATAAAAGTTATGAATGTGCTTGACAAATTCACTGCCAAAGGTTGGGGCCTGGAACTTAGACTGTTTATGTGAGTTCATTATTGTTTTGATTTTGATTTTCCTGGGGGAGATCATTGTAAACTGTTATATTCTCAGAAGCACCCCTATAACAAAAAGCATAAACATAGTATTGCAGTGAAAGCAATCCTGCAGTAACCCAGATATAATTCCTTGTATTGGAAGTGAAGTAGATGAATGGGTGGATCTACCCAGAAAGGAGGTGAAGAAATCTGGAAGCTTGGGTCTGTCCTTGTCTCAAGTGTCAACACGCTCTGTGCTGCTGTGAGCTAGGAAGTGTTCAGTGCACCCCTTTGTCAGCTGTGAAGGAGTGACACCACCTGTTGGCTATGCTATGAAGCTGCTGCACAATATTGGACGTAAATTGACTTTGAGTTCTCTGGAAGAAAGGAGCAATATAAATAAGAGACATTTGTGTCCCAAGTGTTGGGGAGTTGTGATACATTTGTTAAGGCTTAAATAACCAGTCTCAGTTTGTAACACTGTTTGGATCAAGCCAGAGCTCTTGGAGAAAATCTTGCTGTTGATTATTCTGGAAAGAAAGAATATATCTCCAAAACACCAAGTGAGCTATAGGAAGAGTTGTGACTAGTTCTAACATAGGTTAGTGAATTAGCATAAGTTGTGAAAAGGCAAACTGAATTCATCACACCATGTCTTATTTAAAAGTCCATTTTCTCACAGTATGTCAAAACACAGAGCACAGCATAAAGGCAGATGCAGAGTTCTTGTATAAATAACTTTTCATTTCTTTATAAGCCAGAATGGCTTTTCTGCATTTTGGATGCTGATAATATTAATAAAAATAGCTAGCACTTACACCATTATTAATATGTGCCAGTGGCCAGGTGACTTACACATATTATGTCAACCGAGGCTCATAGCAGCCCCATGTGGAGGTACTGTCATCATTCCCATTTTACAAATGATGTTATAGGAACAACTTGCCTATGGCTGAACAGCTGCCAAGAAGCAGAGCCAGTAAATGAACCCCTACAGTGTGAGTAGAAGTTTGCATTTCTTTGACCACTGTCATGGTCTGTTACATCTTGATCACACTTTCAGTGCAGTGAATGCTGTCTTCTAGGAAGAGAATGGAGACTACACATATGTGGAAAGAGTGAAGATACCCTTGGATCATGGGACCTTGTTGATCATGGAGGGAGCTACACAAGATGACTGGCAGGTGAGAACATGCAAGTGATATGGATTTATTCTCCTATGGAGGCAGTTTCCAAACTGACCTATGATTATTTCTGTAGTAAATGTGGTGAAAAGCAAGTTGCTTTTATAATGAGCAAGAGTCAGTAAAGTGGTACTTCCAAGGAGCTTTGATACTACTGACAAATCAGACTGGACCTCTACAGCAGCAGTGTCCAACAGAACTTTCTGCAATGATGGAAACATTCTATATCTGTGCAGTCTGATGTGGTGGCCGCTAGGCATGTAATTGATGATCTCTTGAAATATGACGAATGTGCCGAAGGATTGAATTTTTAATTTAATTTTAATAATATAACCAGCTCAGGTGGCCAGTGGCTAGCATATTGGGCCTAACAGCTCCACCGCTTAACCAGGCCATTTTAAAGCCAGGTCATTTTTAAGCTCTGCAAATTAATGTGAGAAAATGTAGCACAAGAGTGAAATCTCATACCTCTTTGGTCTCAGCCATTTATATGTTTTTGTATGAGGTTTGGAAAAATGGCAGGAGGCTGAGAGGAAGACCAACAATTAGAAACGACAAACATACCTCACTGGGAGAGTGCTGGCACATTACAGCATAGGGATGCAGATTTGTTTCAGAGGAGACCTTTCTCCACAAGACTTAAAGAGCTTATTACTGCTCCCTTAAGGGGGGTAAAATTGAAATATTTCTGTGTTTTCACAAATAAGTGTAAAATTGTTCTGAAGTAAAAATGTGTGTGTATGTTTATGTCAGAGTTATTTATATTTCCATTTAGCATCGAGTGCCCAAAGAGTACCACTCTAGAAAACTAAGAATAAACCTGACCTTCCGGACAGTTTATCCAGACCCCAGAGGGGCACACTGGTGATCTGAGTTCTTTGAGACAGAAGCCGTGCTGGGACTGGGCGAACCTTCCACCAGGAGGAAACCTGGAGTGGCTGGTCCAACTGAGCTCACTGTGTGGCTTTTTGGAAGATGAGGGTGGGATTTGCTTCCCAGTTCAGCATCCTATTAAATGACAGCCAGCAGTTTATGTTCATAGTGTGTTTACTGTGGAAACCGTGATCCCTAATTGTATCTTGAAACCCATATTTTCTTTAGGCAAATTAAAAACTGCTGTGGTTTTGCTCAGGATGATTTTGGCCATAAGCAATTCTTCTCCTGCCCTCCCCTGCTTCATTTGAAGAAATATGAATGGATTTTGCTTCCAGGGTAAATCTGCACATGTTTATTCCTTGTGACCTTAGCGAAGTGGTGATATAAATATGCGTCAGTGACTCCGGAGCCTTCCGTAGGCAGACAGCTGCTGAAACCCAAACAGAGGTGGTTTCATAGAGTTTTGTTTAAGTGTGCCTTGGCTCTTTAACATCTTGGCTTGCGTGCTGTTGTGATGGAAAGCTGCATGTTCTGGGAGCACTTTAGTTGACCGAGTCAGTCTTCCTGGGACTCTCAAGACAGGTTACAGGCCTCTGAATAGAGTGAAGGTAGTATTCTCTAGAGCAGCCATCTTCAAGCCATCCCCTGGACTACTGAGAAAACTGTCCCCACAAAGGTGGATGAACTGAGTGATGTCATGAGAACTCGAGGCTGAACAGCAGCAAAAGCCTTGCTAGCGATGGCCGTTCCACGGAGATTAGTTTCCCCTCGGAAATCCTTGAGTCATTTAAACCCAAGTCACACCGCAGCTGGAGGAGTCCCGCAGGGAACAGACTCAGGCACCTGAGAGTTCTCTTCCCTTCGATTCCAGAAGCCCTGTGACTCAGGCTTTCTTCTGACTCAGTGTCCTCTCATACTCAGGTTCCCAAGAGGCAGGGGTTAGTCCGTGATGTCACTGAAGTTCCCAAAACAGAACAGAATGACTGCCCCTTCATTGCATCATAAAAGCACGTGTTTTCTTGACCTCTTGACTTAGGAGCAGCGTGCCAGACTAATTCCAAAGCAAGGTACGGAAAACCTGAGAGAAAGAAAATGGATTCAAGTGGATGAAAACAGGGCAAGACAGAGTTTCTCTAGCTGTCTGTGGGGAATATTTACAGAGCCTTCTTGCTTTTGATCTTGTTTCCATTCCAGGCTGAAAGATTGATGATCCCATGATCATGGTAAAGAGCCAAAGGCTGGGCAGTTTCCCTAGAATGCAAATATAACAGCATGCGTGGCCAGGCTCTGTTTTCTGACAAGCTTGAGAGCTTCTTGCATTGGACTCCCTTTCTTTCTTTTTTAAATGTTGCATGTGTATAGCTCCTTTCTCTAAGAAATACTAAATGCTTATATAGTCTGAGCATCAGACTAGGTCTTTCTGTGAGGGAGGTACAAGTCACCATAAAAATAAAATAAAGCCTCTCTTTATTTCCTGGCTTTTCTCCTATTAAACAAAACAGCCAGCTTTGGTTATGAGTTTGATGCATGACATTGGGAAATTCTTCTTCCATTCCCACAAATGAAATAACTGGCAGATGGTTCCAAGTCTTACAGCATCGTCCTAATGTAGGGTCATGATCTCCCCTTGCGTCAGCTGCAGATTCGATCTCTTCACTCATCACCACCGTATCTGTCGGGGAAGCACATTCCTACCCTGGAGCACACAGCTTGGGCCAGCACCTGAGTCTCTTCATCTGAGAGCAGCTGTCTAAGGTTGTTGTTTCTTGCTCTCAAATGCCAAAATTGCCATTTTTTCCCACGACTGAGATAATGTCCCTTCTAAAATGTCAAGTAGGTACTTGCCATAGAGTAGAAGTACAGGACTTAGGACTGGACAGGAGTTTCAGATCCTGGCAAAGAACAGCCATGCTCAGTACTGCACCAACTTGTTGCTATGTTTTACTGGTGGTAGATCTTAATTAGGAATTAGAGGTGAAGCTATTTTTGCCAACATTACTTGTAAAGAAGAGGGAGCAAATATATTGGTTGTAGTTTGAGGAAAAACAGGTTTCATTTTTTAGCTGCCCTTTTTTTTTGAGCTTTGCTCATTGGTCAGGCACTGTCCTAGGAGCTTTTTATACATAATCCCTAATCCTTCCTACAGCCTCCAAGAAAGAGATGAACTATTTCCATTGCAGAAGCTAGGCACTGAGTGTCCAAGAGGCTAAGTAATTTAACAGGACTTAATTATTAAGTGACAGAACCAGCATTCAGATCACAAGCTAAGGCCTAAACTGTGTGCTTTCTCCTCTGCTAGATTTAGGCAGAATAGTCTATCAGGCAACCTGGGACCCTGAGCCTCAGGGCTTGCTCCTCTAGAGCTGGCCACCCTGCTCACCCTGGTCACCCACTGCAAGACTCACCACCAGGCCACCTCGTTTGTCCTCTGACTTTGCTGTGCATCAGGGCAGGCATCTACATCTCTCTCTTTGATCAGCATTAGCAACTCCTCGTCCGAACCCATGTTGCCAACTGGACTAGGATTTGGCTACTTAACTGGGGAAGCTCATTTTGGGGGGACAGAATCCAATTTCTTGCAATTTAGACAAATTCTCATCTCATCTTCTTGGCATGTGACTCAGAACAGTGTTTCCTGACCATATCCAAGCAAACTTTCAGAGGTAGTTGAGTGGTGCCTTCCCCCCTTCATTCTTATCTGAGTGCATTTGGGGACTCTGAATGACATCCTAACTCAGCATCAGACTTCTTCACGATACTTGACGCACCACAGCTCCAGCCAGCAGATAGCCCGAAAGAACAGGTCAGGTCACACACTCAGCATCTTGACAACAGGCAACTGGGCTCAGAGCACAGGCTGGGACAGGGCGCACCGAGCATCAGATTGTATCCCCGTTGTTGCCCTCGTGTGAGCTGCTAATTCGGGTGGCACTGATGATTCCTGATACATCTGGATTACAGCTCATCGACCTGCCGTTTCCTTGTGGCACTCAATCCCTGCCACCGCTCTGGTGGATATGACCCTGACCCTGTCCTAGTGCATGGCAGGTGTGTCTGGACCTGGTGCGTCACTGGCACTGTCCCCTGACTTGTGTCATGGTGACCCCCCCCCCAAGCGCTGAGTGGGCACTGCAGTGAGCAGACTGCTCCAGTGGGAGAGCTTCAGAGAAAGCCCTGACACATGATGGGTCCCTGCCCTCTGGGAATATTTCTTGCTTGAGTTCTGGCAGCTTTTACTTGGCTGCAGAATGTCTAAGAACCGCTTTGCCTTTTCTGGTCATAAATACTTGTAGTGTTGAATATGAGGTCTTGATTGCTTTATTTTTCTTAACAATGCCTTTGAAAAAGCCGAATGTTTCCATAGTGATGCTTTCTGTTTAAATCTTTACTTATACATGGTTCCACCCACACTCTCTCCTCAGAGAGACCTAGTCTACAGCTGTCCCTTCCACCCTCCCCATGTTCTCTGTGGAAGGCAGGAGGCCCTGTCTGAGACCCCGTCGGCTTTGTGTTGCTGGAATCTGCTCTTACATGGGATTCCTGCGTCTGAGGGGTCAGCAGTTTCTTGGTAAAGTGGGACAGCACCTGATGGCGCCGTTCCCAGATGGCTTAGAGTACTGGGGCACTGGCTTGTAAGAGGCGTCCCTGGCCTGTGAACAAAGCCCCGTGTGGCCTGGGCTGTTCCTCTATGTTAAAGCTGGGTTTGGGGCCTGGCACTGAGTTTAGGAAAATGGTATGTTAGGCAGTGCCTTTGTAGCCAGCATTACCCCAAAGATTGTTTTCTCAAACGAGCCAACTTGGAGGGACCAAAGTATGTGTGACATTGCTAATCACTTCTGTGCCGTCACTCCCCATCATCATCATGGTGAGGCCACACTCCCTGGAAACCAGGGACAGCCCCTGTTATGTGACCTCCAGGAGTGTGGACATGTTCAGACAGGACTTTGGCCTTTGACCCCACTAGCTTTTAACTCTGGACGCAAATTCTAGGTTTCTGAAAAGGAAGGAAAGGTGAGAGCAGGAGGGAGTATACCAGGTCTGCTCGGTTGGGCCTATTATACCCCTAACGTGATTCATTCCTAAAAGCAACCCTATGAGACGGTTGTTTTTTTAAACAGATGAGGAAATGGAGGCACGAAGAGACAGGATTGATCTGATTCTGAGGTCCGGTGTTCTGGGTGGGCCGGGAGAGCCTGGCTTGGGCACTTGTCAGCAGGCAGTCTGGTTCCCTCTGGGCCACCCAGGCCTGGCCCCAGGCGGTGGGGACTCTGCAGCCAGAGACTCCTTGGGCTGGAGGGACTTTTTTCTTGGCCCCTTCAAGAGGAAGCAGCTGGCAGACTCCTGTCCTTGCCTGGGAGCTGCGCCCCGTGGGGCGGGAGGCAGGGCAAGTGGTGGGCTGTTGCAGGGCTCTGGAGGGCCGCGTGGTCGGGTTGCAGTTAGCCGCTCGCTGCAGAAAGGGTGTGGGTGAGCATGCCATGACAGTGACAAGTGCCTGTGATGGCCCAGATGTCCCCGGGAAGGTGGCCGCAAGCGCCCCAGCCTCGCAGCTGTATCCGGCTGAACCTTCCTGCTGCGGTTTGTGGCCGAGAGAGGAGGGCTACCTCCGCCTTCTAAGGGGCTGCATCAAGAAGGCGCTGCCATGCCAGACCCCTCCTCAGGTGCTCCAGCCTCTGCCGCCGGCTCCCCCTTCTTCCTGATCCGTACGCGGAGGACGGGCATGTGGATGGGACCATCGAGGAAGGAAAGGCACCCCTCCAAAGTTGATGCTGGATTGAGGGCTCTGTTCTCCCTGCCTTAAGATTTAAGAATGTTGTGGGGTTGGGAGATGAAGGATGCCATGGCGAGGCTTCTCAAACTCTGTCTCAGGGGTGTTCAGGCTGCTGACCCCCCAGGCAGGACTCAGGGAAGTCAGGGAGAGGAGGGGAGGCCCTCAGAAGCATCACCTTCATGTCCCTGTTGTTTAGGGAAAACTTCTGGAACATTTCCTCTGAAAATGTATCAAGATTATTAGCCACTAATTCCTCCCTGGCCCCTTTCTCCAATGTTAGCCTTTAGCCTCTCTGCACACTGGTGTGAAGGGGAAAGGCACAGATCAAGACCGGAGGCTAGGTGCGTGGCTTCCCTCCCTCCCTCTCCCACCCCACCACAGCCTCCTCCTGGGAGGAGATGGGCCAGAGAGGAGAACTGATGAGCTCCTGTGCATACTTTACTTTGGAATCTGAAAGTACTGTGGGGGCAAAGGTTAGAAACTACTCTCCCCGTTGGACAGAGGGCAAAAGAGCCCTGGAGGAGTTCAGTGCTCACCAAGGGCCACCCAGGGAGAGGCAGAGCCAGCGCTCTTTCCACATGCGAGCTCTGTGCCCTGCTCTGAGATCCCCCACTAAAAGCAACACCTAGGGACCAAAGGGAACACAGACACAGCCCCAGGGTGTCCCAGAAGTGCCTCCAATGGAGGCGGCCCTCCCAGGGGTGGTATTGATGCTCTGGGCCACACCAGCGGGAGGCTCAGTCCCTGGCAAGGATTTTGCCTGCAACTTAAGGTAGCTTCCTCCTGCCAAAAACTGTGCAGGCCAGGCTCCGTACCAGCTGACGGAAAAGTTAGCCGGACAACTTCAGCCAAGACTGGCCCAGCTTCACCTTTGCAAGGGGACCGTGACCCCTCTCACAGTCCCAGTGCTGTCTGCAAGGGTGGGGTCAGGAAAGAGCTATGACCCCCCACTCCTGGCCCAGTCTCTGGGTCTGTCAGAATCACTGCCAGAGTCCTGTGGAAAGAGCCTCAGCTTGGTTGCAGACCTTGGCTTGAATCCCACTGCGTCCTTTCTAGCCAGACCGGTCAGTTAGGCCTCAAGCCTCAGTTTCCTCAGCTCTGAAATGGACACAGAAGCAGCCACTTCTCCAGGGTCTTGCAAGGTCGAGATCATAAATGTAACATGCCTGACAGTAACATTCTTAGTGATGTAACTGTTTTAAGTGGAACATTCCCCATGCCCTGCTAATGCCAACCCCAACTCTCATGCTAGATGGGTAATTCCTCTGTGACTGACAGATGGCCCTCTGACCCTGTGCTTCCCTTTGGCAGGCTCCCCAGGTGCCTGCATCTCTGTTGCAATCAGCAAGGGGAGATTCAGAAGCTTTGGGGAAGACAGGCGAAATGAAACTGTGTGGGAGTGAGGCCGATCTTAATATGATCCAGCTGCACTTAAGTGTCTCCTGGGAAGTTCTTTAGCCCAAGCTGAAGAGGGTTCCCAGATGCTAAAGTGGTCTCCCTTTGAGGCTCAGCTTGCTCTCAGCAGCCCCACCACATGCTCCCTGGGTACTTGGTCCCCTAATGAATGCACTGTCCTCGGCCTGGCTCCACTGCCCCTTCCCCCTCGGGTCAGTTCCTGCTGTTTCCCAACCTTGCGAGCAGTGGCTCAGATGCACCCCCAACCCCCGCCAGTCGCATTGTTTTCTTGTCCTCGCGGGCCACTTCTCAATTCTGTAGGGAACGCCTTGGCCTGGAAGATGAAACAAGCTTGCCAGGCTGGAATTCTGTTCAGGACAGGGCTTGCTTTTATGTCCAACATTGTGTATTAGATGCAGTGGGGAATATATAAAAGGGAGACACGGTCCCTTCTATTATGGATAAGAGTAAAGCAGTGTGGCTTTTATTTTCTTTCTCAAAATTATTTTTTAGTCCTAACTGCAAAAGGATTATGTATTCTTTGCCAGAAATTAAAAAGAAAAAGGAAAAGCATTTGTAACTTTATAAACAGAGATGACAACTCTTCTCATTTTACAGTGTAATTTTTCCTACACATTTGTGTACTTTTAAAAAAAAGTGACTTCATACTGAAGTCATCATCTTCTAGCCTTTTCCTACTTACTGTGTACATTGGTGCATGGCATTAATTATGTTCCATAACATGGTTTTGAATGACTGCATAGAATTATGTATTGTTGTGTTCTTGGGTAACCAGTCCCTAGGTATTAGATAGTTAGGTCATTGTTGATATTGGTTGATTTTGGAAATCATGAGAGTAGATATGGTGGGAGGCAGGGTTGTGGTGTAAGCAAAGAGCCCAGGATTTGGTCTCATTCAGACTTCTATTCAAATAATAAAAAGAATGGCTAACATTTTTATAGAGCCTGAATTTGGTGCTAGGCTTGGTGTTAAGTGCTTAACATATATTAACTCATGATTTATTAATCCTCACAGGAGCCCATGGATTAGACACTATTTTTAGCTCTTTTACAGTTGAAGTGATGGAAGCGCCACCCCTCCACTTATGCAGTAGTGGAAACCTTTGTGCACATCTATGATTATTTCTTAGAATACATTCCTGAAAGTGGTGTCCTGGCCCAGATTTGGAAGGCTGTGCATATTTTTAAGACCTTGGCTATGTAACATGAATGGCTTTCCCGAAAGGTTGCACCAGTTTGTCCTTCTACCAACCGTATTTGAGCATATTTGAGAAACTCATGCTGTGCTTTCAACACCAATAATGTGCAAGACTGTGAGCTCAGTATTCTCTAAAGCTTTTCCCCTTGAAGGAGAAGCTGTCTTGAACCCTCCGTAGAGTTAGCAAGCATTCAGTACATCCAGCCAGTATTAGCGCTTTTGGATTTTGTGTCATTTGTTGAGAAAACAAGATACACACTTGAAGAACCTCGGTAACAAGGCGAACGTGGTATGAGGGATCCTGACAATGAGTGCTGCGTGATGGAGGAGGCACTTGGGGAACGGGGAGGAGGACCCTGCCAAGTGACAGCCCAAAGGCTCGTGAGCAGTGGGGTCCCTGGGTGGCTTGTGTCCAGGACTTATGTTGGGAGCATTGAGCTGGAGGAGAGACAGTGAAAAAGAAAGGCCCAGATCAGGCCTGGGAACTGTCTCAGGCAGAAGGCTCTGATGGTAGGGAGCCACTGAGGTGATTTTTAGGGAAATGCATTTATTAAGAGGCAGTGAGAGGTCAGGGCTGGAGGTGGGAAAACCATGACAGGAGCCCAAGCAGAGAGATGTGTCCATGTGGCCTGGTAGGGCACCTCTGGGAGTGGAGAGGAGAAAAGCTGTTGGGGTTCCAGGTTCCAGCAGCACAGCTTTTCATCATGAGCTGAGAGGCCAAAGCCGGATGGGAGACCTTCCCTTACACGCCTGAGCGCAGCCAGGCTTCTGGATACTCCCTTACTGAGTTCAGGAGACAGCATGGCATGTTCTGTCCCTGCCGGCTGCCAAGGCCACTGAGCATGGGAGTGGAGAGCAGAGGGTATGGCCTCCAGGGTGGCCCTCCCTCCAAGGCGGGGACATAGAGCCTGAGCAGGAAAGGGATTCCCCTCCCCTAACCCAGTTCTTTCTCCCTAGCTCCCCTGTCACAGAAGTCAGTCCTTCTCCTGGAGAAACTAAGTAGGGTGGGTGCTGCCTTTCCAGCATACTTCCCTCCTAGGGATGGAACCTTCCTTTACTCACTGCAACATGAGATAGGAGATACTTGCCCCTCTCCTATGCTGTCATCCTCCCCCCTCCCTGCTGCCCCCACCCCAGTCCAGCGTGCTTTGTCAGAAAGGCTGCCAGGAATCAGCCAGGCAAGGTGGTGTCTAAGGTGTCAATTTTGGTGCTGCATAGACCTGGTTCTAGAGCAGGTGGCAGATTGGCCTAATGGCAAATTTCTTAGCCTGAGCTTCTCTACAAAATAGGTTGTTGTAAAAATTAAGTGTGACAGGGTACATCTGTCTCCATATAGGTAGCTGTTATTATCAAGTAGCATGTAAATGTGAAGGAAAATCCTCCCATTTGGGTGTGCGGTAGCGCGGGGCTCACACACGGCTCTGGGCACATCTCACTGCCGTGGAGATGGAGTGACTTCTGTGTAGGCAGGTCCAGGACAAGGCTTTCAGGGAGAGAGGGACCAGCGTGACCAGGCCAGACTGAGGAGGCAGATGGCAGGGAGTGTGGAAAGGGACCTGATTCTGGGGTGTTCCCACAGAGCTGGGGAGGAGGAGGGAGGAGAGGCAGGGAAAGAGCAGAGAAGGAACAGCCAGAAGCAGGAGGGCCTGGGACTGTCCTGCGCCTCCCCCGGGAAGCAACAAGTTCTTCCCACTCTAGCCTGGCGACAGGGGATGAGGTTGGCAGGGCTAATGGCGCCCAAGGGTAAATGCCGAGTAAGAAATCAGGCCCTTCAAAGGCAGCCTCTGGGTGCTGAGGCGAGAATTGGCCCGGCATCGGGAGGCCGGCCGGGTCCCTGTCCTGGCCCCAGGCCCCTGGCCAGGCCTTTTCCTGCCCTTGCCCCAGTTTTCCCATCTGCAGATTACAGGGGTTAAACCAACTTAATGTGTTTTGTAGCTTTTTTTGACCACAACACATGCTAAAAAGAGCCCTGCACATGTACACACACACACACACACACACACACACACACTCTCTCTCTCTCTCTCTCTCTCTCTCTCTCAGCTAAAACTACACCTTCATAAAACTGTGCTTTACTACATGTGTTTACTCTGATTCTATTGTGTATCATTAAAAAATGGTCCCTAACTGATTGTATACCCACTAGGAGCCACACCCCTTAGTCCTCAGGAAGGTCCCTTCGCCCTCTGGCAGCCTCTAGTTCCGCTCCATTTCCTCTGGCCTCATGCCGCCATGAGCCGAGCCTTTGTGGCTTTCTTCTTGGTGTCTGCAAACACTGGTTTCCAGTCTCAGAGATCGGGGACTCAGCAGAGGGCATAGTCAGGAGGCTGTGCTGCTGCCCTGCCCAGGTGCGGGTCCGAGCACCCTCCTGCCCTGCACACAGTGGGAGGTCCCGTCTGGCCGGGCGCTCCCTTCTCTGTCCCAAGGACTGAGGCATCCGTGAGTGGGGAGGGGCGCCCAGGCCTCCTCTTGCCATCACCACAGGAAAAGGAGTGGATTTGGGTGTTATCCACACTCCCAGCCCATTCTACTCCAACTCTACCACTGGGCCAGAGGATAATAGTCTTCTCTCTGGAAAAGCTGTTGGGAAGTGGAGCCTGACTCCCAATTGGAATTCCAGACTCTTCCCCAGGCCCAGGCTCCTTCATCCTGCCCTTCCTTCCATTGAACCCCAACCTGGGCAGGGCCAGGAGTCACTGTCATGGGAGCTGCTGATGAATTAGAAGAGCTTTGGCAACTGACCTGGGATCAAATCCCAGCTTTGGCTCTGTTTGGCTGTGTGGCCTTGGGAAGGTTCCCTAACATCTTTGGCCTCAACTAGAGATTGGAGATAATACCCATTTCAGAGGATAAACTTAAAGGTGTAATGATAGGTACCAAGTGCTTTGTGTTGGTGACTGGCATGGGGTACGTG
Source organism: Smutsia gigantea (assembly GCA_032199065.1). Classification (NCBI taxonomy): domain Eukaryota; kingdom Metazoa; phylum Chordata; class Mammalia; order Pholidota; family Manidae; genus Smutsia; species Smutsia gigantea. Next base: position 525,127 of record JAVSCE010009484.1, on the reverse strand, counting down.
CTCAAGAAAAGCTCCTCCCTTCAAATCCCAACCCCTTGTGTGTTCCTGTGAGGAAACAGCTGGAGAGATGGCAGCTGTTGCTGCCTTGAAGACAGGCAGAGGAGATGCCTCCTGCAGCCAGTGACAGGCAGAGCAACATCAGAGACAGGCCGCCTTAAACTGGGCGCCCTGGGGGTAACCCCCACCTATGCCAGCATGTCCAGAAGGCACAGAGAGACAGAGTGCAGTGGACACCCTTTGTCCATGCCTGAGGCAGTGTCTAAGGAGAAAGACAGGCAGGGATTGGGGAAAACATGATCTGAGCCCTAGAATGGACCAGTAGCTATTTACAGGGCTGATGGTGATGGTGTGTCCTGTTTTGAGGCCAGGCTAGAACACATTACATGACAGGGCATCTTTTCAACCCTGATTTCTTTTAATCCATGTAAAAAATTCACCCTCCTACATGGCAGGCTCTTCATCGGTATGTTCTTATAAATAATCTGGTTTGACCCTCATAACCACCACTGCGGAAGAAGGATGGGGCAGGCACAAGTGAAGTGGGAAGTACTTTCTAGCAAGCAGCAGAACCAGGGTTTCCGAGCAGGCAGTCTGGAGCCGCTGTGTGTTTATTCTTACGCTGTTGCGCATCACCGTCACCAAGGCCGCGCGAAACTCATCTCTGCAGGCTGTCTTCAGAGTCAACATACTTTCTTTCTGGCAGTTCCCCCTCCCTGTTGATGGTGAATAATTGAAAGGTGGCTTTGAGGGAAGCTGGAGACAGGCATGAGGGTACCTCTGTTGTCAGGGACTGCTGTTCTGGGGCGTCTGCTTCCCAGAATCAAACCAGCAGTTCTTTTGGGGACTTTTGTGCCCATTGGCTCTCAGTAACTTCAGAAATGGGGCTCTGACAAGCTGAAGTGACTTGCCCAAGGCCACACAGTTCCAGTAGCAGAGGCTAAGAGGCCCTTTGCAAGACTGCCTAAAGTAGCTGGGACTTGGCACTGCCTGGGAAGACCTCTGACCTCCTCCCTCTGTGTTGCTGGCCAGCTCCAGCTGCTGCCCTCTGCTCTGTTTTGCCAACCAAAGGAGAAGACTCTCCCTTCCACGGCAGAGGCCGGCACTTTAGCCATGGGACATAAATAAGTCCCTGAGGCTTGCTTTGGGGATCACCTGTGGTTGGCTTCTGATTCAGTAGAGACACTGGAACTTCTCAGGACCTTAGGCTGCAAGCCGTGGCTTTATGCTTACTAGCTGGAGAATGTCTCTGGGCCTCAGTTTCTCTGTCCATATATGAGGGGGTAGTGCCAAATGGACCCATTTCAGAGAACCTATCCACCCTGAGGGCAGTGAGGCTGGAGTAAAGTCCAGAACTGTGTTCCATCCTTACTGTCTGCCCTCTTCCTTGCTGCTTGCTATGTGACCTTGGCCCAGTTCCCTCCCCTCTCTGGGCCTTTCTGACCTCATCTCAAAAGACAGCAGAGATATCCCGGCTTTGATGAGGTCATGGGGAAACTATCTTGCAAACTCAAGGGCCACAGGTTGATTTTATCCTTATTCATGTAGTGATTTGCAGACCAGTCTTCCCAAGGAGAAGGGACACCCAGGTCTGCAAGAAAGCATGCGGGGTGAACTGAGCCGCAGACTGGGGGCCTCTGAAGTGCCTGGAAGCAGGCTCTTGATAGGGGACGCCCTCCCATCACTCACAGCAGCAGGGCCAGGCCTACAGGCTGGGCAGGGTTCTCGTCAGGTTTCCGTGGGCTCTGGCTCCCCTGCGTCCTTCAGAATGCCCCTGCCCCCCAGCCAGCCTGGCGTTCCCTGGGCATGGAGATAGCAGGGTGCCTCCTTGGTGGAACCAGCCCTGCCGTACCAGCTCTGGCAGCCTGCCCGCCAGCAGCTGGTGTCCCACGGCACAGGGTACAGCGAGCCCCAGATGAGACAGTGACCCCATCGGCACAGGAACGGGGCCGCCAGGGTGGGGTGCTGGAGGCCGAAGGTCTGCCTCTGGGATATCACTGGGGTCTCTCTGGATCCTCTCCCTTCCTCTCTGTCTCTCCCTCTCCCCCTCTTGGAGCTTGCTGGGGATTGTCATGGCAACCCTCCAGCAAAATTATCAAAACACTTTTATGCTCACAATTGTACCAGACGAAGCGCTAATTCTGAGCGAGGCAGAAGCAGTAGGACGCTGAAGTCATAGGCTTTGTGTGGAAGGCTTGCTGAGGATAGGGTGGGCACCAGCCAGAGATGAGGGTGGGGTCAGGAGGCAGGAAAGGCCTTGTTGCTCGCCTGCCACAGATGCTGTGTTTGTCACAGACTCGTCCCCACCCCTTATGCCACATTCACATTTGCATTCCACGCCCACATGCTTGGATGCACATGCACGCACACACACATGCACGCACACACACATGCACGCACACACGTGGTGGTTGGGCCAAATACACCCAAAGTGCAGATGGACCCAAACAGCAACATCCGGAATAACCATCAGTTCATCACTCCCTCGGAGGCCTGAGATCCACTCTGGGGAGACTGCTGGGTAAGTGTGGGGCACAGCCAGCTGACCAAGGCTTCTAGCCGGCAGTGGGTCCGCGCCAGGGTGGGAGAGCAGCCGCAGGAAGGGGCATGACCTGCTCGTCCCTACCTGCACCCCCACCCACTCCCACCGGAAGCAGAGGAGCACCCGTGAACAGAGCCTGGTTCCTCCTGCCTTACTGTGCGGCCTCTGTGGCTCCCCGCCTCTCTGCATCCCGGGGCAGACTTGGCCTTCCTGCTCCCCTTGGAGCCGGGCCAGGATACCAGCAGGCTCCCTTGGAAACAAAGCCCTTCTAATAGCTGAGGAACTGGTGGTTGCTTTTTTAAAATCCTGGCTCTAACCAGAAGCCCAAGTGTGGGTGGGGATGGTGGCGGAGGTGCTGGCAGGAGCCCCTCCCCAGTCTGCTGCCATCTTCCTGCCCCATCTGCTCCTCCTGCAGCCTCAGCCTGGGCTGTTCGCCCTTCTGCGGCCCAGGAGGAAGTACCTACTTCCCGAGGGTGGGTCCCTCATCCCCGCATCCTCCTGGAGCAGTAGAGCTGGAGAGCCCCCTGGCAAATCAGTCTAGCCGCTTCACTTCACAGGTGGAGAAAGGAGCTCAGAGATGGGAAGCCCCTGGCTCAGGGCCACAGGGTGTGTGGGTGATGGAGATGATACCGCAACCAGGTGTCTGACTTCCAGTCCAGCGCTTGCTACACGAGACAGAGTGAGGTGGGCTGGCACAGTGAGGAGCCCTGGTATCCAAGTCATGCAGAGCTGGCTGAGTACTGGCTCTAGCACTTAGCACTGAGGGTCACCCTGGTAACCTATGAAACACCCCGTGTCCTCATCTGTATAATGGGGGTGTAAGTCCGGGGAGAGGAAATCCCAGGGCAAAATACCTCTAAAACTGAAATCAGTCAAAGGGAGAAATAAAGTTTAAAATCCATTTATTGCTCACAAACTGCAGTTCTGGGCCATCTTTCTCCTCTTTCTCCTCTTTTCTGCTCCAGCAGAAGCCAAAACCGGGCCTCCCCTCCCCTCTCAGGTACAGATAAGCCCTCCTTTGCCAGGTAATTACCCACTGACAAGGAGATGAACTTCTCTCCACCCCTGAGGAATGATGCAAATGCACTAAAGCCATACTTCTTTACCACCTCTGAACGCCTATTGATATGCAGATGTACTAAAGTCAGGTGAGATATTCTAGAAATGTTACAATTTTACCCACAGGGGGTGATATAGATCCCCCTCAAAGACACCTAAAGGAGGTTTAAGGTGAGGTATGTGCTAAGCACCACTGGCAGAATGCCAGGCACATAGTAGGTGTTCAACAGATGACCTGTATATGACCTTTAGTCCTGTGGCCACAGGCCTGCCAAGAAGAGGGACCGTCCTGCATCTCCTCTGATGGCTACCCTCTACGCTGGGTGACCAGGGGAGGCCACTGAGGCTGGCCTGAAAAAGCTGATACTGACCCTGCAAACTCAGCAAGGCGCAGAGGGCAACAGGAACCAGGCTTCCATGCCTGTGTGGGCCCCCGGCCTGTCCCCCGAGAGCTGCGCACCCCACCCCGGCACATGCAGTTCGCGTCGGCTCCCTGGCCCCATGTACCCTACAGAGGGGAGGAAGGAAGGTCCTGGGTTCTGTTGAAAGAGGCTGATGGCCCCTGATGCCCCCAGGACCACTTTCGGGCACAGAGACATTACTTAGAGTCGACATTGCTGTCTGGTTCCTTGTTTACAATTTGAGTCAGGCTGGGAGGATAAGTCACCCAAACCCTCAAATGCCCTCTGGAGCTCCTTTCCCTGACCTCTTCTCAGCCACACTGGGGGGCATGAGATAATGAAAACAAAAGGAACTGGTGTTTCACACTTAAGACGTGCTGGGCACTATGCTAGGTGCTTCCTGTACACCAATGGTTGCTCCTCAGGGGCAGTACTTACGCTCTGAGGTACAAAAACAGTCCCAGAGAGTATGACCTGCCCAAGGTCACAGAGCAAGCCTGTGGCAGAACAGGGTTAGGATCTGGGTCTGTGCTCTCCTAATACCACAGGGTGCTTGGTGGACAACTTCTGGCTGGGGCCGGTCTTAGAGACATCCTGATGGGAAGGGAGCTGTGGATGGGAATCCAGGCAGTGTGGGAGCCCAGATTCTGTCCTTGAGGGAAGTTGTCCATCTTTCCACCCTCCCCTCCCCTCTTCCTCACGGCCTCCTGTGAGCTAGGCCCAAGGCCAGACTTCCAGGTGGAGTGGCAGTGAGGGGGCTGAAGTTTGGGAAGAGAGCCTCCCATCCAGGGAACCTGAACAGAGTGACCTAGGGAACCCCAATCCATAGCCTGGGAATTTGGGGTTTGCTATGTGTGTTGAGAAGAAGCCTTTCCTTGGAGCCCCTCCTTGGCTGCCAGAAGCCCTGGGAACAGGGCCAGGGAGAAATGGGCAGCAGGGTGGCGATCCACCCAACCCTGAGCTACTGCTGTGGGCCAGCTCCCCCTGGCTGCTGGGGAAACAGAGACTGCCAGTTCAGTGGGGAAGGTAGATAACACCTATAAGAACAAAATACAGAAGAAGGCCTTTTAGACACTGGTATGGAGTGCCTGAAGGGCAGTACTGAATAGGGTGGCCAGGGAAGGCTGGAAGTAGCATTTGAGCAGATACCTCTGCAGCACAGAGACAAGTGGCTTGCCCCAGGGCCACACAGTAACTTCAGGCAGAGCCAGGCTCTGACCTGTCTCTGGACTCCCATTCTAATCATCTCCGTCCTCGAAACATCCTTTTCTTGGATTCTGACGTGATCTCTGGGCTTCCTTCTGACCCTGTTGGACCTCGCTTCTCCGAGGCCTTGACTGGCTCATCCTCCTCCCAGAGGTGGCTGCTCACCGCCCTTCTCTGTCTGGAAGATGGACTTTTACCCATCACCCTATCCACACCCTGACAACTGCCAAGCTGCTGCCTCCATCCCGCACCTCTCCCCTGAGTCCCAGTGACTTCTGCACTTGGATGCTTGACAGATATCTTGTTAGAACAGTGCTAAATCAATACAACAGAGAACCTAATTTAGAGTAGTTAAAAAATATTCACTTGATTACTTCCTCATATAACAGTTTCCAGGGAAGTATTTCAGGCTGGTAGATAGCTCTGCTCCACAGTGTCATTTAGGGACCCAGACCAATGACAGCACTGTATTTTAGTAAGAACCTTCAAGGGTTCCTCTGGTCGTGGTCCTTTTAGCCAATGAAAGGGAAAAACATGGAAGTCCAGGACAGGAATTTTCTCTTAAGCAAGTGAGGCAAAAGTTGAAACATTGACTTCTTGTTCACATTCCACAGATGAGAGTTTAGACACATGGCCCCCACATAGCTGCAAGGGAAGCCGGAAAACAACCTAGGTGGGCGGACAGCCAGCAGCCTCTTCCACACTACCTGCTCTAGAGCACAGAGGACTTCCCTGCCCTGGTGGTGGGAGAGGTTCCCTAGGGGCACCCAGCTCATCCTGTGTCTCCCTGGCCCTTGGCAAATTCCTCTTTGTCTGTTACTCTACTCTACAGGGTGAATGAAAGCCTGTCCTCCTTGGGTGCTTCTTTGGAGTAGAACAATCATGGGCTTTTGAAGTCCAGCCTTGCTATTTTGTTGGTAATAATAATGCCTTCAAAAACTTAGTAGGCTTCAGATCCATCTGCTTCTAGTCGGTTCCACGTGGGAGTGACCACACCCAAAGTTCCTTTCTTCATGGAGTTATTAAGTGTCTCTGCCTTGCTCAGTCTCCTTCTCTGTCACTTTACATGAAAATTACCATCAGGATATCTGAAATAATAGACTTGGGTGATAGGGAGCACCCCTCATATTTGCCACAGGGGTGATCCCTTTGTTTGGCTTAATATTTGGCCTAATGGGCTTAGAGAAAGGCTCTGAGCCATGACAGTCCGATCTGCTCTTTGTACAAAAGAAGCTGATTTTTCCAACTCTGAGGATAGTGGTTTTCTGCATTAATCTCCTTTTCTGCCCATCTCTTCTTGCAAACTAGCTTTTCTCTTCCTTGTAATGCCAGAATTGAGCAGCCAGTACATACAGATGTTTTTGGCTCTTTCCAGCCATTTTCCTGGAATCCTCGGCTAAGCAGGCAGTGGCCTCACTAAATCACCACAGATAATGTTCTAAATGACTGTTTTGTCACAGCACAGCAGGGTCATCAGCTTTCCATTCTCTAATAATTTGTTCCCGTATTGCTTACCACCTATTGGCTAAACCAATGCCACATATTTTAGGGTTTTCATATATGTCAGCTTCCCATTCTTGGTACCAATTCCTATACTAGAGTATTACTAGGCTCCTGATAAAAGGAACTCCAAAATACAGTGGCCTTAAGATCGTAAAAATTAAGTTTTTTTCTCACCCCGTATAGTTCTGATATGTGCCCCTCCAGCCCCAGCCCTGTGGGCGCACGGGCTCCGCAGCGCTTCTCCCCCTCCCCAGCCTTCTCTTCCCAGCGACATTCCCCTGTCAGCCAGAGGCACCACCATCTAACACTTGGTCAGGCCAAATACGTAAAAGTCAACCTTGTTCCCCCCTACCCAATCCACCTCTCATGTCCTCTCAATTCTATCTTCGGACAAATCCCAAATCTCAAATCTCACCATTTCCCTAAATCTGTGTTGTCTTCACCCTAATCCAGGTCTTTAGTGTCTTGTATCTGCAGGTCATATGACAGTCACCTTTCTAGGCAGGCCCCCTGCTTCTCCCCAGACCCCTCTTCAGTCTGCTCTCCACATGGCAGCCAAAGTGGGTTTTCAAAAATGTAAATTGGAGCATGTAGCTTCCCTGCGCACAGCCCTTCAGTACCTTACCATTGCCCTTAGAATAAAATGCTATCTCCTGAACGTGGCCAAGGCCTTGCATGACTGCCCTACTTCTCATCCCTCTCCTCTGCTTTAGCCACATGGGCTTTCCTGTTCCTTGAATAAGCCAGGCTTGTTGCTGCCTTAGTGCCTTTGTGCCGGGATTCCTTCTGCCCAAAACACTCCCCTTCCCTTGGTCACACGTGGTCAGTGTGGGCAACCGACGTCAGTGCGGTGGATGAGAGTGATGGCTTAGGCGCTGAGTCACCTGGGTTTGAATTCAGCTCCGCTGCTGACTAGCTGTGTGAACTTGGGCAAGTTGCTTAGCTTCTCTGTGCCTTGATTTTCCTATCTATCAATGGTGGTAATGAAAGTATTTGTTACCCAGAGTTGTTGAGAGAATTAAATATGACAACACAGTGAGTTAATGCATAAAAGAACTCAAAGCGTGGCACATATCAAACACTTCATAGTGTCATTGTCCTTATTACGGGTCCCCAGGGGCTACCTTAAATATCACCTGCTAAGGGAAGCCTTTCCTGGCCACCCCCTCCGCACATCTCTCCATCTGCATCCCTGTCACACACTGAAAGTACGTGCTCTTCTTTAGCTGTTTATTGCCTGTCCCTCCCACTGGAGTGTAACTCATGGGGGCAGGGACTTTCCTTAGCTGGTACACAGCAGGTTCTCACTGAATCTTTGTTGAATGGCTATACAAGAAATGGAGGCCAAATCCCTTTGATTCCCTCCTTTCCCAGGGGCCCTGTGAGCCTTATTCAGTGGCTGGGAGGTGGGGTGGGAGATACTGCCCCGTGTGTGCCCCCACCTCTGACCTCAGCTGGTGAAGGTAGGGTGCACCGTTTCCGTTTGGGAATTGGGAGTCAGACTAAGGGACCTTCTCTCAGAAGTCTTAGGGGCACCGGTAGGTACCAGCACTTAGCAGGGGACTGTAACAGCATGGACTCGGGTCCCCACTATCTGGTCCCATCCGTTACTAGGGTACTCCTTACTCATCCTCTCTGTGCCTCCATTTTCTCAGATGTAAAATTGGGAGAACACCGAGGACTCACAGAGCTGTTATGAAGATTAAATAGGATAATGCATGTAGAACAAAGTTCACTGGCTGGCTTGGAGTAAGCTCTCCGGATGGTAGTTATTATTTTTGCTAGTGCCATGTCCAAGTGTCATTCTTTTGAGCATGAATTGGGGTGCCTGAGGGACTGGCAGGGTTGGGGAGTGAGACAGAAGAGAGCAAAAGGAAGAACTGGAATAGAATAAGCAGGGTGGTTTGTATTCCTGCATATCTCCGAGTGTGTTTGTGTGTGTGTACGTACTGGGCGAAGAGGAGGGGAGAGAGGTGGCAAGGAGCCAGAAAAGAAACCCAGCCTTTCTAAGGAACTCGGTTCTGGGGAGCCGGGTGCTCAGATGCTCCCCGCTGCAAGGAGAGCTGGGAGCGCACTCCACCGAGCGCGCCCAAAGCAGAGCCCGCGGCGGAATAATCAGTGTCCTGAGTGGGTGCGTTTGGGCTTAGGCGGCGGGGACGGCGGGCCTGTGGCCCTAATGCTGGCCACCGCGGTTGGTGCAAACTTGGGGAACTCAAGAGGGACAATGCCATCCCAGGCCAGCCGATGTGAGGACCCCCGCTCGCCGACGGGCCACGTCCGGCGGCGTGCTAACTGGGCCTCGGATGCTCCCGGAACGCGGCGGGCGGGGCCCGCCTTCCGGAGTCGGGCCGGCTGGGGGGCGGGCGGCGCGGGGAAGGGCCGTTGCTTTCCCAGAGCGGCGGGGCGACGTCAGGCGGAAGGGCGCGGGGCGCGCACGCTTTAAATGGCATTCGCTGTCATCCGAGCTCGCGGCCGTGTGGGCTGCAGCGGGATATATAAGCGGCGCGCCGGGGTGCCGCGGGGCAGACGGCGGCGGCGAGCGCCTGGGATCGCCGAGCAGCAGAACCGCGGAGCCCCGCGCCGGGCCCTCCCGCCCGCCCTCCCGAGGAGCGCCGGCCCGGGCCCGCGAGGGCCGCCGCCACCCCGCAGCAGATTTGGAGCCCCCGCCCGGCGAGCCCCCGGCTGCTGCCCCCCGGGGGTCCCCGGCGCAGCGGCCGCCCCCCGAGAGCCCCGGCCCCGAAGACGCCGGCAGCGCCATGGCGGCCGCCAAGCCCGGCGAGCTGATGGGCATCTGCTCCAGCTACCAGGCGGTGATGCCGCACCTGGTGTGCCTGGCCGACGCGTTCCCGCAGCCCGTGCGGCCAGCCAAGCTGTCCCAGGGCAAGGGCCGGCTGCGGCGGCCGCGCCAGTCCCGCTTCAAGACGCAGCCGGTGACCTTCGACGAGATCCAGGAGGTGGAGGAGGAAGGGGCGTCCCCCATGGAGGAGGAGAAGGCCAAGAAGTCGTTCCTGCAGAGCCTGGAGTGCCTGCGCCGCAGCACGCAGAGCCTGTCGCTGCAGAGGGGGCGGCTTGGCAGCTGCACGCTGAGGCACAGCCTGGACTCCAGCGACTCCGACTCGGCCCTGTGAGGGCGCCGCCGCCACGCGCCCGGGGACCCAGGGACCGGGGCCGCCACCCCTCACGCGTGGAACTCCCGCCCGGCGTCGCGTTCGCCCTGGGCCGGAGCACACGCGGGGCGCCGGGAGGGGGACTGCTTTCTTTGCCCTTGTAAATGTTTATTTTTTAACTCTTCCCAGTACGAACTCTGCTGTGAGTGTGTGCGGAGAGGCGCGCCCTCGCTGAGTCGAACCCGGGTCGCCAGGGCTTCCTGGAGAGTCGCTCCACGCCCTCGTCCGATGGTTTGCAACTCCGATTTTGCACACCGCTCCACCGTGCTCCCCGGCGCACGCCCGCTCACACTCACGCCCACACACTCTCGCTGAACACTTTTATAATTGTTAGGCGCAGCTGATGGGACTTGGGGGGCAGCGCAGCTGTTGCTGCGGCCGAAGGATTGATATTTATTTTTGCATTGCGATAGCTGACGGCGTTTATTTATCTTTTTACCTAAATATGTCTGTGGGGCTCCGGATAGGAGACAAATAAAGTCAATATATTTGCACAGTGCATTTCTGCAGGCTCTTAAGTTCTTGAACCTTTGGGGCTCAGGCTCCGGGGTGGTAGGGGAAGGATGTGGCTGGAACGGGGGCCAGAAATCCCTGAGTGGAGGTGACTCCACAAGCTTCAGCCACCAAAACGAGGTCGCGTCCAGGGTGCGTGGGTCCATCGCCCGCCACCCCAGGCGGATCCACCCCTACCCAGAGTACTCCTGCCTCCCCGATCTGTTCCCCACCGTCGGCGTCCGGGATGGATGAGCCGCTGGTGAGGCGCTGTGAGCACCGAGAGCGCCTGCCTTGTTGCAGTTGGCCTCTCGGCGAGGCCCGGGTCGGTATCATCGCCCCGAGCTCCCGGCAGACGACCCCACTCGTTCTGCGCCTTTCCAGGCGGCGGGTGGGGAGGCGCTCCAGCCAGCACTGGGAGGCCCAGGCGAGGACATTAGAATGAAGGGACCCGAGGAGGGCAGGGAGGGTGTGGGTGCGCACTCACTGCTGCGTGCAGGTGACGACCCTGCGCTCTCTGCGCGGACTCAGCGCAGTGCAGGTGGCCCTGCGCGGCGGGAGCAAACAGCGCCGTTTTGGTTCTCTGGTCCCTTTCTCCGGCCTTCGTTGCCCTTTTTAGGGTCCCGCAAGGAGGGTGGGGCATGTCATTGGTCAGAGACTGAAGGCCGGGTGGGTACCACCGAGTCTACCCCCCGAGCTTTGTTTGCGGATGAGAAAACATGGAGAGTAGTGGAGGCGCGGCCCGTTCTCCTGACTCTGCGTCAAGTGCTCCTTTCATCAAGTGCTGTCTTCCCAATGCTCTCCAGCTGTCCCGCATTCCTGTCTACAACCTAAAACCCCTTGGGTTAGCAGTTTAACAGTGTCACCTGGCTGCAGGTGGCGGCAGGGTAATAAACAACATTCGGTTGAGGAGGGCAGGTTCCCAGACGTGGGGCCCCAACCCGGCCTACCTCTCCAGCTTACTCCGGAGTTGACCCGCCATGCACAGGCTTTCCGCAGACCGGCTCAGAGAGAAGCGGAGCGCTTGAGTGCTCTTCCTACTCCGCTCTCTCCCGGAGGTGGCTAAGTTTCTGCGCTCGGGTGCCCTCTGGTGGTAGGGGCTCAGCCCCGCAGTGGATAGGCAATAACTGACTTCCCGCCGCCTCTCTTGTAGCCCTGGGCTGAGCAGAAGAGAAAGGAGAGAAAATGAAACAGAGAAACAAAAATAGAGCCCATAGGGCCTGAAAGAATGTACTCCCCCATTGGCTTAGAGGGAGGAGGCCCGTCCCAGGGTCTTGCGGGTTGGCATAAGCTGGCACTGCCTAGCTCTTGAGAACACACTGGCCTGCAGCCCTCACCCGTTCCATGCGGTGGGGGTTCCTGGCAGAAGGCTCTCACCTGCAAAGGCCTCAGCCTAGTGAGATAGACGGGTTTGAGGCTTTGATTCCAGGCTCCGCAGCTGCGATGGCCAGGCTGGTTTGGGTTCCTTGGGGCGAAAGGGTGATTAGCCGAAGCTGGGAGTGCCCCCAGCCTCCATGCTCTTCCCTCCTCCTGCCCCCTATCACCCTATCTTATCTTACATCTTTAGTAGTAGCTCCTGGTTCTGCTCTTCAAGAGGTGCATGCACTATGTTCTGCTCATCCTTCAGTCCTGAGATCCTGGCTGGGCAGCTCCCTGCTGGGCACCGCTGCCCTGCCAGCACCCTTCTCTCTGCTGGAGAGCTTCCACCTGTCTGTCTTCAGGCACTGCCCTAGTGCAGGCCTACTTGAAGGGTCCCCTGGGTCACCCTGGCCACTGTCTGGGGGTTGCTGTAAGGACGCTGTCTGATCGTTCCAGTTCCTGCTCAGACCTTGGCAGGACCCCCACCAACTAGGCACTTCCGAAACGTTTGTGGGGTTAAAGTGAATAAGGGGGCAGTGGGAAACATTGCTGCCCCTGTTGCCTACTTTCTTGTTCATTTCAACATTATTCTAATGTTTTATTGCCTAAGAAATATTTGTTCATTATAACATAAAACAAGTCACACCTGCTTCCACCACCCCAAGATAAATATATTGACATTTTGGAAGTTGCCTCTATATGAATATTTGTTTTCTTTTGCAGAATGGATTTATGCTCTAAATACTATTTTCAATCTGCTTTTTTTGTTTATCTGGATTTGTATTTAATATCAGTATGTGTAGTTCTACATTATGGTTTTTAGACACTTATATCGAATAGATACTCCACATTTAATTAAGCTAATTCCCCACTCTTTGGTATAAAAGTGATGTCCTATTTGTCCCAGTTTCTTAGTTTTGCCCATAACTGGCAGTTAGTTCCAAGGGTTGAATATAAAAAGAGGTTTGGAAGGGGCAGTGACACAGAGAGGGGCCGGGTGAGGGAGGGGCGGGTGGGATGAGTAGGGTTAGAGGCAGCAGGCTGGTGGGGGTGCTGTGGCCCCCAGGCCACGCTGGGGATACTCTCTGGGTTCTGAACAGCTCTGCCCTGCCTGGAGGAAGGAGGGAGGCAGGAAGGGGCTCTTCGGAGGTCCCTGTAAACCTGGGGTTCAGCTCCTCCCTCTAATTTGAAGATATTCCAAAGAAGTGGGTGACCCCGAGGAGGCGTCTGGGCCGGGCCGGGAAGCCACAGGGTGGAAGAGGAGGAAAGAGACAGGCATGGGTTGAGGGAGCAAGAGAGCATGAGCACCCGAAAATGGAGAAGAATGAGGCTTCTCACGGAGATGGGGGACCAAGCGACAGAGATGTGGGGAAACAGAGATACGGAGTCAGGAGCCAGAACATTTTAGAGACGGAGAAGAATAAGGGCCACCGTTGGAGGGTGGAGGTGAGCGCGCAGAGAGCAAGATGAGGGGAAGGCAAGATAGAGAGTGCTCTGGAGAACGGGCATCAGAGGAGAGAGGTGGCAGAGAGGGCCCCTCCGGAGCCTGAGGGCTGGCATTGCCCGGGGTGGGTGAAAGCCGGCCAGGGGGCTGATTGACAGGCTTGTCCAGGGAGATACCACCATCCTTCTCTTCTCTGCCTGGGCCTCAGCCCGCAGGCCTAGCCTGGGCAATGAGAGGCCATCCCAACCCTGGCCAGCAGCCTCTTCTAAATACTTCTCTTTGGCCCTGGGGGAGATGCTTACCAGGATGTTTCTTGGACTGGTTTAAAAGCTAGCTTGGTCTTTGCAGCCCACTGTGTGCCAGCTGTGGACCCACTTGGTGTGGGGTTGAGAGGGAAGGGCTGTCTGCGATCCCAGGGAATTGGGGTCAGCTGTGGACTTGGTGTCCTCCCTCAGGAAACACCTTTGGGGTTCTTCTAGGCTCACTGGGCTCTGGCAAAACAGGGCAGGAATAAAAGCCACCATGTAGTGAGCGCCTCTGTGGGTGATCTACTTTCATCTCGGTAACATTTCCCAGGCATTTCACAGATGCAAAAACCAAGGATCAGAGAGATTCAGTTTCTTACCCAATGCCACATAGCTAGTCAGAAGTGAGCTGGGTCACAACCCAGTTTTTTTTTTTTAATTCCAAAGCCTATGCCCTTTGTAGAATATGAACCCCAGCTTCTCACTGTAACCCCCCGTGGCAGTCACAAGAATGGGCCTGGCAGACCTCCTGTTACAGGGGGTGTCACTGTCCAGGGAAGAAAAGCTTTGGCTTTGAAATCTATCCTATGCTCCCCACGAGCCACGAGCTGTTCCCCACCAATGGCTGTGGGCACGGCTGGGATACCGAGGTAGAGCTCTCCCTGGGAGGCTTGTGATGCCTCTGGTGGTGGACATTGGCTTAAGGATTTCCCAATGGCTCTGCTGGAGCTCCTAGACTGCGGGGCAGCCCACGGACACCGGTCCCTCTCCCCTTCCCTCAGGGTCGCCCTTGCGTCCCAGCCTGCCGGCTCTCCTGGCCATTGCTGGCCCCCTCTCTGCTTCGCCTCACAGAGGCATATAGCCGAATGAAGTCCTTGTGCGCTGAATCCCATCTTGGCATCTGCTTCCTGGAGCACCAAGGCCAATACACCATTCCGTCTGCCAGCAGCTTCCTGGTGCTGCCACACATCGCCTGCAGGTGCCTACTGGCACAAGGGAGGATGGTGGGCAACGCTTTAGAAAGGATAGCAGGGACACGGCAAAGTTTATCAAACAAAGGTGTGTTGTGATGGGCGGCTGGCCCTGTCTTCTCGATGGGGAATAAGCATGTTGTGGCCTGTCTGTGGGGAAAGAGAGCAAGGGGCTCCCACGTGGACAGTTGTCCTCTCAGCTTATGTTCAAGGCATATGACTCCTGATGACCCCTGTCCATTCCGCTCCCCAGCCCATGGTAGAGACTGCTGATTGGCCACCAAGGCACAGAGCCAGAAATCTATGTCCCTAGCTTGTACTTAGATGTATGGATGTGATCAAGTTTTAGCCAATGGCATATATTGGGAAGAGAAGCATGTTTCTCCTAGGCCTTGGCCTTAGGGTGTGCCCTCCTGCCACCCCCACACACTCTTTCCCCCTTTTGCAAGTGGGAACATGATTGCGCCTGCAACCTGGCAGTGACTAAGCCAACAAGGCCAGTGGCCTAGGAGATTGCAGAGAAGAAGCTGGAAGGACCCCAAGACTCCTGAATGCCCTTGTGGAATACAGCCTGCCAGTCTGGAATGATTGCAGTGGGGTATTACACATGAGAGAAACACTCTTCTATCTTCTTGGAGCCACGAAATCATTACTGGATCTCTTTATTTTAGCAGCCTTCCCTTACCCTAAGTAAACAAAAATTATTACTGGCAATGGGGTGCTGTTTTAACAAACCCCCTACAATATGAAGCATTGACTAAGTGGTTTCGCTGCATGGGAAGGCACAGATATTATAAGCTGGAAAGCTGGAGACCCTTGTTATACCTTGGAAAATCATTTGGTACCATTTTTATGACATGTTGGAAGGTTGATCAGATATTGATCAGGCCAATGCTGGGACAGGGGGTGGTTGGAAAGAGCCAGAATATTAGTGTACATTGTCCACTGCTCTTGTGGCTTTTAGCAAATCATTACAGAAAGACGAGAGACGGAAATGAATACAGAGTATCTAAAATATGGGGCCTCACAGAGGGGAAAGCCACCCCTGCTGTGTAACCCACAAAGAAAGAAATCAGCCGTGTGGCTCAGAGCCCTTCTTGAAGGCCACCCCGGAAGCCTAGGGTAGACCCAGCCCTGGAGCACCGTCAGATTATGGTTATTGTTTTCCCACTTAGTCCCCCTGGCCTCTGCCTACCTCCACCATGTAGCCCAAATTAAAATAAGCGGTATGGGTCAGAGCAGGAAACAAAGTAAGAAAAGAGTCTTCAGAGCTCTGCTGAGAAAACCTCTTTGGATATGGTTACTGGCACCTGGAACTAGCTAGAAGCACCTAGACCAGAAGTCCTTTGAAGGGATTGCCAAAGAAAGTAGGAATTGGCCAGTGATTAGGACTGTTTGAGCCCCAAAGGAACCCCCCCCACCTAGCCCCCCCACTGCCAAGAAGGTCAGGCCTTTTAACATCTTCAGTGTGGCCACAGGATAACAGGGAAGGGAGGATCTTCCAGAACTGGGTTGGAACTCGCCCAGAATCTTCCAGAACGGACTGCCTTCTCTGCCACAGCACGTCCTTGCCGCCCGCCAGCCTGATCTGCCTGTTGCTGTGTGCCAGTGGCTTCTGAGCGCTCCCGTTCTTCTCTTCTGCACACAGGAGTTTTTGCTGTGGTTTTCCCATCCCTATCCACCACTGCATTTGGGTGGGGGGGGCAGCTGCGGTGGTGGTGTTGGGAATAAATGACCTGTCTGGCATTTTATATGTCACTGGACCGTGAGGAATCATGTGTGGCTTTGGAGAGGACTTCTTTCTCCCAGATTTCCTGCCCTTTGATCTGGAAGTATAGCTAGTTTGAGATCGATCTCCCTGGAGAGGGGCTGAGTGTGTTCTGTTGTGGTAAGGAGGGCCGCACGGGCGTCTGGTGGCCAGCCAGGCAGACCACAGCAGACCTGCTGGTGGCCCACCGAAACCCACTTTCCATGTCTTCCTCTGCACAGCTAGACCGAGTCGCTCAGCCTGCTTCGTGCTGAGCTCGGCCCTGTGCCAATGTTGTCTGGCGCGAACAAGCAGGAGGCATGTGCCATGCTGGGCCTGCGCCCTAGGCCTGTGGTCCCAGAAGACAGAATGTAGCTAGTCTGTGGCCTGCCTACCAAACCTGAGGTCAAGGCCAGGGGACCTCAGGACACTGAGATGCCTGTTCAGGGAGAGTGTGGACTCAAGACGGGCCAGTAGCCGAGAGAGAAATGAGATCCTGTCGTCCTTAGACCGCTGCATTCCTGCTGGTCTCCTGTGTCAGCCTGACCTGCACCAAGGCCTTGCCTTCAGTCTGTGGCGGAGTGGGAGGGTGTTCTCACCAATCTGACCCAGAGCAGGTTTTCTCATGCCAGGAAACTGTCCCATTCTCCTGACTGGGGTGGGGACACCGGACTGCTACCCAAGATGGGCTCCACAGGCGGGGATGGGGGCAGGTGGAAGTGGCTCACGACTGGGATTGGACGCAAACATACTTTGATCCCAAATAAATCTTCCAGGGAATTGTTCTTCCAACGAAACCATAAGATCCTATAATTGTTTAGGCCTCAGAACAACCCTCAAGGAAGACATATTTTCTGATACTCCCTTCAGATGAGGACAGTAGATAAGGGAGAATGTTCCGCAGGGCAATGCCGGAGCAGCCTGAACATGCCAGGGCGAGGCTTCCACAGCTCCTGCCCTGCGGCTGCGTGCCGCTCAGGCTTTCTCTTCCGTAAGGGGCCTTTATCGTGGTGTTGCTTTGTTTCCCCATTGTCTGTTGGTCTGACGGGTGAGACAAATGAGTCGTCTCGCAGCTGATAGGTCATTGGGCCACAAGAAACCACATCTGAACCCGGGAGGAGGTCTGTGCATCACTCAGAGATCACGGACACAGTAGCTTTGGTGGATCCCTCACAGAGAAGGGCGTCTCGCTCATGGGAGAGCAAGCACACCAGGTGTTTCATGGCCAGAGGATGGGCTGTGGCACAGATGTGTAGTGATCCACCGACACCTATTCTATCCTTTTTCCTGGGCATGAAGCTAGGCCGCTCCTAGACTTCACACCTTGCACTTAGGCTTATCCAATAACAAGTTTAATCCAATATACTGTTAATGCAATAATACTTGCCAGTTCTGAACCCAGGCCTGAGATTATGGGCTCACTCCACAATCTCTCCCCCCACCTGCTAGGATCGAACTGAACGTGTAGTGGTAACGCGGCTTCTATCAAGGAGATGATGACATGTAGGGGGTAATGGAGCCACAACTTGGAAGGAACTTGAGTCCCTAAACTACTGAGTGAGCAAAGCTGTCTACTTTCCTGCCCTGTTACAGGAGAGAAAAATAAAGTTGTGTCTTCTTGCAGGAACTGTGGGTGGGTCTTCAGTGCTGCGGCAAAGCTGCCTTACTTCTCACACTGTCCTGGCTCCTCTGTCCACGTGAGCCACCAGGGGAGAGATGGACTCGGCTCCCCAGCCGCCCAGCTGCCCTATTTCCCTTGCGTGTTGTGGTTGGTCCTGGTCCATGTCACCACTTGGTTATATGCTGCACAGATATTCCAAGTGGTTATGTCTGTGTTTCAGTGGCATCTTGATTAATAGCATAGCTCCTTTTCATTTTGTTTAATGTTCTTTAGACTGAATTGCACATCATTTGATAATTAAATCATGACTTCCACTAATCACTATTATGTTTTTTTTTTTGCCTGGCATGCCTTTTGCTTATCTTTTAGTTTCTCCTCTTGGGTTTGTGTTAGGTATTTCCCTTGCATACAGTGAAGAGCTAGATTTTATTTTGCGATTTAATCTGAAAATACGTTTTTAAAAATTACTTAAATCAGATGTGTAACAAGTAAAGGGATTGAGTCAGTAGTCAAAACCTCCCAATGAAGAAAACCTAGGGCCTGATGGCTTCAGTTGATGAGAACTACCAAACATTTAAAGAAGAGTTACCAGCAATACTCCTAAAAATCTTCCAAAAATTAGAAGAGGAAGGAACACTTCCTAACTCTTCCGTGATGCCAGTATTACCCTGATACAGTATTACCCAGACACACATACTGCAATACTAGAAATCTACAGATGAATGTCCCTGGTGGATATACATGCAAAATCCTCAAAAAATGCTAACAAACTCAATTCAACAGCATTTTAAAGCGATTGTACATCATGACCAAATGAGATTTATACCAGGAATGCAAGGCTCAACAAATCCACACCTTTTCATGATAAAAACACTCAGGAACTAGGAATAAAAGGGAACTTCCTCAACATGATAAAAGGCATTTATGAAAACCGACAGCTAACATATTACCCCACATGAAGGACCGAGAGCTGTCCCTGAGATCAGGGACGAAAGAAGGTGCCTGCCTTTGTCACTACCATTCAACATCGCACTGGGACATCTAGACAAAGCAATTACAATTCTTATTTAATTTAAGATTTTTTTTTCTAATGCTTACCTTCATAATCATAACATTATATAGAATCCTTAGTTCCCAACTTGATTAGGCATTCTGTGTTAGTGTCACAGAATGAGCAATGAAAAATGAGCATGTTTCCCCACTCCTTACCCCTTTCCTCTGTGCAGTGCAAAATGATCTCTATATTAAATATGTTGAACATACTATATTAAACAATACTATATTAAATATGTTGAATATACTTCTATATTCAACATGTTATTGTATTTTATCAAATATGTTGAATATACTTATGTTATTTGATTTCTCAGCTTTTGATGATATTCTTTAACTCCTAGGTACTGCAGATTGGGGCCATCAGGGAATGTACTCTATTCTCATCTTCTTTCCATTTTTCCCTCTCATTTTTTGATTAGGTATGCCATTTCTAACATTGTCATAGCATAAACAAATTTACGTCCAGATGTCCACAATTTCTTTTTAACTTTGCTCTACATTTAAATATATTTACTGCCTGCTCCCTTTCCTACCTGTGCCGTGGTTTCCCTAGCCACCTCTTGATGGTCTAAAGCTTGTGCTCTGGTGGTTTTCTCAAGGAGAGTTCATGGGAACAATACTCCCTGAGTTCTTGCATGTCTAAAAATGTGGCTTTTATACTTGAGGAACATATAAATTCTTGGCTTACACTTTTTTCCTTAAATATCCTGTGAATATTGTGCCACAGTTTGTGAATATTGCTGGGGCTAGCTTGATTTCATTCCTTTATGAGTGACCTGATTTATTTCTTGGTGTTTTGTTTTTTTGTATGGGCTGCTCAGAGGATATTTTCTTTATCTTAATGTCTGATCATTTTATTAGGAGAGTCTAGGAATTGACTGTTCCAGGTCAACATTCTCTGGCACATGTAGTACCCTTTACGTAGATTCAAGCCATTTATTTCAAGAAAGTTTCTTTCTGTTCTACTTTTAAGCATTTGTTGTATTTTATTGTTTTGTTTTTCTTGTTGAGAGACTCCAGTTATGTATATGTTGGTTCTCTGTTGTCTTTTTTCTGTGTCTATCATTTTCTAATTAAAAAAAACCTTTTCATTTTGTCTCATTTCATTCACCATCTTTATTTCTGTCCTCCATTTCTGTTGTGTTGTGTCTAAGTCCTCCTTCCTATTGCATCCTCATTTCTGAAATTATTGTCTTATCTTATCCCTGAATTATTTCAGTTCTCATTTCATCTTCTTCCATTGTCTTGCCATCTTTTCACTGAATTGTTGTATTTCTGCTCTGTGGTCTTTCCTTACAGGGGCAATTGTTTTATTAAGATCTGTTAATTCACAGAACAATGTTTGGTTAGATTTTTCATCTATTCCATGGTAACTTTTTTTTTTCTGGCCGCTGTTCTTTATCTGGTAGACTTTACTACCCTTTCTCACCCTTTTCCTTTAGCATCTTTGTTGATTCTGTGCTAACTCAGTTTAAAAACTTACATGCCATGGAATGAATTTAATTTTCATGCCTCTGCTATTTGTAGAAGGTTCTTTCTGGGAGTGTAATTTTGGGGGCTTTATCTGAGATTTGCTGCCGCTGCACTACTGTGCTAATTTCTCTGCACATTAGTTGCCTAACCCCACCTCCCACAACCCACAATGAAGCTTCTCCATCTATACTGTGTGTTTCCCAGATCTGTAGCTTTTGCTGTATACAAGGGGTCTAGGTTTATTATTTTAGAGTGGTGGCTTTCTAACACAGAGGCAGTTTACCTCTCAGGGGATATTTAGCAATGTCTGGCAACAGTTTGGGTTGCCACAGTTTGGAGTGGAGGTTGATGCTACTGGCCACTGGTGGATGTTGCTAAACCCAGGGATGCTCGTACACATCCTACAGTGCATCAGTCCGTACAACAGAGAATTACTTACCCGAATTGTCAGTGGTGCTGACGTCAAGAAACCCTCATTAGAGTAAGCCCTCAGCTAAAGGGAAAATATTTTTGCTGGAGTTTTTTGCAATGGACCACTCCTGGGCTGGCTTCCTATTCCAGCTCACCCCAGCCCCCACCAAGCAATTTTTGTTACACTTCACCACCATGGCTTTGGTGTGGAATGCTTGGTTTTGCCAGTCTTCATGTATTTTGGAATCTGTGGTTTATAAGATGGAGTCGGCATTTTTTGTTTTCACCTCTTTGCTTTTTGAACGTCTAGGACAGGAATTTGCTGCCTCCTGCTTCTACATTCACACCAAAATCTCTGGGAGTAGGGGGGTACTTTAATTTGAAACTTCGTTGTGAGATGTTTTAGTTGAACCAGGGAGTATGAATTCAGGCTTCAAAACCACTGGCAGCCCATTTAGGCTTATGAATTATCAGGTGAAATGCCTTTCCCCTCAACTCAGTTCTAAGATTTCTTTGTAGGTTTTAGTGGGGACGGTGAGTGGTGAGCTTTTCTCTGAGGTTCTCCCTAATGTGATGGGGGAAGCCGCTGGAGACCCAGCTTCTATTAGTCTCCCACCTTGGGTGGGCCCTGGGGTTTGACCACTGTGTTTCTCATCTCTACCAGCCCATGAAAACCAAAGCCAAGGTCCACAGGATTTGACAAATGCCATTAAGATGAAAGGCCTCCTCCTGCCCTGCCTGCCTCTCTGGGTTCCTGATTTCACTTAATTTTTTGCTTCTGAGTATTCCATACTTTCTTGCCAGATCATTGATTTTTTTAAATTTATTTTTTTATTTGAGTATAGCTGATATACAATATATATTGGTTTCAATACAACAACCAGATACCTGATTTTTTTTTTAATTCTGATTTTAACCAGTGTTTTTAGTTGCTTTTGGCATAAAAGTCAGTTTCCATTGTATTGTGCAAAACAGAATCTCTGTCCTTACCTCTCTAAACCTCTATTTCCCCATCTCTGAAGTGGGAATAAAAACAGAGGTTATCTCAAAACTTCCTGTGAGCATTAGTGAGGTAATATATGTAAGCCACTGAGAACAGGGCTGGGTATAGAGGAGTTGCTTGGCCAATGTTAGTTTTTCCCCTTCCCTGCTTTGCAGTCCCCTCGAGTCCCTTGTTTCCCTTTCCCTGGTGGGAGAGAGCTGCGGGGCCGTGAACCCCTGGGACCCAGCAAGCCCTGCTCACCCGTAGATCCTGCCAGGGCCCCACCTCCCGCCCATGCCTCCACTTTCGGGAGCCGACTCCTTAGACTTACAGAGCTCTCACTCTTTGCTCTTGTTGTTTCCCCCTGCACTGGGAAAAGGCCAGAAAGAATGTTTCTTACTGTCAGCACCCTTCTCCAGGCCCCCGGAAACAACTCTGTCTATGGACAGGCATAGGCGCCAGGTCCGGCTTGCCAATTCTATAGATGCGACATTGGCTCTCTCTCCTCACCTCTGCCCCTGCCGTCTCTCCTCAGAATAGGCATGGGGGAGAGGGTGGGAGTTTTTCTTGATTTTTTTGATAGTTTTAAATTTTTTAATAATTTGATTTAAGATACAAAAATAGTACAAAGATCTCCTGTATATCCTTAACCCAGATTCCCCAAATGTTTACATTTTACATCATGTGCTTTATCATTTTATCTACTGACTTATCTATCCATACATATATACACACACATATGTTATGATTATTATTATTTCCTGGACCACTTGAGAGATAGTTATAAATATGAAGCTCCTTTATCCCTAGTGCCCCTTAGTGTGTATTCCACCCTGCAGTTACCAGTTTCAGAAAGTTAATATAAAAATATTTTATATTTTTAGTATATTATAAATATACTATGATGTAACCTATACACATTCATATTTATTCCAATGTCCTTTGTAGCAAAGAAAAAAAATATTTTTGTCTGGCCCAAGATCCTATCCAGGATCACATGTGGCACCTGGTCATCAGGCATCTAAGCTGGAACTGTTCCTCTCTCTGCCTTTGTCTTTAATGATCTTAACATCTTTGAAGAGCACAAACCAGTTATTTTGTCGAATGTCCCTAAACTTGAGTCTGTCTGTTGTTTCTTCATAATCAGCTTCAGGTCATGCGTCTTAGGTAGGAGGCCCACAGGGGCACTCTGTCCTCCGAAGACGTGATGTCTGTTTGTTCCATGACCGGCGATGTCAGCTTTAACCACTGGTGAAGGAGGTGTCTGCCAGTTTTTTCTCCTCTAAAGACATGATTTTCCTCATTGTGATTAGTAAGTATTTCAAGATTATGTAAATATCCCATTCCTCATCAAACTTTCACCCTGCGGTTTTGGCATCCATTGACAATTCTTGCCTGAATCAGTTACTGCTGTGATATTTGCCAATAGGTGTTTTTTTTTAAATCCCACCATTTCCTCTACATTCATTGGTTGGCATTCTAACACAGCAAAGAATTTTCCTCCCCCTTCCATTTATTTATTTGTGCATTCATTTACTTATATCAGTATGGATGGACTCATGAATTTCTGTTTTATTCAACATTTCATAATTGTAACTATCATTATTTACAGGCAGGCTTAAATTGTTCCAGACTTGGTCAGGGAGAGCCCAGTAGCATTTAAGCTGTTCTTCTGGCATCTAAGATCAGGACGTGTGTCTGTTTTTTTCATTGCCAATCTAGCTTCTAGCAAAATACCTAACAATTTTTTTTAATGAATGATAGAACTCTTATCTCTAAAGTGTCAGGAATAGTAGTAACAACCATAGGGTTTTGCAAGAAGTAAATGACTTAACTGCATACAAAGTGCTTGCAACACCGGTAATATTATGGCTAATATTTATTCCCCACTTAGCATGTGCCAGGTACTGTTCTAAAACTTTGACATGTATTAATTCATTATACTGATCCCATGTGATAAGTAATATTATTCTGTATTTCATGGAAGAGGAAGCTGCATCTGACAGAGATAAAGCACCTTGCCCAAGGTCACACAGGCAATATGCAGTGGATCCAGGATTTGAAACCAGATCTGATCTTCCTATGTTGACAGATAGTAACTGCATTAATGGGGGTGAGGATTTAATAATATAGGTAACTGTTGAACCACTGTGTTGTATACTTGAAATCAATGTAAGATTGTATGTCAACTATGCTTCAATTTTTAAAAATTGTATGTCAACTATATTACATTAAAAAAATAAATTAAAAAAAAAAGAAACCAGATCTGCTTGCTCCAGAGCCTGTTCTGACCTCTGTGCATACTGCACCTTAGTCATGTCCTGAGAGTGAGACAGGTAAACTGATGAATATGCAATGGAAAAGGTTTTGAAAGATTCAAGGTGGAAAGACATCCAGAGGGACCAGCATGAAGATGTCACACAGATGGCAGAGTTGCAAGTGTGAAAGTCTGGAGCCCTGAATAGTGCTTCCTACCCAGTTAGCTGGGTGTCCGGATGGTGCCCTGAGCTGTCCTCTTTCAAACTCCGTGCTGCCTTCCCCCGGTTCTGCTGCCACGACCTTTCCTCAGCCAGGTAGCACTGCTCCCTACCAGTGGCTCTGGGTCATAGCCCTCACCAGGGCTCCTCGCAGTCCCTGCCTGCTGGCCCAGGACTTTGACCACTGACCCTCTGCATCTTAACACTGAGCACTGTTGCAGTTGCACAGTTATGTATTTGATTAGTAAAATCATGCCTGTCTATACCTATAGACTCTGAGCTCCATGAAAACAGGCATCTCATCTGTTTTTGTTGCCATTGTATCTCCTGGGCCAACCTGATGCATAGTAGGCACTCAATAAATGCTTATTGAATGTATGAATGACTACAGCCCTAATACTTCCTCATCCACTCTGTCATTGACTTTTCCTGAGAATTCTGCAAGAGAGTGTCCTCAGCTATAAAGAATGAAGGTGCTCTTGGTGTTTCAGGAAACGAAGGGGCCTGTTTCCAGAATCCTACGCAAGAAAGGAGCAGAGCTACAGTCCAGACCCATTCCACCGTCATGATTTGTGCGCATCTCCCCCAACCCCCCTCTCCCCCTACTGCCCTTCACCTCAGTGTTCAAATTCCCAGCCCCATGCAAGTAGCTCTGGGATTCTGTAAACTCTTGCAGAGGGTCTCTGAGCGGTAACCAGGTCTCAGGAAAATGGAGTTATTTATATTCCTAATACTTGGTTTTGATATTTATATGGTTGAGGTATTTCTGATGATTCACAGTGATACCAGGAGTGGCCTTAAAAACACATGACAGCCAACATCCAAAACACAAACAACAACAAATGTTGGCGAGGATGTGGAGAAAAAGGAACCCTCCTACATTGCTGGTGGGAATGCAAATTAGTTCAACCATTGTGGAAAGCAGTATGGAGGTTCCTCAAAAAACTCAAAATAGAAATACCATTTGACCCAAGAATCCCAGTCCTAGGAATTTACCCTAAGAATGCAGCAGCCCAGTTTGAAAAAGACAGATGCACCCCTATGTTTATCACAGCACTATTTACAATAGCCAAGAAATGGAAGCAACCTAAGTGTCCATCAGTAGATGAATGGATAAAGAAGATGTGGTACATATACACAATGGAATATTATTCAGCCATAAGAAGAAAACAAATCCCACCATTTGCAACAACATGGATGGAGCTAGAGGGTATTATGCTCAGTGAAATAAGCCAAGCCGAAAAAGACAAGTATCAAATGATTTCACTCATATGTGGAGCATAAGAGCAAAGAAAAAAACTGAAAGAAAAAAACAGCAGCAGACTCACAGAACCCAAGAATGGACTAATAGTTACCAAAGGGAAAGGGACTGGGGAGGATGGGTGGGAAGGGAGGGACAAGGGGCAAAAAGGGGCATTACAATTAGCAGACGTAATGTTAGGGGGGCACGGGGAGGGCTGTACAACTCAGAGAAGACAAGTAGTGATTCTATAGCATCTCACTACCCTTACGGACAGTGACTGTAATGAGGTTGGTGGGGGGGACCTGATGTAGTGAGTAGTTTAATAACCATAATATTGCACATGTAATTGTAGATTAATGATACCAAAATAAATTTAAAAAATAATACAAAACACATGACAGCTATGCTTGGCTGTACAGTTCTGCAGGTGACCAGAGAGACCTTTCTAACACTTCCTATGAAGTTTGGACCCATCTGGTAATAGGTTTCAGGGCCAAACCCAGCAGATTAGGAGATACACCTTAGAGCACAGGTGATTTCCTGTTACAGTGCAAGAAAAGAGTTTCTGTATTAGGTTTACCAAAAGGGCCAAGTAGAGGGTAAATAGCAATTAAAAGGAAAACATTGTTTATAACCCAAGCAGAACCATGGGAGAACACCCAGGAGAAGGGTTTCTCTGCAGCAGAATCACTGAGGGAGCTGATTAAGTGATGACACTTAGTAATATCATTAAGTCATTAAATAATGATGACCTACCTCAATCATGCTAAATTACACCCTCTAAGAGGAATTTTTGTCTTTTGTAAGCACCCACCTGTCCACCCAAAGTGATGCTGGTGTGCCCTGGACTTTGAGATCCAGTTTCTTAGTGAAAAGACCATACAACGTGACCTGGAATGAGACATGCCCTGTGATAAATATATGGGTGTGGGACAGATTCTGTGAGATGACCTGACAACATATATCCCAGGTAACTAAGTATTTGTTGTATAATATTTTCTGTGTACTAAATGATTCTGAATGGTAGTTTCAGTGTGTGCATGTTCCATTTTATAGTTTCCATATACATAGACATCATATACATTTTTTTAATGTAGATGCCTTTCTTTGGTTGTTTTTGTTGTATATGCTGGGAAATCTCAGTAAGTATAATAACAGTTTGCACGGTAATGATACTTAACCAAATACTATCCCCATGTTCAAATACCATCCCCGTGTTCTTTTTTTCCTATATATATATATATATATATATATATATATATATATATATATATATATATATTTATTTATTTATTTAAAGTGTATTTTTTAATTGAAGTATAGTTGGTATACAATATTAGATTGGTTTCAAGTATACAACACAGTGATTCAACAGTTACATTATTAAATCCTCACCCCAACTGGTGCAGTTACTGTCAACATAGAAATATGTTACAGAACCACCGACTATATTCATCACGCTGCACTTCTATCACCGGGACCAGCTTGTATTATGACTGAGATTTTTGTGCCTTTTTATCTCGACCTATTTCACCCACTCTCCCAACCCCTCCCCTATGTTAACCAGTAGTCACTTCTCAGTGCCTGTGAGTCTACTGATGTTTTGTTCATTTTGTTTTTGCTTTGTTTTTAGATTCCACAGATAAGTGAAATCATGGTATTTGCCTTTCTCTGCCTGGCTTATTTCACTGAGCATTATACCCTCTAGCTCCATCCATGTGGTAGCAAATGGCAGGATTTCTTTCTTTTTATGGCTGAATAATATTCCATTGTGTGTATGTACCACATCTTCTTTAACCATTCATCTACTGATGGACACTTTGTCTGCTTCCATATCTTGGCTATTGTAAATAATGTGGCAATAAACACAAGTGGATGTATTTTTTTAAATCAGAGATTTTCTTTGGGTAAGTTCCTAGAAGTGGAGTTGCTGGGTCTTAAGGTATTTCCATTTTTAGTTTTTTGGAGAACTCTATACTGCTTGTCATAGTGGCTGCACCAACTTACCTTCCTGCCGACAGTGCAGGAGGGCTCCCATTTCTCCACGTCTTCACCAATACTTGTTGTTTCTTCTGGATAGTGGCCATTCTAAGTGGTGTGAGGTGATATCTCGTTGTGGTTTTGATTTGCATTTCCCTGAGGATTAGTGATCTGGAGCATCTTTTCATGTGCCTGTTGGCCATCTGCATTTCTTCTTTGGAGAAATTTCTGTTCAGGTCCTCTGCTCATTTTTTAATCAAGTATTTGTTTTTCTGGTGTTGAAGCATATGAGTTCTTTATATATTTTGGATGGTAACCCCTTATTGGATAAATCATTTATGAATATATTCTCCCACACTGTGGGATGTCTTTTGTTTTGTTGATGGTGTCCTTTGCTGTACAGAGTTTTTTAATTTGATGTAGTCCCATTTTTGCTTTTGTTTCCCATACTCTTGTTCTTAATAGTCTAACAGATTACTTTGGTCTGTCATCAGCTTGGGTAGAGCAATTTGATTGCAGTTGACATAAAACGGAGATCCCAGATCAAGAAAGGAAAGAGAAAAATCTAGTGAAAAGGAAACGGTGGAGAAGCATTGAGGTAGTTGCAGTGAGCGTCGAGGGGGGTGTGACTGAATCCTCGCTGAAAGACTGAGGCCTGAGAGATGATTCACTCCCTGTGTTTCTCTTGAATCAGGCAACGTGACAGCGTTCTGTGCTTATTGATCAAATGCATCCTCCCACCCCAGAACTTTTTATCTCAGTTTTCTCCCAGTGGATATGTAACGTCATTATAACATGGGGGATTTGAAGGAGCCAAAGTTCCAAGATATGGAACTCATATTCACTAGAATGAAAGTGCCATGTACAAATGTACACGTACAATTTTTTTTTTAAAAAGCAAGCCTCTCTATGACAAAAGACACCATATACCAAGTAAAAAGATGCACCAAAGATGGGGAGGAAATATTTGGAACTCATAAAACTGATCACTTATGTCCAGAATATATAAAGGCTATCTCCCAATTAATTTAATACAAGTCAATAGAAAAATGGGCAAAGTATTAGAGTTGACAATTCACAGAATTTAACAAATAAAAATAAAGAACATATAAATAACAAACAATTTTTTGGTGTAAGTATTTCCTGTATTCCCAGTATATGCATGGCTGAGGCTCCCTGCGTTTTATCTGGAAACTTGACTGAAAGATACTCAACTCACTACAAATCAAAACATACAAATTATAACAATAAAATTTCACATCCATCAATTTACTTTTTTACTTTTTATTGAAGTATAGTTGCTATATCGTATAGGTTTCAAGTATGACATAGTGAATCAACAGTTATATACATTATTAAATCCTCACCCCAGTTAGTGTAGTTACTATCTCTCAACATAGAAAGATGTTACAGACCCATTGACTATATTCTGTATGCTGAACTTTCATCCTCGTGACGAGTTTATATTATGATTGAGATTTTGTGCCTTTTTATCCCCTTCACCTATTTCACCCACTCTCCCAACCCCTCCCCCATGGTAACCACCAGTCATTTCTCAGTGTCTGTAGGTCTGCTGCTGTTTTGTTCATTTTGTTTTTTGTTTTGGATTCCACTTATAAGTGAAATCCTGTGGTATTTATCTTTCTCCACCTGGCTTATTTCACTTAACATAATACCCTCTAGGTCCATCCATGTTGTTACAAATGGCAGGATTTCTTTCTTTCTTATGGGTAAATAATATTACATCATATATATGTACCACCTCTTCTTCATCCATTCATCTACTGATGGATATTTAGGTCGCTCTCATATCTAGGCTATTGTAAACAATGTGGCGATAAACATAGCGGTGCATACATCTTTTCAAATTAGAGATTTTGTTTTCTTCAGGTAAATTCCTAGAAATGGGCTCCTAAGATGGTGGCGTGAGTAGAGCAGTGGAAATCTCCTCCCAAAACCATATATATTTTTGAAAATACAACAAATACAACTATTCCTAAAAGAGAGACCAGAAGATACAGTACAACAGCCAGGCTATGTCTACATCTGCGAGAACTCAGCGCCTCATGAAGCGGGTAAGGTACAAAGCCGGACCCGGCGGGACCTGAGCACTCCTCCACCCCAGCTCACCAGAGGGAGGGAAAGAGTCAGAGTGGGGAGGGGGTGGAAGCACAGGACTGCTAAATAACCAGCCCTGGTGATCTGCAGTGGGAGCACAGACACACATCACATGGTGTAATGGATAATAGAGGAACGGAAGAGTAAAATCCGAGACGGAGACTGGGAGCAGGTCCCCACAGCTGGCTCCCCTGGGACAAAAGAAAAGCGGGCGCTTTTTAAAAGTCTTAAAGGGACAAGGGCTTAACAGCTGGACAAAATCGTCCTGGCACACTCAGCCCAGCAGGCTGGGAATCTTAAGGAACTTCAGGCGCCCTAATCCCCTGGGTGGTAACGCAGCCCCAAAGCCCATCATGGCGATAAGCAGCCTGCCATTCATTCCACCTCTCTGTTGCTGCAAGCAAACAGGCTGACCCACCACAGCTGTGGAGCAGCCAGAGAACAACCCCACCCACAGCAACCACACAGAGTCTTCTCCCAGCACGCAGCTAACAGGGACAGACCCAGAGGCTGCCGCCAGCATGCAGCTGCCCGGCACAGACAGAGGAAGCCAGAGCAAGGTCTGGAAGGCACAAAGGGGCATCGTTCTCGCAGGAGAATACACCCGAGTGTCTGCGACCCCCAGCAGTGCCCTAGGCTATCCCGAGGGCTGCCCCACCCACAGCAGCTCAGGGGATTAACCCAGAGGCTGCCCCCTGCACCTGGTTGACCTGCACAGGCAAAGGAAGCCAAAGCAAGGTCCAGAAGGCATGAAGGGGTGCTGTTCTCGCAGGAGAACACACCTGGTGTGTCTGCAAACCCCTGCAGTGCCCTCGGCTATCCAGAGGGCCACCCCGCCCACAGAAGCTCAGGAGATTATCCCAGAGACTGCTCCCTGTGTGCGGGTAACCGGCACAGGCAGTGGAGAAGGACAAGGAGACCAGCAAGCAGGAAGGGACTTTGTTCTCCCAGCTGACACACATGCCACCTGCCTGCGACCACTTCTGTCACCATTAAAAGGCAGAAGAATCTGATCTAGTCAAAAATCACTCAGACAACCCCAGAAAGAGGGCCTGGTGAGATAGATATAAACAATCTCCCTGAAAAAGAATTCAAAATAAAAGTCATAACCATGCTGATGGACCTGCAGAAAAATATGCAAGAGGGGATGAAGTCCGGAGGGAGATAACAGAAATGAAACAATCAATAGAAGGACTTAAGAGCAGACTGGACAAGGTGCAAGAGACTGTTAATTTTTGCCCAGCCCCCTTGGCCAGAACATCTCACAGGGCCACACAAGATTACAGGGAAGGCTGAGGAAAGAGGGCCCACTGTGTACCCAGTGACAGCAAAAAACAGGTTCCGATGAACATGTTCTGGTGCCTCACAGTCATGCACATCTGTAATGTTGGAATGTTTTTCATGAGCAGATGTTACTTTTGTAACAGTAACCATAATAAGTTCAGGTAAATAGTTCTCATGCTGGGTCTCTCTGACCCCATCAGGCCCAGGAAGGGCATGCTTCCACCCGTGATACATCACTGACGTTCCTGGCCTGGGAACCGGTCTCTTGGACATTTTGGTCAGGGTGAGTCAGTTCCTCCAACGCCATGCATAGGTGAAAACCAGACCCTGGGTTTGGTGATTCCATGAAGTTGCTGCGTCTCAGAGTATAGGAGGCAGAATAGTGGCCACCCCACTGGATGTCCAATCCTAATCCCCAGAATCTGTGAATAACATGTTACGGTACATGGCAAGGGGGAATTAAGGTTGTTAATCAGCTGACTTTAAAAAAAGAGATTATCCTGGGTTATTTAAGTGTGTCCAAGGTAGTATCAAAGGGCCTGACATGGGAAAGAGTGGGGAGAAGAGTAAGAACCAAAGAGATGCCATCACGAGAAACACTTGACTGGCCATTGCTGGCTCTGAAGACAGTAGAAGAGGCCATAGGGCAACGAATTCCGGCAGCGCCTGGCTGCCTGATCCTCCCTTAGAGCCTCCAGAAGGGAAGGCAGCTTTGCCAACACCTGGAGTTTAGCCCAGTGAGACCTACTTTAGTCTTCTGACCTCTTTCTGAATTCTGAAATCATTATTTGTGTTGTTTTAAGCTACTAAGTTTGTGGCAATTCTTTATAGCAACTATCAGAGATGAATATACCAAGTAGCCCACCTAAGGAACCCACTGGGGCTGCATGCACACATCTCTCTGATTCTAACAGTAGTTTCCGGGGTGGGGTTTGAAAACTGACCTCTCCACTTACCCACTGTGTGGCCTTGAGCAAGTCACTTCATTCTTCTGAGCCTCATTCTCCTCATCATGAGGTGAGGATTACATGCTCTATAAGGGTTGTTGTGGGTAACAAATGACATTGTTTTTGTATGACATGTAGGATACGCTCCATTAGTAATGGGCAATAACTGTGGACACACATGTCACCGGGTGGGAAGAGTCCTTCCTTGGGTTGCCTCTAGGGAGTTCCAGCTCAAGCGAATCCAGGCCTGTCTTTGGCCTGCTCTTTTGTCTAATGTTTCTGTAAGGCATTTCATGAAATATGGCTAAAAGACAAATCTTGACATACAATGAGCTCATACAAGATCACTACATGATTTTCTGAGGCTCTTCTGAGATCCTGGTGGGGTGGAGGGGCAAGGAGCCCAGCAGAGCTCCCTTCTTGGGCTCCCCACTGCCACGGTTCCCTCTGCCCATGCCTACAGATGGGTTTTGTTCCCATCCAGGCAGGAAGGCGCCATGTCTCCTATCACCCCATTCTTTTGAGGTGGGAAGATTTGTTCTCCTGTCTGCTTGACGTAATGATCACCAGCATTGATGAACACTTCATCTCCTTGAGTGCTCAAAAACCCACATGAAATGGATGACACTTCCTGATGGAAAGGGTGGAGTTTTTACCAAAGAGAGGACAGCTCTTCTCCTGGCCCTGTTTCCCTCCTGTTCTCCAGGGTCAACTTGTCTGGTAAGGAGTTTTCATTTCTTTAATTATCTGGCCCAACTTCAACCCTAAGTGGTAGAGACTGGGGTCTAATTAGGAAAGCCTTTGGGTACTAATTATTGTTGTTATTATTTATGGGTAAGGGGCCAAGGAGGAGCCCTCATGAGCAGGTGCTGGGTGGTTGACAGCTGGCCAAAGCAAAATCACTCATAGTTTCTGCTTTATCCAGACCTAACCCAGAAGGACGTGTGATGAGGCACAGTGCCATCTCACAGGGCTGGACAGCGGGGTCCTGGCTGTTGGTGGCAGTCCTGGCCTTTCATTAGAAGAAAAAAAGCTACAGACACTCAAAGAAGCTTTAGACCCACCTAATGTGTCCTCTGATCTATATATTGGCGTAATGAGGTAATTTTTCAGAGCATTCTCACTTTATCCCCTGAAAGCTAAGTTTCTGACATGACCAGTTGAAACCACCAACTTGCAGTCTTCTTTTTAAAAATTCATATGCTTTGTTTCTTTTTTCCTTTTTAAAAAAGGTTTTTTATCGAAGTACAGTTGATATACAATATCATTAGTTTCAAGTATACAACATAGTGATTCGACAGTTACCTACATTATTAAATGCTCACTGCAACCAGTGTAGTTACTGTCTGTCAACATAGATGTTACAGAACTGTTGACTATGTTCTCTCTGCTGTGCTTTCATCTGCGTGACTAATTTATATTATGATCAAGATTTTGTTGCTCTTTATCCCCTTCGCATTTTTCACCCACCACCTCAACCCCTTCCCCATGGTAACCAGCAGTTACTCCTCAGTGTCTATGAGTATGCTGCTGTTTTGTTTTTAGATTCCACAGGTAGTGAAATCATATGGTATTTGTCTTTCTCTGCCTGGCTTATTTCACTTAACATAATGCCTTCTAAGTCCACCATGTTGTTGCAAATGGCAGGATTATTTCTCTTCTATGGCTGAATAATATTCCATTGTGTGTATGTACCACATCTTCTTTATCCATTCATCTACTGATGGACACTTTGGTTGCTTCCATATCTTGGCTGTTGTAAATAGTGCTGCAATAAACATAGGGGTTCATATGCTTTTTTGTAATTATAAAGGAAATATTTTCTCATCTTAGAAAATATGAGAAATACAAAAATACAAAACAAAAAATAGGAAAACAACAAGAAAGTTACCAATGTACTGCTCCTATTAATATTTTGCTCTTTTTCTTCTTCCAGTTTTTTCTCTTGATATTAATGGTTTTATAGCCTCTCCTTATGGTGCATGTATTATGAGCTTTCTTCACTAAAATAGTAGCTCCCCACTGCCTCATTGGTGTCTAGAATGGCACAGCCTGTCCCACGTGGTCTTGAGAGGTGGGGTGGGGTGGGGATATTTACATGGTGGCCAGCTCACCCAAGAGAAATGGGAGGGTGGATTGGCATGGATTTTTCTGCTTATATGCCTGTTTCCAAAGTTTAAATATGACCAAAATGTGTAACTTAGATATACAAAATCCCTGTGATCTTGTGCCTCAGAAACCATCACAACTAGTTGGTGTGTTATTTCCATCGAATTGTAATATTTATAAGGATATATATAAGTATTATTTAATTAAAAGTAGAATCTTCCTGTCTATAATTGTACACTTTCTTTTTCCACTTCATAATAAATTTCATCTCAATTGCACATGTAAATCTCTCATTCTTTGTAGTGGCTTCCTAGAATTCTATTATTTGTGTATACCATAATTTACTCATTTAATCCCCAAGAGAACATCATTTGGGTTTAAAATGTGTTTATTTACATAATGCTGTAGTGAATATTCTGGCATCTGAAACTTTTTGTGCAAGTATGGGATTTCTGTAGAAGTTCTTACAAGTGGTTTGTGAATTTGAAACATGAATAAAAACTGCCAAACCACCTGCAGAAAGTTTGGAGCAGTTTGTGTTTCCATCAGCTGCCTCTTGATTTTGCTGCATCCTTATCATCATAGGATATTATCAATCTTTAAAAATGGTGACAATTGGACCATTTTTATATGATTACATTATTATGTTTTCTTAACATTTCTTTATTAGTGAAGCTAGTTGAATATCTTTTAATATGTTCATTGGGTACTTCTATTTATTCTTCAGTGAATCATCTATTCATGTCCTTTGCTGCCATTCTGAAGGGTAGTTTAGACTTTTTAATAATTGTTTTTAAGGGTTCTTTGTATATTAGAGATAATCCTTTGCTTGTTGTAAATAATGTCCCCTAAGCTGTCTGCTGTTTGGTTCTGTTTTTTATGGCCACCTGTTAATTATAGCTGCTAGTTTTTTAGTGTTTTCCCAGCACCAGGTACTGTGAAAATTGCTTAACATGAACTATCTTATTCAACCCTTAAAATAAATTTTTGAGGTAAGTACTGTTATTATCATCCCCATTTAACAGGTGAGGAAATGAGGCTCAGAAGTTTGAGTCATCTAGATAAGTGGGGGTGAAGCCAGATTTGAGCCCAGCACCACTGCACGGCCTCTTTTACAGAATGTCATCTATGTGATTATGTTAGGTTTCCCCAGAAGGGAACCCAGAGACAGGATCTGAGCACAGTTTATTTGGGATGCGATCCCAGGAAAGAATAAGGGGGTGGGAAAATGAGACAGGGCTGGAAGGAAGCCACTACATTTGACCTTTATGAGCAGGCCGCTGCTCTGGGCAGCTGGCCTCAGTCTGGCTGGGGACCTCTGGGAGACTGGGTAGACCCTCATAAGGGGCAACAGCAGGGTATTTATCTATCGATTCCCCGCATCACTGGGTGAGATCAGCTCCTGGAGGACAGGAACTCCCTGGCACTTCTGACCTTCCCCCAGTTTCCCTCCTAGCTAGAGGAAACTCCCAGGCAGAGAACTATGGATGCTTGCTCTACAAAGCTGTCAGTCAGGGTATATGGGACACTGGCCGGAGAGGACAGGATCCACTATGGTAGCCAAACTTATCTTTTTTTTTTTTTTATTAATGCTTATACATTAAAGGAAAGCTGCTTTCTTCCAATACAGCATTATATACGCCCCTCCCAATTCTGGCCAATTCCTCCTCCCTACCGCCCCACCATCCATGGTATTACATAGAAAGAATTTATCTTTCTTGCTCTTACTTTGGGAAGTTTGTCTCCTAAGGTCCAGAAGGTCAGCCCAAAAATTAAGCTTAAGGGACCTTTGCTCACAAGCCTCCTACTGGGATGTCCTGGCAAAATGCCCAGGTGGGGAGGGAGTGGCCTTGGTGCCAGGACCCCACAATCATTTTGGGGTGAGATTTTGAGGGAGGTGAAGCTGGCTTTCCCCTGTCCCAGCCCCTTCTTCTGTCAGGGGCACTTGCCACTCTTCTTTTCTCTTTCCACCTCCATTCACAACGTCCTTCCTGCAAAGGAGCTGAAAGGAGAGGGCCCGTTGTTGGGCGCTGCTCTGTCTATGACTTTGAAGGTGTGGGGCGGCCAGAGTCCATTTGCTGAGAAAGCTTTGGTGACATCCTCAGCTCTGGCACTTAGTGGGGAGCCACCTTCAGGGTTGTCGACACCCTCTTCCTAACTCGCAGGCTGGCAGCCCGGGCCCCACCCAGCAGGACTAGCTGGAGAGCTGTGCGCTATGGGGTGCCCTCAGTCGACCCCGTCCTGCCCCTGGTCTCCCTCAGAGGCTTTCCCAGGACCACCAGTGTAACCTGCCTCCACGCAAAGAGCCTCTTGACCCACTTCCCCTGTTTCTGAACTTTTCCTCACAAAACTTAAAACTACCAGCTCTCTTTATTGGTGCGCATGCGTGTCTGACTCTCACCTGGGTGAGGGAGTGGAGCTGTCTCCTGAGTTTGTGAGTCCGCAGCCCTCAGGCCTGGACCTGGCACACAGGAACGCCGCCCAGTGAACGGGGCTGGGGAGCCAGAGGCCTGGGCTGTGGTCTCAGCTGGGCGCTAGAACTGCTGGAGGACCCGGGAACCCTTCCCTCCATTGCGGGGCAGGTCCCCCAAGAGCCAACTCTGAGTGGAGATGCATGTGCAAGGCTAAGTTGAGGGGTGCTCTGGGAGCCGCGCTGCGGGAGAGGGTGGTGGGGCAGCGGGTGGCCGCACAGTCCGCTGCGGGCCCAGGTCGCTCTGAGGATGGGCGGCCGTGTGGTGCAGTCCCGAGTGGGGGCCCAGACATAGGCCTTCACCCCTCGTCGTCAGCCGCTGGGTGCAGCTGCCCAGGAAGGGGCAGGATGCCGGGAGGAGACTCTCTCCAGCTGAGGTGCCCCCAAGGAGGCTGCTCCTGCCAGCGGCCTTAGTCCCTCAGCCTTGAAGGGGGTCTACGTGGACCTCACCGGTCCACCCACTGCCTCGGGCGCCCTGTGCCGCCCACCCCCAGTGGGGACGATCGGACCCGCCCAAGCTCTCAAGGGGAGGAAATACTCCTCAAACAGGGCAGCATGGGTTAAAGGGTTTTAGGATAAAGGTGCTCCAGGAAAAACTCAATTACTTGGAATTAATGAGAAGCAGGAGGCCAAGGTTGAATTATAGAATAGTCTTTAGCAAAAAAGAGCCCATTGCCTTCATTTACTTATTCATCCAGAAATATTGATAAAGCATCAGTCCCCTGTGCCTGGTGTGGGGTGTGGGATGCTTGCCTTCATGCGTGGACATCCTGGTCGGGGAGTGAGGGATCACCACATAAATATACAGGGTCCGTTTTGGGTGCTGGGCCCCTCTGGTTAGAAGAGAGCAGGATGCTGGGCGGACTGTCGGGCAGGGAGGCGCTTCTCTGCCATGTGGGGGAGAAGCCCGTGCAGGAACCTGGCAGGAAGGCACAGGGCATGTTGTTGCTGGACTCAGAGCACCAGGGGACTTGGTGACTTTTTAAGTAATACACTGAGCAGGGGGGCGTTTTATGCCTGGGTGACTTGTGAATCACATGTTAAATGTTGTGGTTCTTAAAGATAATCATGAAGGGTCTGGTGGGGGCTGGGGGACTCAGACAGACAGTTCGGATTCCAGCTCCTCTATCACTAGCTGTGGCTTGAGTGATTCTGTAATCTTGGGGATCCTCCGTTTGCTCATCTGTGAAACTGATAAGAAAGAGAACGCAAATTACCGACATCAGGATCAAAGTCAAAGTGTGTTCATAGTCGGAGATCCGACAGACAAGAAACAAACAAGGAAACATTACATACAACCTGATGCCACTACCTCTAAAATTTTAGGTGCAAGAAGTTCTCTGAAAGACATAAACTGTAAAAATGGATTCAAGAAGAGATAGAACACATTAATAGCCTTAAAACAGTTAAAGACAATTTAAAAAAAAATGTGCCTTGCAGAGGTGCTGTGAGAATGCGAAGCAACAGGCATAAAATCCCCAGCCCTGTTTCCGGCACGTGGTAATTGTCCAATACACGTGCATTATCATGCACTTACTTCAAACAGCCATGCAAATATTTAACCATCTTCAGAACCACATACCATTATAAGAAAAAATTGCTCTGTATAGCCTTGCCATTAAAATCTCCACCTCTGCCCCTACTAGCCTCAAACAACATTATCTGCTTTATTTATTAGACTTGATGCAAAATGACTTTTACTTGTTACTGAAAATATGTTAGTTGCTTGGATGAGGGTACTGCAGGCTTAGACCACTTCTAAGTACAACGGAGGTCTGAGTGTGCAGAAGCAGAAGGGTGGATTACCTCCTGACCCTGCAGCTCCCTGTGTACTTGGCAGTGACCTAGTAAGGCTCTGTATGCAAGGATGCTGTCGGGACATGACACTGCGGCCCAGCTGGGAGTCCATGAGCAGTGACCCAGAGTTAGTGGAGTCCAAAAGGACATTTCTCTGTGGGTCTTGCCAAGATACTCATTTCAAAGAAGGCCCTGGCTCCTTCAAGCTGCCTTTCCCGTCGGCCATGTGCCTCCCCCTTGTGGGACTGTGTTGCACAATTGATTTCCCGAGCAGAGGTCAGGTCCTGTCCCTTTCCTGTCACAGCCTTGCCTAACTGAGGGAAATGGCTCCAAACCTGGGACCACAGGACTTGGATGCAAGAGTAGGAGGCAGTGGTCTGCTGAGCTGAGGCTGCGGGGAGCTGGCCAGGGCTCCTGTGACCACCAAAGTGGCCCAGGGCAGGTGCAGTGGGGCACAGGGGAGGGCCTTCAGATTACAGCCTTTAGAGTCTCCTGGCGGAAGCTCAGAGTTGGGGTCCAGAGCCCTTCACAGCGGGGAAAGAGTCAGACAACTGTAGGGCTGGAAGGGACCTGTCCAATTTCATCCCATTCCTCATTTGTCAGATGGGGAAACTGAGCCTAGGGAGGGAATGGGAATTGGCCGAGGCAGCACAGGGAGTTCTTTCCACCTTCTTCCACAGAGCCTCTGCTAGAGCTACTGGGAGTTAACCGTCAGGTAGTTAACTTGAGACTGAGTTATGGAACATGGTGGAACACGGAACAACAGAGAGGGAGGCTAACTTCCCCACAGAATCCTATTCAGAGGTCAGGGGAACTGCGGGAAGAGGCCCCTGCGCCTGCCGCCTGTGTGCCCGGAACCTTCCTCCGCCCCGCGCATTCCTCCAGCTGGCCGGCCACCACCCAGCACGCAGGGCTGCTGCTACCACTCCTTTGGAGGGGCTTTGGTGCCGCTCTGTTCAAATGCACTGTCTTTGGGGAACTGAACACCCCAGACTCTGCGGTAATTCTTGGGAAAGCAGGTGCTAGGAGACGGTGCTCAGGTCCTGACTGCGCCATCACCACCCTGAATGCTTCTTCCCTCTTTCCTGTTGGCAGCAGCCGGCAGGTGGGTGGTGGGCACTGCCTCTGCCCACCTCCCAGGACAGTTTCAAGGATCATTCAAGATAATGGAATGCAAAGTGTTTTGAGAACTGAAGTGCAGCTCCAACATAAGAGGTGATTCTAGTTAATGATTCATGCCTGGGGGCTGTGTTCCCTGGCAGGAAGGGGGCTGGGGGCAAGGAGAGCAGAGTGAGAGCTGGGAAAACGAGGCCACACGCTGCTTCTCGGGAGGCTGGCCTGGACCATTTTCTTAGGCAGGGTCTGTCCCTGGCACCCTGATCTCCAGCTCTGTCTGCATACCCCGCAGCCTCTGCCCATTCAGTTGTTTAGGTGACAAGGATTTTCTCAGTCCCTACCGCCT
Source organism: Smutsia gigantea (assembly GCA_032199065.1). Lineage (NCBI taxonomy): Eukaryota > Metazoa > Chordata > Mammalia > Pholidota > Manidae > Smutsia > Smutsia gigantea. Next base: position 485,564 of record JAVSCE010009484.1, on the reverse strand, counting down.
GCCAGCCTGGCCTCAGCGCTGAGAACAGGGTTAGGAGCCTGACGGGGCTCAGCCCCAGCCCGGGAGGCATGCAGCAAGCCCAATAATAGTAACACAGATTGCAGGCTATCATGATCCTTGTCATTATTGCTAGTATCCAAACTTCCTCCTTAACATCCCCCCTTGGAGATCTAACAGGATTTCTGACTTAACTCCTCAGAGGCTGAGCATCCCCCTTCACCCTCCCCAGTCTCATTTCGGGGCACCCACGTGACACCCAGAAACCTGGGAGAGAGCCCTTCAGCAAACCCAGTCATTTCTACCACCTAAAGCTCTTTTCAAACGGTATGCTACTTTCTTACCAATTCTTCTGCTATTCAAGCAACACCATCCCTCGTCCTGACCGTGGCCGTAGCCTGCTCGCCGGTCTCCCAGCTGCCGGGATCTCTCATCTCATCCCCATCCACCCTCTCTGCAGGGCAAAATACAGTCTTAAAGCAGAAAATGGATCCATCAACCCTCTTGCTTATACATTCTCCCCTATCTCCCTAGTGCTTTCAGAGTATGACCCAAGCTCCACATCGTGGTCACAAAGTCCTGGTGATGTGGCCCTGGCCGGCCTTACAGACCTTATGTGGGGCCACCCGGGGCGCCTCAACCAGCTGCAGCTACTCATTTTGGCCCTTTATTGCTGGCAGTGCTGAGATCTTGCTCACTGCAGGACCTTTGCACCTGCTGCTTCCTCTGCCTGGAAAAGCCCTCTTCCTACACCTTCACCAGGCTGGTTCCTCCTTATTCTTGGACTCAGCCTAAATGCCATCTTTTCAGAGAGGCGATGTAGACCCCTCCCAGCCCTTCTCTCCACCAAGTGCATCACAACACTGCTCCATCACATGGTTGTTGTAATTGGTCATTTGTTTGCTATTTGATAAGTTGTCCCCTGAACAAGTGCAGGGACCTTGTCTGGCTTACAATGCAAATTCCATGGTCAGCATATGATATGCCCCCAAAACTTACGTTAGCTAAATGAAGGAATGTGTTCTCAGCCCCGTATTCCAGAGGAGGTGAAAGCAACAGCTCCCTAGCAATAGCCACAGCAAGGGTGGTCCCGGAGCCCAGGGAAGTCGGTCCTAGTCATGACCCCACTCCAAGAAGTGGCTTGGCCGGGGCACTGCTGGACCCGGGGCTCTGGTCCTGTCTCTAGTGTCCTCGGTCCCCTACATTCTTTGGGAAGAGCTGTTTGATGGGTTCTGCCCCCTCCCGTCCCTGCTGTAGGGCACATGCATCAGCATTTTCATCCATGCGTCCATGTGTTTTTTTCCCTGAACTTCCTGAGAACTGGCATCGGAGGGCCCAGGCCTAAGTGTGGCGTCTGCCACCACCTGTTTGTGTGACTTTGAGGAGCCTTTGCCCTGTTCTGTGGCTCCGTTTGTTCCCATGTCCAAGGGGGGTGAGGGCTGGACCTGACGGACCAACTCCGTGACTCTGTTAGAAAGGGCTGGGCGTGTGGCCCCGGGGACCCTGCGGCCCCAGGGTGCCTGGCTCCGAGCTGGAGAGAGCCTGAGTCTCAGCCTCGCTCACAGCAGAGATGACAGTCGGTTTACTGCTGGCCTGCGGTCCACGTCAGCCCCAGTGGGTGTCTGGGAATGGAGGGAAGTGGGGCAGGAAGTGGAATCTGGGTCACCAGCCCACCAAGCCCCCCCATTCCGCTCCACCACCCACATTCCCAGGCTTGCTCTGCTGCCTCTGAGCCCAGCTTCCTCGCAGGCCATGGAGTGGCCCAGGCCCCATGCAGTTACTGCCCCAGTCTATGGAGGAGGGGGAGCACAGAGCAGGAGTCCTAGCCAACTTCCCAAAATAGGCCCACATCTTTTCCCAAGAGAACAGAGTCAAGATAACCCAGCAGTTTTGAAGTTCAAGGCTAAGGCGGGGCGGAGGTCCCGCAGGAGTGGGTCTTGGGCTGGGATATGGCGGGAACAATAACGTGCATTTGGCAGGCAGAGAAGACTTTTCCTTCCAGGCCTTCAAACGGATGCTTCTTCCCCCACCTCCGACAGGGAATTTCCTCGGGCCAAGGACCAGCAGACCCTGGAAGAATCTGCGTGGAAGCCTGTTTCCCTGGTTTCTATGCCGGGTCAGATCTGTATCCCCGCTCCCATCCCAACAAAACAAAACAGGATTCATGAACTCCCCTGATGCTTCAGCTTCAGGCAAGAGTTCTCCATGGTGTGAAACCCTTTCTCCTACAGACTTGTCTTCTCCCTAGAAAGTTCCCTTCCCCCTGTCCAGGACAGTAGTTTACTAAACTCATTTACACTAAGGTGGGAACTCCTTGCTGGCTTTCACTGCTGTATGCATTTCACTACAAAACTCCTGGAGCACATGGGCTCGGTTTTATTCCTCTTTGTAGTTCCAGTTCTGGTACAAATGTTGTGTGGATAATAACAGAGATGACAGCAATAGCAAAAATAAATAATAACAGTCAACAATTACTGAGTATTTTCTAAATGCCTCACAATCTGGTGAAGGCTTTATGTATATTGCCTTATCTCATCTTCACCCCAAGTGATAGGTACTATTCTTATTGCCATTTTACAGGGAAGGAAACTGAGGCTCAAAGAGATCAAGTAACTTATCTGAAATCTAACAGTTATCTGGACTCAGCACCGAAGTTCAGGGTTCAGATCAAGGCAAACCGATTCCAAAATGCACACTCTTACTCAACAAGCCAATAAGTTTGAACCAGGACTGATTAGGCTTTCTCTAACATTCTTCTTGTATAAGATCACTTAACCCCCAAAACATGTCTCTAAGGTGGGATTTTAGGCATAGGTTTCCATGAATGGAATAGTGAGGGGTGCCTTCTTCCGGGAAGTCCCCAAATCAATATCCCAGTGTTTTGGGAAAGGACCGAGAAGAGGGTCCTTGCTGTGGTTTTCCTTCCTACCTTCTCCTCAGCTCCATGCTGACTGGTGAAAAGCACAGCAGCCCCAGGCTTCACACCGGGCCTGGAAAAGGCTCAGGGCAGCGGAGCCTGTGCCGGAGGGCGGGGCCGTACTGGGTTTGCTCGAAGCCCCCGTTTTCAGGAGGGGCCCCTTTTCCCCGTCTCGCGGCGCTGTCCTTGGATCACTGAGCACCTGTAGTCATGCCTGTACTTGTCCATCTCCCCACCAGGAGGGGCGCTTCACACCAGGGGCTGTTTGATTCCCCAGAGGACCCCCAGGCACAGGGCCTGGCGCATAGTAGGCATTCAGAGAATGGTGGCTGTTACTTTGGGAGCTGGCCTGAGCCCCTTGGCTTCTCACGCCGCCAGCCTGTCTAGAGCCCTAAAGCCAGGAAGAAGGTCATGATGGAGAAGGTCTTCACCTAGACCTCTTGCTGAAAGGGAGACCCTGCGGAGATGCAGCCACAGGGAGCGTAACTGCCAAGGCCGGTGGCACCGAGCCCCAGCCTGCACACCCAAGCCCACCGCCAGGTCCTGGCGCCCCTCCTCCAAGAAGCCCCCCCTGGTGAGCCCCACCCATAGGCACTGCTTCGGCTGCCGGGGCTCTGGGAGGCTCTGGATGGCCACGCACCCTGCGTTCCGCTCTGGGAAGGCTAGAGAGGAAGGCGCAGGCTGCTTTAGGGCCAGAAGAGGGCTGCCAGTTCCAGCTTGCAACTCCTCTCCTCATCTCGCCCTCCCGCCTTTTCTGCCGCTGACGCTCTCCTCTTCATTTTTGCTTCTCCCTTTTTCTTCCTTCTTTTCCTCTTCTTGCCTCGTTCCCTTTTTCTTCCCACTTTCCCTTTTAGCTCTCTCCAGTCCTCCCGCCTTGTTCCGTGAGGGACCCATGGCCACTGCGGCCTCCAGCACCCCCTGGGAGGCCAGACCGGCCTCAGGCCTGCTCACAAGGATGCCAAGGCAGCCCCAGCCTGTAGGCGCCCCTCGCGCTCCCCGGGGCTGAGTGTCGGCCTGATGGCTGCAGGGTAACGCCCGCCTCGCCACCCGTCCTGCTGGGCCCGGCGCTGAACCAGGGCTCCCCACAGGACGAAGCCACCCCTCCGTGCGGGCACACGAAGGAAGCCTGGACACGAGGAAAGCGCCCTCGGGCAGGAATGCGGAAACTGAACTCCACTCATGTGTGACCTCCACCTATGCCCCGGACACAGCAGGCCCCCGACAAGTATCAGAGTGAAGTCCTGCCTGGCTGCCTCTGAACCTCAGGCTCCTCTTGTGGGAAGCGGGTAAGGGTCAGCCCACCGTCACCCACCCCCAAGGCGGCTGGGCTCCGTGGAGGAGTGCCTTGAGCTGTGCGGCCCACACGGCATGAGTGCAGGTGACCGTGGGTGCAGGAGGGAGAGCGCGGAGCCGGGTCCGGCTTTGGGGGTGGAGGATGGCCCATGGAGTCCTCCAGGGTTGGGTGGGGTCCCCCGCTTCTTCCCCGGCAGAACCCTGCAGGCCTGCTCAGAGTGCCAGAGCCACCCTTCCCCACCAGGCTTCCCAGTGCCGGGGCCCTCGCAGGCAGCCACAGGGCAGCATGCCGCAAGGCCGGGCCTCTCCGAGCTACCACTGATAATCACAAACTTGAGAATAAGCCAGAAGGCAGGAGACTCAGCGCAAGTTCCAGATGTGCTGGCTGCAGGCTTTGCTGTCCTGGTTCATGGCGGTGGGGACAGCTCAGCACCGGACTCAGGCCCACTCATCCCTGCCTGCTTGCCAGCTGTGTGGTCGTGGACAAGTCACTTTACTACTCTGAGCCTCAGCTTCCTCACATGTCAAGTGGCAACCATTCTTGCCTTGCAACAGCGCCGTAACAGCGCACAGCAGATGAGCAGGCAACCTGGCAGGGAGAGGCGCTGGGCGACTGGTGGGCGCCTGCTGGCTCGGGGCGCCAGCCCACCCACGCCGGCTCGCCCCTCCCCCGCCTCCCTTCCGGCTCAGGCCCGGCCAGATGGTGGGGCCGGGGACGGGCTGCTGAGCTGCACGCTCCGCGTCTATTTTGAGGAGCCTCCCGTTTCCTTTCCTGCCTGGGGCCATGGGCTGGCTGCGGGTCTCTGCTCACAGGATGGACTCAGAGCTGGACCTTGTCCTTCCTCCGCTCCTTGCTGCCAGCCCTTCCCTTCCTCGTGGCCTGAGCTCCCAACTCAGGGACGCAGCCCCTACCTGGCAGGCCCGGAGGTCAGGCGCCCAGAGGGGTCTCAGCGCGGGGGCTGGGCACTTGTCTGCAACACCGAGAGAGTGGGGAGCTGAGCCGGCCCCTCACTGCCCTGGGCCAGCCCCTGCCAGCTTGGGCCCCGCTTCTGCAGAGCCTCGCCCTCGGAGGCGGCCAGCATCCCCAGTCACCCAGCAGCAGCTGTGGCTGAGCGGAGGGCAGGGTGGATGTGGCCCACACCCAGCTTCCTTCATGGCCACCTCAGGGTCCTGCGGAGAGACACAGCCGCCCAGAATGCCGGCCCAGCCAGGAAGTCAGGCAGCCTCGTGGCCTGGGTCCCAGCTCGTCAGAACTCCAGGCCAGCAAGAAGAGAGGCCCACACAGGGAACCTGGGAGCCGCTCTTGCCTCCTCTCCCTCCTTTCCTCCTCTCTGCGCAGAGCTCTGACCCCGGTCTGCTGGCCTGGAGTCCCATGTCCCTCACTTACTAGATCCATGACCTTTCACCTCTGTGCGTGCACTTACTCATCTGTGAAATGGAGATAAGGAGAGCACCTACTCCATGGGCCTATGGGGAGGAGACACTGAGTTCACACTGGAAGGCAGCTATGCTCACCACCATACCACCAACGCGACGTCTGAGCTCACAGCGGTAGGGTGCTTAGGGCAGTGCCGGGCACATCAAAGTCGCTTAGTAAATTGTGCCTTATTATCATCTAATTGGTCAACAGAGTCTGTCCACGCAATCCTTTTACATCATGTCTGTGTCCTCTGCTGCTGTCCCAGGCCAGGCCCTGCCAGAATGCTGCCAAACCCTTCTGGCTGGCTTCACCCCCTCTGTCTTCCACCCCACTAAAGCCAGGGGCATCTTTCCAAATAAAAAGTTTGATTAATGCTGCAGGGTTTTGAAATCAGATTCACTCATTCACTCAGCAAATAGTTGAGGGCCTACTATGCGCTGGGCACTGCTCTGAGAGCTAGACTACAAAGTGACCCGAACAGATAAAGGATGATGCTTATTCTCAAGCACGCTCAAGCCCCAGCCTTACTGCTGGACAGCCGTGGGCAAGTTCCAGACCTCAATTTTGTCACCTGCCAAGGGGGATCGTAGAGAACCTGCCTCATGTGCTTGCTGTGGGAGTTAGGCAAGAGACTCTTTGCAGAGCACACAGCTCTACCCACATGGTGTATGGAACATGTTCTGCGTGGTAGCTCTAGGGTGATGATGAGGAGGACGCTGTCATTCCCTTCCTCATCTCCCCAAGCTTCAGGCTGGACTCAGGCATGACATTCAAGGCTCTGCAGGATCTGCGCCCAAGCTCCACCAGCCCCGTCTCTAGTGCTCCGTGATACTCGGGCCTCAGCAGGTACCTCACGAATCCCTGAACAGCTGGGACTTTTCATGCCCCTTGCCTTTGCATACACCCTTCTCCTTTTTGGAATTTCTTGCTCCCATTTTTTCTTTAGAACCCTGTCCTCATCTTTTCAAGGCAGCCCCAGTTGCACGCCACTGGTAAGTAAAGTCTTTCCAGCCTCCCAGACAGAATGAATCCCTCCTAGATCGAGGTTCTTCCTGCCAGCTGTTCATGCTTCCAATTGGCTCCCTTCCTGTGGTGTGTCCTTACTGTGTGACCATGGGTCTGTCCCCTCAGCCCCTGGGCGGGTATGCGTCAACTTGACCTTGTGCCCCCAGATTTGGCATACAGTGAGCCCTCGCTGGCGTGTGATGAACGTGTGCATGGATGCAGAGATATGCCTGGATACAGGGGGATCAATGTTAGCAAGTCAGGGTCTGCCCGGAGAAGGGGCCTTGGCCCAGGCCACCACCACTGCCAGCTACAACAGGCATGACGCGCTCGTGTAAGGGAACGTGTTCTGTGCAACAAAGAGACCACAGTGTGTATAACAGCGCCAACACAGTAGACGTTTATTCCTCACTCACAGAGTTCTGAGATTGATGTTCCTGGCCTGCCCACGGCCCTCCTCCACGCAATGATGCGGGGGTCCTGGCTCCGTCCATCCTGAGGCTCCATCCTCACCAGCCCCTTGTTGTCATCTGCATCCAACTGGCAGAAAGAGAAAGTGAGAACGAGGAGGAGGTACAGCTGCTTCTAAAAGCCTGGGCTCAGGAGTCACGTTGCTTCAACTCATGTCCCATTGCCTAGGACTCCATCACATGGCCACGCCTGAGAGCAGGGAGGTGGGCAACAGAGTCTAGCCATGTACCCTGGAAGAAGGGCAGAGTACGGGTTTTGGTGAACGCTGACCATCTCTGCCAACACAGCCACAGATCTGACTTCGTTTGCCTAGCTCCCGTGTGCGTAGACTACGAGGCAGACGGCCAGGCCGCGGTGAAGGGGGTTGGGCTGCCGGCCTGGCGGCCCCCACATGCCAGACGTGCTGGGCTGACACAGCCTGAGAAATGCATAGGTTGCAGCCCCCCCAGTCTGCTGGGCAGTCAGAGACAGAGGCTGACCCCTGGTCAGGGTGTGGTGGGGGTGGCTCAGGGAAGCCCATGGGCGGCTGGAGGGTGGATCCAGGTCAAGCACTCTTTTGGGGGCCAGAGTCTCTCTTGGGGTTCTGGGACAGGATTTTGCAGCCTAACGGTCCTGACCAGGCTGTGGCTCTTTTTCCATTGTCAGGGGCGAGCTGGACTGTGACCTGAGTAAGGTCCCAACTTTTCAGATGGTCACAGCTGCTCACAGGAGAAATATCTGCAGCCTCAGACCATCCAGCGAACAGAGACTGGGCTTCTCGCCATGGCCGGTGCACTCCGCTGCAGTCGGAAAGGCTCCTTGGAAGCAGAGCCTCCTTTTCCCCGACACGTCCAGCTATTAGAAACGGAGAGCAGCTCCCCGGCCAGCCCGCGCTGGGGGAGCAGCATGGCTCCGCAGAAACACCCGGCACCCTGGCTGGCTCGCCAGCTTCCTCGTCTGCCTCCCAGCCACCTGGCGCCTGCCCCCCTCACCCAGTCACACACCAAGGCCAAGGATCTCAGGACACCTGAGGGAGTCCTTGTTTGGCCATCTCGTCCAGTGGTCCTCAGCGGAGCGGCTTGGAACTTAGTGGGCATTTTGGATTGCTGCAGTGACGGGGGGCATGCTGGCCAAGGATGCTACAGATGTGGGGCGGTGCAAAAAGACCTGCCCTGTATCCTGCACGGTCAATCTCTACACACCCAGATGCATGTTCCTGGAGGGCAGCGCTTCTCAGGTGAACATGGGGCAGCTGGAAATACTGACCGCTGGCCTCCACCCCAGAGTTCTTGACCCATTAGGTCTGCAGTGGGCCTAAGAGCATGTGTTTTCCAACAGACCCAGGTGATGTGGATACTGCTGGCCTGGGGACCATACTTTAAAAACCACCATTGTAGAGGGAAAATGTGTTCTTAAGCATCTGAGCTTATAATATAATTCTGTTTGATACCTAGCTATTTGCATTTTTATCTTTGCTTAATATTTTGGATTACAACTACTGTACAGATCACTCTCTTCAGTTCTGTTTGGAACTTTACCCAGGTTTTTTTGCTGTCTCAGAAAACAGAGTCCCCCTGGCCACACCACTGCATTTAGCACTCTGTACCGCATGCATTTGTAGCTGTGACTTTCACGGCGAGCTCTCAAACGCATGCCAGTCTCTGACTGCTTCTTCAGGCCTTCGGTGCAGTCATTCCATCAATCAAATAGTTTTGAAATGCCCATGATTTTAGTGTCTGATACTTTCCTTTGATTTCTCCATATTAGAATTAGAGCATTTTGTGTGTGTGTGTGTGTATTTCAATTTAGTGCACAGATAGTTTCTTGTTCCTAAGAATTTCATTTTGAGAGGTAAAGGCTATGTTACTAAATATTTATTATTAAAAAGGGGTCATTGAGAGCGCTGATTTAGTCCAATTCCCACACTGGAGAGAGTGAAATACACCCCAGACCTGGGGAGTGATTTGGGCCTGGTGGCCCCGCCCTGATGCCAGTGGGGTTCTCTTTCTCAGCAGGGAGGGCAAACCTTCATGGGAGCCTGCTGCGTGCTGGGCACTGTGCCAGGTGTTACTGGGAGGGGAGAGGGTGTCACTGAGGACTCTGCTCAGGAAGGTTGGGTGCCCTGTGCAGTAGGCATACTGCTATTAAATTGTAGCATTGGGATTCCATCCCAAGCCTGTAGTCTGCAGTCATTAAAAAAGCCTGCACTGTCCCTGAGTTGAGGAGAATGTCTTCGGTGACTGCTGTTCTCACTAAGCAGCTGATAATCAGCACATACCGAGGACATGCATGAGACCCTAAGATGACAGCTGTCAGCAGAATTGATTTAGTGTCTGTCCTCGGGGAGCTAACATTCTGGTGGAGAAGACAGAGCATAAATAATTCATTGCTCCATAGCTGTTCTAACAAGGTGTAGAGGACAAGAAGAGTGTGTGTATTGTAGGAAATGTGGTCTGACCTGGGAGTGAATGCAGGAAGGCTGGAGTGGGGATAGGGAGGGTGGGTTGGGGTTGGTAAGGGGGCAGGCAGGAAGGAGAGAGTTCTGTGCCCAAGCAGATGGTGGTGGGTTAGCTGCAAAGATCCCAGTGGATTGAAGAGGAAGGGAGCCAGTGATTTTGGAGCACAGAAAACAAGAGAAAGAAGTGTGCAGGAGAGGTGGCCAGGCCAGACCACACAGGACCAGTTTGGTCTTTATCCTAAAAATAACGAGGAGCCATGTGTAAGGGGTGAAGGGTGTGGCCTCCACCTCCCCAAAGAAGATGTTGAAGTCCTAACCCCCAGTACATGTGGATGTGACCTTATTTGGATCTTTGCAGATGATCAGGTTAAGATGAGGTCATTAGGTTGGGCGGTAATTCAGTGTGACTGGTGTCCTTATAAGAAGAGGAGTCTCAGACACAGAGACAGTCATGGACCAAGGGAAGACCCTGTGAAGACAGCGGGAGCCTTCTGCAAGCCAGGAAACACCTGAGGTTACCAGAAGCTGGGCGAGAGGCACGGAACACATTCTCCCTCACAGCCCTCAGAGACAGCCAAGCCTTCCAATGCCCTGACCTCAGGGGTATGACCTCCAGAGCAGTGCGACAACACATTTTTGTTGGGTAAGCCACTCGGTTTGTAGTACTTTGTTACAGCAGCCCCAAGAAGCTAATACACAGATCCTTTTAGCAGAGGAGTAACATGACTAGATGTGGTGTTTTGAGATGGTCTTGCTTGGTGTGGTGTAGGAGTGGACCAGAGGGACGTAGTGGCTGTGGGTGGACGTGTCAGGAAGAGACTGTCATGTTCTGGTGACAGTTGATGGTGGCTTGGTGTGGCTGGGGCAGACGGAGATGGATCAAAGCGAACAGGTGTGGGGGATATTTAGAAGATAGAGGTTGCAGGGCACGACAATGATGAATCCTAGGATGTTGGCTTCCCCTGGGGATAGAGAGCACTGCCAGTTCCTGAGACGGGGACGCCTGGGCCAGGAAGGACGGTGAAGATCAGTAGCTTGAGTCCGAATTTGAGATGCCTTTAAGGCATCCAGTGGAACTACAGATCTGTCCCTCAGGAAAGTTTGGATTGGAGATAAAGTTCATGCCCTCAGTCCAGGTGTTTCCAGAAGCTTCTGCTTGGGGCCTCAGCTAGGCCAGCTTCGATGAGCCCAGGTAGGAGACTCATGTCCCTCCACAGAGGTTCTCAGCCTTAGCTTCCCATTTTGCTCATGTGGGGAGATTTTCAAATCCCCATGCCCAGGCCATACCTCAGACCAAGTAAACTGGACTCTCTGGGGTGGGACCCCGGGGCCTCAGTTCTGTTCAGTTTTCCCTTTTAGCTAAACAGAGGGCACGATACTGCTGCTTCACGGCGGGTGGTCTGGCTGAACCACGTTTGGAACCCACTAGTCAGCATCCTCCCATCTCCTGCTAGGGTGGGGTTGGGCAGGAGGGGCAGGGCTGACGGGGTCGCCCAGCTGCAAGGAATGGGAAAGGGCACCTGGGACTTTAACTGCTTTCTAAAGCCTTTCAACCAATCCCCATATTTAGCTCACCTCTAACCTCACCCCCACTCCCACTTCCAGATATCCTGGGAACTGTCACTCCCCAATCCTCTGGGGCATTCTGCCATGCCAATCAGGCTGATTACCAGTTTTTCCCCAAGTGCTGGCTTCGGATGCAGCTTTTGGGGTCTGCTAAGTCAGCTGCAACCTGTTTGGCCGTTTACCAGTAGCAAACTTTCTCATGTTGCTTTTCCTCTCCTCTCCTCCCTATCCTTGTAGTTTTATGCCTTAAAAAACATCCCTTGACTATTGTTTCAGTGTGATTTGGGGAAGAATCAAAGTAGATGTACACATTTAAGCTTCACCCAGCCAAACAACGTGTGTGAACACCTTGAGATACAGATTACCTGTTGCCAGTGTATCATCAGGAAGGCTTCTGGCTGCACAGAAACTCCCCAGAACGGGGACTAAACAAATGTGGCTTTGTTTACCCCACACAACAGGCTAGAAGCGAGCAGCTGAGGACTTTGGTTCAGCCGGCGGCTGCACTCTGCGGTCCTCCTTGCCTCATGGGACTAGAATGTCTGCCTGTTCTCCAGCACCTATGGGGGGAACAGGGAGGTGGGTCCTGGGCTAGCTACTCAACGGTCTCTCTCTCTTGGCCACCAAATCGCCATCGGTATTACATGATGGTTGGCAGTGTGACATTTGGTGTTTGGCAAACCTCAGCTCAAAAAGCTCTGCAGTTTCTTAACTGTTTTCAGCCTCAAATTCCCCATCTGTGAAAGGGGATGATAGTAGGCCCCACGGACAGGGATTGTGGATTGTGGTGGTTGGATAAGACAAGGTTTGTAAACAGGTCAGCCAGGGACTCTCGCATAGTAGAAACTAAATAAACGCAGGTCCCTCATGGTTATCCCTCCCAGGCGTAAATGTTAGCCAAGTGAGAACCAGCTTGTTGCGGTCATTTAATCCTCTGCTTGACCCTGTGAAGGAAACACTATCAGCCCACTGCACAGATGGGGACGCTGAGGCATAGAGAGGTTAGGATGATGAACCTGGATTCAAACTCAGGCAGTGCGATGCTGGAGCTCAGCCTTCCGACCTTTCTGCTAAGCCACCGACTTCAGATATGGTAGCCATGATTATGACTATTCAGACATTAACTAAGCACCTGTTTCGTGCCAGATCCTGGTCTGGGCACAGGGGTCACAGAGATGTATGATACAGTCCCTATGCTTGAGAAGCTCCCAGTCGTGTGGAGGAGACACACATAAACAGACACGTAATATCAAGCAATATGGAAACCAGGAACAATTTACCAACAGAAAAATTGGTAAATAATACTCATTATTTGTTTACAAAAGGAAAGCACAACCAAGAATTTGTTTACATTCAGAAGCAAAGCTAGCTACCCATCTCTGGGTAGAGGCTTGTCTCCAAGTTTCCCCATGCGTCTTTTCTAGCTGTTTCTGTGCAGTCCTTTGCTAGTGGACAGCAGTAACAGGTATCCAAAGGTTTAAAACAAATGGTGACATGCTGGTGGCAGAGTCCAGCCTCAGTCTGTCAGTCTGTTAAATGGAGATTAATTCACGTATTCCTGTGTTCATTCAAGGAAATATGACATATCCTTCCCATCCACCTCCATAGGTAAGTTATAAATATAAATTCTAAGTGGACAAGAGGAATCAGAGGGAAGGAGGCTCAGCCTCTGCCTTAGAACCACACTGGGGTGGGAGGGTGGGAGGAGTACGGGTGAAGGGGTGAGCAGGAGTGTGTGTGTGTGTGTGTGTGTGTGTGTGTGTAAGGAGGCCAAGCCCTGCTTCCCCGCAAACTCCTTCCCGCACCCCTACGGGGTTGAAAGGGCCTTTGAGTCTTGAGGCTTGGGGTCCCTTTGCCCCCAGCACCTCCTTACCCAGCTGCACTCTGGTGATAGGTCCTCCCGACCCTGAACGGCTTGTTCCCAGTACTAATGGCTCAGGGAGGGGGTCTTGGTGGCCCACAATCAGGATGAAAGAAATGGGTTTGCAATTATAGCCTTTGTTTGGTGATTTTTTTTTAAGCTGCAGGCCAGGAGGTAGGGAAAGCATTTTCCGTGCTCCTTTGTCCTAGCTCCTGGGCCAAGTGGCACAGGCCTTCCTCCCTCATGCATGCTGTGGTCCCAAGCCATGTAGGCAGGCCATTCTGCTGAGGGCTGGAGAGGGATTTGGGTTTGGGACTAAGCCTTCCCATAATGCTCTGGGCTTTGCTGGAGCCTGACCTGGAGGTGAGACAGGGACTGTGGGTGTAGTTAGACTAGGGGGAGGGCCTCCAGAAAAAGCAAGGCAGAATATTTGCAGTCAGAGCAATGTAACTACATGCAAGGAAACCCCCTACCAAAACTCTGTGTTAAACATTAAGCTCTAAGGTCATTGTCAGTAAGATTAGTTAATGTTCCCTAGATAAAGAAGAGGAGCACATGTTTTTATTATGCTAATCATTTGTAATCATGTGTAAGATTCACTTTAGCATGCTAAAAGGCCCAGGCCTATGTGCTGTCTTTCCTCTTTCAGATCTGATGGGGTGGTTTTGCAAACTGGGCAACTAATTTAGCATGCAGGCGCAATTGCAAACAACATAGTAAAAGGCAGCAAAGATTCCACCTTAAAGATAAGATTGCATTTTAACACCCAGGAAGTTTGGGAAGCAGGATTCTTAACTTACTCTTTAGCAAACAGACAATACCTCAGCCCACTTTGGGGGCTGGGCCGGCCGCCTTTTGATATGCCCCTAGACCAAGATGCCCGGTACCCGGAGAGACAGATGGGGTGAGAAATTCCTTGTTAAGTTAATTCTGGGTGTTCAGACACCACTTAGCAGGCCTGCACCCCTGAACTTTTTTTCATGTTCTTGAAAAATCCTCATCTGCCTATAAAACCCCTAGACATGGCACCACAGCGGGACTCTCTTGTCCCCTCCTGGCCTGAGCTGGGAGCTCTGTCCTATCACTTTATCTCTAAATAAAAGCCTGTACCTTGCTCTCCTACCTTGGGTGTTTGTGAAGCTCATTCTTCAGCTTCGTGAACAAGAACCCCAGTATCAGAGGGACTCAGCCCTCTCGACTCCTCCCCCACTCTCATCCCCAAGCTGGCCTGGTTGCGGCCAGGTAATACACAGAACCCTCAGGAATGACCCACTTTTTGGAAGAAGCTGTATCCGCAGATAGTTTTTCTGGGAAAGCTGAGTGCAAACATGTTTCCTCTGGCTTCTGTTCATAACCGGTCCTGACACAGGAGGGCCCATGTCACGCCTGGGCCAACTCACGCTTTTACTACTCCCGTCCCCAAGAGACTGGGCCTTGGGAATCACCCAGGACAGAGGCTGTAGTCCGGACACCACCCCCCAAGGACGACCCCTCCCTCGCTGGGCTGGGAGGGGCACTCCAGGCCCTAACCTGCCTGTGGAGAGGGCAGCTGGGAATCTGCCTTCGGTGGATCTGAATGCTGTGATGTCAGGCAAGGTATTCAACTTCTCTGAGCCTCAGAACACTCACTGGTAAGATGGGGAGACTCCCCATACCCTGCAGTGATTCTGGTTAAATTAAATAATACAAATGTCCCTGGCAAGGCACCCGGTGGAAAAGCCACCCCAGAAAAGGGAGCAGCTGCTGCGGCCTTGCTCCGGGCAGTGGGGCCTGGGCGGCAGTGAGGATGGCCTCTCTGGGAGGCGGAAGAAGGTGTGACCCGCAGAGAGGTTCAAGGAGGTACAGCTGAGTTGGTAATGTTTGATTGCTTAAGCTGAGTGGGTGTACTCAGGTAAGACCTTTTGGTTCATCTGAATTATTTCTTAATAAACATTTTTAAATGTAAAAGATTATGTTTTGCAAAAAGTAATTCAATTACTAGAAACCTGTTTAAAAAGAGTGAGAAGGAAAGAGAGAAACTAAAACAGAGCATAATGTTCTAGTTTAGACCAGGTGGTCCTGGAAGGCACTTCCTGGTGTTTTTCAGCCACCACCAGATTCCCCCTGGACTTTTCACATGCCCTTTGGTGTCCTGGCAAGAAGAGGCAGCCCAGGAGGTTTCCAGGAGCTCTGAGGCTGACTGCTGACCATGGCTGTAGGTCTGGGTTCTGCCAGGGGGCACCTGTTACCCAAGAGATGGTGGGTGCCTCACCCTGCAAGAACTTTACTCCAAGGCCCTCACTTTCTGGGCAGCAGCCAGGAGCAGGGAGCTGCTTCCTCAGGCACTGCAGGCTGGAGAGGGGAGGGCCCCAGGAGGCTGAGCGAAGCCTGACCCCTGCCCTGGGAGGGGCTGGGGCAGGGTCACCAGAACCAGGCATCCGGGAACCTGAGCAAAGACTGTCTAGCTACCTGCAACCTCTAGTTCTGACTGTTCCTGAGGACCAGGCTAGGGCTGAGCCTGCATTTGGGGAGGGAAACTCCCAGGAGTGAATCTGGTGAAGGGAAGCAAAGTGTCCCAGGCAGCTAGAGCCACTGCACAGAAGCTGGGAGCTGAGAGACCCTGGAGCAGAAGGTCGGTCAGGAGGGCAGGCGGGGGCAAGGGCACGGATCAGGTTGTCTTGCACCAAGTGTCTTCCCGCCCATGTGCCCCCCTTGGAGACGCCCGGACCACCCTTAGACCCCAAGATTAAGAAGTGAGAGAAGTAGTTTCACCAGGCTGTTCCAGAATCTGGACTCAAGCTGATCCCCACCCCCACCAGGGCTTTCTGGGCCAAGCTGGGCCCCCTCCCCGTAAGGCTATTCTGCAGCTCACAGGGCATGTTCACAGCTGTTTACCCATTTCATTCTCAACACAGCCATGGGACGCCTGCGTGATGGCCCTCTCTTCTGCGTTAGGACAATGAAGCTCTGGGACTTGAGGGGGCTTGCCCAATGTCAGGGAGCAGGAAGGTGACCCCAGGTCTTCCCTCCCTCCTGCCAATTCCTTCGCCAGAGATGTGCCTCACTCCTCAAAGTGTGGTCCAAAGTGAGGATATTTGCAGCATCCTGGGGCTGGTTAGAAATGAAGAATTGCAGGTCCCTCCCTGGACCCTGTGAGCCAGAATCCACATTTTAGCCAGACCCTGGAAATTTGCAAGCACTTCACCGTTGGAGAAACACTTCTTTAGGGAATTGCTTTCCATTTAGATGATGCAGTGTCCCTACAGGGAGAGCATACCTGCTTAGAAAGGGTGGACTCCCTAATGATGGACATTTGGACACTTGCAGGAGCTATTTTGTGGGGGCATACTAGTAATGAGGGTGGCCTTGTCTTCAAAGACCCCTCCCTGCCCACCCACTACTTCTCCCCGTGCCAGCCTGCCCTTTGCTTTGGGATTCCCGGCAGGCACACCCCCACTCTTTCATTATTCATGACAGCTGTAGGGGGAGTTGGGGAGCCGGTCTAATGGCTGCCTCCCCAAGGCTACCTATCTTCCCTGCCCACCCCCAGGCCCCTGTCTGATGAGACTGATTGCCCCATTCAGCACCCACTCCCTGCAGTGGCTGACGGGCTTTCAAACTCTCTTAGCTGCCTAATTATCACTCATAGGGCTGCACGTGCAGGCTGTGAATAAGTGCTTCCGTAATCACTGCTGGCACCCAGCCTGCCTCAGGCGGGGGAAGGGGCGGGTTCTGAGGACAAAGGGGTTCCGAGTGGGGAGGGGACCCTGAGGGCAGCACCAGGCTTTGTTCTGCCTTGGGTTTTGGGGCTGGGGGTGGCACATCCCCTGCGGTGAGGCAGGGCCAGGATCCTCAGCTAAAGGAGTGGTCCTGTTAAAGCAAAAGCAGTTTTTGTGCGGTGAGTGTGTTCTGGACCGGGCTCTGTGCTTTGCATACTGGATCTCTCAGGGTGACAGCTCATCCTGGCTTTCCTGGGACGGTTCCAGTTTTAACATATCTCCGGGACCCCCCACCCCCACCAATCCCAGGCAAACTTACACCTAGATGGTCACACTACATCTGATCCTCTCAACTACTGGAAGAGTTGGTAGGCCCACGAACCCCATTTTACAGATGGAGAAACCAAAGCCCAGAGGGATCTATCTGATTCCAAACATCTACAACACAAGGAATCTGCCGAACTGCAAGGGAAGCGCTGGAGTGTGGGCCCAAGTTTGCAGTGTGTCTCCCAGCCCCATCTTTTCTCTGAACCCTGGCCTGGGCCCAAGACCCCCACCTGCCCTGCCACCAGCTGCCCACAGGGTTTCCAGCCTTTCTCTGTGTAGACTGTCTCTTCTGGTTCCTGGAACTGGATGAGGCTTGGGAGGGGTGGACTGTGTAGAGTCAGGACCTGGCTAGACTCTTAGAAACAGGGTGCCCAGAGGAAGGGGTCAAGCTCTGGCCTCGGAGTCTAGATGATCCAGGCCTGGACCTACCCCCAAAGGGCAGCATGGGGGGCCCAGGCTCCTCTGTGGGGTTGGGGGTTGGCTTGCATGCAGGCTGAGGCCCTTTCCAGCTCTGAGTGCCAGCTGGGTGCAGCTCCTCTGGACAGCCAAGAGCCAGTGTGCCTGGCTTTGCAGCCCCTACCTGACCGTGACCTTGGCTTGGTAAAGAGGATAATGGTGTTGCTCGCTTCTTCATGGTCTTACAGCGCCAATGTGTGGAACACTCTTGGTTTGAGGTCCGGCGAAATAATAGCTAGCTGTTGCTATTAATTTTGTTATTATTTTTAGTTGTTTCCTCCACTCTGAGGGTGGGGACTCAAGCTAACTCCCCACTTCCCAGGCTGCAGCAAGGGTCCTGGCAGGCCTGGCTGATGTTTGAGCCAACCACAGCCAGCAAAGGGGAGAGACTGACACTGCCCCCCAGGCTGAAAATAGCGAGAAAGCGGACTCCAAAGCCAGGCTGTGCAGGGTGGTTTTGCCCGTACAAGGCCAGAGTCACTGCCACCCGGCAGCCCCTTGGGGCAGAGAGCGGCAGGGCAGACTGCCTCAGGCCTGCGCTGGGTTGTGCCAGATCTTCCCGGGGCCACCCCAGGAAGGTCACGGGCTCCTTTCCCCTCAGACTGATGACTCTCTGGGGGCTGAGTTTTATCTGAAATCAGTTTAAGAGAAGCAGCCCCCAGCTCCACGCTCCCCACCCGGCAGACATACCAGAGCCCGGACAGGAAAGCCGAGATTTCCCAGATGCCCTTCTTGGATGTGGAGTTTGGAGCCACTGCTTCTGGGAAACGTCTGGGCAAAAGCTGGGGCTTCAAGTTCCCTCCTAAAACTAGATGTCCAGGTGGCTCTGTGGTCACGGGCCACCTGGGTCCTGTTTGTCCCGGAATGAGGCTGGCCCCTCAGAACCAGTCCCTGTTGCCTCACAGAGACAAGTTCTTGGGTTCAGTCCAGGAAAAGGCATGTAAGTGAAGGCGGAAAGACAGCTCCTGAAACTTGCCTCTACCATGCTGGAGCTGTGTGACCTTGGGTGAGGCACTCAACCTCTCTGAGCCTCAGGCTCATCCTCTGGTAAATGGGGATAATAATGCCTGCCTTGCTGGTTTGTGGCGGGGATTCAACGGAACAGTGGAAGGATGGCGTGAACAAGCCCAGGGCTGGCATACAGTAGGTGTTCTGTACATGCTTGTCTTTATTCCTTTCATCACAAGATGGTGTGGTTTAGTTTGTATGGATCCAAGGCCAGGCATTTTACCTCTTAGGAAGCCGTCAGGGCAGAAAGCAGTGTCAGGGAAACTGATGAGCACCGTACGGGCCATCCTTACCCTCTTGCTGGGGTGAGCAGGATTTGTCTGAGCCTCATTTTCCTCTCCTGTGGAAGGGGAGTTTGTTGAGACAGCAGGGCAGTGGTTTAGAAGGTGGGCTTGAGGCCAGCTGCGTCAGGTTGAAGTGTGACCTGTCAACCTGAGCAAGTTACTGGGAGAGCTGGGAGAGGAGGTCAGAGATTCACAGGGTGTGAAAGAAAATTGGAGGAAAAGAAGCTGCACAGAGCTTATTATGAATTCATTCCGCTTAAGCACCTTTTAAGAAATATGAGTTTCAAAAATCTACTAAATAAATTGCAAGCTGCTGAATTGTTCTGTTTGCATCTAGTATCACTTAAAGACGGAACCATGCAGGTCCTGCCCTCTGCAGGGTTATGTTTCATATTGTTATGTGCAGGCTTCAGGCTTCATTTGGGGAAACTTTGAATTCCCAAGATATTAAGGCAGAGGGCTGACTTTTGGTGCCTCAGAACCACACTTGAATCTTGACACTGTCACGTATGCTATGCCTTCTCTCTCGATGAGACTAAACACTCCACCTTCCTTTGTTCTCTGGCCTTCTGACATCTAGGGGTGCTCAGGTCCCTCCGAGGGGCAGTACACAGGGGGGGGGTGTCGCTGCAATCCACTGGGTTCTGAAGCAAAGCCCTTCTCCAAGCAGCCCCAGCTGGGCAATGCAGGCTGGATAAGCCAGGGCTGCTGGTGGGAGAGGGAACCCGTCAACATCTGGGTCAAAGGCCCAAAGAGCTCTTGTTTTCAACACTCTGGTGTAGCCAAGCAGGGAAAAAGATGAAAGCCACTGAGCATGTGCTGGGTGTATAAGTGGTCAGGGCAGCAGACAATGGAGCTGAGCACGGGGGCCAGCCAGTGTACCTGCATTCCCAGTGGAGGGCCAAGATGTCTTGTAGGTGTGATGAAATGGGCTGAGTGATGGGATAGTGTTTTTAAAATGAATCTACTCTGTATTTCCCACATTTGTAAGATAAATCGTTGTTTTTATCCTAGTTCTTTAGGGGATAAAAATGCTACCTTTTATATGTGCACATCAATTGGAAAGCCCATTCAGGTATCCAGACTATTAAAATGTGAACAAATTGTGTATCTTGGAATCAAGGGACTCCGGTTGCTCACAGACAAGGCATCCTTATTACTTTGAATAAACAAGTCACCCTCACCAGCCCTAAGCTCTCTCTCCTCTGAACTTCCTGGCCATCAAAGTCTTCCCTCTTAAGTGATACTAAATGTTTGACCAGAGCTGCCTGCTGCAAACAGCTATTTGGTGATGGAGGAACTAGACTAAGGTAGCTGACACATAAATGAGAGATAACAAAACATTCTCTCATTCATTCACTCAGCAAGTATTTACTGAACACTTAATTTGTGCAGGCCCTGCTCTGAATGCCAGAGTTACAGGGATGAATGCCCCCAAATAAGGTGGACATATGGCCCAGGTTAACTTGGATTTTCGGAGGGGCCTTATTATATGACTGGCAAAATTGAAATCAACCCCTCTCATGTCTAAATGAATAATGCACTTCTCTCTTGAGCTCTCTGTTGAGAGTGGTTCTGCTACACTCGGGTGTCCTTGCTGGCAGGTCACAGAGCAACACACTACTAGTGCCCTGAAGTCATCAATTCCACAATCCCAGGCAGTCAAAAAGTACACAGAATCATACCTGGTGCTGCTGATGGCTAGAAGCAACTGATTAACTTTGTTAGCTCACAACCCTTTCCTGTGTCTTCTGAGAAGTTGTCTGGTCTGGAAAATGGCAAAAGAAACTCGAAAAATAGAAGAGGGAACAAGAAGTCTGGACAACTGAGTAAGGAGTTGCTGACATGAAAGTCAGGACTGGGGAGTTTGCACTATATTTTTAACAAGAATATGTAAACATATCCATGTAAGTTACCTCTATCCTTAGAGAGGGTGACTCAAGTTAGGCAAATTATGTGATGGAAAAGTTGGGAAATAAAAGTCTAAATAAGTTAAAATACTGTGTTGCACTCAGAACCTGTACTCTGGGGCTCTTTCAATATTTCCACACTTTGCAGAAGACTCCACCATGAGCCAGAAGCCCAGGAATCCCCTCCATTTCCCTCTCCCCATCCCGCTGTGATCTACTCCTCAAGAATCTCAGGTCTTTTCCTATCTCTGCATCTCCCCTGCTGCCTGTTTAGTCCATGCTGCCTCCACCTCTTGCCTGGGCATCTCAGCTGACCTCCGCCTCTCAACCTCCCATCAGTTAGGCCGAATTCCCTCCTCACCGGCTTGAACACTCACACTCCTTCACAGCCCTTATTGTGGTCCTAACACTGGATTTATTAGCTCGTTAAGTAATGGCTGCCTCCCCCACTTCATTATAACGTCCTTGAGTGCGGGGACTACATCTGTTTTTGCTCATCATTCTGT
The DNA here is from genome assembly GCA_032199065.1 of Smutsia gigantea. Lineage (NCBI taxonomy): Eukaryota > Metazoa > Chordata > Mammalia > Pholidota > Manidae > Smutsia > Smutsia gigantea. Next base: position 464,408 of record JAVSCE010009484.1, on the reverse strand, counting down.
CTGCTGCACTTAGCACAAAGCCAGGAAGGAGTTTGAAACCTATTTGACTGAGACTTTGTAAACATGTCCATGTAAGTCAGCTCTCCCCGTACCTTTGCCCCCTCTCTCTCCTATCCTTGACCATGGCAAGTGCTCAATAAATATTTGTTGAGTGAATGGATAAATGAATAAAGGAGTTTCAAACATAAAAAAGAGATAAATATTTTTTACACGTAAGAAAGCAACCAGCTTTCTCCTTCCCCCACCAAACAAATGCTGAAGAAATATTTCAAGACTGTCCATTTGGAAGGACTTATCGGCCTGTTCGAGCTCATATGCAGGTGGTAGAGATCTTCCCAAACCCTGTGTGTGTGTGTGTGTGTGTGTGTGTGTGTGTGTGTGTGGTGTGAGAGGATTCAGGAGAAAACATAAGAGCCTTTTCTCTCTCCATCCTGCCAACGTCTTCTCCTGGATGGTCCTCTGAGCTCCTGCAAAGAGGTAACGGCCCAGGAAGTGTGTCCTGTGCTCAGTGGGGCTGGTGTTTGGCTCCTGACCTTGTCGTCCCCTTTATACCCACTTTGTGCTCAGACTTCCAACAAGACCTGGTGCTGCCTAGGTGTGGAGAAACGGGCTCCTTATACATTCTTTTTTGGCAGTATAAATTTGACCAACATTTTGCAGGGAAATTTAATAATATCCATGAAAATTTTAAAGAAATATACCCTTGATTGTGGCAAATTCCCTTCCAGAACCTATTCCATGGTAATATTTAAACTTGTGTGCCGAGATGGATTTTAAAGATGTCCATTACAGTGTTATTTATGGTGGCAAAAAAATTAGAACAGTTAAATGTCTAACAGTAGGGGAATAGCATAATAAATTGTGGTCCATCCATACTGTGGACTATTATAAAGCTGCAAGATGGCTTTGTCCATATCATACTTGGTTCTTTCCAACTCGAGAGCATTCCTTCATAATGTCCTTTTTTGAGTTCACTTCCTCTCAGCAATAAAGAATTATCTGGCCCAAATGTCAATAGTGCTGAGGTTGAAAAATTCCGGGCTCGAACACTGCCCAGAACATAGGAAGTACTCGATAAATACATGATCATCGAACAGAGAGAGTCCTCATGCAGTAGGTGCGCCGTAAGTCACTGTTAAGTGGTTGAAGGAAAGAGAATGAAGCAGCTCCACCACCAGGAAAGAAGTGCAAGACGCACTGTAAATACAGCAAAGTGCACAACAGTGATGCTACCATCACTTTTGGGTTAAAAATAGATATAAACAAATGAACATGCTTGGCTGTGTATAGGAAATGTATGTAAAAGTACACAAGTCTTAATAATGGTTACGTCTAATAACGGTTATGAGTGGGATAGAGTTTTAGAGTGCAGAGTAAGGGAAGACACTGGCTTTTCCAGGTTTTTGAGCTGTGTAAGTCTTACACCACGAGCACAGTGATTCTAGAATTGTCACCACCACCAACAACCCAGTTTAATTAAAAAAACAAAAAAACCCCAAACAACAGGACTGCCTGTGCTATGCTGGTTGCCACGAGACTTGGCTGTAACAGTGGCTCTCAGGGCCTGGGGGGCTGAGCCTCTGGGGCATTTGGTACATGGAAATGTCCTCGGTGTTTCCAGCAGGCAGTGATTCCCTCCTTCCCTGTGAACCGCCCCTGGCTGTGCCAGTCTTCACATCAACCCTGAGCAGAAGGCCGCTCTGCCACCATTTTTCCTGCTGCGGAAGCTGAGGCCCAAAGGATTATAGTGGCTTGTCGAGCGTAACGGTGCCGGGGGAGGGATGGGGGCGCGGAGAGCGGAATGGTGCCGTTTTTGCTGCGACCCTGTGGGTGCTCACGGGGGTGGGGGCATGTATTAGTTATCTACTGATGTGAAAGAAAATACCCCCAACAGTTTCTTAAAACATTTATTATCTCACAGTTTCTGCAGGTCAGGGTTTTAGATGTGGCTTGGCCACTGGTTCTGGCTGAGGGTTTCTCCGGAGGTTGCATCAAGCCGTGGGCAGGGACCCTGTCATCTGAGAGCTGAACTGCGGGAGGCTGTGCTCCCAGGCTCTGCCTCCATTCCTCAGCAGCTCTTGTCCAGAGACTCACTACCTCACTCCCTCCCTCACTACCATAGGTTGCCTGCGTGTCCTCCTGCCGTGTCTGCTGGCTTCCCCCAGGGTGGCGAGCCCAGAGAGATTCAGAGCAGAAAGAGAGAAGACCCGAGACAGAAGCCACGGTTGTTTGTGGCCTCAGCTCAGAAGAGACACGCTATCACTTCTGCCATATTCAATTGGTCACACGGGACAGGGTGGGAGGGCCTGATTAGGCCATGAAAACCAGGAGATGGGTTGTTGGAGGACATCCCGGTGACCGCAGGGCATCTTCTGGCAGCGTCTTACTCTGAAAGCCTGGACTCAGTTTTTGGACGGCCTCTGGGGTGGGAGGGTGGGGGAGGCCCCTCGGTGACAGGCTGCTGGCCCCTTCTCTGCCATGTGCACTGAATGCTCAGTGCTGTCCCCCAACACACACCATATGCTTGGCAACAACATAGCCCCATCTCACAGACGAGAAACGGGCTAAGTATGTGGCCTAAAGCCACCCAGGACTTACACCTGGATCAGCTCTCGCCTCTGATGCTGTAGTGCCTCCCACCTACTCTTCTGTGCTTTGATACAGCTAAACCTGAAGCCCCCAGGAAAAGGGGGCCTGAATATAGCTGGCTTAATTTCAGCTAGCTGCCTCCCTAGTGGGCCAAGTTGGGAAGTTCCCACAGTATTTTTCTGGAGTGGAAATAAACCAGGTTTCTGGGAGATACTCCTAGCCAGCTTAGTCAGAGGGGCAGGCCTGGGAAGTGGTAGGATTCCTGCAGCTGAGGTCCCTTGGAGAGCAGCTGCTCTGTCCTAGCTCAGCTGGGCAGGGGGATATAGAGCAGCAGACATTCTAGAGACACCTAGCTAGTCCACAGCAGAACTGGAAAGGATCCCATGTCTGGCCTCAGATTTTGGGGGGAAAATAAGGCCCCTGTAGCTTGCTCACTCACAACTGGTTGACTTTCTAGAACCAGAAAAGGAAAGTATCCATCCAGGTGGGGAGGCCGGCTCTAGGCCTAGGTTGGGTGGCCCTCAGGAGCTGGAGGGTGGTTGTGCCAGGCCCGGAAGGTCATTTTCAGTCCCAAAGACACAGGAGTCTGTGATTTAGGACTTGGCTACAGGTCGAGTGGACAAGAAAAGGGGCCCACAGACGAACCTGCTGCAGCATTTCTAGGAGAGAAGCGGGGCTGAGAGCCAAGACCCAGGGCCAGGCTGGTTTGTGGGAATATCACTGGACAGAGTCAGAGTTCTAACCGACCTTGTAACACTAGGAAAACCACTTCCCTCTCCAAGCCTCAATTTCCCCACTTACACAATAGGGAGGACATGGTCTTCTAGAGACCCTCCAGCTCTGAAAATGTCTGATTCCTTTCAGGGGCTTTTCCTTATCCTGGTAATCTGGACACCTGCCAACGCACACATATTAAAAGCGCTTTTGGCATCTTGTTAGGTGACATGAGAGAAACAAATAACTTCAGAGCCAGCTCCTGCTCATCGAGGATGCTCGCACGTACCCGGGCATGCTCACAGAAGCAGTTACCCAGTACCCAGGGGAAGATGCCTGTCTATAGGAGACCAGAGGAAAGGAGATCGTGCTGGCCTAAGCTGGTCCAGGAAGACTTCCTGGAGGAGTAGAGTTTGAGTCAGGCCTTGTATGATGGGCAGAAATTCACCAGTTTAGGAGAAAGGAGCGGTGTGTCTCAGGCAAGGGCCGGTGGGAAGGCAGGGCTCACACACAGAGCTTTGTGGATGTGCACCGCCCAAGTCCAGAAGGCACCACTCACACTGTGGTCCGTGTGATTAGCACTCCCAGCATACAACGTACGTGGCCTTTTGTGAAATCCCTGGAAGAATGCTGGGTAGGTGTCTCCCAGGGCTGCAAGAGGGAGGGTGTGGCTCCTGGCTGCCCGTGTGCCCCCGGCCTAGGAGGTGGTACCCCTCTCTCCTTCCCTAAACAAGGCTCCAGGTGTTTGTGAAAAGGGCACAGAGAGATCAGACCCCAGCTCTGTGGGCTCACCGCGCCTTGCCTGAGACCCTCCGTTCCCTTCTCCTAAGCTGGTGAACTTCTGCCCATCCCATGCCTGACAGAAACTCTGCGGCCCTCAGTTCGCTCCTTAAAGGTGGGCATCATAAGAGTTCGGCTCTATGGGTTATGGAGGAGATGAAAGCAGATCGTGTATATAAAGCTCCTAGTCCTGGGCTGGATAAATGACGCATGTATGATGACTGGTTTGGGGGACAGGAGAGGATGGGTGGAGGGGCTCCTGGAGCTGCTGGGTGCTGTGGCAGGGAGGCGTGCCGGCAAGCAGGCTGTGGTTGGGTGGGCATGGGTTGCTGCCCGGCAGTGATGACGCTGCCATAATCATCTTTTAGATGGAAAACTTTTAAGTGGCTCCCAGGGCCCCAGGAGGGTCTTCTGAGAGAACTGTTTTAGGAAAAATGCTTTGTGAAGAACACTGGAGCTAAGGACCCAGGGGACCAGTGTTCTTTTCCTTGCTCAGCTGGGACATGGGGCCACTCCCTGCATCTGGGCCTCTGTCTGTCCCGCACCTCCACTGCGGGAAGGAACAGCACAGTGGCTGGGCCCCTTGGCCACCCTGGGCACTGCCCACCGCAGCTCTGGTTGAGGAGACCGACGACAAAGGTATCTGGGAGGGGCTGTGCTTTCCAGGGAGTATTATGACTCTAGGCAGGCAGCCCAGCCAGAAGAGGGTGTGAACTCACAGCGGTGGGGTGTGTACCAGCCAGTTTTAGCTTCATGCTGCTCACACCAGCTCTGCAGACGCAGGGCGGAGCAGCAGGAAGCGCTGATGTGCCCCAGCCCCACTCAGAAGCTATTCTAGGAGGGTTTCCAGGCTTGGGGCCAGGAAAATAATAATAAAAAATAATAACTGCTCATTTTAAAATAAAGCAGATTTATTGGGATATAGTTCACAGATTCTGAAGTTCACTCTTTAAAAGTATACAATTCAGTGGCTTTAAGTATACTCACAATGTCGTGCAACCATCAATCCCCATTATCTAATTCTGGTACAGTTTCATGACTCCAGAAAGAAACTTGTGCCCATTAATTGTCACTCTCCATTCTTGCTCCCCCTTTCCCACCCTCCCCACCCCTGGCCCCTGGCAACCACGGTTCTGTTTTCTGTTTCTATAGGTTGGGTTGTTCAGGGCATTTCACATAAATGGAATCACATAAAATACGGTCTTTTATGACTGATGTCTTTAACTTAACATAGTGTTTTCAAGATTCATCCATATCATAGCATGTATCACTACTTCATTCCTTTTTATTGTTGAATAATAATCCATTTTATGGATACACCACATTTGTTTATCCATTAGTTGATGAATTGGGTTGTTTCTACTTTTTGGCTTTTATGGATAAGACTGTTGTGAATACTTGTATAAAAGCTTTTGCCTTCACATAGGTTTTAAATTCTCTTGGGTATATACCTAGTCGTGGAATTGTTGGGTCATGTGGTAGCTCTAAATTTAACTTTTTGAGGAACTGCCAGACTATTTTTCAAAGCTGCTGCACTGTTTTTGCAGTCCAACCAGCAACATTGGAGGTTATGATTTCTCCACATCTTCTCAAGGCTTGTTATTGTCCCTTTTTTATTCATCCTAGTGAGTGTGAATTCGTATCTAACAGTGATTTTGATTTACATTTCCCGAATGACTAATGATATTGAACATTTTTTCATGTGCTTCTGGGTCATTTTTACATCTTCTTTGGAGAGCTGTCCATTCAAATAATTTGCCCATTTAAAAAGTTGGGTTATTTTTCTTTTTATTGTTGAGTTGCAAGAGTTCATTATATATTCTAAATATTAGATTCTTATCAGATGTATGATTTGCAAATATTTTCTTGCCATCTGAAGAGTGTTTTTTTTTTTTTACTTTTTGGATAGTGTCCTTTGAAGCACAAAAGCTTTTATTTTTGACAAAGTCCAATACATTTTTTTTCTTTTGTTACTTGTATTTTTGGTGCCATATCTAAGAAACCATCAGTCAGACCAAGCTCATGAAAACTTACTTCTACGTTTTCTTCTAAGAGGTTTATTACATTTTGGTTTCTGGCTCATTTTGGATCAGTTTAAGAGTCCAGTCTCACCTTTTGCATGTTGATATGCGGTTGTTCCATACCATTTGTTGAAGGCTATTCTTGCCCTCACTGAGCTGTCTTGGCGCTCCTGTTGAAAATAAATTGACCATGCACGCAGGGTTTTATTGCTGGAAATCCAACTCTATTCATTGATCTGTATGTCTGCCTTTCTTTCAGTACCACACAGCCTTGACTACTGCAACTTGGTAGTAAAATCTTGAAATTGGAAAGTGGGAGTCCTCCATCTTTGTTCTCTTTTTCGAGGTTGTTTTGGCTGTGTAGGTCCCGTTTATTCCCAGATTAATTTTAGCATCAGTTTGTCAATTTCTGCAAAAAAAAAGGCAGCTGGGATTTTGATAAGGACTGCATTGAATCTGTAGTTCTCTTTGGGGATTATTGCTGTTTTAAACAGTTTGTCTTCTAATCTATGAGCATGAGATGTCTTTCCATTTATTCAGGTATTTTTTAGTTTTTTTTCAGTGATGTTTATAGTTTTCAATGTTCAAGTCTTACACTTTTGTTAAATTTATTCCTAAGTATCTTACTTTTCTGTATTGAAAAACAAATATGAAGTTGTTTTCTTAATTTCATTTGTGAACTGTTTTTGCTAGAGTGTAGAAACATAATTGGTTATATTTTGATCTTGTATCCTGCAACCTTGTGTAATTCATTTATTAGTTCTAATTGTGTGTGTCTGCATGTGCGCATCTAGAGCCTGTTTGTGTGCATGTGCTTGCGTGTGTCCTAGAGCCTGTGTGTGTGTGCATGTGCACATCCTAGAGCCTGTGTGTGTGCATGTGTGTGTCCTAGAGCCTGACTGTGTGTGTGTGTGCACATGTGCATCCTAGAGCCTGTTTGTGTGCATGTGCACATCCTAGAGTCTGTTTGTGTATGTGTGTGCTTATCTAGAGCCTGTGTGTGTGCATGTACGTGTCCTAGAGGAGACTGTGTGTGCACATCCTAGAGCCTGTGTGTGTGTGTGCATCTAGAGCCTAATTGTGTGTGTGTGTATGTGTGCATCTAGAGCCTCTGTGTGTTTGTGTGTGTGCATCCGTGCATCTGAAGTATGTATTCTGCTTAGCATTTTCTATATACACAATCGTATTATCTGCAAATTGAGTTCCTGCTGCTGCTTTTCCTTCTCTTCTTCCTCTCCCTGCTTCTCTTTCTTTTTATAATCTGGATACCTTTTATTTCTTTTTCTTGCTTAATTGTCCTGGCTAGAACCTCCAGAACAATGTTGGATGGAAATAGTGAAAGCAGATAGCCTTTTCTTCTTCCTGATCTTAGGAGGAAAACTTTTCAATCTGTCACTCTTAAGAATGATGTGTTAACTGTGGGTTTTCATAGATGTCTTTTTTCAGATTGGGGAAGTTTCCTTTCAGTTTTAGTTTATTGTGTTTTTTATCATGAAAGTGTGTTGGGTTCTCTGAGATGCCCAGACTATTAAAATTTTTTAAAAATGAAAGGGGATATGAGTACCAAGAATACAAATCTTGCAGAAATTAAAAGGATTAGAAGGGAATACTATGAACCACACCATATGCCAACAAATTACATAACTTAAACTAAGTAGACAAATTCCTAGAAAGACACAAACTATTACAATTGACTCAAGGAGAAAGAAAAAATCTGAATAGACCTATAATAAGTAAAGAGATTGAATTAGTAATCAAAAAAATTCCCACAAAGCAAATTTCAGGTCCAGATGGCTTCACTGGTAAATTACACTAAACATTTAAAGAAGAATCCACACAAACTCTTCCAAAAAAAATAGAAGGAACATTTCTCAAGTCATTCTGTGAGATCAGTATTACCCTGCTACCAAAACCAGACAAGGATAGCAGAAGAAAAAAAATTACAAACCAATATCCCTTAAGAATAAAGACATTAAAATTCTAAACAAAATACTAGCAAACTGAATCCAGCAATACATTAAAAGGATTATACACCATAACCACATGGGATTTATCCCAGAAATGCAAGGTTGCATTAACATACAAAACCCAATCAATTTACTACACCATATTAATATATTGAAGGACAAAAGCCATATGATCATCTTAATAAAATCATTAATTTTCTTCTTTTTCCTGGTCCATCTTGCTAAAGGTTTGTCAGTTTTGTTATCTTTTCAAATAATTAAATTTTGGTTTAGTCGATTTTCTCTGTTTTTCCATGCTCTATCTCATTTATTTCAGCTCTAGATTTTATTATTTCTTTCCTCTCACTTGTTTTGGGTTTAATTTTATTCTCTCTAGTGTCTTTTTTCTTATTGAGATATAATTGACATACAACATTATATTGGTTTCAGGTGTACAATATAATAATTCAATATTTGCATATGTTTTGAAATGATCACAATTAGTTAATATCTGTCACCACATGGTTAAAAAATTTTTTTCTTGTGATAAGAACTTACAAGATCTTTTAACAACTTTAAAATATGCAACACAGTGTTCTTTTTTTTTTTCACAGTGTTCGTAACTATAGTCACCATGCTGTACATCACATCTCTGACTTATTTATTTTATAACTGGAATTTCTTACCTTTTAACCCCCTTCATGATCATTTTGTCCATTTCTAGTATCTTAAGGTGGAAAATTATTTATTTGAGATCTTTCTTCTTTTTTAATATAGATGCTTACAGCTGTAAATTTCCCTCCAAGCACTGCTTTAGTTGCACTTCATGAATTTTGACATGTTTTGTTTTCCTTTGTACTCCATCTCAAAGCAATTCTAATTTTCCTTTGATTTCCTCTTTAATCTGTTGAGGAATATGTTGTTTAATCCACAGTATTTGTGGATTTCCCCAACTTTCTTCCTTTAGTTGTTTTCTAATTTCATTCTATTGTTTTCAGAGAACATACTTTGTATGATTTCAGTCCTTTTAAATTAATTGAGATCTGTTTTATTGCCTAAAGTAAGATCTATCCTGGAGAATGTTCCACGTGCACTTGGGAAGAATCCATTTCCTGCTACTGTTGGGTGGAGAGTTCTATACATGTTTGTTAGATCTAGTTGATTTACAGTGTTGTTTGAATTTTCCCTTCTTTTGTTGATGATCTGCCTGATAGTTATATCCATATTGAAAATGGGGTATTGAAGTCTCCATTTATCATAGCTCAGTTGTTCATTTCTCTCTTCATTTCTGTAATTTTTTGCTTCATGTATTTTGGGGCTCTATTGTTAGGTGTATATATGTATATAATTGTTACCCTCATGATGTATCCTTTCATCATTATATCATGCTCTTTATTGTCCCCAATGGCAATTTTGTCTTAAAATCTATTTTGTCATATTTTGGTATAGCCACTCCAGCTCTCTTTTAGGTACTCTGTGTGGTATATCTTCTTCTGTCTTTTTACTTTCAACCTTTTTGTGTCTTTGAAACAAAGGGTGTGTCTTGTAGACAGCATAGAGTTGGATCATGTTTTTACCCTTTCAAGTGTTTAGTTCATTTATATTGTAATTATTGGTAATGTAGGATTTACATCTTCCATTTTGCTATTTGTTTTCAAAGTATCTTATGTCTTTTTTTTTTGTGCCCCTCCATTACTGCCTTCTTTTGTGTCAAACAGATACTTTCTAATGTATAATTTTAATTTCACTGTTGTTTCTTTTGCTATATATCTTTGTGTTGTTTTCCTAGTGGTTTCCCTGGGCATTACAATCTACATCTTAATTTAGAACAATCCAGTTTGTATTAATACTGACCTAATTTTGGTAGTCTATAAAACTTTGCTATAGTATAGCTTCATTACCTCCCCCTATGCAATGTATATCTTTATACATTAGACCATCAACAGTTTTTTAATTATTACTTTATGCAGCCAGTAAGAGTTACAAACAAAAAAACCTTCATTTTGTTTTTATATTGACCTATGTAGTTGCTGGTGCTCTGTATTTCTTCATGTGGATTTGAAGTATTCTTGTAGAGCGGCTCTGCTAGCAATGAATTCTGTTTTGTTTTGTTTTAATCTAGGAATGTCTTAATTTCTCCTACATTTCTGAAGGACAGTTTTTTGGATATAGAACTTGTGTTCACCTGTCTTTTCCTTGCAGCACTTGGAATATGTCACCCTCCTGCCTTCTGGTCTCCATGTTTTCTGATGAGAAGCCGACTATTAATCTACTGATCATCCTTGTCCGTGATGAGCTCCTTATCTCTTGTTGTTTTCAGGATTTTCCTCTTTGTCTTTTGACTATTTGACCATGGTATGTTTAGGTGTGGAACTCTTTGAGTTTACCCTATTTTGAATTTATTGAGCCTTTTGGATGTGTAAATTAATGTTATTCATCAAATTTGGGCATTTTTAAGCTATTATTTCTTCAAATATTCTTTCTGCCTCTTTGTCTTTCTTCTCTCCTTTTGGATACCCATTATGCATACATTGGCAGACATGATGTCCCACAGCTCTGAGAGGCTCTGTTCAGTTTTTTTTAATTGAGATATATTTGATTTATAATTGTATAAGTTTAAGGTGTACAACAAATTGATTTAATACATTTACATTGCAGTATGATTGCCATCATATGCTCGCTAACATCTCTATCATGTCACATAATTACCATTTCTTCTTCTGTTCAGTTTTCTTCATTCTTTTTTTTCTTCTGCTACTCAGACCAGATAATCTCCATTTATCTGTCCTCAAGTTTGCTGATTCTTTATTTTGTCAGTTAAAATCTACTGTTGAGACCCCTCTAATGAATTTTTCACTTCAGTTATATTGTTTCAAACTTCAGAATTCCTGTTTGGTTCTTTTAAGAATATACAGTTGACCCTGAACAACATGGGTTTGAACTGCATGGGTCCACATATACCTGGATTTTTCAACAAATATACTGGAAACTTTTTTTGAGATTTACGACAATTTGGAAAAACATTTTTCTTTCTCGTAGTTTATTATAGAAATACAGTATGTATTATGTAATGCATGTATCATGCAAAATAGGTGTTAATGACTGTTTATGTTATTAGTAAGCCTTCTGGTCGGTAGTAGGCCATTAGTAGTTAAGTTTTGAGGGAATCAAATGTTATACATGGATTATCAGCTACACAGGGGATCAATACCCCAACCTCCACATTGTTCAAGAGTCAATTGTATATATAATTTCTATCTCTTTATTGATATATTCGGTGAGACATTGTTCTCATACTTCCTTTTAATTCTTTATGCTTGGCTTCCTTTAGTTCTTTGATCATATTTATAGCCGACTTAAAGATTTTTGTGTAGTGTTATGGTCTGAATGTTTGTGTCCCCCCCAAATTTGTATGTTGAAATCCTAATGCCCAGTGTGATGGTATTAGGAGGTGGGGCTTCTGGGAGGGCCTTAGGTCATGCGGGTGGAGCCCTCAGGAGTGGGATCAGAGCTCTAAGCAAGAGGCCCCTCAGATCTCCCTACCGCCTCTGCCCTGTGAAAACAGGACAAGATGCCTGCAGCCTGGAAGAGGGCGATCACCAACCACGCTGGCTCCTTGGCCGTGGGCTTCTGACTGCTAGAATTATGAGATATAAATAAATGTTGTTTAAAAGCTGCCTAGTTTATGGTATTTTGTTATAGCAGCCTGAACAGACCAAAACATCTAGTAAATCCAGCATCTAGGCTTCCTTAAGGATAATTTTGATTGACTGCTTTTTGTTCCTATGTATTGGCCATACATAGTTGTTTCTTGGTGTGTCTTGTAATTTGTCTTTGTTTTAATGTAGACATTATGTGGCGACTCTGGGCACCAGGTTCCATGCCCTCCCTGGGCTGCTGGTGTTGCTGTTCGTTTGCTTCCCGACCTTCCTGGACCAGAGTCTGTAAAGTCTGTCATCTTTATCAGGTGTGGCCCCTGAAGTTTCTGCTTGTCAGTTTGCTGGCCAGCTAATGACTGGACAGAGATTTCCATCAATGCCTAGATCCAATAAACCTCTCATCCTTTTCCAGGGGTTCTGCGTGTGTGTGTTGAGGCATGTGTTCAGTTTTCCAACAGACAGGTGACCACTTGGCCTTCATCTTCATTCTGTCTTGTGTCGAGGCTCAAAGTCAGCCAGAGGGGAGAGATTAGGGCACTTTTCTTGGTCCCCTATGGACATTCCATTCCTATTTGTCCTTTAGAATCGTTGGCCCTGAGCAGGGCTGGGGAAGGGAAAAGGGGGAGGAGGGAAAAAGGAGCTGACTTCCTGGGCAGGAAGGGTTGTCCATACAGCACTGTCCAGGAGAATTTTCTATGATAATGGAGATGTTCTACTATCTGTGATGTTCAGTATGGTAGCCACTGACCCCATTGAGCACCAGAAATGTTGCTAGTATGACAGAAGAATTAAAATGTTTAAGTTATTTAATTTTAATTAGTTTAAGTAGCCACATGTGACTTGTGGCTACTGTATTGGGCTGTTCAACCATAGACCAAGTTCATCACAGTTGCTCCAAAGTCCATCAGCATTCATGGTCATCCTTGAGTCCAGCTTCACTGAGTGGAGAATGTGGTCCAAGGAGCCCTTACCCAGGGGCGGCAGACAAGGGTTGTAACCCCACCTCCTGGACTGTGTGGCTCTGTAGCTGTGCCGGAGGGACTCTGCCTTTCTATGCCTTAGTTTCCTCATCCGTAATGTAAAAGTAATAATGCCTACCCCACATATCCCATAGGCTTCTGATGACAGTCCTGTGGAATAATACAGGAATGTCTTATAAACCATTAAGTAGTAGAGAAATGAAAATCTGTTTTAAAAATATTTCAGAATGGATGATTCCCTTGGAACAAGTGTGTTCAGCTCGGGCTGGGGCGTGGAGCTGTGGTATGAGTGAACTGGGGTAGTGGAGTCTGACCTGTCATACAGCCTCTCTGGGTTCCTCTCAGCCAGACACTCTGGGGTTGAACTCTGGTGTGAATTGTCCCCGATTAAATGCATCAGAATATCCGATGAGAGGCCCTCAGGGAACTGGTTCCCGCCTGAGGTCCCATCAGCTCACTCGGTCTTGATCTCCCTCTGAATCTACTCCCCTCATGGTTTCCCCACTGCAGTAAATGGCGACTTGGTCTTTCCAGTTGCTGAAGCCAAGGCCGTGCAGTCATCCTTAAAGGCCTTTCTTCACCTCCCAACCCTTGTCTGATCAAGCAACGAATCGTGTGGGTTCGAGCTCCACCCAGAATTCAACTACTTCTCACTATCCTCATAGGACCACCCTGAGCCACATTATCCCTACCTCCACCTGAGGTTGTTGGACTATCTTTCTGTCTAGTCCCACCCTTGACCCTCTATAACAGCATGCTTTCCCATTACAACGGGAGGGATCTTTTTCAATGCTAAATCAGATCAAGTCTTGCTCAAAACCTTGCAAAGACTTCTTGCCCCATGGGGGAGGCCAGCATCCTTCCAGTGGCCTACAAAGTCCTCCTGTTCCATCTTTGACTGCATCTTCAGATACTCCACTCCACCCATCCACCTCTTGCTGGTCCCTGAACACACTAAATGTCAGGGCCTTTGCACTTACTGTTACCCCTGTCAGGAACGCTGTCTTGCCAAACAACCTAATGGCTCACCCTACTTCCTTCAAGTCTCTGCTCAAATGTCAGGGAGGCTTTCTGTGTGCATCTGACATAACAGGGTCTCCCACCCTTACCAACCTACCAAGGACAGCGCCTGGCACACAGTTGGTAGTCGTTCTTGTTGGATGAATGACATTCTGGGCACAGGGGAACACTGGCAGCTCTGTGGTACCACAGCCCTGGATTGGGAGTCAGGAGACTTGCTGTGTGATTTGGACTTCAGATGCCCCATCTGCACAATGAGGCTTAAATAAGCATCTGGACAGTCTGGGTGATTCCCCTTAGTTTCAAAGAATCTGTGACCTAAGCCCCTTGGAGCCCTCTGATCTTGCTTGCATGCTTGCCTGATGGCTCAGTGAGGTGGCCCTCCAGGGGAGCACGGGATCTTGGGCTGGCCAAGAGGTTGCTTAACCAGAAGGATGTCGTCTAAACTGGGGTCTCTGGGGCAGGGACTGAAAGGCCAAGGGGACAACTGCGGAATGTGAGCCTATTTAGAAGCAGCTCTTTTGGCCTGGGTTCATTGCCGACACTCAAACCAGGGTCCCCAGGGCCTTGGTGTTTGTTTTTTTTTAATGTCCTAAGGCGATCCTCCTGGTCTTTCTTGCCTGGTGGCAGGGTGACTTACCTCTCTCCTCCCTGTCTATCAAAGCCTAGCCCCTGCCTCTTCCTTTTCTCACGACCTGAGCAGTATTTCCTCGGGATTTTCTGGCTTGATGAATTTGGGGAGCCTTGCCCTCATCATTTCTTCCTCCTTCACCAAGAAGTCTTACCCTTAACCCCTCCAAAGACCCCAAATTGCAGAGCCCATGACCCCTCTGCTTCTCAAGGACACAGGCATCCGGGACGGAGGCGCCTTCTCCCTCGTCCCTCCCTCCTCTCCTGTTCTCCTGCCTGAGCCCCAGCAGGGGCCGCCTGCTCCGTGGCTATTTTTATCCCAGGAGCTTTCTCAAGGAGAAAGCAGTGTGGTCCCCAGCCAAAGCTTGGGGCTATGTCCCTATGGAAAATCTCCCCTCATGGGGAAAGAATCTGGGGCTTTTTGGGTTTTTTTTGGGTCCTGGCTTGGAGCCTTCATATTCTTCCCTTGCTAATTTATCAGGGTTTCAGTTGCTGATATGTTGTTTTTAATAGCAATGAGGCAACATGAGCTTATGAATCAGTCCTGGACATTGACTCTTGTACAATTGTTATCCATCTGGAGTCCGAGTTTTTGACAAACTGCTGTTTGTGTCAATAGCAGGATGGGAACAATGCGGTGTAATGGAAAACCAGCGGCCCGAAGGCAGGAGTCGGTGGGGAGGGGACAGAACTCATGTGTACTGAATCCCCTCTAGTGCCAGCCTCTGTTCTCTATGCTTACAAGGTCCCCTGGAAGAAGAAACACTTAGCATCCAGGTTTTATACATAGAGAAACTGAGACTCAGAGGTTAAGGAACTGGTCCAGGGTCTTCCAGGGACACAGGAAAGTGATGAAATTTATACCCAGGATTTGGAAAGCACCTGACTGCTTAGCTTCCCTACACCTGGGTTCATATCTGGGCCCTGTGCATGGCAGCTGTGTGACCTGAGGCAAGTGGCCTCACCTCTCTGAGACTTGTGTCCTCACCTGTAAAGCAGGGATTGTAATACTGGCCTATGGGTATTTGGGAAGATTTGGTGAGATACTGTGTATATCTCAAGGGCTTGGGGCGGAGAAGAAAATAAAAATTAGCGCGGGCACCCCCTCCTGCCGTCCCTTCTGCAGAGGCTCCTGTGCCCTGTCAGTTCCCAGAGGCCAGGTGTCTGCCTGGCTGCCCAGGGCATGTCTGTGGAGGTTCCTGCAGCTTGTTTTGTTGTCCTCAGACTTTCCTTTCCTGTGGCCTTGGAGACCCTGAGGTCCGGGCAGCAGCCGCCTTTGAAGATGTCTGTCTTTCCTGAGAGGAAAAGTGTCTGGAGAGAAATGAAGGAAAGTATCAGGCAGAGGTTCTATGGGTTTGATCTCAGCTCTCTCCCTGTGTTAGTTCATGTCCTCTGAGAAGCAGACACCAAAAATGGGATCAAACACAACATATTTATTGGAGGAAACACCTGGGAAGGATACATGGGAGTGGGCAAGAGGGGCCGGGGAGTCCCTCAGACTGTGATCCTGGTAGAGGAGACAGAAGGAAGGGCGCTTGGGGCTGGGAGAGTCCGGCACTGCTACACACAACTCCAAAAAGGGCCCAGGCAGGAGGATGGGCAGTCCTTGAGCCAAGGTAGGCTGATGGAGGAATTCCGCTGTTCCTGGGAAAAGGCCTGTGCTAAGTAGGCCTGCCGCCCAATCACAGGCTGGGAGCAGCCTGGGCGAAGCCGAGATCTTGCCTTCGTGGAAATGCAGTGGTGGACCCCGGGAGCAGTAGCGGGGCTGTTGGCCCAGTAAGCTCTCTCTGAGCAGGAGATCCAAGTGGTCCATTTTCATATCCACACATTTGCTTACTCACTGGACAACCGTGGGAAACAAATTCAAACTCTCTGAACCTCAGTTTCAGCATCTATAAAAGGGGAATGATAATAATAGCATCCAGGTCTTGAGGTTTGTTTCAGTTTTCTATTGCTATGTAACAAATCATCCCCTGAACTTCTTGGCTTAAAACAATAATGATTTATTATTGCTGATGATTCTGTGGGTTAACAGGGCTCAGTTGGGTGGTTCTTCAGCTGCACATATTATTGTGAAGCTACTTACGCGGCTGAAGTCAGCGAGGTGCCTTGTTGGGACGGAATGTGCAAGATGCTTCTCAGTCCCCAGACTGTCCTTCCCCATGGCCTTTCATCACTCCATTGTCCAGCCTGAGCTTCTTTTGGACCTGGCTAGGGCACCTGCTTCAGAGAGCAGGCACTCCAAGAGGTCAACCCGCAGGCCCCAAGCACTTTCAAGCCTCTGCTTGCATCATGGTGGCCAACATTCCCTTGCCTGAAGCATGTCACATGGCCAAGTCCAGAGTTGGCCCGGGCAGGGACTACACAAGGGCATTCAGTGTGGCCACCAGCGTTTCAGGCTGCAACCAGACTGCAGGGGTGAAGTGGGAATGCTGCTAAGTGCCTTGCCGTGCCCAGGAATTCCTAGGAAGAAGGGAAGTGTAGATACCAACGTTGCCTTCTGGTTTTGGGGAAAGGAGCCAAAATGTCAGAGCCGGCCTCTCACAGGATAAGACTTCCTGCCAAGAATTTCCCAGTGGAAAGAAACTTGCAGATGTAGCATGACTGCAAAAAAAAGTCCTGTGGAAATGCTCAACTCGTCATTTCGTGGGTCTCCTGGATGACGGTGAGGAGTCTGCTCCCTCTGGAAAATTCCTGTAACAGCTCCAATCCTGCAAGCCTGGCGAGTGAGCAGCAGGGCTCCATAAGGATGCACTGAAAGAATGAAACTTTAAATGATCAGGTGGAGGAATGCTTTGCTGGACGGCTGGACAGAATTTGGAAGGGAAAGCTCTAATTTATATTCATTATTTCATGTAATCCTCTCAACCCCTTTCTTCACAGCTCTTTTTTAAAAATGTTTACTTATTGGAACATATTTGACACACAATATTCTATTGGTTTCAGATCTAGAACATAGTGACTTGATAATTGTATACATTACTTAATGCTCTCCTCAGTAAGTGTAGTTACGCCAGTTACCACACAAAGATATTATAGTATCATTGGTTATATTCTCTATGTTGTACTTCTGTCCCTATGACTAACTTATTTTATAATTTGAAGTCTGTACCTCTTTGTCCCCTTCACCTATTTCATCCATCCCTCCTCTGCCTGCCATGGTAGCCAGCAGTCTGTTGTCAGTATTTATGGGTCTATTTCTTTTTGGTTTGTTTCTTTGTTTTGTTTTTTAGATTTCCCATATAAGTGAGATCTTATCCGTGATACCCTTTAGGTCCATCCCTTCGCAGCCCTTCACAGACGAGAAGCTGATACCGGAGATGCTTCCTAACTCACCGCCACGCGGTTGTAAGGGGCTGCGCTGGGCCAGGACTTAAACATGTGACTTGAACCCCAGGTCCCTGGCAACTCCACACAGGTCATACCGCACCATACAGCCCACAGAGAAAGCGGACAGGGCCAGACCGCAAGCAGATTAATTCAGTGCCTGCTAAGGCCAGACAGCACCGTCTCCCAGGGAGCAGGGCCACCCGGTCACCCTACTGCTGCCTTCTCCTGACTGCTGTCCCCACCCCCACCCCCTGGACACCGGGGATAAGGTCACTCAGCCTCTCTCCCAGGACCAGGGCTCCTGAAGGGGGCCCTGGGGCTTTGAAGTTGGGTGACAAGAGTAGATAGCATCTGTGGAAGATGAAACAAAACCCTTCCCTTTGTGCCCCAGGCTGTATACGGAGTCCTGTGCAGGGGGAGCGGAGGGTGGCTGGAACAAGCTCCTCTTTGACTGCAGAAAAAGGAAGACCTTGGGGAAAAGCAAACAGAAAGAGCCCAGAAAGGACTGACTTAACTCAGCCACAGCGCTGGCAAGGAGAACAACTTATTCATATTTGAAGAGGGACTGAATGCCAGCAGCATACTAAGTGCTGGAAGGAAGGGAGACACTGCCATCAGAATAAATCTGGGCAAAGCAACGAGGTGGGGGGAGCAGATGAAAAGGCCTTGGCAGGAAGGGTGCGGGTGGCGGGAGAAAAGAACGGAGGACAAAGGGGGCGGCGAACACACCCAGGCCGTGGGCTGTTTCTGTGCTTTCCCTGGCAGACCCTCTTTATTTGTGTTGGAATATGATGCTTGATCTTTGAGGGAGTCTGATGTAAGCTGTGGTGTTTATCCCTTTAACACCAAATGTACATGCAGATAAAATTTGGGGTGGGATGAGAGGTTCCACGGGGCCCATCCACAGCCCCTCTAAGACAGTGGTTTGTAATGAGTGGCATTCATCCCCATGCCCACCCCAGAGACCCTGGGTCAGTGAGACAGAGGTGAAACTCGGCATATTCTCTGGGGAAAAGTTTCCCATGTGACTCCGTGTGTTCCCTGGTTGAGGACGTTGTCCTGAGGCTTCAGGAATCCCAGATGAAGATCTCAGGCTTTCGAGGAGCAAAGATGTTCCACTCTGGCAGTGAGAACAAGTGAATACAAGCCAGGAATGTACCTCACATAGCCTGAGACACACCGAGTGCTTTGGAACCCCCCAGCCAGCTCCACAGGGCAGTTAGTCATTCACATCCCAGCTCCAGGAGATCTCTACTGTCTTCCCATCATGCTCAGAATAAAAGCCAAAGTCCTTATCAAGGTTCACAAAACCTTCTGAGATCTTTTCCTTACATACAAGCTCCCACCTCAGGGCCTTTGCACTTGCTGCTCCCACTGTGGAACAATGTTCATTCAGAGACCCACACAGACTGCTCCTTCACTTCCTGTGGGCCTTTACCTGACCACCCCACTTAAATGGGGTTCCCTCTTGCTCTAAATCCCCTACCCAACTTGGGTTTTCTTCACAGCACTTATCCAACTGTATTTATTTATATATATTCATTTTCTGTCACCTGATTTAAAGGTAAATTGCAAAGGACGGTGTGTTTTGTTGCCTTCTGAATTACCAGAGCCTAGAACAGTGTCCAGCACAAGGCAGTCGCTCAATAAGTATTTATTGAGTGAACGAATAATGCCAATTTGCTCCTCTCTGTTGTCCGATGTCATTATCCAATTTGGTTAAAAACTCTGTAGAAACAGGAAGCTGCCTTTTGGATCCGTTTTCCCATGTAAACAGTAAACAAGGAAACAACAAGCAGCTACATGGCACCTGCTGTATGCTCAGTCCCCACAGGCTAAAGGGAAGTGTGTCTCTTCAGGGGCCTTACCATCTAGTTGGGTGTGAGTGCTTAGAGCAGAGAATGCTTAGGTGTGCAACTGCTCAGAACCCAGGAGGGTAGTCCTGGGAGCTCCGAGGGGCTGAGTCGTCAGAGAGGCTTTTCGGAGGAGGGGACACCTGCAGCGCCCTTTGAAGAACTGGGTGGAAGAGGAATGTTTGCCAGAGGGCAAAGAGGTGGGCGACGCGGTGGGCTAACTGGCCCTCAGGCCCTGCTGGAGAAAGATGGGTTGAGTGGGCCAGAGCCACCGGACCCTGACATCGTGACATTCCCCCTCCTCGGGCTCCCCACTCTAGATCAGCGCCTACATCCTGGAGACCAGGCCGGACCTAACAGGACGGTTAGGGTGCTGTTGCTGTGGCCCGGGAACTCGGGGGGAGAACGCACTAGACCTGGGCTCAGTCCAATGCAAGCATCGTGAACTTGGGCAAGGCTGAGAAGGACCTTACTGGGCCTCAGTTTCTCCGTCAGTAAAACCGGGCCAAGGACATATTCTTCACTGGGAGGCCCAGTATGTGGCACTCTGGACCCACATCAGCACTAAGACTTCCCGGTTCTGGCCACAGCGCGCCTGACCGGGGTCCTCTCGGGTAGCCACGCCCCCCTCCCCAGCCTAGTTCCATTGGTGTCTTTCTCCGAGATGGGTCAGGGGGCCCTTGGGGGCCTCTCCCTCCTGCCCTCACCACCGTGCCTGCCGTGCTCCTCTGTCCCAAGGGAACTTGTGTGTGGCCAGGTGGCTACCTGAAAGCCCGGCGAGCAAGGGCGGTACAGACGGCGGGGACGGTGGGGGCCGCAGGGCTGGCCGGGTCCCCGCAGGAGGAGGGACTCCGCTTTTCCCCGCCTGCTGCTGCCTACGTCCTGTTTCTCCCCCGGAAAGAGAGCCCAAGGGCCTCCGGAGCCACGCCAAGGCAGACACTGGACTCGCAATCTTGCTTTGCTCTTGAAACAGAGGCGTCAGAAGGAGCTGGGGAGGAGGTGGGGCACAGGCAGGGAGCACCGGCGCCGGCCAGATCTGGATTCTATTCCTACCACTGATGTTTCCCACTTGTGCGCCGCCAGCCGAGGCACGGGACCTCTCTGCGCCCAGGGGTCCTAGCTGAGAGGCGGAGATCCCAGGAGGCCCGTAAAGCACAGGGCTTGCGGGGAGCTGGGACGGGACTGCGTCGCCCACCCTGAGCGTGACGCCCAGCACATCGAAGCCCACCGGCCACACGAGCTGCTCGGTCCCCAGGGCCTCCGCGGCGCGCCGGCTGCCTGGGGCCGGGACTCGCCTTCGCCGCCTTTTCTGCGTCCTCTACCCTGCGGCTTCTGTGCCCGCAGAGGTGGCCGCCCGGCTGTCTGCGCCGGGAAGGAAAATAAGGGGTTGGCGACCCCTCCTGGTGAGTCGACGTTACTGCTGTGGCCGCTGGGAGCGGGCGCACAGAGAGAGGCTCCGGCTGAGGCAAAGTGTAGGAAATGCAGGTTGTGGAAAACGACGGTTTTCCTCGGAGCAAATCTTCATTCCACCGTCAGCACTCCCCTGATGCCTACAACCGATTCCTTCAATCCTATCTTCAGTCACTCACTGATTAGTTACCAATAATATTCAACAAACATTAACCAAGAACCCACTCTGTGCCTTAGAGTTATGACAGAACCCGGGAAGCCTGCCCATCCAGAGGACGACCCCCACCTTCAATAACTGCAGTTATTCCATTCATATCCATCCACCACCCACCCATCCATCCATCCACCCACCCTTCCATCCATCCATCTGTGGGGAAGGTGAGGTTCCTATGGCCAGGATCCTCACTGAACTTAAACCACCTGATGATGTAACTGGCCTGTTGCTAGGCTACCGCTTCCACACCTTTAGGCAACAAGCTATTATTGTGCTATAGAGAGAGCTGGGCCCAGTGCTCTGGGTGGAAGTCGAGACACTAGTGCTCGACCTACCGCTGGGAGAACAAGCCGGGTAATAAACCCTTTCACCCCAAAGAACGTTTTGCTGTCAATTTCTTTGGTCACATGGAATCTATAGCGAACTTGCCCGGGGCTGAAACCCATTGGCAAGACAATTGGCAAAAGTCGGCAGGGTTCATTGTTGACCAAGGAAAAAGACAGGCTGCCCTTATGGGAAGGGTGCTTCAGCGGGCTGCCCCTGTGAATGGGGAGACAGTGGATCGTCCCCCAATGGGTATGTGGTCTGAGGTAGCTTGTCTCCTAGAGGACTGGGCCCCACCCTAGGACTGGAGGCAAGTGGAGGTGACACCTGAGGCAGTAGGGGTATGGCCCTTGGTATAGTGAGCAGATCCTTTGAGAAGCAGAGTGCCCGTGAGGCAGTGGGGACTGTGGGTTGGCTGCGTCTCACAGTATTAAAAAGGCCTACAGAGGAGACCCAAGAAATGGCGGCATGAGAACACAAGTTGCAAACTTCTGTGGATTCCCTGAAGAAAGAGATGGCATTGATACAAGAGCACCGGCAGCAAGGTGCCATTGGAGATGAGATGGCAGTGCTGCCAGGTGTCCTGAAGGAGGAAGAGGCCATCAAGGAAAAAGACAAACTCCTGAGGGAAGCACAGGCGGAGGCGGTAGAGAACGTCAGCTGCGAAGCGTTGAGGTGAAGGTAAGAGACCTTCTGCAGACTGAGGGAGCATTGCTGCGAGGCACAGTAACAGAGGAGGCACTCAGGGGAGGGGAGAGAAAGGTGCCATCAGCCCCAGAAATGGAGAAGCTGGAGAAAGACGAAGGCGTGATGCCGGAGGCACTGGCGCCTCCTGTATTGAAAGCACGCCCAGTGGTTGTAAAGAAAATAAAGACCCAGCAGCTGAGGGTTCCCCAAGGAGAGGAGCAGCCCCCTCCCCAGGTTGTGGAGCCCTCTATGGTCAGCGCCTATACTCAGGCTGAGCGGGTGGCTGTGGGGCTTAGGGGTGGATGGAATTGTTGTGTCAGGGTCAGAGATGGGGAAGCTGTCTTCCCTGACAGTGCAGCCCGCCTTGAGGCAGCAATTACAAAATGCACATCAGACCCCAGGGAGTCACTCCCTCCTCGATTGGCTCATGGCTGCACTTCGTGCTGTGTGGCCCAATCCAGGTGATCTACCATCCTCTCCTGTTAGATGGCAGACGTATGCTGAGCTCCAACAGCTGCTACGAGAGCTAGGCATGAGAAATGCCATCTATAGTCCAGAGAATTATGGCCCAGATGAAGAGATTTTCACTACTGGGATGAGAAATATTGTACTTCAAATGGCCCCCACATCCCTCTTTGGGTCTCTAGTGGCCATTCTTTCCCGTCACTTAGGGCATCCCATAAGCGAGGTGACATGTACAGTAGCAGACTTAGGAGAGGCTGAAGCAACGAGAATCCAGAAAGAAATAAGACCTGTCACTCACAAGAAGAATTTACAGGGCCCCATGATGGTTACGAGGACCCAATGTGGTTTGATTTAATACGGGCAGGAG
Source organism: Smutsia gigantea (assembly GCA_032199065.1). NCBI lineage: Eukaryota > Metazoa > Chordata > Mammalia > Pholidota > Manidae > Smutsia > Smutsia gigantea. The sequence continues at coordinate 441,419 of JAVSCE010009484.1, read as the reverse complement.
CAGATGGAAGGAAATTAGATGGGAAGTCAAATAGGATCTTACTAGAGCTATGGCAACAGCTGAAACCAGAGCAGCAGTTCCAGCCATTAAGACCAAAGGGGCAGAGGTCAGAGACAGAGCCACGAGTCCAGCCTGTGTGTTTGCAAGACTTCCTGCTGGAAAACCAGCCAACCTCACTTGAGCCCACACAGGAAGGTGATTGGGGAACACGGTTTGACTGAGGGGAAGGTCAAGGTATCTGCCCTGAGGGACCAGGCGGGACACCGGAGACCACATGTTGAAATAGCTATCCATTGGTCCCCACTGAACATACAACGTGTCCTGGCTCTAGTGGACGCTGGGGCTGAATGTTCATTGATTCATGGTAACCCTGAGTGGTTCCCCAGGACCCCCACTATCATAGATGGATATGGGGGGAAGGCTATCAGAGTGAAAAAAGCCCAAATACCTTTGGGAATAGGGCATCTACCCCCAAAAGAATATACTGTGTATATCTCTCCTATCCCTGAGTATATTCTGGGGATTGATATCCTGCAAGGTCTATGGTTGCAGACCACTGCAGGTGAGTTCAGACTGAGAGTATGTGTGGTGAAGGCAGTTCTGAGAGGTCATGCTAGGCACCCACCCATAGCTTTGCCTGTGCCTCGGCAGGTGACTAATATCAAACAGTACAAACTGCCTGGAGGGCATAAAGAGATTGGAGAAACTCTCCAGGAGCTGGAAAAGGTGGGTATTATAAAGTCCGTTCAATTCCCCAGTGTGGCCAGTGAAAAAGCCAGATGGCTCCTGGTGTATGACTGTGGATTACAGAGAACTGAGTAAGGTCATACCCCCTATGCATGCTGCTGTCCCCTCTATTACAGACCTCATGGATACCCTTAGCCATGAACTAGGAACATACCATTATGTGGTAGATCTTGCTAATGCCTTCTTTTCAATTGACATTGAGCAGGAAAGTCAGGAACAGTTTGCCTACATGTGGGAAGGACGGCAATGGACTTTCACCGTCCTCCCACAGGGATCCCTCCACAGCCCCGCCATCTGTCATGGACTTGTAGCCCAGGACTTGGCTACATGGGAGAAACCTCCAACGGTGCGGCTGTACCATTCCATTATATTGATGATGTCATGCTCACGTCCGATTCTCTTTCAGATCTAGAAGGTGCAGCGCCTAGACTGCTGCAACATGTACAGGAGAAAGGATGGGCTGTGAACAGCACCAAGGTTCAGGGACCTGGTTTGTCTGTCAAATTCTTGGGGGTTGTCTGGTCGGGTAAGACCAAAGTTATACCAGAAACAGTGATAGATAAAGTCCAGGCCTTTCCTACCCCCACAACTGTAGCATTGCTACAGGAGTTTGAGTCTTCTAGGCTACTGGAGAGTGTTTATCCCTCACTTGGCACAAATTCCGAAGCCCTTATACCGGTTGGTACGAAAGGCCGTCAGGTGGGACTGGGATGAGACATGTGCATCTGCCTTTACTACAGCAAAACGGGCAGTCAAGGCCGTGCAGGCCCTGAGTGTGACAGACCCATCAAGGCCCTGTGAGCTGGACGTTCATGTGACTGAAGATGGTTATGGCTGGGGTCTCTGGCAGCAGCTTGAACGAACTCGCCAACCTGTTGGATTCTGGTCACAACACTGGAAAGGGGCAGAGGTACGATACACTTTGATAGAAAAACAACTGGATGCCGTGTATTACGCCTTGCTGGCTACAGTACCCACCACTGGAATGGCCCCGATAAAGGTAATAACCACCTATCCCATCTTGGGGTGGGTACAAGACTGGACCCAAAAGCCAAGGAGTGGTGTGGCACAAATGCCCACACTAGCCAAGTGGGGTGCTTACCTACAGCAGAGTGGTGCCCTCTTCAGTAGCCCCTTGAGTGAAGAACTCCAGTGCTTACTGGGGCAGGTGACATATACTAGTGAAAAGCAGGAAGAACTTGCTTTTGAACCATTAGTAGCAGAGAGTCCCCATCAGGAGGGAAGAGCCCCTATGCCCAAAGATGCATGGTACACAGATGGCTCCAACCGTAGGTAGTCCCCAAAATGGAGGGCCATAGGTTTTCGCCCTAAGACTGAGACAATATGAATGGAAGATGGTGAGGGGAAGAGCAGCCAATGGCCAGAGTTGCGGGCCGCGTGGCTTGTGAGCAGCCAGGAGCCCTCCCCTACAGTTGTCTGCACTGACAGCTGGGCTGTCTATCGGGGCTTGACCCTGTGGCTAGCAACCTGGTACCTTGCCAGCTGGCTGGTTGGTCACCGACCCCTTTGGGGGCAAGAATTGTGGCAAAACTTATGGGCCTGTGGTCAGATTAAAATAATTACAGTATACCATGTGACAGGTCATTTGCCACTGGCATCCCCAGGAAATGATGAAGCAGATAAATTGGCCCAGACACGTTGGTTAGAAGGAAAGCCTGCCTCTGATGTAGCCCAATGGTTACATCAGCGTTTGTTGCATGTGGGGCAAAAGACAATGTGGGTTGTAGCCCGTCGGTGGGGCTTGCCTTTGACCTTCGAAGAAGTTAGTAGAGCCTGGCAGGAGTGTGTCGTGTGCTCCAAAAGGGACTTACACCGAGTTCCACAGCAACATGGGACAATAGCTAAGGGGCCTATACCCCTCGTCAGGGGGCAGATAGACTATATTGGGCCTCTACCTGTGTCAGAAGGGTATCGGTATGCCATGACTTGTGTGGACACAGATACTGGACTTCTGGTGGCTTTTCCTACCTGTTGTGCAGACCAGCAGACAACCAAAAGAGGCCTGGAGTGTCTCTTTGCTGCCTATGGCTGACCACAGGTAATTGAGAGTGATCAGGGCACCCATTTTACTGGACATACACTGCAAGAATGGGTGCGACAGCTGGGAATCAAGTGGAAGTTTCATGTGCCTACAATCCTACCACAGCAGGCATGATAGAGAGGCACAATCGCTTGTTAAAATCTGGACTAAATCAGATACCAATAGTCTGTGGGGATGGTCAGTCCTTTTATGGACTGTGCTACAGTGTTTGAACAAGAGACCCCAAAAAGGAGCCCTGAGCCCTGCATACATGTTAACACACATGGCTGCCTCCCCCATACAACTACAAGTACAAACCAAGGAAGAATCACTGAAGCCGAGGTTCGGCCACCAGAATATCTTGTTACTGCACTAAACCCTAGAGACTCCATTGAGTGGACGTGACCTTGGACCTTACGACACATGGACCAACGATGGCTGGCTCTCCTGGCACCTTGGGGACAAGGCCTGGAAGCTGGCCTCCTGTGTATTCCTGGAATAACTGCAGAGTGGCCCCCAAAGGTCACAGTAGTATATCCTGAATGGCCAGAAGGTAGCAGCATCTTACCAGGTGATTTTGTTTTATCATTATGGCCAGTGCCTGCACCTCCAGTAGCACTAAATATATATAGACCCTTCGGTAACCCCCACGGGGAAAGGAGTAAAAGTGTGGTATACTAGACCTGGAAGGGACCCCCTTCCTGCTACAGTCCTATCACAGGACCACTCTCTTGCATGCATCCTACCTGATGGACAAGATTTGCCTATGTTGGTGGCATTAAAACATGTGTCTTATCGCCCCTAAGGTCTTTGTGGATTGGGAACTTCCTCTGGCTTGAGGATTATTATAATTTTTGTTATTAGGAATCTCCTCTGGCTTGAGGGTTATTATAATATTTGTTACCTGTAGCTTAATTTTTTATTATTATCTCTAAGTTGTTGTTACTCTCTGTTGCTATTGTGGAATCTGATTACAGTGCTCCAGCTTTCTCGCACAGGGGCCATTGCGGCAGATCGAAAGTGTGTAGATTGTAAGGCGAGAATCCTGGAGGGGTGGAGTGTGGGGAAGTTGGGGTTCCTATGGCCAGGATCCTCACTGAACTTAAACCACCTGATGATGTAACTGGCCTGTTGCTAGGCTACCGCTTCCACCCCTTTAGGCAATAAGCTATTATTGTGATTTATAGAGAGCTCAGCCCAGTGCTCTGGGTGGAGGCAGAGACGCTAGTGCTTGACCTACAGCTGGGAGAACAAGCCGGGTAATAAACCCTTTCACCCCAAAGAACGTTCTGCTGTCAATTTATTTGGTCACATTGAATCCATAGCAAACTTGCCCGGGGCTGAAACCCATTGGCAAAACACCATCCATCCGTCCATCCATCCATCCACAAATGTTATTGAGCTCCCCAGTGGGCCAAGCATGGTTCTCTGCATTTGGGAAACATCAGTACATCCAACCATTGAAGACCTTGTCCTCATGGAGTTTATGTTTTAGAAGTGGGAACTGAAAATAATGCGCATAATAAAGAAGTAAAATATATAGTACGTTTGAAGAAGAAAAGTGCTATTAAAAAAGTAGACCTGCTGTGTCGTGAAGGCAGGAGCAGCAGGCAGAGGTAGGTAGGTGGCTCTAGGGGGCCCCCGGGAGAGGGTGGGGTCTGAGCAGAGGCTTGGAGGGGGTGAGGTGTGAGCTGGGCTGGTGTCTGGGAAGAGCGGCCCGGGCACAGGAGCCTGGCTGTAGCAAAGGCCCTGAGGCACTGCCTGCCAAGTGTGCATTACATGGTAGGCCAGAGCAAAGTGCATGGGGATGTAGGACATGGACCCCTACACCTGCCTGAGGAGTCACAGGGGACATGCCTTAGAGGAGGTGACATTGAAGACTTGAAAGAATTTGGAGTCAGAGGTTGCAGATGATGGCTGGAGGGCTGAAATTAACTGGTAAAACCATTTCGTTTGGCCGGGCATTCTTTTTTTTTTTTTTAAGTTGAATGCAGCTAGGACGTGTACACAGGCTCTTCTCCCTTTGCTTTCAGCCAGCTCTGCACATCTGTATTGTGGTGTCTCTGGAGGCACTTGAATTTACAAGGTGAAGGGGAGCCTCTGAAGCGTTTTGAGAAAAGGAAAGATGAGTCCAGGCTTTTCCTCTGGGAAGTGTATTCTGGGGCTTCTTGAAGCCAGGGACCTTTTCCTTCATTCGGATAGTCTCAGGGTCTAATGCAATGCTTGGTACATAATGGGTACCCAGTGACTTGTTTTTAGTTTTGTTTTTTAATGGGGAATGAGCCAATCAGTGACAGAGGAGACAGGCTGTCAGTGCAGGCCTGGCTGGGGGATATGTGAGGTCCTAACATTCTGGGGTGAAGTGCCTGCCCACAGCTCATGCTTCCCCTCAGTGTGGAATCCACTGAGGCATCATCTCTCCCAGAGTAGTCCTGAATCACCTGCATGCTTGTTAAAATGCAGACTTCTGGGCCCAGTTACAACCTTCTGAACTGGAATCCCTTAGTGGAGCCCAGGGATCTGCATTTTAAACAAGCACCCGCTAAAGTTGGAGAACAGTCACAAGGCAGGCTGCTTTCAGACCATAGGCTGCTTTCTGCTTTGCTTCTGTTTTCAGCCCCCAGGGAAGGTGGAACACTGGCCGCCCAGCATGAAATTGAGAAGCCTACGCCCAGTTATGTGGCAATTCCACCTGCCCTATCATTTTGGCATATATCCTCCTGTCTTGCCTGTGGGTTTCAGCCCCAGGCAAATTCGCTGTGGTTCAGTGAGACTGAGAAATGACAATGGAATGTTCTTAGGGTGAAAGGGTTTATACTCAACTTTATTTCCACAGTGGCAGGTGAGTCACTAGAATCCCGTCCACTCAGAGCGAGTCTGCATGCAGCAAGCTGGTCTCTGCCTCTGGGCCTCTCTGCCTCTGCAGCCCCTCTACCCCGTCTCAGTCTCTGTCCTCGGCGCTGCCACCACTCCAGCCTCTGCTCTCCTGCAGCCTTGCAGCCATGCCACCATGTTGCCCAGAGCACTGGGCAGAGCTCTCTATATAGAGTCAATAGCGATGTATTGCCCACATGTGTGTAGTGAGCTAGCCAACCAGGACTAGGTGAGAATCCTGGCCACAGGAACCTTCACTTTACCCACAGGGTGAAAGGGTTTATACTCAGCTTTTTTCTCCTGGCATAAATCAAGCTCTAGAATCACATCTGCATCTAGCAGTCTGCAGGCCCATAATCCACCTCCATCTCTGCCTCCGCCTGGAACATTGGGCAGAGCTCTTTATACAGTGACTCAGCCAAAAATAGCTTATTGCCTAGGGTATGGAAGCATTAGGACAATTACATCCTCAAGTAGTTTAGGGTCAGATGAGGATCCTGATCATAGAAACCTCCATTTGTCCCCACAGTGGGTCTGCCAAGGACACCCAGTCAGTAGGACTGCGGGGATTGAGAGCGGCCCTCCTGGTGGTCACTCCAGTGCTCCCTTGTCAAGTGGTCCTTCCCGCCCCTGCCTTAGCCTTCCTCAAACGGGGAGAGTAAGTAGCTTATTTGTGCTTTGAGATTTGCTTGCTCCAGTGGCTCTCAAACTTCAGTAAGTATTCAGATCGCCTGGTGATCTTGAGCTACTGCACAGGCCCTAGCCTACCTCCAAGAGCCTCCTGCTCTTTATTAGCCCCCCGGGTGGTGCCAGTACCTCCATGTCTGAGAACCAGGGTTCCAGTGCTTGGCTCTTCCAGGTGTGGGTGTTGCTGAGCCCTTCTCTGGGATGGATTTGCTCAACTATTTAGGTAATAGGGAGTTCCTTGGAAGGGAAAAGGTGGATTTTATTATTTTCCTTGAAACCCCTGTCTTGACAATGGGTTTCAGTCCCAGGCAAGTTCACTATGAATTCAGTGAGACTGAGGAATGACAATGGAACATTTTTGGGGTAAAAGGGTTAATTACCCAACTTTGTTCTCCCCCCCCATAGGTCGAGCACTAGAATTACATCTGCATCCAACAGTCTGCAGGCCTGTAATCCTCCTTCGTCCCTGCCTCTGCCCAGAGCACTGGGCAGAGCTCTTTACATAGTGACTCAGACAATAATAGTTTATTGCCTACAGGTGTGGCAGCAGTGGCCTAGCAGTAGGCCAATTACATCATCAAGTAGTTTAGGGTCAGGTGAGGATCCTGGCCACAGGAACTTCTGTTTTCCCCACACCACCTTGTACTTAAAAGCAGAGCATGTATACCCAAAGTCGTAAGCAAGCTTAGTGAGAGGAGGAGGGTAGTGGAGAGGCGTCTGAACCTGATGGTCCAGTATGACGTCACTGGGCATAAGGATTTGAGACTGGAGAGGACAGAGGTAAGGGCAGGGCAGTAGGGTTGGGGGAGCCACCGATGTGGGGTGAGAGGGGCTATGGACCAAACATGGTGCTGGGCTTCAGCTGGGGCTCCTGGATCCCAGTTAGGAGGGGCCACTGATGGACTTAGGGGGCTGATGGATCCCCAAAAGTGAATGGCACACTTCAAAGGTATGTGCACCCTTCCAGAAAGAGACCTCAAGGAGGGGTGGTGTCCTGCCAGTCGCAGGCAGGTTCACTATGGATTCAATTGGACCAAAGAAATGACAGTGGAACATTCTTGGTGTGAAAGGGTTATACCCAACTTTATTTCCACGGTCAGTCACTAAAACCCTGTTCACTCAGAGCGAGTCTGCATGCAGCAAGCCGGTCTCTGCCTCTGCACCTCTCTGGCCACACAGCCGTCCTCTGGCCCTCTGTCCTTGGCACTGCCACCACTCCGGCCTCTGTTCTGCTCTCCTGCAGCCATGCCACCGTGTTGCCCAGAGCACTGGGCAGGGCTCTTTATATAGAGTCAATAATGACATATTGCCCCCACATGTGTAGTGAGGTAGCCAACCAGGGCGGGTGAGAATCCTGGCCACAGGAACCTTGATTTTATCCACAGGTGGTATGGAGGAGTGATGGGGCCTGGTGTCAGCAGACTTGGATGTCAAGTTCCCATTTTCTATCTCACTCGTGTGATTACCTCCTTCTTTTGAGCCTCTGTTCTCTCCTCTATAAAGCGAGGCTGATGGTGGTACTCTAATAAAGTCATTTTGAGGACTAAATCATATAATGCATTCAAAGAACCCACAGCAGAGCTTGGCTTAAGGCAGTGCTCAATCAGTGTTAGCTGTCGTTAATAAAATTGTGATTTGGGAGGGTTCTGTGTTCCCCAAAACAGCTTACACCATTCATACTCATTCTGGATATATGATGTCTTGCCAATGGGTTTCAGCCCCCAGCAAGTTTGCTATGGATTCAGTGTGACCAAAGAAATGACAGTAGAACATTTCTTTGGGGTGAAAGAGTTTATTACCTGGCTTGTTCTTCCGGCTGTAGGTTGAGCACTAGCGTCTCTGCCTCCGCCCAGAGCACTGGGCTGAGCTCTCTATATAGTGCAATAATAGCTTGTTGCCTAAAGGTGTGGAAGCGGTAGCCTAGCAACAGGCCAGTTACATCATCAGGTGGTTTAAGTTCAATGAGGATCCTGGCCAAAGGAGCCCCAACTTCCCCACACTCCACCCCTCCAGGATTCTCACCTTACAATCTACATGCTCTCAATCTTCCGCAATCGTCTCTGTGCAAGAAAGTAACCAATAGAGCACTGTAACCAAAGTCCACAACAGCAACAGAAGCTAACAACAACTTAGAGATAATAACAAAAACTAAGATACAACAAGATTTTGATACAGGTAACAAAAATTATAGTAATCCTCAAGCCAGAGGAAGTTCCCAATCCACAAAGACCTTAGGGGCGATAAGACACATGTTTTAATGACACCAACATAGGCAAATCTTGTCCATCAGGTAGGATGCATGCAAGAGAGTGGTCCTGTGATAGGACTGTAGCAGGAAGGGGGTCCCTTCCAGGTCTAGTATACCACACTTTTACTCCTTTCCCCGTGAGGGTTACCGAAGGGTCTATATATATTTAGTGCTACTGGAGGTGCAGGCACTGGCCGTAATGATAAAACAAAATCACCTGGTAAGATGCTGCTACCTTCTGGCCGTTCAGGATATACTACTGTGACCTGTGGGGGCCACTCTGTGGTTATTCCAGGAATACACAGGAGGCCAGCTTCCAGGCCTTGTCCCCAAGGTGCCAGGAGAGCAGCCATCATTGGTCCATGTGTCGTAAGGTCCAAGGCCACATCCACTCAATGGAGTCTCCAGGATTCAGTGCAGTTGGTGCTGGCAGCAAGATGTTATTCTGGTGGCCGAACCTCAGCTTCAGGGATTCTTCCTTGGTTTGTACTTGCAGTTGTACAGGGGAGGCAGCCATATGTGTTAACATGTCTACGGGGCTCAGGGCTCCCTTTTGGGGTCTCTTGTTCAAACGCCATAGCACGGTCCATAAGCGTACTGACCATCCCTGCAGACTATTGGCATCTGACTTTAGTCCAGATTTTAACAAGCGGTTGTGCCTCTCTATCACGCCTGCTGTGGTAGGATTGTATGGCACATGAAACTTCCACTTGATTCCCAGCTGTCGCACCCATTCTTGCAGTGTATGTCCAGTAAAATGGGTGCCCTGATCACTCTCAATTACCTGTGGTCAGCCATAGGCAGCAAAGAGACACTCCAGGCCTCTTTTGGTTGTCTGCTGGTCTGCACAACAGGTAGGAAAAGCAACCAGAAGTCCAGTAGCGGTGTCCACACAAGTCATGGCATACCAATACCCTTCTGACACAGGTAGAGGCCCAATATAGTCTATCTGCTCTCTGATGAGGGGTAGAAACCCCTTAGGTATTGCCCCATGTTGCCGTGGAACTTGATGCAGTTGGCATGGTACCAGGCTGGTAGCCACAGGGTCAAGCCCCGATAGACAGCCCAGCTGTCAGTGCAGACAACTGTAGGGGAGGGCTCCTGGCTGATCACAAGCTGCACGGCCTGCAACTCTGCCCATTGGCTGCTCTTCCCCTCACCATCTTCCATCCATATTGTCTCAGTCTTAGGGTGAAAACCTATGGCCCTCCATTTTGGGGGCTGCTCACCTTTCTCTCCCCTCCCCCAAGTGCCTCCTCTGCTACATCCGTTAACTTTTCTACAGTGCCTTGCAGCAGTGCTAGCTCAGTCTTCAGCAGCTCTCTTACCTTCACCTCAATGCTTCGCAGTTGATGTTCTCGTGCTGCCTCTGCCTGTGCTTCTCTCAGGAGTGCGCCTTTTTCCTTTATGGCTTTTTCTCCTTCAGAGCACCTGGCAGCGCTGCCATCTAGTTCTGTAAGGAATCTTTTTACCTCTTCAATGGCCTCTCCCTGCTGGCATTCTCATGCTGCCTCCTCTCACTTCAATGCCATGTCCTTCTTCAAGGAATCCACAGACGTTTGCAGCTCATGGTCTCACGCTGCCATTTCTTGAGTCTTTTTCAGGAGCATATCCTTCTATTCTGTAGACTTTTTTAATACTGTGAGAAGCAGCCAACCCACAGTCCTTGCTGCCTCGCGGGCACTCTGTCTCTCAAAAGACCTACTTACTATAACAAGGGCTATCCACACTGCCTCAGGTGTTACCTCCACTTGCCTCCAGTCCTGGGGTGGGGCCCAGTCCTCTAGGAGGCAAGCCACCTCAGACCACATGCCCACTGGGGGACAATCCACTGTCTCCCCATTCATAGGGCAGCCTGCTCGAGCACTCCTCCCATAAGGGCAGCTTGTCTTTTTCCTTAGTGTCTTGCCAATTGGTTTCAGCCCTGGGCAAGTTCACCATGGGTTCAGTGTGACCAAAGAAATTGACAACAAAACGTTCTTGGGGTGAAAAGGTTATACCCAATTTTTTAAAGTTTATTTTGATATCATTAATCTACAATTAAATGAACAATATTATGGTGATTACACTACCTCCTTCATCCGGTCCCCCCCACCAACCCCATTACAGTCACTGTCCATCAGCGTAGTGAGATGCTATAGAGTCACTACTTGTCTTCTCTGGGTTGTACAGCCCTCCTCGTGCCCCCCTAACATTACATCTACTAATCGTAATGCCCCTTTTTCCCTCTTATCCCTCCCTTACCACCCATCTTCCCCAGTCCCTTTCCCTTTGGTAACTATTAGTCCGTTCTTGGGTTCTGTGAGTCTGCTGCTGTTTTGTTCCTTCAGTTTTTTTTTTTCTTAGTTCTTATACTCCACATATGAGTGAAATCATTTGGTACTTGTCTTTTTCGGCTTGGCTTATTTCACTGAGCATAATACCCTCTAGCTCCATCCATGTTGTTGCAAATGGTAGGATTTGTTTTCTTCTTATGGCTGAATAATATTCCATTGTGTATATGTACCACATCTTCTTTATCCATTCATCTAATGATGGACACTTAGGTTGCTTCCATTTCTTGGCTATTGTAAATAGTGCTGCGATAAACATAGGGGTGCATCTGTCTTTTTCAAACTGGGCTGCTGCATTCTTAGGGTAAATTCCTAGGACTGGGATTCTTGGGTCAAATGGTATTTCTATTTTGAGTTTTTTGAGGAACCTCCATACTGCTTTCCACAATGGTTGAACTAATTTGCATTCCCACCAGCAGTGTAGGAGGGTTCCTTTTCTCCACATCCTCGCCAACATTTGTTGTTGTTTGTGTTTTGGATGTTGGCCATCCTCAATGGTGTGAGGTGATATCTCATTGTGGTTTTAATCTGCATTTCTCTGATGATTAGCGATGTGGAGCATCTTTTCATGTGCCTGTTGGCCATCTGAATTTCTTCTTTGGAGAAGTGTCTATTCATGTCCTCTGCCCACTTCTTAATTGGACTATTTGCTTTTTGTTTGTTGAGGTGCGTGAGTTCTTTATATATTTTGGATGTCAACCCTTATCGGATACGTCATTTATGAATATATTCTCCCATACTGTAGGATGTCTTTTTGTTCTACTGATGGTGTCCTTTGCTGTACAGAAGCTTTTCAGCTTGATATAGTCCCACTTGGTCATTTTTGCTTTTGTTTCCCTTGCCCGGGGAGATATGTTCATGAAGAAGTCGCTCATGTTTATGTCCAAGAGATTTTTGCCTATGTTTTTTTCTAAGAGTTTTATGGTTTCATGACTTACATTCAGGTCTTTGATCCACCTTGAGTTTACCTTTGTGTATGGGGTTAGACAGTAGTCCAGTTTCATTCTCTTACATGTAGCTGTCCAGTTTTTCCAGCACCAGCTGCTGAAGAGGCCGTCATCTCCCCAATGTATATCCAAGGCTACCTTATCAAATATTAATTGACTGTATATGTTTGGGTTAATGTTTGGATTTTCTATTCTGTTCCACTGGTCTGTGGGTCTGTTTTTGTGCCAATACCAAATTGTCTTGATTACTGTGGCTTTGTAGTAGAGCTTGAAGTCAGCGAGCGTAGTTCCCCCTGTTTTATTCCTCCTTCTCAGGATTGCTTTGGCTATTCGGGGTCTTTGTGGTGCCATATGATTTTTAGAATTATTTGTTCCGGTTCATTGAAGAAAGCTGTTGGTAGTTTGATAGGGATTGCATTGAATCTGTATATTTCTTTAGGTAGTATAGCCATTTTGACAATATTTATTCTTCCTAGCCACGAGCATGGGATGAGTTTCCATTTGTTAGTGTCCTCTTTAATTTCTCTTAGGAGTGTCTTGTAGTTTTCAGAGTACAGGTCTTTCACTTCCTTCGTTAGGTTTATTCCTAGGTATTTTATTCTTTTTGATGCAATTGTGAATGGAACTGTTTTTCTGATTTCTCTTTCTGTTAGTTCATCGTTAGTGTATAGGAAAGCAACAGATTTCTGTGTGTTAATTTTGTATCCTGCAACTTTGCTGAATTCAGATATTAGTTCTAGTAGTTTTGGAGTGGAGTCTTTAGGGTTTTTTATGTACATATCAAGTCATCTGCAAATAGTGACAATTTGACTTCTTCTTTACCAATCTGGATGCCTTGTATGTCTTTGTTTTGTCTGATTGCTGTGGCTAGGACCTCCAGTACTATGTTGAATAACAGTGGAGAGAGTGGGCATCCCTGTCTTGTTCCCGATCTTAGATGAAAAGCTTTCAGCTTCTCGCTGGTTAAGTATGATGTTAGCTGTGGGTTTGTCATATATGGCCTTAATGATGTTGAGGTACTTGCCGTCTATACCCATTTTGTTGAGAGTTTTAATCATGAATGGATGCTGAACTTTGTCAAATGCTTTTTCAGCATCTATGGAGATGATCATGTGGTTTTTGTTCTTCTTTTTGTTGATGTGGTGGATGATGTTGATGGATTTTCGAATGTTGTACCATCCTTGCATCCCTGGATGAATCCCACTTGATCATGGTGTATGATCCTCTTGATGTATTTTTGAATTCGGTTTGCTAATATTTTGTTGAGTATTTTTGCATCTACGTTCATCAGGGATATTGGTCTCTAATTTTCTTTTTTGGTGAGGTCTTTGCCCGGTTTTGGTATTAGAGTGATGCTGGCTTCATAGAATGAGTTTGGAAGTATTCCCTCCTCTTCTATTTTTTGGAAAACTTTAAGGAGAATCGGTGTTATTTCTTCTCTATATGTCTGGTAGAATTCAGAGGTGAATCCATCTGGTCCGGGGGTTTTGTTCTTTGGTAGTTTTTTGCCACTTCAACTTCATTGCTGGTGATTGGTGTGTTTAGTTTTTGTGTTTCTTGTTTGGTTAGTTTTGGAAGGTTGTATTTTTCTAAGAAGCTGTCCATTTCTTCTGTGTTTTCCAGCTTGTTAGCATATAGATTCTAATAATATTCTTTTATAATTCTTTGTATTTCTGTGGGGTCTGTCATTATTTTTCCTTTCTGATTTCTGATTCTGTTTATGTGTGTAGATTCTCTTTTTCTCCTAATAAGTCTGGCTAGGGGTTTATCTATTTTGTTTATTTTTTCAAAGAACCAGCTCTTGGTTTCATTGATTTTTCTATTGTTTTATTCTTCTCAATTTTATTTATTTCTTCTCTAATCTTTATTATGTCCCTCCTTCTGGTGACTTTGGGCCTCATTTGTTCTTCTTTTTCCAATTTCAGTAATTGTGTCTTTAGACTATTCATTTGGGAATGTTCTTCCTTCTTTAAATAGGCCTGGATTGCAATATACTTTCCTCTTAGAACTGCCTTTGCTGCGTCCCACAGAAGCTGTGGCTTTGTGTTGTTGTTGTCATTAGTCTCCATGTATTCTTTGATTTCTGTTTTAATTTGGTCATTGATCCATTGATTAATTAGGAGAATGTTGTTAAGTCTCCATGTATTTGTGAGCCTTTTTGTTTTCTTTCTAAAGTTTAATTCTAGTTTAATAACTTTATTATCTGAGAAGTTGGTTGGTAGAATTTCAATATTTTCGACTTTACTGAGGTTCTTTTTGTGGCCTAGTATGTGGTCTATTCTGGAAAATGTTCCATGTGCACTTGAGAAGAATGTGTATCCTGTTGCTTTTGGGTGTAGAGTTCTGTAGATGTCTGTTAGGTCCATCTGTTCTAGGGTTATACCCAATTTTATTTCCAGGTGGCAGGTCAATCACTAGAATCCCATTCACTCAGAGCGAGTCTGCATGCAGCAAGCCGGTCTCTGCATCTGGGCCCCTCTGCCTGTGCAGCCGTCCACACAGCCGTCCTCTGGGCCTCTCTGCACAGTCACCCCACACAGCCATCCTCTGGGCCTCTCTGCACAGTCACCCCACACAGCCGTCCTCTGGGCCTCTGTCCTTGGCGCTGCCACCACTCCAGCCTCTGCTCTGCTCTCCTGCAGCCTTGCAGCCCTGCCACTGTGCTGCACCCAGAGCACTGGTCATGTCTCTTTATAGAGTCAACAGCCATGTATTGCCCACAGGTGTGCAGTGAGCTAGTCAACCAGGGCCGATGAGAATTCTGGCCACAGGAACTCTCATTTTATCCACACTTGGTCAACAATGAACGCTGCCAACTTCACCAATTGTCTTGCCAATGGGTTTCAGCCCCCGGCAAGTTCACTATGAGTTCAGTGTGACCAAAGAAATGACAGTAAAACGTTTCTTTGGGGTGAAAGAGTTTATTACCCGGCTTGTTCTCCCTGTGGGACATCGAGCACTAATGTCTCTGCCCCCGCCCAGAGCACTGGGCCGAGCTTTCTATATAGCACAATATTAGCTTATTGCCTATGGGTGCGGAAGCGGTAGCCTAGCAACAGACCAGTTACATCATCAGGTGGTTTAAGTTCAGTGAGGATCCTGGCCATAGGAACCTCACCTTCCCCACAATGGGAGGACCTTAAATTCAACAGACTGTAATACATTACGTCCTTAGTTGCCCCACCTGAAAGTTGGGGGTAATTCTTACTTCCTAGCAGTTAGGATTAAATGCTGCATGTGAATGGGGCTGCCTGGCAGTCTAGGCTCCCTCATTAGGTAAGTGACCCAGATTGAAAATGCTCCAGGGGGGAAAATTCAAGTTCCTGTGGCCAGGATCCTCACCTGAACCTAAACTGCTTGATGTAACTGGCCCACTGCTGCCACACCTTTAGGCAATAAACTATTATTGACAGTCACTGCATAAAGAGCTCTACCCAGTGCTCTGGGCCGAGGCAGAGACGAAGAAGGATTACAGACCTGCAGACTGTTGGATGCAGATGTGATTCTAGGGCTTGACCTATTGTCTGGAGAACAAAGCTGACTAATAAACCCTTTTATCCTAAGAATGTTCCATTGTCATTCCTTGGTGTCACTGAACCCACAGTGAACGTGCCCGGGGCTGAAACCCATTGGCAAGACAGCTGGTCTAGTGTTTACCAGCAAGGTCAGGCTGGCATCTATGTGCAGCATAAGCGTAGCTGTGTTTTAATGAAACTGTATTTTCAGAGACAGGTGGGCCCTTATTCTGTAACTATACTAAATTCTGTTGTTGCATGTTTGTTCACTTTCTTGTGTCTTCCAGGTAGGCAGGGGTAACCTGTAGATAGTGACACTCCAAATTTCCTATTTCTAACTCTGCTTTCTTTCCTTGCCTATTAGTCTCAGCCAGGACCTCTGGTACAGTGTTTATTTGGCAGTGACCAATAGGCAGCCTTATCTTTTGTTCAGGAGTTCAAACCCTTCGAAGTTTCCCATTGAATAGGAGGCTGTCTTTTTGGCTGAGAGATGTCTTATGTCACAGAGGTATCCATTTATCCTAGCAATTTGTCTAAATAAAGAGTGATTGTCTAATTTTGTCAGAAGTCTTTTTAGCGTCTAGAGATGAAGTAGTATTTATCCCCCAGGATCTGTCAAAGAAAAGTCAACATAAATCATAGACTTGAACTGTGCTTCCACTCTCAGTATGATCCCACCCAGCCATAAGGTCTATGATGCTGTTGGATTGGTTTTCAAGTGCTGTTCCACTTTTAAGTATTGATAATCAATATCGCTATCACTGTTTCTTTGATGATAAAATGTGGATGCTGTTCCTTTTCTCCAGAACAGTGTAAATAGCACCAGAAAAATATACTCCTTTAAATATATGGTAGAGTTCCCCTGTGGGACTGTCTGGCGCAGGCGCTTTTTTAGGGAGTTAGCTCTTTGATAACATCTATGTAAAACTGATTTGTTTAGATTTCATTTCTCATCTGGAATTAGGACTAATAAACTACATTTTAAAACTAAATTATCCATTTTGTCCAGACTTAAGTATTCTCTATATGTACTTTCTCCTACTTTTCTTAGATTAGTGTGTGTGTATTTGACAACTGGCTCTTTATTTTTTTCTACTATAAAATAATTATGTAAATATCCTTCTTTATACTTGGGGCCTTGCCCCACTCATCTCTCCACTCGAAGGGTTAGTAATGGAAATAAACTTATTTGACTATCTGTGTTCTAACAGAGCTTTAAATGAGCTATAGCTGCATTTAAAAAACCTATTTAAATATAGTAAAATTCACAAGTGTACAGTTTGAGCTACAACAGATGGTTATAGCATGCAACCACCACCTAATCAAGTTCTAGATCAAGTGACCTCCCCAGAAAGCTCCCTGCACCCCACTGCAACCAGTTTCCCAACTTCCCCCCATGCAACCACTGTTCTGATTTTTGTCACTACTAATTACTTTTGCTTGACTTTTAAGCAGAATCGTACAATATGTGCTGGATCTGGTTTCTTTCATTCAGTTGGCCTTAGCTTTTAAAAGCAAACCTACTTGCTCCAGTTAGCGTGTCCTCTGCAGTGAATCCAGCCCCTCCTTGGGGAGGAACTGCTTATTGAAATGTTGATACTTTGATGGCTACAGGATTCTGGGTTGGAAGTTATTTTCTCTCAGTATATTGAAAATAACATTTCACTGTCTTCAGATTTCTGCTGATTTTGGTCTATTATTCCTTTAAAGGTACACTTTTTTCTTGGCTGCTTTTGAGATGTTTCCTTTTTTATACCTTCACCATGATATATATATTCTAATTTTCATTTGTTGGGCTTCTTGAATCCATGCTTTGGTGTCTTATTATTTGGCACTGATAAAACATCTTATTCAAATTACTTCTGCCCCATTTTTCTCTTCCTTTGGGACTCCAAATGAATATATGTGTATTTTAGATCTCCTGTCTTTGTGTCTTGCTTTCTTTTGTGTCTTCATGCCACATTCTAGAAAGTTTCTTCAGCCTCCTCTTCTATGTCACTACTTTTCTTCTTAGCTGTATCTGATATGCTGTTAAACCCTTCCACTGAGGCTTTTCATTTTTGGTCATTGCATTTTAACCTCTAGAATTGCTTGTTTTCTTTCCTTCATTTTAATAATTTCTAGTTTTGTTAATTTTGGGGTTTGTGCTTTATCTCCTTGAACAAAATCAATTATTTTACAGTCTCTTAGTAGGTGGAATGCAGTTGATCTTTCTGTTATCTATGCTGGTTTTAATTCATGCTGTTTGTTCATGTGTCTGGATTTTTTGTGGTCTGGACACTATATTTGAAAAGATGACCCTTTTGAGAGTTCCAAGGCCTGAGGTAACCACTTCCAGAGCATTTATTTGCTTCTGCCCAGGAACGTCGACTCACCAACAATACAGGATGACAGTATTTTCGGATGAAGGTAATCCAACTTCAGAACTTGAGACTTCCTGGGCACTGTGACTTGGCAGTCCATGCAAGCACTGGTTTTCTACCAGTTCATTCCTCTTCCCAGGAGTCTGGGTGAAAGTGGGAAGTCTAGGCTTAAATCCTGGCTCTGGTGTGGGACCCTGGAAGTTGCTTGTCCTCACTGAACTTCACTTTCACCACCTTGAATTAAGGCATCTTCTCATCTTACGTACAGGGAAACTGATGCCCAGGTAGGGCATATAATTCTTGCAATATCCTATAATTGGTGAGTAGCAACTATAGAATAGAATCTCAAGACTGCTTTTATGACTTTCAGTTTTGCACCTTGTATTGGTGAATCTACATCCCAAACACCTTGCTTCCCATGCACATAAAGGAGACTCTACAATCCTTACCATGCTTACCCTACCAAGAAGGACGAATCTGAATTAGGTCAGAGTACCGAGATACCAGAGGAGGCTGGTGCATGACAAAGGGAAGGAAGGCTGGAGAATGAGACAGAACTAGAAGAGCTTGTAGGGTACTAGGTGACATGAAAAGTATCCTGGTATGAAAACAGTGTACTCATGTGCTGGCAGTGCAAATAAAGAAGAACTTGTTCCTAGTTCATTTCCCATGTTCTCTCCCTCTCTCTTTTCTTAGCTTCTACTGTTTGCCTGTCCTTCAGCTATTATCAGAGGGCTGTTGGCACCAGCTGGGCTGGTTTTGAGACAGTTTCTAGCTGCTATAGGAGGCCTCTGAGTGTGGTTTAAAAAGTAAATGTTTGGAAGCTGAAGAATATTGAAACGAGGAGCACGTGGGTATGTCTAAGAAGACTGGAGGAGAGGGTTGCTATACCCCAACACCAGACAACATTATTCCTTTGTGGAACAGTATCATTTCCAAAAGAATTTTTCTAAAAAGACTGACTGTCTTTTAGAGGTCCAACTGTCAAGTTTCCTCCTGGCCATGCCACATACTTACTTTCTTATCAGAATATATATTTTTCTGAGAACACATACTTCTTTCAGGTATTTGGCCTGGCCCCCATTTTATGCTCCATAGGCTTGCCAGGAGAGGTTCTTAAGCTGGCTGTTTCAAACAGCCACCCTCTTCCAATAGCCTGCTGGACCACACTGGCCTCCAGCGTCCCTACCCCATCCCGATCCCTACTATCTACGTACCTAGGAGTCCCTGAATGGGGGAACAGGACAGAATAGTAGAATCTTGGTAACAGCAAGGACTTCTAGGAAAAGAAGTCCAGATAGTATCTAATCCAGCCTGAATTGGAGTAACTGCTTAAGTTCTGGGACTGTGTGCCGGTCCAGCTGACATTACAGAGCTATCCCATTATTGGATTTTGTTATTAAGACAACACAGGACAGACACTCAATATGTGAGAGCCCAGCCCTGGAAGAAGGCAGGAACCCTCTTGTCTGTTGACGGGAGGTCATCTCCCACACTTGGCCTTGCCTACCAGTACTCCTTAGGATCAGCAGGATGATGGGCACCACCTTTTGGAAGGCAAAACCATAGGGATCCCACTTGATCCTTGAGCTATCTCTCTTTTCTATTCAAGTACAGATAGTCCTCAATTTTCATGGTAGGATTACATCGTTATAAACACACCATAAGTTAAAAATATTGTAACTTAAAAATGCATTTAATACATCCGATCTACCAAGCATCATAGCTTAGCCGAGCCCACCCTAAAGGTGCTCAGAACACTTACATGAGCCTCCAGCTGGGCAAAAGCATCTATTTCGTCATAGTGTTGAGTATCTCATGTAATTGTTGAATCCTGTACTGAAAGTGGAGAACAGATGGTTCTCTGAGGCCAGAATGGTCATCCTCAGGACCGTGTGGCTAGCTGGGAGCTGCCGCTTGCGGCCACTGCTCAGTGTCATGAGGGAAGGCTGTCCTGCATATCGCTAGCCTGGGAAAATATCAAAATTCAGAATTCAAAGTACAGTTTCTACTGAATGTGTATCACTTTTGCACAGTCATAAGTCAAACCAACATAAGTTGGAGACAGCCTGCATCTGGAAGGACGGTGCGACCTCCTTACCCCTAGCGGTTTGGAGCCCCATTGAAATGACCCTCTTACTTCTAGAAGGGGAAGTTTGGGCCAGAGCAAAGCTTTTGCTTGTGGAACAAAGGACTAGTCTAGGCCAAAGAGCTCATGGTGTTCAGTTTCTTTCTAAACAGTATGTTCCTGCTGATGAAAGGTTGGCACCCTAAGTCAAGACTTGGTACCGCTTTGTCCTGTGGCTCATCTGGCCCGCACTCCGTCCTCCACAGCCTGAGTGCTCAGTCCCGGCTTGTCGCTACGTCCTCATGGTCGTGCCTCGCCTCCTAGTTACCTGTGTGCCAGGCACTGTGCTAAGGATATAACGATGAAGGCTGACCTGGGCAGAACAAGTAACTATATTAAGTGTTATTAAGGAGAAGTATAGATTGCTATGGAAACATCACAAGTGAACCAAACATGGTTTGGAGAGACTGTGCAGAGCGTCCCGTGCTTCAAAGTGCTGGTACCACAAACCTGTAAAACAAGTAACCACGTTTTACGTACGTGGGGGAATGTGACCTAGAAGTGAGAATATGGCATTTGGTAGAAGAGGCATCAGTCTAGATTTTTAGAAAAAGAAGGGTCGCTGTCTGAGGTTATGAGGATTGTCTTACAAAGAATTAGAGGCAGCTGTTGGCTTTAATTTTTCTTACCTTATGGCTTCTTGCTATCTGAATTTTGGTTGATTCTTGGAGGCTTTAATTTGATTCTGAGGTCTTATCCAGCAGTTTGACTTCTTTTCAGATGAAAGTGTGGTCTGAATAGTTAAAGGTTCTCAAAGTATAGTCCTAGGAACTTGTTAGAGCTGAAAATTCTTAGTCCTCACCCCAGACCTACTAAATCAAAGTCTGGTGATAAGGCGCAGCCATCTCTGCCTAACAAGTGCCCTGAGTGATTCTGGTGGACTTGGAAGTTTGAGGACAATGTATCTAGCCCATGGTTACTAGTGATGGAAGTCTAAGTCAGCTGTCACAGTGAGCAGATTGAAGCATTTACAGGAAGTGATGCAAGGAAGGAAGGTAGAAGGACTGAGCTTTGATTATCTGTTATGGTCATCTATTATGGAAAAACAGACAAAAACGAAGGGCTGGTGTTCTAGCAAAGGGATTGGAAAAATTTCTGGGAAGAGCCAGTTAGTCAATATTTTAGGCCTTGTGGACCATATGGTCTGGTACAACTATTCAACTCTGCCATTGTAGTGCAAAAGCAGCTATAGATAATATATAACCAAATGTGACTGTGTTCCAATAAAACTTTACTTACAAAAAGAGGTGGCAGGCTGGATTTGGACCTTAGGCAGTTGAGGGGCCAAGGCCTTGGAGACCAGAACAACCACACTCAGGTTATAAAGACGCTGCCGAACTTGCAGCAGACCACGGGGGGTCACATCATGCAGCTGGCGGCTAGGCGGCTGTAGCAGGACCTGGCCACCGGGGAGGAGGAAACCCTCCTGAGACGTTTGATGTGGCAGGTGGTCAACCTCCTGCAGCCCAGGGCCACAGGCAGCCTGGGGGTCCACCTGCCTTGCTCTTCCCTGGACTCTCAGGGAGATGTTGGAGGTGGGCAGCATGCCCACCCACCCAGGCAGCCTGACCAGCTGGCTTACCAACTGAGTGATTTGGAAGCTACATTTATCAGCCAAGACCTGTCCAACTGTGGAATTGACATCTCTGCCTTATGCCACTCCAGCTTCCAGGACTACAAGACCTGCCAAGGAGACAAGTACCATGAAGGCAAGAACATCTTGGTGAGGATGGGGTGAACATACTCAGGGGCCCCAATCACTAGGGCTTACCCAGTCCTCTGCCGACTGCTGTGCTTTCTCCTACTCTTCCTGGCCCCATGAAGTAGGTGCTCTTATCATACAGATAAGGGAATGGGCACAGAAGAGCACAATGACATGCCCAAGAAGGTTGAAGAGCTGGGTCTGTGTTCCCTTCCTCTCAGCAACGTGCCTTCCCCAAGTCCCCGCTCTTACCCACTAGGGGTCACTGTGGTCACAGTGGCCAGCGGACTTGCCCTCGTGGAGCTCAGTCTAGTTGATGCAGCCATCCAGTGCGGAAACGCTAGCAATGTTTCCAGAAGCACTTAAGTGGATGCCTGCTTTGGGTGGTCTGGGAAGGGGTCTTAAAGGCTGAATTAGCTAGCCATGGGGTGGTGGTGGTGGGGTCCTCCAGGAAGGAAGAACGACATGTGCAAAAGCTGTAGGGTGGGAAGGAAGGGCTTCTAGTAACTGGGAAAGGAGGCCCATGTGGCTAGGGGAGGGACAGTGAGTTCTGTGATACGCTGTACAGATGGGGGCAGGAAGTTGTGAGGTGTTCGAGTGTTATCCTGAGCGTGATAGGGAGACAATGAAAGGCTTCCAGCAAGGGAGATTCACAACAGCTCTCTAGCCAGAGGGTGGAGTCACAAGTTCCCTTCTGTTTCTAGCTAAGCAATATGTGGTCAGCGGCCATCTGCTTTTCTGGAGGCCAAGTGAGTCAGGTATCTCTGTGGGATTCTAAGGAACTGTGCCCCTCCCCCTTCCCAGTAACTTGAAGGGCCTTTCGTGGACACGGAATTAGCAGAGGCGGGTAGGAGGCAGGGCCTGTGGTGGTCATACACCCAGGCTCCGGAGTCAGGCAGGTGGGGTTCTGCCCACCACCAAGGTCACACGGCTAGTAGGTTATTCAGCCTTTCTGAGCTTTGCTCCCTTTAAAGCAGGGATCATAACAGAACTTTCTGCTCAGGAATTTTGAGAATTAAGGCAACTCACACAAAGCACTTAATTTAGTGTCTGGCACGTAACTCAATGACTGGTACCTGATACATAATATAACTACTATTATTTATGCAATTTTAAAGAGAAATCCGCAGCTGTAAGATTTGGGTTTGTGGAAAATTTTCAAATGCTTAAAGTTATTAAACATGGGTTGAATCGTCTCCTAGGGCAGTGAGATCTCCATTTGAAATAATCTGGGATGAGTACTTACTGGTATACGTAAAGGGCGCCTTACGGGGCAGGGCAAGTGGACCGCTCTCAGACTGCCTCCATCTCCAGGGCCTCATTAACCCTGTATCAGTGAGAATAAGCTTTTCATTGACCTAGCAAGTGAAAGGTCAAGCTGGGTGCCAGGCTCTGCTGGGCCCCACCCTCTGGGCCCCACCCTCTGGGCCCCATCCCCCTGCAATGTTTCTCGGTTTGTGGTGGATGCAGGAGTGGGACTTAGAAGTCTGGGGAAGGGAGTGGGAAAACAGTGTTAGAGTAGCACCTGGACTTGCTGACTGTTCAGAGGTGTTCTCTGCATGGCTGCCAAGGGAGTCTCTGGCCCAAGTGTAGGGGTGGGGAGGTTGTCACACACTTACCATGAGACATCTATTTGTGTAATCTATGACAAGAAGACTGGGGCCTCTGTCCAGTAAGGAGCATGCAGCATGTCCCTGTTCCCCTCTTGAGAGGCCTTGTGGTTTAGGGCACATACCCATAGGTATCCAAGGGCAGAAAGAGGCTGGTTAGGCTTCCCTGGTCTGGCTGTGTTCAAGCTCTGGCCATCACCAGCTGAGTTGGAGTGACATGAACTACACTGAGGATGTCTTGCTGCAATACCCTAACTGAGAGAGGGCAGTCATTGTAAGTAGCCTTCAGATCTATGGTCTCCTGGTCCACAGGCACCCGTCCTCATCCAGGAGGGACTCAAGGCTGATTCTTGGTTGGCTTCCTCCCTATTTCCTTGAGTAGCAACTTCCAGA
Organism: Smutsia gigantea; assembly: GCA_032199065.1. Taxonomy (NCBI): domain Eukaryota; kingdom Metazoa; phylum Chordata; class Mammalia; order Pholidota; family Manidae; genus Smutsia; species Smutsia gigantea. The sequence continues at coordinate 417,831 of JAVSCE010009484.1, read as the reverse complement.
AAGTGCCTAGAGCAAAACATCGTCTGGAGGCAGCCTGGTGTGGTAGAAATAGCACTGACCTATAATTCAGAAGGACTGAGTTTTTGTCCAAACCCTCGCACTTACTGTCTGTCTCACCCGGGGAGTTGATGGCCTCAGTCAGTAGCCCTGCACCATGAGGTTGGGTGCCTTGCTCTTTGGAAAAGACTGAAGTCTAGACCTGAATGAGAAAGGGCCCCTGGGCCTGGAACCGCAAGGTCTCTCTGGCTCTGTTTACAGCCTGTGGGAAGAAATGGCCCGGTTCCTGACTTAACACTGCCAGGCACCTGCCCAGCTTGATCCAGAAAATGTGAGTCAGTTTCTCAGCCTCACTGCTACCCTGGTACAAAGCTGTGTTCTTGGGGAACTCTGCATTTTCTAGAGGGACAGGGAGAGCCAGCAGAGATCCTCAGGGCCAGGGTAGAGTGGAGGCCAATAGGTCCCAGAGGCGGGGCTCAATGTGGAGGTTCCTGGGCCTGTCCCTCCCAGGGAGAGGAAGATAGGGGGGAACTAGCCCTTCTTACACAGGATTGGGCTTTCCTTCTGCCTTCTGTGCATCTCCAGGTTGTTGTTCTCAATGACTGTTGTGCTCTGGTCTCCACGCCGGCCATGGTTCTGTATGATCCAGGTGGCAAGTCAATGGGCTCTGCTTCCCCTCAGGGAAACAGCAGCGTGTGGGCAGGGGCACACGGGCACTGGGCCTTATGGAGAAAAGACATGTTGACTCAAGGCCATACCCCTCAAGTACAGGAACATCTTCTTATCATTTCTGCAGGCGTGCGGTATTTGGATTCCCATTTAATAGGAAGGAAATACATGATAATCCTCAAGGAGGGATGCCCCAGGAATGGTGACAGTGGCAGCCAGCTCATATTATTAGCTGGGCTTTTGGGCTCAACCCCAATAAATGACTTAGACTATATAGAATTAGTTCTAGACCAAATGTGGCTGAGAGATCTCTCAATCCTTTTCTTAACGCCTGAACAAGAATCTGATATTAACGAGCTCTGGATACGTGGGAGGAAGTCACCAAGATGACCAGTTTCATTCAGAAGACTGGGTCCTTGGCTAGCTCATCTATGAAGCTGAATGGATGGAAAGAAAACACAGGCGGTCCCCAGGTCCAGAGAGCCTCAGCCATGCAGGCAGATGAAAGCCCTCCCTGTGAGTGGACCTCAGCTGCCAGTGTCGGGCCCGGAGCTGACAAGACTTGCCAAATGACAAGGGCTCCACCTGCTACAAGCCTGCCTTGGTTGGTGCCCTGGATTCTGAAGCATTCACAGCAATATTCTTCCTTTTCTCCTTTTCTGATGTACGCACAGACAGGAAACTTGAGTTTTGTTCCTCAAATAGTGTTTATAGATATAGATAACTTTTATAGAGCCTGAGCCACAAAGCATTAATCCCCAAGAAGAGGGATGGCCACACTAACCTTCTGTCTGTGGCACTGCTGGTCTGGGGGCCTGACTGAAAGGCCTGGACTGACAGCTTTGTCTCCCTTTGCTTCCAGAGAACTTTCTGACTGCCACCCCTTCTACGGTGGCTTCATCTTTAGTTCCCACCTGTATTCGAAAGTTGAACCGATTTTTGTCCACCTGGACAGTGAGGTCAGAATGGGGCCCCTTCCCCTGCTCAGCCCATCTAGGCAATGGAATGTTCTTGGGGCATTTGGAAGGTGTGGAGGGCCTTGCTTTCCTCCCATATAAGTGACAGTGGGGGAAGGATGGAGAAATTGGGGCAAAGAGGGCATGTGGGATTGGAGTCCTGGGTACGAAGGCAAAGGATTGTTGAGGGTTTATAGGAGTGAGAAATCAAGACTTGGAAGCTTTCAGATAGGCAGAGCTTGTCTTCCAGATCACTGATGTGAACACCCACCCATGCCAGCTCACTGTGGACAGGTTGGAGCAAGCCTGCTTGAGGCTAGACTTAATGTAAGGAGGGAACCATGTCTTCAGGGTGGTTGAAAGGGGCTGAGTATTGAGACTCTGGTAGGACTTGTTCACCAAGACTGTATGGGCTCCTTCTTCAGAAGAGGCAATGTCCTGGGGGCATGTCCCCCTGCAAGCACCGAGCCCTGTCTCTGGCAGCCCCTGGACCTCTTTCCTGCTCCCCCCTGGGGGTAGTATGATAGTTGTTACTTCCAGATCCCACCTAAGCTCTGATGGGATGTCCTGACCTGATCCTTGGCTGAACTTGAGGTTATGTTTGGTGCTTCTTAGGGGAAAACGGTCAGAGGACTCATGCTAATAAATCCTCAGAGTCCTCTGGAGACATCCACTCCTGAGACTCACTGAATGAATACCTGGGATTTGCCAAGAGGAATGAATTCCCCCTGAGGCTAGATGAAGCCCTTGAAACGGACTCCCACTGCTCATGGTCTAGAAGTCAGAATCAGAAATAACGTGCCCTACCCACTCATGCCGCACAGCGAACTTCTCAAAGTTACGTGTGACCAACTGGAGTTGAAATGAAGGAAATGCATCCACATGCTTACCACTTCAACCAAACTTTTTTTGCCATTTCCCTTCTGACTTTTGCCTATGTACAGACGTCTGCCTCCAAAACAATCATACCAAGTTTTGCTGCCTTTCCATTTCTTGTAGCATAAGCACTTTCTCCTGTAATCCATTTCCCAAACTATTTGGCCTGAGATGTCAAGACAGACTCTCAGACCTGTGTGTCCCTATGGAACCTCCCATTCCTGAAAACATGTTAATATCATTTTTCTCTGGAATCCTGAAATAGCCCAATTAGTTAGGATAGATAATCTTCCATTTTTCTAGAAGACACATACCTATTCAAACTTCATAACTAATCCAGACCAATTAATGGCAGAGCATGAGGACAAAAGGAAGAATGCTGAAAGTTACGGGCTGCAATTTTGACAAAACTATATTCCAATCTCAGCTCTAACACCTGCTGGTCGACAGAATCAACTTTCTAGCCGAGAAATTTAGTTTCTTCATCTGGGAAATGGAGATAAAAACACTGCTTCAGAGGGCTGTTGGGAGAATAAACAAGATGATGTATATAAGCACTTAGAGCACTTAATGCCACTATTCCATTCAGACCCCGGGTGGGAGCTCCTCACTATACTAGGTGCCACCCCGTCCCATCCCACTGGTCTCTGCTTGACTGCTGAAGGGTTATGGAAGATGTTCTCATGCATGTCTTTTGGGTTGTATTCCTTTCTGGTACCCCCAAGCCAGGTGTAAAGGTGCCTCTGGTATACCACCCTATTCTACCTCACCGTGCCCCCTGGAATGGTTGGATGGGCTGCTGGGGCAGTAGGAGTATCTGATGTGTGTATAGAGAAGACCATGAAAGGAAGTGAGTTAAGATAGAGAGAACCTAGATATTGTTTTCCCTCTTTCACCCAACCTGCAGGTACAACCTACATGTGATTATAGATGAGATTTACATGCTGTCTGTATTTGATGAATCCATCACATTCCACAGTGTCCTGAGCGTGGAAAGGTGAGTTGGTCTCACCTGGAGTTGGGAATGAGAGCCATGAGGCTCCTGCTCATGTGCCATAAAGTTAATTGGATGTGTGCTGGGAACTAAGTACCATCGGAAGTGTAAAAATGAGCAAAGCATCATCTTTCCTCCCAACTGTCTTCACTAAATGCCATTTTGCGCACTAGGTAACTTGAGGGCAGGGTATAAAGTGCACTGTCCAAAGTCAAGATAAAACTCTACCAAAGGTCAAGGTAGGAGCTTCTTGACAAGCACAGGGAAGGAACAGAAAGAGGGCAGAACTTTAAGGGTAGTATTTTGTCTGAGAATAGATCCCAGCAGCTAAAGCACAAGAAGGGCTTGCCTGACAGAAGGAACAGCTTCAAAGGTGGGGCAGTAAAACACAGGTGAGCACATTTTAGAGACAGTGGGTGCCCTACACGTGTGAAGACCCAACTGCCAAGAAGGTGGCTTTGGACCAGCTACAGGAAGTCCATGAGCCATGGTGAGGGGCCCAGACTGCATTCAGTGGACACTTAGGAATTATCCCATCCAGTTCCCCCAGGATGTCTTTGGTTGACTTCCTGGCTTAACTGGGGCAACTGTTTCTTAAACTTTGGTTCCTTTAGGCCCTTCTGTCAAAGAAGGGACCTCAAGTCCCTTTTCCTCTTTTCCCCTCACAGACCCAAAGTTTTCATCCTTCAGTGTTTCTCCATAACCTTGACTGTATTGTCTCTGCTCCAGTTTGCCTGACCCCAGCAGGACCCATGCGATCTGGGCACCAGCAAGGTGTACCCAGCTGCTTATCCCTGGGTCGGGGGGCAAGGGGAGCAGGAGCAGAGGGCAGATGAATGAGGCATTCCCTCCCCTACTTCTCTTCCTCTAGGATTTTGGCATCTCTGGCTTCCACTCTGGAGCTCTGCACACCCAAAACAAGGAGGCGGCCTCTGCTGTGCACTCTTTTGGCTACCTCCATGGCATCTCAGGCATCACCAGCACAAGCTGTGTCAGCTGCTCCAGGACAGAGGGACTGAGCCCCATCCCAGGCTGGCTTCTGGGCCAGACCTCAGCCATGGGGAATGCCTGGGTCTGCCTGGACCTCTGACGTGCCCCAAATACACTGAAACTCTGTCCACTGTCTCAGGTTTGATGATGGCAAGACCGGAAGTTTGAAGGATGGCAGGATGCAGCTCAAATGGTGCAGTAGGGCGTAGATGGAAGATGGAGGTGCCGGTTTAAAGGAGGCTGGGTTTTCATTTCTAGCTGTCTGGTAGCTCATGCTCTGCCTGGAAAGGGAATGGTTAATTGTATTCTAAGACTTGAAAGTGGGAACTGCAGAAATCTGTCTTTATGTGAAGGTCAGTTTTTCCTCCCTAATGTCCTGCTTCCTTCAGACAGAGATTAACGAAATGCCCTGATTCCTTGAATATCACTTGACTTCATCTTCCAAGGTGGTCAAAAGAGAGCTGCCATTTGGGCCATTTGGTGTGGCTACATCTGTGGTAACTGGATTTACCTTTCCCCATGGATCTTAAGTGAATGCTGGCTTCAGAGGGAACGTCCCCCCTAGAATACCATGGCCCAAACTTAGAGAGAGCCCCCTTTCTTAAATACCCCATAATAGAGCAGATGTCAGTCTAGAGGATTTAAATTAAAAGTTGGGATATAATTAAACTAGGATATAATGTAATCAGATAATCTGATTTAGAAAACAGTTTGCTTTCAGCTTTGGGTGGAGAAAGGGTTGATAGGAGAGATCTAACTGAATGTTACCAGGCCCTTTGATAATTGGCAGAATCCAGACTCCCAGCCTCTTGAACACAGGTTCTTAACATTGGGTGCATGTGGTAATTACCTGATGTATGGACTCTATTCCCAAAGATTCTGATTTAGCTGATCTGGAGATCTACCCAGGCATCAGGACTTAAAAGCTCCCCAGGTGGTAGTAATGGGCTGCCAACGATGAGAAAAATTGAACTAAGATCATCCCTAAGCAGGTCTAGGTTCTTCAGAGTCCACTGTGTGAGACTCTAAGGCTAAAGGTAAGGGGAGCTGTGCGGACTCACTGCTGGCCCAGTTGACAACACTGGCCACTCCCCTCAGGGAGTAGGGGATACCCTGAGTTCTTGCCTCAGGGATGTACTGGACTATTAACAAGCCCGATGTCTCCACCAGAGCCATAGTTACGAAGTGGGTGTGTTGGGTACAGATGCTATCAATTTAAATATCATAGTCAGTCTTGGATAGAGATAGCTGGGATGAAGCCCAGGTAGGGAGTATTTGGTAAGGAATTCTCTAGCAAATCTCTGCTACAAGATCTGACAGCCATCTTTCCCCACTCATCCAGAATGGACTGACAAAGTGTACCTGCCCACTGATCGCTCTCGGCTGCAGGCAGCTCACAAGTACATTACTAACAAGTTGAAGGCATGGAAGATCCCCTTTCTCAGTTGTGGCTCTGGCTTCTATATTTGGATCAACTTGAAAAAGGTGAGCTTGGGAGTGAATGCAGGTGTTCTTGGACAGAGCAGCCTGATCACGCGTGAGCTCAGCTCTACCCCTCTGCCCCCGAGGATCTGGACCCACGCCCATTGGAGGAGGAGCTGCTCCTTCACCGTGGCCTCTTGAACAACAAGCTGATGTTGTCCCGTGGTAAGTCTTACCTGGGTAAGAAGCCTGGCTGGTTCCACCTCATCTTTGCAGTTAAGCCCCCACCAGCTAAAACTCAGTGGTGCTGACCTCCCAATCCTGGTGTTCTTCAGAGATGCCCCATCAACTCCTCCATAACCCAATACCCAAGCTTTCCTTCACTCTCATATCTTTCAAGCTCCTTTGCAAAAAGGATCTGGTAGGTGCTTGAGGTGTATCACACCTTTGGGTGTCTGTTCTGTGCCTGCCGTTGAGCGGACCACTGGAACTATAAGTTAAGTAGAACTCTGCCTTGTGGAGCTTGCAGTCTAGTGGGTGAGGTGGACAGATGACCACAGAAGTCCTTGTGTGTTATACCGTAGAGCTCAGATCCTCCTCTGAAGGTTACAGGAACAAGACATTGATTTTAACAACTATCTGTGCATCTCACCACATGCCAGACTCTGTTCTATCTGCTAGGAATATAACAGTGAATGAGAGAACATTTATATCACAGAAATATCTTTTGGGCTAATGTGGAGATAGAGTGAAGGGACATTAGATACAGATAGAAAACTTGAGGCCAAGGCCGTAAACCAGGTTGCAGAGACATGAAGGTGCCTGGAGGCAAGGTGCTGTGATAATGAAGCTTTAAAAAAGCCATTGGGGATGTGGCAATTAGACTTGGAAATCCATCCCAGACAAGGGAGGTCTGAAGTTCAGCATCCCTGAATGGAGGCTCGGTGGGGGTCTCTCAGGATCTGGGTATGTCTGAGGCTGGCCTGCAGACCCACTAAGTCTATTTCTCTCTTTTCCCGCTTGGGCCCTTTATCCATGGATCGGTTCTTTCATGCGCTAGCAGAGCCCAAGCAGGATTTGATCGTAAAGCAAGTGGGAGATGCAAACAGAGAGGAAGTGATCTGCCTCCCAACCAGCTGCTCCAGCCAGTCATGCCCAGAGAGTCCCTGACATCAGCCTCTGGTCCAGAAGTTGAGGACTGATCTGGTGCTATAGCTGAACAAACAGTGGGCTCCTCCGTGAATGGGCTCATCTGACCTAGCCAGCAACCTCCTAAGCTGAGCATCTGCCGACCTTACCATGAGTGACCAAGTGGCAGGCTGGAGGTATAATTCCAGCTGCTCCTGCTTCCAAATACGAGTTCTCCCCATTCTTGCTTTTTCAGAAGGCTTTTAAAATGAATCTCTGGTGACAAGCCTGGGGTCTTCCATTTTTTCTTTGTAGTGTTTTCAGCTGTTCAAATCATAACACCTGTGTTTTCCTGAAAAGCTATTGCATATCTGAGCTTTAGCCTGAGCACTGATGCTGTAAAATGGGCAGAGAAGGGACCATACCATTCTATAGATAATGGGGAGCTTTTGGCACTAATTAATGGCTTTGGTCAGTCACGTAGGTTTGTCACCATCTTCCCTCTCTTGGTTTAAGGTTTGGTGGTGGTTCTTGTTCTTCAATGACAATCTTTTCTTTTTTCTTCAACAAAAAGTAGCATACCAACAAATCCTGACATTTCAAGGTTTTTTACACCAGACAAGGTTCTGTAGAAACAACTATAGCTAATAAACACAGAAAGGGAATTTATTGTATGAATGAGGTTACATGGGACTAGAAAAGAATGTGAAGATGGGGACTAGAGGTGCTCTTGGGATCCCTGTAATGGGAGCTAATAGACAGTCTCATTAGGGCATTGTCCTGGGATGGAAGGCATGGTGACTTCATGGAAAGGATAGGCTGTTTCTGTCTTCTGTTCCACTCAATACCTGGACAATTGAGTGGGGAAAATTTAATATTCTTATCCATGAGCATGTGAATCTCCCTCCATTTCTTTAGGTTTTTAATTTCTCTTGGCAAGGTCATTGTAGCTTTTAGTGTACAGGTCTCTCACATTTTGTTAATCACTATATTATGTTTTCATGTTTTAAATATATTATTATTTTCTAATTGTTTGTTGCTAGTATTTTGAAACGACTGATTTTTGCATCTTGTATCTCTCTAGAACTTGGAAGGCCCTGAGATGTTTACCCTTTTTGGAAACTAACAGGTTTCCTGGGTGCTGGCAGAAGGCATGAGAATCTGGGTCAGAGACGAAGGACAGCTCATCGCTCAGAGCAGTAGCAGTGATCAGAGTGTCAGCTTTGGCTCCCCAAACCCTGAGCACTGTAAGGTAACATGAAGAGGCCTGACTGATACCTGCATGTGCAGCGGGCTTTGTTGCAGGAGAGGAAAACAGGCTTAAGACCTGATTCTTTTATAATGAACAGTAAGCCCGCCTAAACTTTGGCCCTGAGGGAGACGTTATCTTTATTAAACTGAGCAGCAAACAAATCTACCTTTGCTCTGAAGGAAGACACTATTGCTCTCATCCAAGGCTACTTGCTATACACACATAACATCAAAAATAGCCTAGAAAAAGACAGTCAATGTCCCTGCCTGCCAGACAGGCAGATGCGTGAGAGGCCCAGGAAGAATCATCCCCTGATGATATCCTGTGACCTTGCTAAATTCACTTACTAGTCCAAGTAGTTTTCTTCAGGAATTTGAATTTTCTGTGTTGCCAATGTACATGATCATGAAAGGAGACGATTTTCTTTCTTCCTTTTCAATATTTGTCTATTTTTCTGTTTTAATTGCATTGCCTAGGACCTCCAGTACAATGTTAAATGTAGTGAGAAGAGGACATTCATGCCTTGTTCTCAAACTTAGGATTGAGTTCAGTCTCTTACTCTTCAGTATAATATTCCTGTATGTATTTTGATACTGCCTTTACTGAATAGAAGAGTTTCTTTCAATTCCTACTTTGCTGAGAATTTTACCATGAATAGGGGTTCAATTTTTGTCAAACGCTTTTTACCTGTAACTTTAGAGATGATATAATTATCTTTTAATTATTTATATGGTAAGTTATATTGATTTTTTTTAAAAAAGTTAAACCAACATCAGATTCCTGGAATAAGCCCCATATAGTCATATGTATCATCCTTTTATATATCGTTGGATTTTGGTCTGATATTAAGAACTTTACATCTATTTTCATGGGGGATATTGTGCTATGATTCTCTTTTTTTGTAATGCATTGTTGGTTTTGGTAATAACTTATAAATGTTTTAGGAAGTGTTCCCAAAATTTTCTGAAAGTTTGTCTCAAATTGATTTTTTTAAAAAAAGAGTCTGGCAACATTCACTTGTAAAGTCATCTGTACCTGGAGTTTTCTTTGTGGGAAGGTTTTAGTCAGGAATTCAATTTATGTAACAGATAGAGAGCTATTCACATTTTCTATTTCAGTGTTGGGAATTTGTGTTTTTCAAGAAACTCTGTCAATTTCATCTAAGTTTAATTATCTTTTTAATATCTGTTGGACCTATAGTGTTATCTCCTTGTTTCCCTGATATTTAATGAGCTTTTTGATCAGTTAGTCTGAATGTTTGTCAAGTATATTGATCTTTTTAAAGAACCAACTTTTGGTTCCATTGATTTTTCTCTATTGTTTTCTGTTTCATTTCCACTCTTTATTTCCTTTAATTTACTTTGGGTTTAATTTGCTCTTTTTCTAGCTTCTCAATGTGGAAGCTTAGATCAATGGTTTTAAGCTGTTTTTTTTTTCTCCAAATATAAGCATTTAAAAACTATTGATTTCTCTCCAAGCATTGCTTTAGCTATACATAATTTTGATATGCTGGTTTCTATGGTCAATTTTCTCATTTCCCTTGCAATTTATTTTTTAATCTATGATTTATTTAATATAAGTTCTTGGTTTCCAAATATCTGGCGTTGTTCAGCTATCTTTGTTAATGATTCTACTTTAATTACATTGTGAGTAGAAAACATAGACTATGTTCAGTCCCTTGGGGGTTACTGAGACTTGTTTATGGCCAGTATATAGTCCATCTTGCTCAATGTTTCATGTGCACTTGAAAAGAAGTATATTCTGCAGTTATTGGGTATGTTGTTTTATAAATGTTAATTAGGTTAAATTGTTTTATAACGTTTAAATCTTCCGATCCTTACTGTCATTCTGTCCCTTCTATTAAGAGAGAGGTCCTAAAATTTCTGGCTACAATTGTTGATTTGTCTATTTTTTTGCCCTTTTGGTCTGTCACTTTCTGCTTCATGTATTTTGAAGTTTTGTCATTAGGGATATAAACCTTGAAAATTGTCATCCTGAAGGATTGATGATTTTACTATAAAATGCCATTTTAATCTTTGGTAATTCTTTTGTTTTGAAGTCTACTACATCAGAGTTATGAAGGCCTCAGTTAATGATTATTTGTTTTGTGTGAAAATACACATAACATAAAATTTACCATCTTAACCATTTTTAAGTGTATATATAGTTCGGTGATATATTTTTTTTTGTATTTAAAAAAATTTTTTTAAATAATTTATTTTGGATCATTAATCTACAATTACATGTGCAATATTATGGTAATTAAACTACCCGCTTCATCAGGTCTCCCCCACCAACCCCATTACAGTCACTGTCCATCAGCATAGTGAGATGCTATAGAATCACTACTTGTCTTCTCTGAGTTGTACAGCCCTCCCCGTGCCCCCCCAACATTACATCTGCTAATCGTAATGCCCCTTTTTCCCTCTTATCCCTCCCTTCCCGCCCATTTTCCCCAGTCCCTTTCCCTTTGGTAACTATTAGTCCGTTCTTGGGTTCTGTGAGTCTGTGGCTGTTTTGTTCTTCAGTTTTTTTCTTTGTTCTTATACTCCCCATATGAGTGAAATCATTTGATACTTGTCTTTTTCGGCTTGGCTTATTTCCCTGAGCATAATGCCCTAGTTCGGTGATATTAAATACATTCACACTGTTGTCAGCCATCACCACTATCCATCCCCATAACTCTTCATCTTATAAAACTGAAAATCTATGCCTATTAAACAAAAATTCCCCATTATCCTCCAGCCCCTGGTAACCACCATTCTACTTTTGTCTCTATGATTTGGACCACTCTAAGTACCTCAAATGTGGACTCATGCACTATTTCCTTTTATGACTGGCTTATTTCACTCAGCAGGATGTCCTCAAGGTTCACCCATGTTTTAGCATGTGTCAGAAATTCCAGCCTTTTTAAGGCTTAATAATATTGCATTGCATGTATATGCAACATTTTGCTTATCCATTTGTACCTCAGTGGACAATTAAGTTGCTTCCACATTATTAACTATTATGAATTATGTTGTTATGAACATGGGTGTACAAATATCTCTTCAAGACCCTGCTTTTAATTCTTTTGGGACTGTACTCAGAAGTGGAATTGCTGGATCATATGGAAGAAAATTCTATTTTTAATTTTTTGAGGAACTTCCATCTTGTTTTGCATAGTGGCTATACCTTTTTACATTCCCATCAACAGTGCACAAGGGTTCCAATTTCTCCACATCCTTGCCAACATTTGTTTTCTGGTTTTGGATAATAGCCATCCTCTTATGATTATTTGCATGGGATACTTTTTCCACTTTTACTTTTAACCATTTGTCTTTTTATTAACATGTCTCTTGCAAACACCATATGCTTGAATCTTGCTGTTTTATCCAATTTCATTAAATTGGTCCTTAGTCATTACATTTAATGCAATAACTATTGATATGGTTGGATTTAAGTCAACTATCTTGTTGTCTTCTATTTGTGCCATATGCTCTCTGTTCATTTTTTTCCTTCCTGCCTGTTCCTTCAGATTAAACAAGCATATTTAGTACCACATTTTGCTGCTTTTTTCTTCGCTTCTTAGTTTTACCTTTTTATTTTTTAGAAAATTGTTTCTTTAGGAATTACAATATATATGTGCAGTGCCCTCAGTGAGCAGTCCACAGTCCTTATTATAGTTTATTTACAAAGATTCATGAGCTGACGCCTGCTTATATTTCCAGGCTTTCTCCCAAACCCTGCAAGTTCCAGTGGTATTAGATTTGTTGCTGTTCATTTATGTTCTACACTGATTCTAACCTTCAAGGCCCAATCGAATGCTTCCTTCTGTTTCTAACACCCAACCCTCTACCTAGCTAACTAGGACTTATCCTTTAGAAATCAACCATCACTTTCTTAGTATTCAGGGTGAATGTGTGTATGTGTGCGTAAAGCCTTTCCTACGCGGGGCAATGCATGTATTTGTGGAGGAGGGGTTAAATTTCCCTGCTGCATGCTTCCATGGCCCCCAGTAATCCTTTTCTTAATAGTCATCACATTTGTATGTCCACCTTCACAATCAACCATGCAGGCCCATTATTTTGTTCATCACTATATCCCAGCACTTTGCAAGGATCTAGCACAAGATACATTCAACAAGACTGATTATCGGAATTAAATAGAATGACATGACTTAAATGGAGGGAGCTGGCTTATTTTACAGAAAGTAACACCGAGTTCCAAAAAAGTCATGAGAGCCATTCAAGGTCACAATGTTAGGGGCAAGGGCCAAGTGAAGGCAGGAAGTGGAGCGGTCAGGGGACAGCCAAGTTTCTCCACCGTATTTGTACTGTGGGTTCCTACTTAGGTCTTTTCATGGAGAAAGGAGACTGTTCCTATTCAGGGCTCTGGGAGCGCCTGGGGCTCCCTTCCGAAACCCCAGAGCGTGTAGGGTCCATGGCCTAGTTCAACCAGTGCTCGGTAGAAGGAAAGGAGGAGAAATTACAGACTGCAGTGAACAACTCCTATAGGGGAAGGATGTTTTAATGATGCCCTCGCCTTAATCCAGAAACATTTTTCCATGGGCCACAACCAGACATATATTTGCCAAGTAACCTCTGTAACTTTAACTGCCTCAAATTCCGGAAACTAAGGTCGGGCAGCCGAGGGAGGCGCCCCCACGTGCCCGGGAGGGGCGGGGAGGCTGGAAGGCCGCCCAGGGCGCGGGTCGGGAGTCGGCGGCCCGCCCCTTCCTCGCGGAGGTCCCGGCCCCGGGCGCCTTCCGCCTGTCGCTTCTCCCGGGCTGGCCGGCCACTGGCGGGGGACGGCGCAGGGGGAGGGCGGGGGAGGCCCGGGGCGACGGCGTGTGCGCCCTCTAACGCGCAGGCCACCCCGGGCGGCGACCTGAGCCCGGGAGGCCGGGACGGGCGGGCTTCGAGTCCGGGGGCCGCGACAGGTCCCACGGCCGTCCGCCCCCGGGCACTGCCTCACGGAGGGAAGGCCACCGCGCGGCCCCCACGCGCCCCTCCGGCTCGGCCAGGTAGGCGGGAAGCCCCGCTCGGCAGAGGAAGGCGTCCCCGGGGCCCCTTTGTGCGCAGGCGCGAGGATCCCCTGCCCTCCCGTCCGGAAGCCCTGCGCGCCCACCGACACTCTCCGCCCCGGCAGCCCGGCGCGGCCTCTCCCTCGGTCTCCCCGGGGCCCGGGCGCCCTTCCAGCCGCGGGACCCGCCGGCCCTGCGAGCTCTCGGGCCCGAGGGCGCACGGTCGGGCGGTGGGCTCGGCGCCGCCACCTGCCCCGGGCTTCCGCCGCGCCGCCCCCCGCGGGCCCGGGTGACGGCGGGTCTGCCTGTGCAGAGCCCCGCCAACTCGGGGTGCACCCCACGGAAGACTTCGGAGAACAGAAGTTAACAGCGGGGCCCCCTGGGTTTCTGGGCAGCCGGCCGTCACCCTTTATTTGGCGCGTGGGGCCCGTTTCTCAGGAGGAGGTGTGCTGTACTCACATTTTCCTGAACTGTGGCTGTGAGCCAGGATTTGTTGCGAGTGCTTTTATCTACATTATGTCCTCACTGCCACCCAATGAGTAGTTAAGGTAATATCCACTGTGCAGATGAGGAAACTCGCTTACAAAGTAGAGGAGCGCATATTCGCCGGCAGGATGAGGCCGTCCTTTCCTGGCGCCCATGCTCCCCTCCGTCCTGAGTGAAGACCGGCTCCTGGAGCTCTGCCTGCGATGCCTGCAGTTATGGAGACCGCCACTCTTCCTCTTCTCAGTTCCCACCCATCATCTGCTCCAGACCACCAAATAATTTCATGCTGCCCTCTACCCTTGTTTACACCAGTCACCACCAGACCCCAGGGACTCCATGCTGTTCCTTCTTTAAGTCGGACATTTTTAACCTGGCTTTTTAAATTGAGGTCAGCAGGAATGGAAAAAGAAGGTTGGTCATCCTTAGGCTGCAGAATGAAAAACTACCACAAAAGTGAAACAAGTTGATAAGCTATATACATGGTGTAACAGTACAACCCCTGGTACCGAACAGATCCTTAGCAGGACTGAACTTGCCGAAGCCAGTGCACACATGGGTATGATTAACAAGGTACACAGGAAAGGGTGAGTGTGTAAGCTTAAGGGGGAGGCAGATAGAGAAGAGGGAGACAGAGAAGACTCCCAATTCATTTTTGATGCTATGGAAGGCCCTTGAACAGGCATTGAGTGCTTTTGTCTTTTTGCAGATGTTACCCCTCCCTCTGAAGGAATCCAAGGTACCTACTACCTGTCTGGGGCCAGCCTCCACACAGGATCTGGACAGTAACCATGGTGATGGTCTGGAAAGGGAATGCTCCAGAAGACCAGCCCAGAAGCGGCCAGAGGTCTATGGAGTGGGTGATCCCCTTGCCATGTTCTCCTCTGACAGCCCCCACCTGTCCTCTAGAGGAAGAACCATCAAGTGGTTCTGGGACTCAGCAGAGGAGGGCTACAGGACCTGCCACAAGGATGAGTATGATGAGGACAAGAACCCCAGTGTGAGTGAAGCTCCCCTCCGCTGTGGCACCCGAAGAAGATCATAGGGCGGGACACTGTGACCCAGCTTGCTCTTGTCAGCCTGGAGTTATGGTCCTTTGACCTTGAGGCTTCTGATGCAGCTCAGAGAGGCCCCAGGTTATTGCCTGTATCAGAAAATGGCCCATTTATAATTAAGGGGACGCTGATTTGTGAAGGAGGAAGTCAAGAACCATGGGATGTTCTTATATGGATTCTGACCCACTGCCCATCAACTATACAACCTTAGAGCTGGGACAGAACTAGGGTTCAGGTTGCAACTGTTTCACTTATGGGTTATATATCCGTGAGTTAATTACTTACCGTCTTTGAACCTCATTTCATCTCTAAAAGGAGATAATGATACCCGTTCTATAGAATAGTCACAATTAAATGAGATCAGGTGTGTAAGATTATTAGTACAGCGCCTCCACATAGAGCATTCAGGAACAGGTAGCTGCTATTGCCTGTCCCGATTTTAAGATCTCACCCTCAGCAGGCAGAGATGTCTCATGAATAACCCTTTGATAACCTTTATTTGTTGAGCACCTGATCAGGTGCCAGGCATTGTTCTAAAGGCCGTAGTCACAGCAATGAGCAAAAACAAAGTTCCTGTCCTTACGGAATTTATGTCGTAATAGAGAAGACAGTGAACAGACCAAAAAAACCACATAATGTGGGGTGATACGTGCTTTCGAGAAAAATAAAGCAGGGTAAAGAGGAAAAAGGATGAAGTAGCCTGGGATATTGCTGTTTTATGTAAGGTGGTCACAGCAGGCCTTTCATAAGGGGACAGCTGAGTGGAGACTTGAAAAAAGTGATGGACTGTATTAGTTATCTATTGCTGTGTGGCAAATTACCTCAACTCTTAGCAGCTTAAAAATAAGCATTACAATTTTTGGGGTCCAGGTTGTGGGTAGGTGCCTCAGACTCAAAATCTACTGTGAAGTTGCAGCGAGGCAGGGTTGTGGTCTCATCTGAAGGCTTGACTTGGTAGGGGGACAGGAGAGCGGATCTGCTCCCAAGTTCACTCACATGGTTGCTGGCAGGCCTCAGTCCCTCCCCACAGGGGCTTCTCTGTAACTGCCTCATTTCATATCAGCTGGCTTCCCTCAGGGCTCTTGATCCAAGAGAGGGCAAGAGGTCATGAGTACCTAGTCTGAAGTCACAGACTATAGCCTAATCTTGGAAGTGACACTTCTGCACACTGTATTCACAAGTAGCGGGTCACTACATCCAGCCCACACTCAAGACGAAGGGATTCCACAGAATGTGAATATCGGGAGCTGGGGATCGCTGGGAGACCTGAGAGGCTGCCCATCACAGGGAGCCCTCTGGATGTCAGGGGGGAAATGCTCCAGACAGAGGGAACAGCCAGCGCAAAGGCCCCAGGTAGAGCTGTGCTTAATGAGCTCAAGGACAACACGGGGACCCCTGTGGCTGGAGCAAAGCGATACCAGCAGGAGATGAGATCAAAAAGGTGATGGGTGGGGATGGTAATAGATCCTGCAGGCCCTCATAGGACGTGTTAAGGTTTGTGATTTTAGTAAAGTGTTCAGAGAAGTAGTGATGTGATCTGATTGTGGTTTTAGAAAGGTGACTTGAGCTTGGACCACTGTATGGAGATTAGACCTGCAGGGTGAGAGAGTAGGCAAGAAAAGAAGTAGGGAAGCATAGACATATACAAGAAAGTTGGGTGGCTCAACCAGGGTCTTAGCAGTAGAGGGTGAAAGGCGCTTGAACTGTGCATGTATTTTGAAGGTGTCAATGTCAGGATTTGCAGACAGAAGGCTGGGGGTGGAGGAAGCTACTAGTTTGCCATTGAAGTATGAAAGAGCACTGCCTTTTATTCAAGCTCTATATTTATATCCTCCCTCCTTCCTCATCCCTGCCAATAACTCAGGGGTCAGGAGTTACAGTGCTTGGGTCTCTGGGGACTCAGCAATGGACAGCTTGAGCTGTGTCTTCCCCTCTCCTCCTCTGAGAATAAATGCTGTAGGGGGTGGGATCAGAGTGTTGTGTGATATTCTGTGGGTCACCTTGGGATCATTTCCACCAGCACAGGGGCTCCTCTGATTCTACATTCACCCTTGTTCTTGCCTGAGCACCAATTTACTTTGTACATCCTTTCATCCTAAACACATGCACTGAGTCCTACTAAGCCCCTTGAGAGTTACTGTGGCATCTCAGGCTTGCATCTACCCTGCAGGGACCTCACCATCTAGTGGGGGAGATAAAGCATGTACACCAGTGCCTGTGACTTGGTGGCACAAACTGAGCCGTGCTCTGAAGGGGGACAGATAAAGAGCTTTGGGGTCCAGAAGAGGAAAAGATCTCTTCTAGATGGGGTTTTGGGGAAGGCCTCCTGGAAGAAATGGCACTCAAACATAGCTTTAGAAATGGGAAGATGGGATCAGGGAGCTGGGTGGAGGGCATGGCTGGAACAGAAGCAAAGAAGGGTGGTGGGAAGGGCTGGATTTCAGAGAGCTGCCACTTTGCAGCCCTGGGCTCCTTGGGCCTCTCACTGGCACCTCTCAGCCATGCTCACCCTGCCTCTGTACCTCTGTCTCCAGGGCATCATTAACTTGGGCACCAGTGAAAACAAACTCTGCTTTGACCTTCTGTCCAGGCGGGTAAGTCCCAGCGCACCTCTGGGTAGTACCAGCTGCAAGGGGCTGTCTTTTCTGAAAGCCAGAACCCTTCCCACATAGAGCCTGCTGCTTGCCTTGGCGGTCCTGGCCTGCCCCAGGTTCCCGATCTGCCTTGGAGACAACTTTCTTTGTGACCTTGTGCAAGTCATTTCTCTGCTCTGATCCTGCTTCCTCATTTCATCAGGCTCCTGCCCTAACTTAGTCCCTCCTGCCTGCTGGGTCCCTGCTCCCAGAGGGAAACCTCAGTGATGTGTGGTCCGTATTTAACAAATGGCTGCAGGAGAGAAGGGACCCTGGTTCGTTGCTTTTGCCAATTCCCACAGTGTAAATACTCCCACCATGGCTGATTTCAGGCTGCTGATGCAGTGGCACTCACGGGGTGGTGTCCCCACCATCTGGACACATAGGAGGACATGACCTCAAGAGCATGGATGATAGTAAAATGTAGAAACATCATCAGAAGCAATGATGTTTGAGTTGTTAGGTTTATCACCTTTGTTTTAAGGCAGTTTACTTAATTTTAAGTTTATATAACTTAATTTTTAAAAATGGCTGCTTTTTAACACAGCTTGCAAAATTCCTGAACATTTAATAAGCAGATTTCTTGAGCTGGTGGGAGCCATTGCTAGCAAATCACTGGAAATACCTGATCAGTGCGTCTCCCGAGGCCCCGGAGTCAGCGTGTGGTGTTCTGCAGAGAGCGATGCCTAAGCCAAAGAACATGTCTCCAAAGGTGGTAGATCCAAGCCCCAAGGGGAGAAGAGCATTAGGAGTGGGTTTGAAAGGCCAGTTTTTCCTAAAGCCAGCCCCACCTCTCAGGCAGCTCACCTCCATCCAATAGAAATAAAATGTGAGCCACATATATAACTTAAAATTTTCTATTAAGTCAAAGAAACTGGTAAATTTGTTTTAATAATAAGTTTTATTTAGCCCAATATATCCCAAATAGGACCATTTCAACATATAATCAACATGAAAAAATTAGAGGTATTTTACGTACTTTTTTCCTATCAAATATTTTAAATCTGCTGTGTCTCAGTTCAGACTAGCCGCATTCCAGTTGCTCACCAGCCCCACGTGGCTAGTGGCTTCTGTGTGGGACAGTGCAGCTCTGAGGGATGAAGGGAGGGAAGCTAAAGGCTAGCGTTGTGACTGCTCACCTCTTTCCTTTCGGTCCCACTGTCCAAGGCCCCTGCCTTCACCTGGCATTGAGTGTATGATGTCCTGGCAGTCACTGAGCCAGCATCTAGTCAGCGTAGCAATGGTCTAGAAACTGCCTTGTCTTCCAAGGCGTAGGGTCAGGTGATCCTGCAGGAAGACCCTCCAGAAGCCAGACCACGGCTCAGGTGACAGGGCCTGTTCTGTCACCCTATCGAGAGGCTGAGCAGCATGGTCTCCTACCACTGCTCCACAAACGAACCTCTTTGCTTTCTTAGGTGGCAGTGTTATAGAAAGGGTACTGGACTAGGAGCTGAAAATTCTGGGTTATGTCTCAGCTCTGCCACTTGCTGGCTCTGTGACTTTGGCCGAGTCACCTCATTTTTTGGACCTCATTTTCCTCATCTGCTAAGTGGGCACAAGAATGCTGTCACTCTCCCACTTTTCCCTTGGCTTTGGAGGCCCTGGTGCTATGCGGATTCGGGGGCAGCGTGGGCCTCTCTGTGAGGGCACGTGGCCCTCAGCCCTGCTCTTCCCTCTCTGTCCCTAGCTGAGTCAGAGTGACATGCTGCATGTGGAACCTTCCCTGCTGCAGTACCCTGACTGGAGGGGACATCTGTTGTAAGTAATTGCCATAAGTCAGTGGTTCTCAGCCCTGGGTGGTTTTGCTCCTCAGGGGACATATGACAATGTCTGGAGACACTTTTGGTTGTTATTACTGGGAAGCGGGTGCTACTGGCATTTACTGGGTGCAGATAAGAGGTGCCGCTAAATCTCCTGTGATGCCCAGGATAGCGCCCACAGCAAAGAATTATCCCACCCCGAATGTCAATCGTGGCAGCTTGAGAAAGCCTGCCATAGGCTGACGGCCTAGTCCTGGAGATCTGGTGTTCATGGGGCCTCCAGAAGCATTTGTGGGGAACCAGTGCCTCTGCCAGGCCCATGCTAGCTCAGGAGCTCCCCAGTTTGGTTTCTCTAGGTCTGAGGCAAGGGAAGGGCCTTCAGGTATAGAGTCTTTGTCCCTACTTTCTCAGAGCTTCATGGAAACCAGAGTCAGCTTCGGGTGAGCTGGCTGGGGCCTCTTCCTCCTGCTAAGATGGGAGGTGGGACACAGTTATTAAGCACGTGCAAGTGGCCAGATGCTGTTCTAAGGGCTTAGTGGCCAAGCAAGACTTGATTCCAAAACGCATGTTCTTATAGCATTTAGGGTGGCGGCTTCTGGAGTCAAACCACGGGGCTTGAGTGTGGACTCTGCCTCTTACCAGCAAATGACTTACTTCCTTCAATGCCTCAGTTTCCTTGTCTGTTAAATGGGTATAATACTAGCTATGGGTAATAGAATGGAAGTGTAATATATGGGGTTTAGTGTGATTGTAGTATAATATGATGGGTAATAAAATAGTAGTAGTTGTATCATATTGTGATGAGAATTAAAGGAGTAAAATTCTCCAAATAATGCCTGCATAAATGCTCAATAAATATTAGCAATAATAACTATGATAACAGTTATTGTTATAATAACAGGCTTATTATTATTTAAAAATTTTTACTATTAGCTACATCCACATATAGAATGTTACTTTTGGTGTCCCTAGGTCTGCTGATTTGGTGGGGTGTCCTAGAACTACAGAGAATGAAAGTTTCGATGTTGCTGGTCATGGTGGGGGCAGGAGGGAAGGTGGGTAGCCAGGGGAGCTGCCAGAGGAGCGTTGGGGCAGACTGCGGGTTGGGGGCCCACGGGCAAGCACTACCCACCTGTCTGTTCGATTTCCAGCCTCCGGGAGGAAGTGGCCAGATTCCTCTCTTTCTACTGCAAAAGCCCTGCACCCCTTGAACCAGAGAATGTGAGTAGCCCCTGCCCCTGCTCTCTCCTCTTCTCCCTGCCTCCCCGACTTCTGGCTGGCCAGGGCTAAGGTGGGATTGGGACTTGCCTTTCACTTTGTTTTAATTTGTTTCCAAGTGGATTTAGAAATACCTCTCCTTTTTTTCTCCTTCATCCTATATATTTATAGAGTTTGGGTATAATTTCTGCCCCACTTTGTTCTGTGGTCCCTTTTTACCTCTCACGTATGGGAAAGACCCTCAGAGTAACCAGCTCCCTCTGCCTTCCTTACTTGATCTCAAACAGGGTCCCCATGAATGAGCCATGCTATTAGTCAGGAAGGGCTGTCGGGTGCCTCTGGTTGCCTTGCTGTGACAGACCCCGAAGGGGGCTGAGCTGGGACCTGGCTATGCCATCCTGGATGGAGCCACAGGTCCTTGCTGCCTCCTGGAACAGATTTTCATCTTTGTCCCATGGATGTGTCACCCTCAGGTGGTGGTTCTGAATGGCTGTGCGTCTCTCTTCTCTGCTCTGGCTACGGTGCTGTGTGAGGTGGAGGGTATGTGAAGTATGGCCTGCTCGGCCTTGGGGGTCCCCAGTTGCCTGTCCTCTGGGGCTGCATCAGGGTGCTGTTGGTCTGTTATGGTAACAGACTACTAGACCACAGGGGCTTAAATGAGTAGCTCGAGAAGACACCCAGGAGTCAGCAGTTCCTGGGCAGGTCAGTGATGCCAGGGCTCTGGGCTGCCTGGGATGACCTTGGCCTTTCCTTCATGTTCACTGATGGCTGCTGCATCCTCCTTTGACAGTGAGGCCTAAAGCAGAGAGAAAGGGATGAGGTGCTGTGTTGCCTGGTCTCTTTTTTAGCAGGAGTAGAAAAGGGGCACACTCTTGCTCAGAAAAGCCCCAGCAGAGCTTCCCCACGTCTTACGGGCCAGAACTGACTCACAGACCCACCGCAAACAGTCCCTGGCAAAGGGGACTAAGAACCAAAACAAACTTGTTTCATCCCCCAGGGCCGGGGGAAGGCCCACCTTCCTCAGACTTACTGCTGCTCGTATCTGAAAGATCTGGCGCTGTCTTAGCAAGGAACAACATTGGAATGGCTGCTGAATAGGCAGCCAGTGGTGCCCCCTATGAGCATAGTTATTAAAGCTGGGTTATTAGGTGCCAGGAACAGAGAGAGGCCCACTCATGCTAGCACCACTAATCCTGAGACTGTTAGTAACATTTATTGACCACATACTACGTTCCAGGCACTGGCCGAAGGCTTTTCACATAGTCTGTCATTTAACCCTCACAACACCTCTGTGAGGTGGGTTCTGTGTGATGTGGGTTCTGTGGTTATTCACACTTCACAGGTGAGGAGATTAAGGCACAGGCTGTTAAGTAACTTGTCAAAATCCCAGAGAGAGAGAGCACCAAGGGTTTGAACCACAAAAGGAAGATTCATTACAAGGATATGATAGGCAATTTCCTACCCATTCTAGAACAATGGAGAACGAAATCAGCATCACACTCTCCACCTCCCCTTTAGGTAGGCAGTTTCTACACCCCCTCACACTTTTTTTTAAATGCAGCCTCTCTCTGGACCTTCCTCAGCTCCTCTGCGGCCCACTGTATCTGCTCCCGCTCCACCTCCATATAAACTTTCTGTTCAAGGGCACAACAACTTTGTTTTCATCTTATGAGTGTCTGGATTCTTAGAGCAAAGTCCTGAGGGAGAGAGAGCATGTGATAGGCTTCTGGCCAGCCAGGGGACTGACTCCCTTGGGTCGTCAGTCTTCCTCTGGCCCTGTCCTCCTGGCCAGAGGAGGGAACATGGGGGACAAAGGCTGCCTGTTCCAGGCTGCCAGCGGCGTGGACTGTGCTAAAGGGGCAGTTGGTGGGGGGAGGGCAGCTTGACCTGTGTGTCCTCTTCAGAGCTGGAGGGGTGCCTTTGCCTCTGTCTGTGTTAAAGTAGATCTTGGAGGCCATCTCATCAACTCCCTGCCCAAAGCCAGAGTCCTCTGCATGATATCCCCTTCACACCAAATAGTCTCAGCCTTTTGTTCAAATGCCCTCAGCGAGGGAGAATCCACTCCTCCTGAACACATGCTATCTCTGGGCAGTTCTTTATGTTGTCAGGTGTCGCTCTGCAGCTTCGGCTCACTGTATTCAAGTCTGCTTGCAGAGTGACCCTGCTTCAGAGGGATGCTCTAGGCTTCCATTTCCTCATCAGTAAAGCTAGGATGATAATAGTACCTACTTCGCAGAGTGATTGTGAGGAGCAAATGAGATAAAATGCAAATAAATGTTTTTTTTATTGGGCACACAGTAAGTGCTCAATAAACACTGGCGACAAATCATTAGAAAAGGGACTGATCTCAGTGGATCCGAGCTTTAGAAAGAGTTTGGGAGGTAAGAGAGGGAGGATGCCCCAAATGTTCCCCTCAGGGTGTTTAAGGCTTAGAGAGGTGTGGGGCTAGTAGACAGGGCGACTGGGGCATTCAAGCCACAGGGTGACAGGCCCTGGCCTACTTTGTCCCCAGAGGCTTTCCTGATCCCTGCCCCTTACTATGGAGCCATCACACAGCACGTCTATCTCTATGGCAATGTCCGACTGGTCTATGTCTATTTGGACAGTGAGGTAAGAGTTCTGGGGACCCAGGTAGGACCTGGGCCATCCTGAGCCCAAGACTTTCCTGCATTGGTTTGAGGGTGGATATGGAAAGAAGTCCATGCTGAGGGCTCTGGGGTTACAGCTGAAAGGGGGGAGTGGAGCCTTCTGGGTCCCTAGTTGCCTGTGCCTGGCTTATCCAGGGGCTCCCACATTCCCAGTTCTGAGATCCCTGGGGTCGATGTAGACACCAAGGGCAGCCCAAGGAAGTGATAAAAAATGATGGGGAGAGAGCAGGGCAGATCAGACCTCAACACAGAAGTCCTTGGACTCCAATCAAAAGATGCCTGGGGACTCTTCCTGAAACCTAAGAGTGATGAGGGGTGTACCTGATGGGATGGAATGGGGTAGATGTCAGTGAGAGAGGGGACAACCCCCCTGTGCCTTTCCAGAGCCTGTTCTGAGGAGGCTGGAGATGCTGGGTGGGAGAGGCCAGGTTTGTAAGATGGCTGAATTTGGCTGGTGGTTTCTGTGCATCTTTTTTCAGGTTACTGGGCTGGACACACGCCCCTTCCAGCTCACTGTGGAGAAACTGGAGATGGCCCTGCAAGGAGCCAATTCTGAGGTCTGGGGATCAAAGCAAAGCCAAGGGTAGGAGTGGGTGGGTCTAAGCAGGGCGTGGACTTCCTGTAGCTGGTCTCTCCGGCAAGTGGGGTTAGCCCTCTGTGATGGGGGTGGGGTATAGGGTTATAGCATGGAACCATTCTGAGGGTCACTCGGGAGCTGCCCACCGAGGGTCTTCCCACTAGGGAGAGACTGAGACCTCGCTGTGCAAGGGATCAATTAGGGACCCCACCCCTCGATTCTGATTCATCAGGTCAAGTGTAAAGTTTAGGAGTCTAGTTTAACAATCTCCCTGGTGGTGTGGGAAGGTGGTCCTCCCTCACCTTGAGGGGATCTGAGCCTCCTGAGGAAAGGCGGAGATCAGCAGTACTCCAGCGGGTCCTTTCCAGTCTACTTTTCAAAAATCTGTCAACCTGATTTTTTTTACCATGCTCATTTAAGCTGTACATGCCCACTGTAGGGATTTTAAAAGTACAAAATCCCCACCCGTAATTCTACCTACAAAGGCAACCTTTCCGGGTGTTTGGACCTAATTCCCCCTGGGTTTTGTTCTGTGAGTTACTTTATTTTGTAGTTGACGTGGTACTGCAGATGTGATTCTCTGCCTTGTTTGTGTCGTGCTGGGTTCGTGTCCCAGTTCCCTGGGAGCCCGCTTGGTGGCCGGCCCCATTCAGTGGGACTGTGGGAGGAACTGAGGTTCTCCTACCCCACCAATGGTTTCAGGGTGTGAAGGTCAGAGGCCTCATCCTCATCAACCCCCAGAACCCGCTGGGTGACATCTACTCCCCAGGAGAGCTGCTGGACTACCTGGAATTTGCCAAGAGGTGAGGCACCCCACACTCCCTAGACAGAGCTACGAGAAGGTCAGGGTTCTGACGCAGGCCCTTCTGACTGCTTCTGCCTGCTCTGGCCCCTGCCCTGCGGTGAGGTGGGGGTGAGGGTTTGGGGAAGGCCAGGGCCCTCTCTCCCCCTCTTTTCATAACAACAGCTACTGTTCAGTGTACACTCTGGGGGCGGGCTCAGCGCTTCACGGGCTGTATCTCACATAAGCCTCCCAACACCCCAGTGAGGTCGAGATAGTTATTATCCCCAGTTTACTGAGCCTCAGAGTGAGGGCTGGAGCCAGCCCTGAGTCTGGGTCCCCTTCCTTCCTGGAGGTGCCTGAGGGGTCTGGGTCCCCTTCCTTCCTGGAGGTGCCTGAGGGCTCTGTCTCCCCCACAGTGCTGCAAAAGCCCCACTGTCACCTGCTTTTTGTGTGTGGCTTCCTGTTTGAAAAAATAGGCAAAAGAAGGGTGTCTTTGGAAGTTTGCTAACCCTGGGCTAGACTGGGGTCCCTCTGGATTTCTGATTCACGCTACCCTACCTTGGGGGACATACTTGGCCTAGAAACTAGTTCTGTTCTCCCCGATACCTGCCATTCAGGCATGAGCTGCACGTGATGGTGGATGAGATCTACATGCTCTCCGTGTTTGAGGAGTCGGCCAGGTATCGCAGTGTCCTAAGCCTGGAGAGGTGAGCTGCGCTGCCAGGGCTCTCTGCTGAGCCCCTCCTGCATAATGCCCTGGCCCCTCTGTGCCTTGGCTCGCAGGATGTGACCTGCTGTAAGGTGATTCCTTCTCCGTCAGCTGACCCCTGTCCTTATACCCTCTAATGAGAAGATGGGAGGGCTAGGCTGGGTCAGTGGTTTCCACACTGTTCTGCGGGGTTTCTGAGAGCTCCAAGGAATGGCCTTAGGATTCCTTGAGGGAGCGCTGTGTGTGGAGAAACTGGCCTCCTTTGCTGTTTTCTTCTTTACCAGACTAGCTCCAGTTTCATTCATTCATTCATACAGCAAAAAAACTGCTGGAGCCCCTTGCATGTGCCAAGCATTTCTGACTATTTGGGCTTTTTCATCAAATTAGGTGAACCAAGAATTTGTGGCCAAAACACCCTTGGAAACACTTGGATTAGATAATCTAAAGCCTGTGAATCCAACATTCAGAGATTCTAACAGTTGCTGATATTTGTTCAGATCTTTCGACCCTGCTACGTCCTTCCTGTCAGTTTGCTCAGCCAGTGCTCACAAAGCCCTGCCAGGCAGATGAAGCCTGCATCATTACTCCTCTTGACTTATGGATCAGGAGAGTGAGGCAGAGAGACTGTGATTTTTCACTTGCTGTGCCCCAGACACTATGCTAGGTGCTGGGGATTCAACAGTGAACAAGAAAGACATAGATCCTTCTTATGTGGAACTTTTATTCTTTTACTTCCAGCCAGAAAAAAGCATTTTAGCAGCTAAATACACAGCTAACCATTTGATGACAGTTGTGATAAGCACTAAAAAGGGGAAGTGTAGGAGCTGTGAGAGGACCTGCTTGGGGAACCCGGTTGGCCTGGTCTCCAGGAGATGATCAGAGAAGGTCTGTTTGAGGAAGTGACACTTGAGCTGTACTCTAGGTCAGGGGTCGGCACATATTTTGGGATCAGATGCAAATATTTTAGGCTTCATAGGCCATATGCCCTCTCAGTCAATTCTGCCATTATAGCATGAAAGCAGTCATATAGAGTACATACACGAAAGAACATGGCTGTGTTCTGATAAAGCTTTATGAACAGGCATCAGGCCCGATTTGGCTTGCGGGCTGTAGTTTGCTGCTCTAAAGGATGCACAGGAATTGGTGATTCAAGAGATGAAACCAGGGCTTGACACAGAACTAGAACCAGATTCATGCATGCATCTCCTCATTTGTTCAACTAAATGCTTGGGGTGTGAGCTCCTGTGGATCTGTGTGACTTCTGTCCCCACGGTGTGCTCTCTGCAGGCTGCCTGACCCCCAGAGGACCCATGTGATGTGGGCCACCAGCAAGGTGGGTTCTTGGCTGGCCTCAAACGTATCAGAGAAGTGGGAGGGCAGAGGCGTGGGGGTGACCGGTGTCCTTGAAGGAGGGCCGCCACAGGTGCCTTTCTTGTGCAGGACTTCGGGATGTCCGGGCTCCGCTTCGGCACGCTGTACTCAGAAAACCGGGATGTGGCCACTGCAGTGGCTTCCCTCTGCCGCTATCACAGCCTCAGTGGCTTGGTCCAGTACCAGATGGCGCAGCTGCTCCGGGACCATGGTGACTGCCTGGGCCTGGTCACCTGAGAATGGGGACAGGGTGGTGGTCAGTCTGGGACTGGCCGGGGACCAGGAAAGCTTCCTGAATGAGAAGAATGTAGAGTGGTGGTTGAGGATGCCAGCTCTGGGCTCAGGCTGGGTTCATATCCTACTCAGTCAGTTCCTGGCTGGGTGGCACATTCCTTCACCTCCCTGAGCTGCAGTTTTCTCATCTGTAAAACAGGGGTTGTGATGGTTCCTGTCTTGTAGGGTAAGTGTGATTCGTCATTCAGTTAGTACCTGGCATAGAATGGTACTTGGTCAACGTGAACTCATTATTAGCTGTGATCACTTGAGAGTAGAAGCTACAAAGGGAAAATTACTATAATGGAAGTATCTCTCTCTTTGTGATCTATTCTGTTCCTAGGTTCAGAGGTTAGATAGCAAAGGTTACCCATAATTGCCACCACTGATTGAGCCCTGCTGGATGCTCTCAATATACCATCTTTTTTGCCCCTCCTTAGAACCATGTTCCTATGTTTTCCCCATTATTTTATAGATGAGGAAAATGAGGACCAGATACTATATACCTACTACAACAGTAAAATTAAAAAAAAAATGACAACATCAAGTATTGTCAAGGATGTGGAGCAGCTGGAAGGCTTATACACTGCCAGTGGGAATCTAAGATGGTACAGCCACTTGGGAAAACAATTTGGCAGTTGTTTAGAAAGTTAAACATGCAGTTGCCAAATGGCTCAGCAGTCCCACTCCTAGATATTTACCTTTATGGGCACACAAAAACCTCTATGTGAATGTTGATAGCTGCTTTAATTGTAGTCACCCTAAACTGAAACAAACCAAATGTCCTTCCACGGACAAAAGGAGAAGCAAACTCTGGTCCGTCCCCACAGTGGAACACTGCTCTACAGGAAAGTCCACGACTGCACAGTGATCTCAAAGGCATTGTGCTGAGTGAAGCAAGCCGGTTTCAGAACATTCCTGCACGGTTTCACTTATAGGAAATTCTGGAGAAGGCAAAACTCTAGTGGTGGAGAACGGACCAGTGGTCATGTCAAAGGGAATGATGCGACTCTAAACCGATAGCACAAGGTGCTCTCTGCGGCAAGGGAGCTGCTCAGTATCTGCCTGTGATGGGGGTTACACGAATCTATATACGTGTTAAAATTCATTGAGTGGGACACCAAAAAATTTTTTTTAATGAGGGCAAGAGAAGTGAAGTTGCCCAAGGCCTCACACCTTGTCGGTGGCCACGCTGGCCTCTGAACCTTAGCCTGTGTGTCTCAGAAGCATCACTTTGTGAGTTGGTCAACCTTTGGTGAAGGTCTGCAACCAGAGGGACTTTGTGTCTGTGGGGACCGAAGCCGTCAGGGCCAAGTATCTGGACTTCAGGTGCTTACACCGAATACTGAATGTTTCCATTGCCCCCCAGTCAGCCAGCGAGAGAGGGTGGGTCTTGGCAGCTCAGGGCCTTTTTCTTTTCATCTATGCAGGACAGAAGGGAGAGTTGATGGGATATTTATCTTTTGGCTTATCTTTTCCCCAAACAGACTGGATCAACCAGGTGTACCTGCCGGAGAACCATGCCCGGCTCAAGGCTGCCCATGCCTATGTCTCAGGGGAGCTCAAGGCCCTGGGGATCCCCTTCCTGGGCCGGGGGGCAGGCTTATTCATCTGGGTGGACTTGAGGAAGGTAATGCATGTGGAGCTGCAGGCTGAGGGGAGGTTAAGCCCCCAGCAGCAGGGGAGGGCCAGGGGTGTCTCGTCTGCATCCTGAGCCCCTTCCACCCTCCCAGTACCTGCCTGAGGCCACCTTTGAGGAGGAGATGCTGCTCTGGCACTGCTTTTTGGACAATAAGGTGATGCTGTCTTCTGGCAAGACCTTTGGGTGTAAAGAGCCTGGCTGGTTCCGCTTGGTCTTCTCAGACAAGGCCCCCTGGCTTAGTGTGGGTGAGCAACCTCACTTCCTAATTGCATCCTTCATTCTGCCCCCCTCCTCTGGTACTGTCCAGGGGTAGCCTCAGCTGGTCCATCCCATCCCCCGCACCCCTGTGCTGATGGGACTGTCACTTCCCCTTCCCAGGGATGCAGAGGGTCCGGCAGGTGCTTGAGGGCAAATCCCAGCTAGCAGAGGACCCGCCTTCTCGTCAGATCCAGGAGCCACGGGGCCAGCATAGGTGAGCTGGTGGTTGTATTGTGAGAGGTCCTGGAAACCACGGCTGACCGGGCCCTTTTGGGGTTGCAGAGACTGACAGAGAAGCCGTTGGCCAGGAGGCCATCTGGCTTGGCCTTGGCCCCTGAAGAAGAACTGTTTCCTGCCTCTGTCAATGGCAGTGACTCTCCTTAAGCTGAGGTTTGACCAGGTCCACCCCCCTTCCTCTCTATTAAATAAAACTGGAAGGAATTAGAAGTCTGTGTTGTGGTGATTTACAGAATGGAGGAGTCGTGACTGCCGCTAAGCACAGCCCTCAGCCCCCGTGAGGACGTGGAAAAAAAACAAACAGCCTGTACCCGCTTTTGCTAGCAGCTTCCTGCCTCCTCTGTTGCCAAGGAAACAAGTCCGAAGAACAACACATGTAAGAAAGAGTATGCCCCCTCCCCCCTAAAAAAGTGTGATAATTCCCAAACTACAAGGAGAAAGGAATACTTCTGTATGTCCAGATTGTACATATGATGTGTGGGCCCACAGCGCCCCTGGTACCTAGGACCTGGGACAGGCCTCTGCCTGGGATGCGGTGAGCAGGATGCCACGGCAGGAGGTGGGGGGTGGGGGGCCTCACCGTCTCCGGGATACCCTTCCTCCTCCTGCCTCCTGGCAAGGTGCCGCCGTCACCGCAGATCCCCAACCAGATGGCCTGTCTGTAATGGGCGATGGTCTGGGCTGCTGTGGAGAGGAGCTGGCCTTTCCACCCTAAGCATGCAGAAGCTGCCCACCCCTCCCCAAGGATGCATTAGTTCAGAAGCTAAATGAGCTTTTGAACCAAGCTTAAAACTTGCTGAGGACCCTTCTCCAGTGCCAGCATTCCTCTGTAGAATAGCTGTCCCTTTCCTTGTCCCTCTTTTAAGAGAATGTCAGTGAAATCAGTGTTTACTTTCTATAAACCAGCTATTTGGTTTAGGATTTGTTTTCCTTTTTCTTCTGCCTTTCATTCATTCTTTTTCCCTGTCTTTTCCTGAATGGCTTCTCTGTGGCAGACGCTGTACAGGATAATTCACATGCATTATTTCTAACGCTAATAACCCTGGGAAACTGATATTATGCCCCATTTTAGAGATGACAAAACTGAATCTCGATGAAATGGAATGAGCTAAAAAAGTATCAGAGCCAGGATTCAAAGTCAGATTAGTTTGGTTCCATGTTAAATACTCTTTCCACTCTGCCGGAGCAGGCACCCACCGGATTCCTTGCCTCTTTCCAGTCCTGAGGCTCAGGCTTCGTGTTGTCATCATCATCACCTTTAATTACTTCTCCATGTCCTTGGCTAAGTGGCACTCCTATCTAGCCCACTTCCAGGAAACGTTGGTCCTAGGGTTTGTTCTGCTGGGTGCCTTCAGCTTTTACAGTGGGTGTGAGAACGGGACGCCCATGTTGTGAGCCCTCTGCGTCCTCTCCAGAAACCCGCTGCCACTGCCGTTCAGGGCTCCTCCTGGAAGGACCCATGTGGTAAGTCCCATTTGGAATTCTCAGAAGAATGACTCCTGGTTCTTCCTTAGAGGGAACCCAAACTACTCTGTGGCTTTCCCACAGAGGCTGATTGAACCAGGATTGAGCCCACCTCTTTGAGGGGGCAGGAGGGGTCCTTCAACCCCAGCTGGCTTGTGCTCTGCTGAGTGGATGTGCCCCATATGATCCCTTTGTGGAGTGCAGGTCAGACTATTCCACACCTTCCATCTCACATCCTCTCTGCTCACCTTCCTGCTCTGCCCACTACTGCAGCCCGCCAGCTGGGTGTGTGTGGCCCGATGGCACCTCACCTGCACCGCACGTCACTTTCTGTCCCAGGCTTCTCTCTTGCAATACCATGGGACGTGTGCAGACTGGGACTCTAAGGCCATTTACAGTTACGGGCAATCCCAAAGCAGTGATGGACAGGAGCCAGTGGGTAAATAGCCCTTTCCTCTGTGCAGGCAGTTGGCTGTGCAGTAGACAATTCTGGCATTCTGCATGGCCTCGCAAAGAGCCCCAGTGGGTGTGACCCTGATGTCTACAGCAGTAGCCAGCTCTGTAACACACCCCTGGATTACCTTGCTCTTTTTTTCCTTGTTCACTCATTCTAATCTTTTCACCTTTCCCTAACATTGTGTCCCAGTGTAACTACATGCATCAAGCTTCTCTCTCAGGGAACTCAGCAAAACAGAGTATAAGTGATAGGTGAAGAGCATCCACCACGTTTCCGTCAGGCTGGAGCTACTTGCCCTGACAACCTGGATAAGCAGTGCTGGGTTTGCGCATCAAAGGCCACAGATGCTGACCTAGTGATTTCTGTGAATCCTTGGAAGAATCTTCTACTGTTGATAATTACAAGGGAAATGTTTTCCATAGGGAAAAAATGTTTCCTTTTTTCAGTGAGAATCCCTAAGCTATCATTTTACTTGAGACTCTTTTGTTTCCACATGAACTAAACTGGTAGAAATAGCTCATATTAAACAAGAGCAGAGTTGGAGGATTTACCAAATTAACTAGGAAGGGGAAGGACAGATGTTTCAAGCCAGGAGTTCAAATGATGCTGTCAGATTTTGTGTTCTCTTCTTCTTGTTTTTCTCTATATGGCTTCATTTCCAGACGTGCTCCATTCAGGTGGTGGAAAGATGGCTTCCAGACTGCTCCAAGTTACATGGTTCTGACAGCAGACGTCTACAGGGTATTAGAAAGAGAGATAACCTTTCTTCCTCCGCATTCATTCCTCTCTTCCCTTAGGAGGCCACTGGCCTTACCTCAGTCACCTGCCCATCCAAGGGAATGTGGCAGTTGTAACTCAGGTTCTGTTCACCTGTGTTGGCTTTTCTCCTTTAAGCTTATTTCCTCATGGTCTCAATCTGGCAAACATCACCTCCTCACCAAGATTTCCACAGACACTGGCAACCACCAATCTGTTCTCTGTAAGTTTTGTTTTGTTTGTTTTTAGCCTTCACATATAACAGAGATCGTATGGTATTTGTCATTCTCTAATGATATGTTTTATTTTTGCCCAGCATAATGTCATCGAAGTCCATTCATGGTGTTGTAAATGACAAGACTTCATTCTTTTTTTGTGGCTGAATAATATTCTAGTGTGGTGTGTGTGTGTGTGTGTGTGTGTGTGTGTGTGCCACAATTTCTTTATCCAGTCATCCACATATTGTGACTATTATAAATAATGCTGCAGTGAACATGGGGGTAAACACCTAGTTTTAATCTCCAAATTTGTTATTTTTATAGCTTTATAGTCAGTATTTGTTTTGATTTATCCACGACTTTATCAGTTTCATTGTTTGCCATCCCTACTTCATCTCAGTACTTTCTTCTGGTTTAATATTCTTTTTCCTGAAATACATCTTCAAGAAATTCTGTTAGGAAGGGTTTATTGATGGTAAATTCTATTTGTGTTTATCTGAAAATAAATTTCTTTCTTATTCTTAAAAGATAGGTATACAATTGTACTTGGACTGCTATCTGCTTTTGGCACTTTTCCCATGATCTTATGATTTCTATTTCGTTTTTGGTGAGAAGTCTGCTGTTAGTCTTATCGGCTATCTATTACAGGGGCTCATCTCTGCCCACTAGTGGAAAATTCTTAGTTGCTATCTGCTTGGATACTGCTTCTACATAATTTTCCCTGTTCCCTCCTCTGGATGTATGCTACTCTTTTTTCCTTTACCTTCGCTCTCTTTTAACTTCCTGGTCCTATATGCCACCTCTTTATTTCTTCTCTAATTTGCATTCTGAGTAATTAATTCAGTTCTATATACCAGTTCTTAGTTGTGTATTGTTTAACTTATGCCTTCAGTTTTTTTATAGTTTATTTTGGTATCATTAATCTACAATTACATGTGCAATATTATGGTGATTAAACTACCCCCTTCATCAGGTCCCCCCCACCAACCCCATTACAGTCACTGTCCATCAGCATAGTGAGATGCTATAGAGTCACTACTTGTCTTCTCTGAGTTGTACAGCCGTCCCCGTGCCCCCCCAACACTATATCTGCTAATCGTAATGCCCCTTTTTCCCCCCTTGTCCCTCCCTTCCCACGCATCTTCCCCAGTCCCTTTCCCTTTGGTAACTATTAGTCCGTTCTTGGGTTCTGTGAGTCTGCTGCTGTTTTGTTCTTTCAGTTTTTTCTTTGTTCTTATACTCCACATATGAATGAAATCATTTGGTACTTTTCTTTTTTGGCTTGGCTTATTTCACTGAGCATAATACCCTCTAGCTCCATCCATGTTGTTGCAAATGGTAGGATTTGTTTTCTTCTTATGGCTGTATAATATTCCATTGTGTATGTACCACATCTTCTTTATCCATTCATCTACTGATGGACACTTAGGTTGCTTCCATTTCTTGGCTATTGTAAATAGTGCTGCAATAAACATAGGGGTGCATCTGTCCTTTTCAAATTGGGCTGCTGCATTCTTAGGGTAAATTCCTAGGAGTGGAATTCCTGGGTCAAATGGTATTTCTATTTTGAGTTTTTTGAGGAACCTCCATACTACTTTTCACAATGGTTGAACTAATTTGCATTCCCACCAGCAGTGTAGGAGGGTTCCCTTTTCTTCACATCCTCGCCAACATTTGTTGTTGTTTGTGTTTTGGATGTTGGCCATCCTCACTGGTGTGAGGTGATATCTCATTGTGGTTTTAATCTGCATTTCTCTGATGATTAGTGATGTGGAGCATCTTTGCATGTGCCTGTTGGCCATCTGAATTTCTTCTTTGAAGAAGTGTCTATTCATGTCCCCTGCCCATTTCTTAATTGGATTATTTACTTTATGTTTGTTGAGGTGTGTGAGTTTTTTATATATTTTGGATGTCAACTCCTTATCGGATACGTCATTTATGAATATATTCTCCCATACTGTAGGATGTATTTTTGTTCTACTGATGGTGTCCTTTGCTGTACAGAAGCTTTTCAGCCTGATATAGTCCCACTTGTTCATTTTTGCTTTTGTTTTCCTTGCTCGGGGAGATACGTTCATAAAGAAGTTGCTCATGTTTATGTCCAAGAGATTATTGCCTATGTTTTTTTCTAAGAGTTTTATGGTTTCATGACTTACATTCAGGTCTTTGATCTATTTTGAGTTGACTTTTGTGTATGGGGTTAGACAGTAGTCCAGTTTCATTCTCTTACATGTAGCTGTCCAGTTTTGCCAATACCAGCTGCTGAAGAGGCTGTCATCTCCCCATTGTATATTCAAGGCTCCTTTATCAAATATTAATTGACTGTATATGTTTGGCTTAATGTTTGGATTTTCTATTCTGTTCCACTGGTCTGTGGGTCTGTTTTTATGCCAATACCATATTGTCTTGATTACTGTGGCTTTGTAGTAGAGCTTGAAGTCAGGGAGTGTAATTCCCCCTGTTTTATTCCTCCTTCTCAGGATTGCTTTGGCTATTCGGGGTCTTTTGTGGTGCCATATGAATTTTAGAATTATTTGTTCCAGTTCATTGAAGAAAGCTGTTGGTATTTTGATAGGGATTGTGTTGAATCTATGGATTGCTTTAGGTAGTATAGCCATTTTGACAATATTTATTCTACCTAGCCAAGAGCATGGGATGCATTTCCATTTGTAAGTGTCCGCTTTAATTTCTCTTAGGGGTGTCTTGTAGTTTTCAGAGTATAGGTCTTTCACTTCCTTTGTTAGGTTTATTCCTAGGTAATTTATTCTTTTTGATGCAATTGTGAATGGAATTGCTTTTCTGATTTCTCTTTCTGTTAGTTCATCGTTAGTGTATAGGAAAGCAACAGATTTCTGTGTGTTAATTTTGTATCCTGCAACTTTACTGAATTCAGATATTCTAGTAGTTTTGGAGTGGAGTCTTTAGGGTTTTTTTATGTACAGTATCATGTCATCTGCAAGCAGTGACAATTTGACTTCTTCTTTACCAATCTGGATGCCTTGTATTGTCTTTGTTTTGTCTGACTGCCATGGCTAGGACCTCCAGTACTATGTTGAATAACAGTGGAGAAAGTGGGCATCCCTGTCTTGTTCTCCATCTTAGATGAAAAGCTTTCAGCTTCTCGCCGTTAAGTATGATGTTAGCTGTGGGTTTGTCATATATAGCCTTTATGATGTTGAGGTACTTGCCCTCTATACCCATTTTGTTCAGAGTTTTAATCATGAATGGATGCTGAATTTTGTCAAATGCTTTTTCAGCATCTATGGAGATGATAATGTGGTTTTTGTTCTTCTTTCTGTTGATGTGGTGGATGATGTTGATGGATTTTCGAATGTTGTACCATCCTTGCATTCCTGGAATGAATCCCACTTGATCATGGTGTATGATCCTCTTGATGTATTTTTGAATTTGGTTTGCTAATATTTTGTTGAGTATTTTTGCATCTATGTTCATCAGGGATATTGGTCTCTAATTTTCTTTTTTGGTGAGGTCTTTGCCAGGTTTTGGTATTAGAGTGATGCTGGCTTCATAGAATGAGTTTGGAAGTATTCCCTCCTCTTCTATTTTTTGGAAAACTTTAAGGAGAATGGGTGTTATTTCTTCTCTATATGTCTGGTAGAATTCAGAGGTGAATCCATCTGGTCCGGGGGTTTTGTTCTTTGGTAGTTTTTTGATTACCACTTCAACTTCATTGCTGGTGATTGGTCTGTTTAGTTTTTGTGTTTCTTGTTTGGTCAGTTTTGGAAGGTTGTATTTTTCTAAGAAGTTGTCCATTTCTTCTGTGTTTTCCAGCTTGTTAGCATATAGATTCTAATAATATTCTTTTATAATTCTTTGTATTTCTGTGGGGTCTGTCATTATTTTTCCTTTCTCATTTCTGATTCTGTTTATGTGTGTAGATTCTCTTTTTCTCCTAATAAGTCTGGCTAGGGGTTTATCTATTTTGTTTATTTTTTCAAAGAACCAGCTCTTGGTTTCATTGATTTTTTCTATTGTTTTATTCTTCTCAATTTTATTTATTTCTTCTCTGATCTTTATTATGTCCCTCCTTCTGGTGACTTAGGGTCTCATTTGTTCTTCTTTTTCCAATTTCAGTAACTGTGTCTTTTGACTATTCATTTGGGAATGTTCTTCCTTCTTTAAATAGGCCTGATTGCAATATACTTTCCTCTTAGAATTGCCTTTGCTGCGTCCCACAGAAGTTTTGGCTTTGTGTTGTTATTGTCATTAGTCTCCATATATTCTTTGACTTCTGTTTTGATTTGGTCATTAACCCATTGATTAATTAGGAGAATGTTGTTAAGTCTCCATGTGTTTGTGAGCCTTTTTGTTTTGTTTCTAAAATTTATTTCTGGTTTTATACCTTTGTTATCTGAGAAGTTGGTGGGTAGAATTTCAATATTTTTGACTTTACTGAGGTCCTTTTTGTGGCCTAGTATGTGGTCTATTCTGGAGAATGTTCCATGTGCACCTGAGAAGAATGTGTATCCTGTTCTTTTGGGTGTAGAGTTCTGTAGATGCCTGTTAGGTCCATCTGTTCTAGTGTGTTGTTCAGTGCCTCTGTGTCTTTACTTATTTTCTGTCTGGATGATCTGTCCTTAGGAGTGAGTGGTGTGTTGAAGTCACCTAAAATGAATGCATTGCTGTCTATTTCCTCCTTTAATTCTGTTAGTATTTGTTTCAAATATGCTGGCGCTCCCGTATTGGGTGCATATATATTTATAATGGCTATATTGTCTTCTTGGATATACCCCTTTATCATTATGTAATGTTCTTCTTTATCTCTTGCTACTTTCTTCGTTTTGAAGTCTATTTTGTCTGATACAAGTTCTGCAACACCTGCTTTTTTCTCCTTGTTGTTTGCATGAAATATCTTTTTCCATATCTTCAATTTTAGTTGTGTATATCTTTGGGTTTGAGGTGAGTCTGTTGTAGGCAGCATATAGATCGGTCTTGCTTTTTTATCCATTCTGTTACTCTGTGTCTTTTGATTGGTGCATTCAGTCCATTTACATTTAGGGTGATTATCGATAGATATGTACTTATTGCCATTGCTGGCTTTAGATTTGTGGTTACCAAAGGTTCAAGGGTTGATTCTTAACTATGTAACAATCTAACTTAACTTTCTTGTTAAGTTATTGTAAACACAGTCTGATGTTTCTTTATTTCTCTCCCTTTTTATTCTTCCTCCTCCATTCTTTATGTACTGTTTTATTCCTTGCCTTTAGTTAGTATTAGGATGGTCTGCTTTCTTTGCTATGATTTTATTTTCTCTGGTGACATCTTTTTAGCCTTAGGAGTGCTTCCCTCTAGAGCAGTTTCTTTAAGATGTCCTGTAGAAGTGGTTTATGGGAGGCAAATTCTCTCAGCTTTTGCTTGTCTGGAAATTGTTTAATCCCTCCGTCCTATTTAAATGATAATCGTGCTGGATACAGTATTCTTGGTTCCAGGCCCTTCTGTTTCATTATGTTAAATATATCACGCCATTCTCTTCTGGCCTGTAAGGTTTCTGTGGGAAGTCCGATGATAGTCTGATGGGTTTTCCTTTGTAGGTGATCTTTTTTCTCTCTCTACCTGCCTTTAATACTCTGTCCTTATATTTCATATTTGCCATTTTAATTACTATGTGTCTTGGTGTTGTCTTCCTTGGGTCCCTTGTGTTGGAAGATCTGTGGGCTTCCGTGGACTGTGAGACTATTTCCTTCCCCAGCATGGAGAAGTTTTCAGCAATTATTTCTTGAAAGACACTTTCTATCCCTTTTTCTCTCTCTTCTTCCTCTGGTACTCCTATAATACGAATATTGTTCCGTTTGGATTGGTCACACAGTTCTCTTAATATTCTTTCATTCCTAGGGATCCTTTTATCTCTCTGCCTCAGCTGCTCTGTATTCCTGTTCTCTGATTTCTATTGCATTAACAGCCTCTTGCATCTCATCCAGTCTGCTGCTAAGCCTATGGATGGCTTGTCTCATTTCTGCCTTGTCTTTCCTGACTTCCCTCACTTCCTTCCTCAGCTCTTGCATATTTCTCTGTGGACCCATCAGCATGGTTATGACTTTTATTCTGAGTTCTTTGTTAGGAAGATTGTGCATTTCCATCCCTTCAGTCTCCCTCTCTGGTGTTGTCTGGGTCTGGGTGAGCTTGGTCTGTACCATATTCCTCTGTCTTTTCATGGAGATAGAAGTGGTTGCTGGTAGGTGCCACGTATGTCACCTGGGCTCTGTAAGTCTACAAAAAAACCCCAAAAAACACAAAAACATACAAAGAAAAAAAAAGAAGGAAGAGAAAGAAATAGAAAAATAAGAGAGAAAGAAAAGAAAAGAAAAGAAAGGAAAAAAAAAACGCCCACCAGGAGTAGATTCTATAAGGATGCTGTGGGTGGTGCTGTAGCTCCACTCTTCCGCAGCTGCGGCCACACAGCTCCGTATGGCCCTTTGTAGCTCTGGCCGGTGTGGGAACTAGTGGGAGGCTGTTGTTCTCTATGTGAAGATTCAGTGTGGCTACTTTTTCCCAGTTGCCAGCCAAGAGGTCCGACATTCCTCAGGACTCCCAGCCTGCTGGGCCGAGTGTGCTGGGATGATCCTGGGCCTTTGCCTCTTTAAGACCACCAAAAAAAAGCACGTGCTTTTCTTTTGTCCCAGGGGCCCTGCTGCAAGGACCCGGGCACGTTCCGAGCTCAAAACCTGAACCTTCTGCCTCTCCAATATCCGATACACCATGCGATGTGTGTCAGCGCTCCCAGCGCAGATCACCGGGGCTGGTTATTTCGCGGGCCTGTACTTCCACTCTCTCCTGGCTCTGAATCCTCTCCTCCCGCCGGTGCACTGGGGTGGGGGAGTGCTCGGGTCCCGCCGGGACACGGCTCCGTATCTTAGCCGCCTCGCGGGGTGCCGAGTCCTCTCAGGTGCAGATGCAGGCTGTGTGCTGTCCTGTATATTCTGGTCTCTCTTTTAGGAATAGTTGTATTTGCTGTATTTTCATAGATATATATGGTTTTGGGAGTAGATTTCCACCGCTCTGCTCACGCTGCCATCTTCCTGGAACTTGCCTTCAGTTTTTAGTTTTAGTTTTTGTATTTAGTACTTTTTTGATCCCCTCAGTCTTTTGAAAAAACGTATCTTGTTTCTGTCTAATGTTTACAGTTCCATCTTTTGAACACCATAACCATACTTATTTTGTATCTAATTCTCAGTATCCAATTATCTGTAGTTCTTGGAAAGTTCTTAAATTTCTGCTGTTTGTATTTTCTGATGACTGGTTTATTTTTCATATTCTTAGGCATTCTGGACAGTGAGGTTCTGTTTGTCAGGGGTTTATCTGCAGGATCCTGGGCGGCTTCTGCTGAGGGCATGACCCTTCAAACCAGGTTTGTTTCTTTTCTTCAGTTGCTTTCAGGTGCTACCAATCTGGGTTGGTAACACTTCATGTTACTCTCTAGGCTTGGAGCTTCCTGCACCAGCCTTGTAGTATAAATAAAAATCCTACATTGTTGTGAAGCTTGTTGTTAAAGATTCTTAGCAGGTCTAGAGGGAAGCACTCCTAAGGCTAAAAAGCTGTCACCAGAGAAAATAAAATCATAACAAAGAAAGCAGACCATCCAAAACTAACTAAAGGCAAAGAATAAAACAACTACTATATAAAGAATGGAGGAGGAAGAATAAGAAGGGCGAGAAATAAAGAAACATCAGACTGTGTTTACAATAACTTAACAAGAAAGTTAAGTTAGATTGTTAGATAGTAAAGAAGCAACCCTTGAACCTTTGGTAACCACAAACCTAAAGCCAGCAATGGCAATAAGTACATATCTTTCGATAATTACCCTAAACGTAAATGGACTGAATGCACCAATCAAAAGACACAGAGTAACAGAATGGATAAAAGAGCAAGACCCATCTATATGCTGCTTACAAGAGACTCACCTCATATGCAAAGATATCCCCAGATTAAAAGTGAAGGGTTGGAAAAAGATATTTCATGCAAATAACAAGGAGAAAAAAGCAGGTGTTGCAGTACTTGTATCAGACAAAATAGACTTCAAAACGAAGAAAGTAGCAAGAGATAAAGAAGGACATTACATAATGATAAAGGGGGTCAATCCAACAAGAAGATATAACCATTTTAAATATATATGCACCCAACACAGGGGCGACGGCATTTGTGAAACAAACACTAACAGAATTAAAGGAGGAAATAGACAGCAATGCAATCATCTTAGGTGACTTCAAACCACCACTCACTCCAAGGGACAGATCAACCAGACAGAAAATAAGTAAAGACACAGAGGCACTGAACAACACACTAGAACAGATGAACCTAACAGACATCTACAGAACTCTGCACCCAAAAGCAACAGGATACACATTCTTCTCAAGTGCACATGGAACATTTTCCAGAATAGACCACATCCTAGGCCACAAAAAGAACCTCAGTAAAGTCGAAAATATTGAAATTCTACCAACCAACTTCTCGGATCATAAAGGTATTAAACTAGAATTAAACTTTAGAAAGAAAACAAAAAGGCTCACAAATAAATACATGGAGACTTAACAACATTCTCCTAATTAATCAATGGATCAATGACCAAATCAAAACAGAAATTAAAGAGTATGTGGAGACAAATGACAACAACAACACAAAGCCACAGGTTCTATGGGACACAGCAAAGGCAGTTCTAAGAGGAAAGTATATTGCAATCCAGGCCTATCTAAAGAAAGAAGAACATTCCCAAATGAATAGTCTAAAGACACAATTACTGAAATTGGAAAAAGAAGAACAAATGAGACCCAAAGTCACCAGAAGGAGGGACATAATAAAGATCAAAGAAGAAATAAATAAAATTGAGAAGAACAAAACAATAGAAAAAATCAATGAAACCAAGAGCTGGTTCTTTGAAAAAATAAACAAAATAGATAAACCCCTAGCCAGACTCATTAAGAGAAAAAGAGAATCTACACACATAAACACAATCAGAAATGAGAAAGGAAAAATCACGACGGATCCCACAGAAATACAAAGAATTATAAGAGAATATTATGAGAATCTATATGCTAACAAGCTGGAAAACATAGAAGAAATGGACAACTTCTTAGAAAAATACAACCTTCCAAGACTGACCAAGCAAGAAACAGAAAAACTAAACAGACCAATCACCAGCAACGAAATTGAATTGGTAATCAAAAAACTACCCAAGAACAAAACCCCTGGACCAGATGGATTCACCTCTGAATTCTACCAGACATATAGAGAAGAAATAACACCCATTCTCCTTAAAGTTTTCCAAAAAATAGAAGAGGAGGGAATACTTCCAAACTCATTCTATGAAGCCAGCATCACTCTAATACCAAAACTGGGCAAAGACCTCACCAAAAAAGAAAACTATAGACCAATATCCCTGATGAATGTGGGTGCAAAAATACTCAACAAAATATTAGCAAACCAAATTCAAAAATACATCAAGAGGATCATACACCATGATCAAGTGGGATTCATCCCAGGAATGCAAGGATGGTACAACATTCGAAAATCCATCAACATCATCCACCACATCAATAAAAAGAAGAACAAAAACCACATTATCATCTCCATAGAGGCTGAAAAAGCATTTGACAAATTCAGCATCCATTCATGATTAAAACTCTCAACAAAATGGGTATAGAGGGCAAGTACCTCAACATCATAAAGGCCATATATGACAAACCCACAGCTAACATCATACTTAATGGCCAGAAACTGAAAGCTTTTCATCTAAGATGGGGAACAAGACAGGGATGCCCACTCTCTCCACTGTTATTCAACATAGTACTGGAGATCCTAGCCACGGCAATCAGACAAAACAAAGACATACAAGGCATCCAGATTGGTAAAGAAGAAGTCAAATTGTCACTATTTGCAGATGACATGATATTGTACATAAAAAACCCTAAAGACTCCACTCGAAAACTACTAGAACTAATATCTGAATTCAGCAAAGCTGCAGGATACAAAATTAACACACAGAAATCTGTTGCTTTCCCATACACTAACGATGAACTAACAGAAAGAGAAATCAGAAAAACAATTCCATTCACAATTGCACCAAAAAGAATAAAATACCTAGGAATAAACCTAACGAAGGAATTGAAAGACCTGTACCCTGAAAACTACAAGACACTCCTAAGAGAAATTAAAGAGGACAGTAACAAATGGAAATGCATCCCATGCTCTTGGCTAGGAAGAATAAATACTGTCAAAATGGCTATACTACCTAAAGCAATCTACAGATTCAATGCAATCCCTATCAAACTACCAACAGCTTTCTTCAATGAACTGGAACAAATAATTCTAAAATTCATATGGAACCACAAAAGACCCCGAATAGCCAAAGCAATCCTGAGAAGGAGGAATAAAACAGGGGGAATTACACTCCCTGACTTCAAGCTCTACTACAAAGCCACAGTAATCAAGACAATTTGGTATTGGCACAAAAACAGACCCACAGATCAGTGGAATAGAATAGAAAATCCAAACATCAACCCAAACACATACAGTCAATTAATATTTGATAAGGGAGCCTTGGATATACATTGGGGAGATGACGGCCTCTTCAGCAGCCGGTGTTGGAAAAACTGGACAGCTACATGTAAGAGAATGAAATTTGACTACTGTCTAACCCCATACACAAAGGTAAACTCAAGGTGGATCAAAAACCTGAATGTAAGTCATGAAACTATAAAACTCTGAGAAAAAAATATAGGCAAAAAGCTCTTGGACATAAACATGAGTGACTTCTTCATGAACATATCTCCCCGAGTAAGGGAAACAAAAGCAAAAATGAACAAGTGGGACTATAGGAAGCTGAAAAGCTTCTGTACAGCAAAGGACACCATCAGTAGAACAAAAAGACTTCCTACAGTATGGGAGAATATATTCATAAATGACGTATCCGATAAGGGGTTGACATCGAAAATATATAAAGAACTCACGCACCTCAACAAACAAAAAGCAAATAGTCCAATTAAGAAGTGGGCAGAGGACATGAATAGACACTTCTCCAAAGAAGAAATTCAGATGGCCAACAGGCACATGCAAAGATGCTCCACATCACTAATCATCAGAGAAATGCAGATTAAAACCACAATGAGATACCACCTCACACCAGTGAGGATGGCCAACATCCAAAACACAAACAAGAACCAATGTTGGCGGTGATGTGGAGAAAAGGGAACCCTCCTACACTGCTGGTGGGACTGCAAATTAGTTCAATCATTGTGGAAAACAGTATGGAGGTTCCTCAAAAAACTCAGAATAGAAATACCATTTGACCCAGGAATTCCATTCCTAGGAATTTACCCTAAGAATGCAGCCGCCCAGTTTGAAAAAGACAGATGCACCCCTACATTTATCGCAGCACTATTTACAATAGCCAAGAAATGGAAGCAACCTAAGTGTCCATCAGTAGATGAATGGGTAAAGAAGATGTGGTACATATACACAATGGAATATTATTCAGCCATAAGAAGAAAACAAATCCTACCATTTGCAACAACATGGCTGGAGCTAGAGGGTATTATGCTCAGTGAAATAAGCCAAGCTGAAAAAGACAAGTACCAAATGATTTCACTCATATGTGGAGTATAAGGTCTAAGAAAAAAAAATGAAGGAACAAAACAGCAGGAGACTCACAGAACCCAAGAACGGACTAATAGTTACCAAAGGGAAAGGGACTGGGGAAAATGGGCGGGAAAGGAGGGGCAAGGCGGAAGAAGGGACATTACGACTAGCAGGTGTAATGTTGGGGGGGCACGGGGAGGGCTGTACAACCCAGAGAGGACAAGTAGTTACTCTCTGGCATCTCACTACGCTGATGGACAGTGGCTGTAATGGGGTTGGGAGGGGGGGACCTGATGAAGGGAGTAGTGTAATCACCATAATATTACTCATTTAATTGTAGATTAATGATATCAAAATAAACTCATAAAAAAAAGATTCTTAGCAAGGCCTCTCCTTTTTCTACTCTCTGAACAAGAGAGACAGATTTTTTTGTTTGTTACAGTTACTAATGTGGGGCAAATTTTTCCAGCCATCTCAGCAGCCACACTTTACCTGTGTTTCTCTGTATCAGCGCTCACCTTGTAGATCCAAGCTGTAGCTTCCACTCTCAGTTCTCTCACTTCAGCTTCCTTTTTGTCTCCGGCATATTTTCTACACTTGTTTTGTGAGCTCAGCTCTCCATTTGAGAGAGAGTGTTCATTATACTTGATCTGGTATTGATGGGTGTTTTCTAGTCCACCAGGCCGCCGTCCAGTATTGTTTAAGCTGAGGCAACATAAAATACCACAGAATAATTATTTCTTGGGGTCTTTTTCCTTGAAGAATATACCTTTTTCCATCTTAAAATCTGTTATTAAAGAAGTAGTAGTTCTGGGATTTAACTCCACAGTAGCAATTCCTCCTAATTGTAAACTTGCTTTCCCCGGAAGATGCCACTTTCCTTGAATGCCATGCCTTTTCTAACCTTCATGCCTCTCTTCCTGACTCACTGGGCAAGTGTGTATCTCTGTGGTCTTTGCTTTGTCCTGTTCCTTCGAAGTGACTAATGAAACATCTGTCTACTAATGAAACAAGCCTCTCCTGTTTTAACTACCGACTACCAAGACTTTCTACCTTCTCAGAGACTTCAGATCCTGGCTCATAATTTTCTTTCCCACTCTTTTGCCATCAGCTTGAGCTACTTTAGCATTGGGTATCTTCTAATATCACAGCTTCTACACTTTCTCACTTACAATTACTTCATGATTTCTACCTCTAGAATGTAGCCACACCATTTTAGCCACATTGCATGAAAGTCACCTTGCTCTTTCTGATCTCCTCTCCTTCTTTATCACATCTGTGCC
Source organism: Smutsia gigantea (assembly GCA_032199065.1). NCBI lineage: Eukaryota > Metazoa > Chordata > Mammalia > Pholidota > Manidae > Smutsia > Smutsia gigantea. Next base: position 373,127 of record JAVSCE010009484.1, on the reverse strand, counting down.
TGGGCTCCTGGTTTTTCCTCTGCCTGGAATGCCCTGTTCACCTCTCCATTTGTCAAAATCCTAAATATTGTCCAGGATCAGCAAATATATCAACTCTTACATCAAGTCTTCTTACATCTTTCCTCTGAATGTGTTTGCTTTCTCTTTTGGACCCTGTAGCATTTTGTTTATATTCTCTTATGCCTCTCTTCACTCTCTACTCTGGCTAAGCTTATGTGTGAAATTGTCTTCTTTCCATTGAGCTCCTCCCAGTGTCTAGGCATCCTTTATTCATTCAGAAAATAATCATGGAGCACTTATATGTGTCAGGCACTATGCATGTCCAGGACTATATAAAGTGAATAAAATAGGCAGGGACCTCAAAGGTAAGTTCTCATTTAATGAAAGAATGAATAATTTATATGTATATATATATCATATATAAATAAATATATATATTTAATAGAAAGACAAAGAAGAAAACAAAATGCTCTCTACCTGTCTAGTTCTCAAATGGAGTGTATACATGCTAAATTTCCCATCATTTTTGGGGGTGTGTGGATTTGGAGGGCAGAGCCAGGTTGTTTTGGATGTGGAGAAGCAGAGTGTGGGTTTCTCATCTCCAGAATATTCTCGTCCTAATCTTCCTGGATCTGTCTGCAGTTGACATTAACTGACAGGAATCACTGTTGCTTCTGGACGCCCCAGTGGGTCTGCAGACTCAAGCGCTTATCTCCGTTAGTATTTAAGCTGTGAAGCCTCCATCAGATGGCGCTAAGGTATGGGACCAGAAAGGATTTGGATTCTGTAGCCAGTCTCTGTAAACTGCATAGGGTCAGTGGGGTCATTTCTTTAACCTTTCAATAACAGTCTGCATTTGGATGGGATGTTTAGACTTCACTTACTGCCTTGTGACAGGGGTTTTACTGTGCACGTATAAGCCTAGATCAGGTAAATAATACAGAAAGAAACGTAATGAAAATGAGTCTCTTTCCCTCACGTCTACCTCCAGAACTACGCCCCTTCAAACTATTCATTGCTTCTTGGATTCCTTCCAGAAAAAAATACTATACACATGCCTGAATGTAAGTATCTACGTATGCATTTTCTCTTTCCTGTTTTTGCATATATATATATATATAAACATAAAAAGGAGCATACTTGTCCACTATTTTGGACTATGCTTTCATAGTAACATATCCTTGAGATATTTCTGTATATATGTATGGCATTATTCCATTCTAATCATAATTTGATTATTATAAATATTTCCATAGTTCATTTTGTTTCCAGTCTTTCGCTATTGGAAACAATGCTATAATGAATATTTGTGATAAATGTCGTTAAGAATACCCATAAGGGTAAACTCCATACAGGGGGATTGTTGGGGATTTACCGGCATAGCCCGTACCCAGGAACCGATTATAATAAAACATTTGCATTTTTGTCCGTTTATAGCAGTTGTATAAGCGAGGCATGGTGCCCCGTTGTTTCGGTTTGCAGTTTCGTTAATTACGAACCAGGGTGCTGGTCTTAGAGTCGCTGTGTAGCAAGAACAGCCCAGCGCCTGCTTGGCAGGAACCCGAAGCGGTGCCCTGACTCCTCCTGTCCAGCAGGGGGCGCGGGCCGGGGCCGCCTCCGCCTGCGCAGTGCGCTCGTTGTCAGACGCCGCCGAGCCCGGTCGCTGGCGTCGTGCTCCCTGCTCGCTCGCGCAAAGCCGGCGCGGGCGGTGGCGGCCGGCGACTCGGCGCTATCACGCCCGGACGGCCGTGGCCCGCGCGCTGCGGCATGAGCCGGTGACTGCGCGCGGGGCCGAGCGAGAGGCAGCCGTGGCCGAGGTGAGCGCGGCGCCGAAGGGCGGGGCTGGCGCTGGGGGCTGGCTCGGGCCTCCCGGGGCTCGGCGGAGTCGGGCCCGGCCGTCGAGGAGCGCGGGCCGCGCGGAGGCCCGAGGGTTGCCAGAGGGACCCGCCCCCCACCCCCCGGCCCTCGGGGGGCAGCTAGCGGTGACTTCCCGCTTTCGGAGCGCTTCGATTTCCGCGCGCCTTTTCTCTCCTTGGTCACCCGACGCGGCCCGCACTGTGCTTCCCACCTGCCTCCCTTGCGCGCTCCTACCTAGGTCCGCCCCTTCCCTTTCTCCTCCTTTTCCCTCCATGCCCGCCCTCCCTTAGGGTACAGCTGGACCTCTCCGTTCCCGGGAGCTGCGGGGATCTCTTGCCGCCCGCCGGGATTTCTAGCGCCCTGGGCTCTGCGGAGGGCGGGACTTGGTGCACTGCGCCCTAGCTCGGGAAGGCGAGGTGGGCAGTGGCCACGGGTGTGTCGGCCCTGGGCACGCACTTGAAGCTCAGAAGCATTTGGAGTTTTACTACGGGCGGTGGGAACCATGTCTATGTATACAGTTTTGAAACTAAAATAATTGCTTTGGTGTAGTTTGAGAAGCTCCAATCTAAATGGTCCTTGGATTATTTGTCTGAAGATGCCTTGAAATAGAAATATGTCAGTTTTAATTCTTTGAGTCATTTGATTGCTTTGTGGACTTAAGACTCGACCTGGTTTGTAAATTTCAGAGTTTAAAGGCTGCTGAAGGTAATGCATGAATCAGTTTCCATCATTCCTCTCTTGTGTTGATTTAAGCCTCCTGGTTGCATATGCTGATATGAATGCATAGATTTGGGTCTGTCAAGTTATGCTGGACCCTGCTAATTGAGGAGTGAGAAAGGTAATTACTTTTAAAGGTAATGAGGAATGGCAGCTTAGCATGGGGTTAAGAGCTCAGGCCCAGAGCCAGACTGCCATCCTCCACATCCTAGCTTTGGCATTTTCTAGCTGTGTGACATTGGGCAAGTTATTTAGCCTTCCTGTCGCATGACGGTAATAGCTTGTCACATGGAGCTGTTAGGAATATTAGATGTTAACATGAAGTACTTAAAACAGATCCTAGCATGTTGTTGGTTCTCAGTAAAGTTCAGTTATTAATTAATTATACACATTGTATTAATATAATAATTCCCACAGTCAAAGGAGCACAGATTTTTTGTGTGTGTGTGTGTGTAAATCATTTTTAGGGGTGGCCAGCTGTAATATAACTTTAATTATAAAGAACTGTATCAGGTAAAGCAATGAAGATGTTCCTGCTTTTGCTAATGTTTGGATTCTTTGTTTTCTGGCATAGTTGGGTTAGGTTCCAGTGTAGTAATGGCCCTGGGAATTCGGTTGTGCAGGGTTTTCTAAGAAGGTTAGGAAGACAAGAGATTATGACTCAAAACATTGGATTAAATAGATTGGCGATAGTCTGAAGCATCAAGGAAAGGTTATTCAGGCAAATTTTAGGAACAAATAATTCCAGGAACAGAAAATGCACCTCATCCTGGCAGTGGAGTGGAGTTAAAAGATTTTTCCAGTGACTCAGTGCTTGACATCTAGCCAGAAGATTTCAACGTTTTGCAGGGACAGGTTTGATGTGTTTCAAGGAGATAAAGTTTGGAGGGCTTTGTGCTGAAATTCTTGTTCTGATCCAGGTTATGGTATTATGTGGAACATTCACGTAGTAGAAGAATCCATTTGGTTTGTCCTCTTCAGGGAAACTCAGTGTTGGGGGCTTTTAACACGGTGGCAGTGACTGTCTCCCGTGGATGGCAAGATTATGACTTGTGTCCTTGGATGAGGGTTTTGGGGCTGTCCATCTTTCTGTGCTTTAGCGTGTGAAACTGCTGTGGGGGGATTGGGTCTGTGAGTCACAGGGGTGAGGCCGGAGTGCCCCGAGTCAGGAGCACTGTCCGTTCGGTCTTCGCTGGGAGTCAGAGGGGTAAGGTCTGACCCAGGTTTCTAAAGGCGGGTGGGCAAAGTAATGGTGCTCTGTGGTTGTTTGTATGGGAGGGTGTTCAGGGTGAATATAGAAAACTCAATTTGTGGAAGTACTTAGCTATTTTCTTTCCTCCTTGAAACTCCAATTCAAGAAGTAAAATAATCAGAGTTCGTCACCTTGTAATAACTCAAAATTTGGTCCCTGAACAGTGTTTGCACTGCTGGGATTGGGAAAGATAGAGTCATCCATTCATTCAGTGAACATTCATGTTTATATGAAATGTGTTCTAGACATGGTTTTAGAGGCTGGAAAAACTGAGTAGAGATGCAAAACTGCCAGAAAATGACAACCAGTAGAAGAGACAGACTTGCAAATACTTAACTAATTACTATACTGTGGCAAGTGCTGTAATGGTGCAGAAGGTATGTGGATACTCACCAAGAAGGTTCTCTTTCCCCCTTCCCTAATTTTTTGTCCTTTTCTTTTTCATTTGAGGCTTTTCCACTCATTTCTTTTATTAAAAGCCCTTATTATAACTCCAGTGTTCACCATACCTCTCAGCTGCTTGGCACAGACTTGTGGGAGCTTGCTGTGTCTCAGAAATTGTTTGGCAGAACTTGGTATTGGAAGTGGTATTTCAGTCTCTCAGGATTCAGTGACCCACGTAGGGCACCTGGAGCCCATTCTAATACGCTGTTGGCTGGCTTCCTTGAAGCTTGGACATCACAATAACCTATACCATTGGTTCTCAGCTGGGGGCAGTGGCGGGGGGGGGGTGACTTGCCTCCCCAGGGAATATTTGGCAATGTTTGGATACATTTTTGGTTGTCACAACTGGGGGTTGCTTCTGGCTTCCCACAAAAAAAGAAATGATCTGTGGTGCCGAGGCTGAGAAACTGTGTCCTGTAGAAGTAGGTGGGGGTTCCAGAGCTCTCTTGGCAGAGTATTGAGGACGGGATCAGATGTGTAGGGAGGTAGAGATTTGAAACAGATTTATTACTTGAGGCCAGAGATACTCCATCTGCTCATGTTGCTGGGAGGGCTCACTCTCTTCACTCTGGAGATGTGGAATGCCCATTGAGGAGACCAGCATCTTTGAGAAACTCAGTGTTGGCTGTCCTCTGTAGGCCAGGGTTGATTTGAGGAGATGTGCCCATGGAACCGGTTCCCATGTATCTATGAGAATGACAGCATTCTGAAACAGTGAGGCTAGGTGGTGGCACTAACCATCAGAGCCAAGGGTAGACACAATATCTGTAGTGGGCAGGAGGCCTGACTCAAAACCAGTGTGACTTAACCTACTATGATGCTAACAGACCATGTTGTTCTTAAGGGCAGTATAGACGGGCAGTCAGTTAGGATATTGCTTGACTTGTATAACCAGAAAAATGAATCAAGAGCTGGCAAGTAGAAGACTGATACCAGCTGTTGCAGTGGAAAAACCACTATCATGTAGTTTTCAGACATGAGTTCTCAGACCCATATCCCATGGATTGAAAGGGAGCCTGGATCCCTTTGAAGAAGGACTTCTCAACATTCCTGCAAGTGTAGACAAATGTTCATCTACATCTTTCTTAAGGGAACTGCAGCTCTTTATTAGACTGTGGTACCTCAAGGAAAGGATAATATGTAGCTCTTTTGCAGGCTCTTGAGTCAGGGTCTGAGCTAATAATAGTACCAGGCGACCCTCAAGCAATCTTTGATAGGAGCTGGGAGATAAATGCCCTAGCCTCTCATCTGTCTCAGAGATAAGGCATAGCCTACATGGTTCTTCAGACGGTTCTTAGCACTTCTAAGGCCCCTGTTGCCATAGCAGGAGCTTAATAACACACTCCTTACTGGCTTTTCCTGGTTCCCTGTCTCTCTCTTCTTGCACTGTCATTCTACGTTTCTGAGATCACCTCCCAAGTATGTGAACTACGTGCACCCTCATCCTTGTGTTGGCTTATTTTTGTATTTTGCAGGGGTTGGTGGAGGGGAGGGAGGGCCAAACTATGATAGGTAGGAAGCAAAATGTGATGCCTAGGACTCTGACATAGGAGTGTTAGCCTCTCTTCTTTCCAGCCCTTCTGCTGACCACTTAGGACTCAGGAACCATGGCATACACCTACCAGGGGAGTTCCTGTGACTGCAGGTCCCTGTCTACACTTGGTGGTGTTTGACTCTTAACATTTTTCCTTCCTATGCTGGTGGGTAGAAGACATTTCATTCTGGTTTTACTTTCTCATTAATGAATGAGACTAAATGTCTTTTCAGATGTTTATATGTGTTTCCAAATATTTTTCTTTGCATTTCTGTGAGATTCCTGTTTCTGCCTTTTGCCCAGCTATTTTTTGTTTGTTTTTGTTGCTGTGTAGGACTTCTGGTTGCTAGTCCTCATTGGTTATATGTATTGCAAATATCTTCTCGTTTGTTGATTGATTGTTTCTTTTTTACTTATAGTGTCTCGGTGAACAAAAGTTCTTAACAGTAACACAAAATTTATCACTTTATCTTTTTATGGTTTGCACGTTTTGTATTTTGTTTTAGAAAGTCATTCGCTGCCCAGAAATCACAGGCAGTCTCTATTATGTTCTAAATATTTTATAGTTTACCTGTTAACAGAAAACTTTTATCTGTGTTGGATAGATTTTTCTGACTGCACTTACATTTTTCTTTGGCTTTCTTCTTAATGGTTTTACTTTGACAAATCTAGATGGGTTTTTCTTCGTATGTATTCTGTTTGGACTTGAGCATCTTGAATCTGTGGGTTGATACCTTTAATTACATTTGGAAGACAGCTGGATTCTCATATCTACTTCTTCGTTAGTCTTTGCAGTAACATTGTGTAGCCTCTGGAAAATTAAAGTGACAAAATAATATCAGTATTAGTATAAAAACATTTCAGACCCTTTTAAAGGTTCCTGTGGCCCCCTTGGAGTCTCCAGACCATACTTTGAGAACCACCTGTCTGAGGTTTTGGTATTAAGGTTATACTAGCTTCCTCAAATAAGCTGGGGGTGTTCCCTCTTTTTTCTGAATTCTGGAATAATTTGTGTAAAATTGGAGTTAATATTTCTTGACTGTGTAGTAGAACTTGGAAAAATCTTTGGGCCTAGACTTTTCTCTATAGGAAGATTTTTAAACTTGTGATTCAGTTTCTTTAATGATACAGAACTATTCAGGTTTGCTGTTTCTCCTTGAGACTGTTTTGAGAAGTTAAAGTTTTAAAGAATTTTTCCGTTTATCTAAGTTTTCAAATGACTTGGCATAATAAGTTTATTGATATCATCTTATCTTTTAAATATATGCAACATTTAGAGTTACGTTCCCCTTTTCATTCTAGATGGTTGTGTTTTTTTTCTCTTTACCTTGATTAATCTTATCAGAATTATGTCAAGTATCAAATTTTATTCATCTTTTTAAAAAAAACTTTTAGCTTTGTTGATCCTTTTTTATTTTTTAACTAAATAATTTCTGTGTTTTTATTTATTGCCTCCTATTATGTTTGGGTTTATTTTTTTGTGATAACACCTTTTTATAGCTAATCTGTGATTCATGAAAATTTGTAAAGCTCATCCTTGCATATTATTTTTGTTCCATTAATCCCAGTTTTATTATATGCAAAATCAGTATTTTTCAAACTGCGGGTGACCCATAATGGGGTGGTATAATCTATCTAGTGGGTCTGGGCCAGCATTTTTTTAAAAGATCAGTAGACAAACAGAGTAGAAAAATATAGTGTCCCTCACACTTTCTATGGCTTAGGTCACACATTGTCTTGTGAAACTTTTATTTCAGCTACCTACCTTCACACACATACAGACATATCTATGTCTGTATTGGGTCACAATATAAAATGTATTTCTTACTGTAGGTTTTAGTTAAATAAAAAAAGCTTGAAAGCCACTGTGTTACAGTGTGGTTTGTCTAATTTTAGTAAAGATTCAAATCTGATCACACAAAATAAACATCTGAAAAGTCTGCTAAAATGACAAATTCTGTGACCCTATTTTAGATCTGCTAATATAAACCTCCAGTGCTGGAGCCAAGGACTCAGTGTTTTAGCAAGCTCACTGTGTGAAACTCGCCCTTTGGGCGTTCCAGAAGCATGATTCAGGATATAATAGACCTAGAGAGTCTGTTGGGAAGCTCTAAGTTGGGGCAGTGAAGAGTGCAGCTCGTTGCCTGTTTGTCCTGAGACCTCCAAGAGGGACATGTAGGTGGCAGGAAAGCTATGGTGGTGTGGGGGGTGCCTGGAGGTAGGGAGTGGGGCAATCCAGGAACATCTTGCTGGTTGGTAGAATGAAAGAAAAAAAAGTGAAATAGCCCACATTTCTGTCACAGAACCAGCATGTATTGAATGGCTGATGCATATACCCCAAAGATGATAATCAATAAGCTTAAAATGTAATGAACTTTCATATATTAGTCCAGGACAAGCAGATTTCTTATGTTCCAGCGATACATATTGAAATCATTCATGACTGTCCAGCACATTTTACCCAAAAAGCTGATAATGACTGCAGCATTCAAAGGCTTGGCAATACCCTGCCAGCTAGACAGGATACATTTTACAGTGTGGGCAGGGACTTAGCAGAGCTCCATTTGGCCAAGGTAAAAATGGTTGATAAACCTTAAAATGGCCTATGAGCTGTTACTTCCCTTTATACTAAGAGCTTTTCTGAAATATCGTTAGCTAGAATGAGACCATTTGGTAGACTGGGACTTTGACATGTGGAATGCCAAAGTAGCCTGTTGCAGTAACATGGGTAAGTTCATCGAGTGTGACACGTGATGCAGGTGCACTCAAGGCTCTACTCACCCTCCCCCACCCCCACCCCACATCTAGGTCTCAGAAGGGGGGAGTTTGTTGGGTACGAATCTTAAATTGTGACCTACAAGGGAACTCTGCATGTTCAGCTGAGGGCTGAGAATCTTCTTTAAATCAGGCAGTTATGCTCCTTGACCATTTCATTTATCTACTGCTGTATCAGGAAGCTTGGTGCTTGCTTTTGCACAGCTTGGTGGGGGTGGTTCATGTCTCTACCGCATAGTTTCCACTGGGGTCTGCCTGAGGCTGCCTTCAGCTGGGAGCTCAGCATCCTCACCGCATGGCCAGTAGCAGGGGGGTTCCAAGAGAACAAAAGCAGCACCTGTAGGGTTTCTTAAGGCCTGAACTCAAAAGCCCTAGAATGTCACTTCTGCCACATTCTCTTGGTCAAAGCAAGTCCCATGCTAGTCCAGATTTAGGGGGACGGGAGATAGAGTAACCTTTTGATTGGAAAAGTGGCATGCACGTCACTGATGAGAAGACCTGTTGGTCACTGACCCACCACACTGGCCATTTTTCTCTTCCTATCTCCCTATTCCTTTCTTCGTTCCTTCCTTCCGTTAAATGTGTCAACTGTCACCTTTATTATAAAACATCAGTGTATATTTTATCTAAACATTAAAGATCAGTCTTTTCTACTCTCATACCCCTTGGCATTTTATTGGTACTTTCTCAGCTGTATTTTTACATTTTGCATTTTGTTATAGTTTGTCTTATCTTCTTCATTAGACCGTAAGTTCCTCTAAAGTAAGGTCTTTGCTTTCTTCTGCGTTTCCCTCAGTGCATGGTAAGTGCTCGCTCAAGAGAGGGTTGAATGAATAAATGAATGAAAAAAGATATTGGAAAAATCAAGCATCAGTTTGTCCAGATGAAGCATCAGTTTATGTTAGACAAGTGTTTAAAAACAAAATGAAAGAAATCTTCAGCCACTCTACTTTTGATTTTTCTTCCTTGGTCAGCAACCCTCTCCCTAGGCCCCACACATGTATATGCTTATGCTTTCAGTGACTGTGTATTTATAGAATATAGTTATGTTTCTATGTTGCCTGTCAATATTTATATTAAGTAGTATATATAGTTAAATATTAAATATATAGCACATGTTCATACATGCAAATATATAAGGGTCAAAAATCCCTTTTTATTCACCAAACCACTTAATGGAAAGAAATATGTATATTAAAAGTTAAATTATCCTTTCAAGTGTCATTTTCCACCCGATAGACTTTCTCATTTCTCCCCCTGGTGCCCAGGAGTGTGAGGAAGAGGCTGTCTGTGTCATTATGTGTGCGTCGGTCAAGTACAACATCCGGGGTCCTGCCCTCATCCCAAGAATGAAGACCAAGCACCGAATCTACTACATCACCCTCTTCTCCATTGTCCTCCTGGGCCTCATCGCCACTGGCATGTTTCAGTTCTGGCCCCATTCCATCGAGTCCTCAAACGAGTGGAGTGTAGAGAAGCGCAGTGTCCGTGATGTGCCTGTGGTCAGGCTGCCTGCCGACAGTCCCATCCCTGAGCGGGGTGATCTCAGTTGCAGAATGCACACGTGTTTTGATGTCTACCGCTGTGGTTTCAACCCAAAGAACAAAATCAAGGTGTATATCTACTCTCTGAAAAAGTATGTGGATGACTTTGGTGTCCCAGCCAGCAACACCATCTCCCGGGAGTATAATGAACTGCTCACGGCTATCTCAGACAGCGACTACTATACTGACGACATTAACCGGGCCTGCCTGTTTGTCCCGTCCATTGATGTGCTTAACCAGAACATGCTACGGGTTAAGGAGACAGCACAAGCATTGGCCCAGCTCTCCAGGTACCTAGCACTTTCAAAGACCAGAGCCAAGCCCTTTGGGGAACTGAAGGGAAGGACAGGGAGAAGAAACGGTTCTTTCAAGCTGGCTTCTAGCTGCTCTTTTCCCGTAGGAGGGGGTGGGGCCAGTGCTGTAAGCATCTGGCCTCTGTTCCAGTGACAAGCAGCCTGCCGTTGGTGCTACTGCTGTGGGCTCCTGGTTCTTAGAAGGATGCCTAGTCTTCCCATACTTCTCCTTTTTTAAATTTAAATACTTTCCCCCCTTTGATTACTTACATTATACATGTTCACTATAAAAAGCCTTAAAATAGAGGTAAGCAAAATAATGTAAGATTCATTTCATAATCCTGTCTCTAAGAGATAATAATTAATATTTTTATGTTACTTTTCAGTCAATTTTTATATGGAAAATGCTTAATATGAATGTATATATATTTTTTTGTATAAAAAAATACAAATGCATGTGTATAACATTTTTGTCAAGAATGGGATCATACAGTACAAACTCATTTGCTGCCTTTTTCCCTTAATATATTGTAATTTTTACAAGTTGTGTAGTATTCTGTAGTATTCCATTTTACATCATGTTCCATGATCTATTTAACCAGCCTTCTATATTTTATTTCTTACTTCTTTAACCAAATGGTGAACATTCAGACCATTTTCAGGTTTTTGTTATTCAGAATGCTTTCATTCTGAAGAGCAGTTCTGTAGTGGACAAGCTTGAAGTACATATCCACCCATTTTTCTTTTCAAGAGCCAGGCTAGTACCTGATACACTGTTGGGATTTCTAGGAGTTCCCTTCGCACACCTTAGAAGTGGCCCAGTTTCAGGTCGGGGATACTTGCTATTTGCCATCCAGTAACTGAGTCTTGTTTTTGTTTCTTCATAGTTGCCATGTGAATTCTACATGTTTAATTTCTTAATAGGTGGGATCGAGGTACAAACCACTTGTTGTTCAACATGTTGCCTGGAGGTCCCCCAGATTATAACACAGCCCTAGATGTCCCCAGAGACAGGTAGGTGTAATGGTGGTTGCCCTGTGATGGGTTTCTGAAGAATAAGTAGATGTAAGACCCTTTCGTTCATGTGAAATCATATTCCTAAGCCTGCTGGGACATACTTTGTCATTGGAATTGTTTGGCAAAGTAAAAAACTGTCCTGGGCATTTCCCTTCTTAAAGCATTGAAGTATTAAGACCTACTTAAATCTGTTGTGGAGAACCCATTAGAGCGTATGTTCTAGCATAGCATCTTAAAAACTATCTTTTTTTCTTAGTCTGGTTATGCCCTCCTGAATGCAGCACTCTCACCCTCTAAGGCCTGGCTCATGATTGGCGGGTGTCCACTCTCTCTGAATTTGGAGCATTTGCCAAGAGCAGAGCCACAGCTTACTGAGGAAGAGGGCCTGGGTGTAAAGTGATACCAGAAGCCTGTAGTGCCGGAAGGAGGGTGCTCTGATTATCATGTGCTCTGTTGTTCAGTCAGTGGGATTCTTCCCTCCCTTCCTTTCTTCCTTTTCTTCTTTCTCCCACTAGCCCCAACTTCTTTCCTTCTTTCCTAGGAAAACCTTCCAAACAGGCAGATGTGGTAGGGGAGCGACCACTGCATGATTGTGAATTTGAGTTCACTTACTGTATTTACCAGCTGTTTTACACACTGACTGAACCACTTGGGCCGGAGGCATCTTACAGCTGGAGGAATCGCTCCCTACAGCTCCTCCCCTGGTACTTGGTTTGAGGCTTGAGGAGAGCAGAAAGTTTGGGCCCCAGATAAGGCGCTGAACAGCTCTCATGGTACAGGGTTGGTACACGTTTGCCTAAGAACCCATTCATGACCAAATTAGGGCAGTTGATGTCTAACTCTTAAAATCATTGTTACTGAAAAAGGAGAGGCCAGCTGTGTTCCCAGTGTTGGAAGCCTCCCTGTCATTTATGAAAATTTACACTTAGTACTACTTTTCCCCAGAAGATTAAACCTAAGCCCTCTTTGCTGTAAGTGATTATCTAGAGTCAGTGTTGTGTTTCTATCTGGAAATATAATTAACAATAGAGATGACATACACCCCAGGCCTACTCTTCGACTTTGGTGTAGGAGCCGTTTTGGACGATAGAGGGCAGTCAGGCCACACACATTCTGTAGATACCAGCTAAGCACAAGGTGATCCCTGATTTGGCTCTCAGCCCCGGTGTTCCTGGGCTACTGTTTTGTGGATTTGGTTGTCCTGGGAAAGTGAAATACTTTAGAGACTAGCAAAGGGAGGAAAAAAAGCTGTTAGGAATGCAGTGTCTTCACCTGCTCTGGGTTTATTTTGAGAAGGGCTTATTTCTGTTGGGACATTTCACTTTTTGCTGACATTTTAGTATATGTATCTGCATGGAAGAAGGATTTTACTTTTATCAAATACACATGTTAAATGGGGCTTCATTTCTCTGTAGGAAAGCATCGAGTAGTTAGGAGAAAGTTCTGTTCTTGCTGGTGCTTAGGTTTGAAGGATCAAGAAGGTTAGATCATTTTCCCTATACATGTAGTTTTGTAAGTGATTATAGGTAATCCTATGGCAACTAATAAATCACCACATAGTCCTCCTTTATTTTGCACATGGGAAATTTCATTTTGAAACTAGGTGGTCTTCGGGTTGAGGTAAGGAATAGATTTGTTTGTTAACTTTTCTTATTCTTTGTCCTTGCTCCTGGATTCAGAGGCGGCAAGAACCATGAGTACAGAGTGGTTTTAGCAGGTGCTACATATAAGATTATTTGAAAATCAGAGAATGGGCTAGATTAGATGCTTCTAAGAGCTCATGAACTCTATGGTCCATAATAGTGATTGCTTAAGAATCATTTTACTCAGAGAAATGCAAGGACCAAGACTGAAGGAAATGTCTGCTCAGCACATAGATCTTTTATGCTGCTTAAATATGTTTTTATTTCTCTTTTAATTTTTAAAAATCATACACATGATGCACATATACTTTCTTTGTACAAATGGAAAATGTACAAGTATATGAAGAATGAAAATAGCTTTCAAAACCTCTGTTTTCACTCCCTTACTGAAAAGGTAATTACTGTTCTCAAATACTATCAGCTATTATGTATTTTTCTAGGCTTTTTTCTTATGGACTTATACACACACATACACAGACACACACACACATACACACATACCCATTTTATTTTAAGTGGGAGAAAATTATACCTTTTCAATGCCTTACTTTACTGATCTTTGTTTTCTCAGATCTGTTCTGTAGTATAATTACTACCTTGGTTTTTTATTATCCTTTCTTTTCACATATCTCTCACAAATTGCTATAAATTGTGTGGGTCTATATTAACTTATTTAAATTTGTTATGGAAAATTTCAGACCTCTGTAACAGAGATTAGTACAGTGACTCCCTGTCCAGCTTTAGTAATTGTCAACTCAAGGCCAGTCTCCATTCATCTACCCCCATGTCGCCACCAGATTATCTAGAAGCAAATCCCAGGTGTTGTATCATTGTATCTGGAAATATTTCCACTTGAATCTCTGCACGAAAAGGGCTTTAATAAAAATACAACTACAGTACTATTACCTTACCTAAAATAGTTATTCTTTAATATCATCAAATATCTAGCAGTTGTTCAAATTTACCTGTCTCATAAATATGTTTTTACAGTTTGTTTGATTCGGTAAACAAATAAGGATGACCAATAGGATTGGTCAGCTTTTTTTTTTTCAAAACCTGAAGCTTTGTATTTGAGGAATTTGCATTATATGCGTGGTTTAAAAGAAAGCAAAAAGTAAACCTGCAGATGAAATGTGTTTTTAGACACTGTGAGTACTCATATAGGAGGAGGAGAGCTGTAAGAACATCTGAGGAAAGACCTCGAGTAGAGGTCTCGAGTTGAGATGGTGGAGCACATGAGGCCATGGCGAGGGCTCGGACGCAGAGGACATGTTCTGGAGTCAGGAAGTCCTGCAAAGTGCTGAAAATGGTGCAGGATATTTCGAGTGACAGAACACTTGGCCTGGCATGAGTCTGATCATCAGTTAATACTTTTTTAGCAGCAAGTTTTCTGTTCAGTCTCTTGCAACTTTGGAACTGGTCTCTGATTTTGGAATATATAATGGGAAAACAGAATGTGCCTCTTAGAAATTCACTCCAGTCAATATAAAACATGTGTTCAGTAAAGCAAGGAATCCTACAATATTTTCTCCATTATAATTTTATGTGGAAACTTTGGCAGAAGAAGATAAAGTGACTTGAAGTTGAAGTCTTGTCGGTAGCAGGGTTGGTGTGAGGCCTGTAGACTAATTGCAGTCTTGGCTCTTTCTGAGATCCCAAATGGTGATTGCATGTGTGTGATCTGTGACATAAGGCGTGCTTCAGACTGCATGCTTCCCTACTACCAGTGCAAACCCCCCACCCAGCGCCCTGGGACAGAGTAACAGTTTAGGGCCCTCAGGAGAGAACAACAGTAAAAGTTGGCATGATCTACATCTGCTTCCTTTCTTGCCACATAGGCACACCGCTCTCTTCTGGGGCTGTGGGTTTAATTACCAATCCCCTGCTGCCCTGGCTTACCTGGATTGCCTGGTGCCTGTATATTGGATCCGTGTCTGCTTCCTGCACATAGGTCATGGGGGCCCATACAGTCTGCTTGCCATCACGGTCATGGAACCTAACCAAATCCATGTTGGATGGATTCATTGCTGAATGCTAATCAGGAAAAATAAGACTGTATGTTGGCGCTAAGGATAGTCATTAAGTTTTACAGAATAGACTGGCAGCTGGAGAGGTTTTTAGCTTGCACATTACCTCGCTAACTAGCTCTTGGTTTCATAAAGCTTAAATAAATAGATTAGGATTTCCAGGGGTGGTTTGGAAATCTTTGAACTTAAACTGGTCATGTTAGAAGGGAATGCAGGCTGTCATCAGGGCAGGGAGGGGATTGGTAGCAATCAATATTGCAAAAAATGTGGTTTCTCAGTTCAGACATTTTGGCTCAGAGTGTGCAGTGCATGGAACTGGCAAAAGTCTGCCCCAGTAAGTGATTTTGATGGGTTTGGGGCCCCAGGGACAGAATAACAGTAAAAGTTGGTGTGATGTACACCTGCTTCCTTTCTCTGATGAAGTGTCATAGTATTATTTGCTGGATCCAATTAAGCAATGTGCTCTTGGCTTTCTAATTAAGGAGAATAAAAGCAAGTGCATACAAACTGTTGGAGAAACACTACAGGTCCAGTTCTGGTTTCTGCTTCCTGTATAGGTAACTGGGTTAACAAGACTGAGTAGCTGGCATGGGTGGTGTGAATTGGTAAAGGCTGTGGGAATCACATGTAGCTCTGGGATGGCAGTGGAAAGAACTGCTTGGGGCAGGAATTGGAGAGGGGCGAGGGCGAGGGTGTGTGCAGTGTGAGATGGTGGCGCTTTGCTGTCACACTGCCTTCCTGTGCCCATTGGCTCCTGAGATTCCAGACAATGGGTTGGTAAGTGACTGCCCCAGTCAGTCTTCCTATGCAGGCCTATTTTTATTCCTTTTATTGTGAATATGTTTAAAGAGTAGGATATGACTTTTGGGAAAGCTCAAAAGGGATCTGAATAAGGTAGCAGAGGAGCTGTTTATAGGGTATCCTCTGGGCTGTGATATATTTTAAAAAATGGAAATTAAGGAAAGGCTTCTTAGGATCCTAGAGGAAGGGACTCAGGGATAAACTGCAGCTGATGTCCAGGAGATGAGAATGTAAATCATTTAGTACAGGGTTTTAATAGAAAAGTGACTCAGTGAGTATTAGCTATTGTTATTATTAACACTCAGTTACTTTGATCCCTTTCCAGTGAGCTTATCAGAATGAAGAACCTTTCTTTCTCATTATTTGACAAAGTCCTTTGCTTTCAGGGCTCTGTTGGCTGGTGGTGGCTTTTCTACGTGGACTTACCGGCAAGGCTATGATGTCAGCATTCCTGTCTATAGTCCACTGTCAGCTGAGGTGGACCTTCCAGAGAAAGGACCAGGGTAAGGTGCCACCAGCATGGCCAGTTGTGCTGTGAGCTGCCAGCCAGGTTCAGCGTGTGGGTATCACAGCAGTCAAAGCATCAATTACGGGCCAGGGTCCTTGCATTTACCATGTTTTCTCCACACCAATCCTGTTTATCCTTCCATTTTCTCTATCTCAGGAACTTACAGGGCTATCCCCTAAGCTTTCCAAATCAGAAATCTATGGGGTATCCTTAACTCCTTCCTCTCCCTTACTTCCTATATCAAAAAAGTAAGTCCCATTGAGTCTACATCCTGAGTATTTCCTACGTCTATTTCTCCATCTCTCCTGTCCCCTTCCGCCGCTGATTTATTGTCCTCTCTCCCTTGGATTGATGAAACAGCCTCCTGTTTGGCTTCCTTGCCTCCCGCCTTGCTGGCCCCAAGTCTGGTCATTGGCTTCACATTGCCTATAGAATAGAGCCCAGACTCGCAGAGTCTTTCAAGACTGTCAATCATATGACCACTGTGTCCATCTCTAGCATGTTTTTTCTTTCAGGTTAAAACTGAAAAACCCTCTGAGTTTTTCTGGGCTGTAAATACTCCATTGCCTGGAAATCTTTTTTCTCATTTTCTTCAGACTAATGACCTGCTTGTCCTTTAGGTTTCAACTTGAATACCTCTTACTTGAGGGGCACTACTTAGCCCCTGGAATGGCTCTTCTGCTTTATGCTCCCCGAGCAGCCGGCACATCTAGTGTACCACTCACTATGCCCTGTTGTAACAACTTGCTCAGAGCTGCTCTTCTTTGGATTTTGGATTTTGTAAGTGCGGTGGAGCTAGTGCTGGGTCTGTATTAACTGCCATGTCCTCTGTACCTGGTGCTTAAGTGCTCATGTTTTTGATATCGAGTAGATGAAAAGAGCTGATGGCACGGATGTGCAGGTGTTTTGTCTGACCTGCAGTAGTCTATTTAAAATTGTGCTGACTCACAGTGAGAATCTCCCTGAGCGTCAACAAGCACGATGATGATAGTAGTATTCCTTTGTGTGCCAGCTGCTCATGGGTGAAGGTGGCCGATTTGTATATTGCCACGCTAGAAATGTAATCCTGGGTGAGGTTTAAAAACTCACACATAGCATTGGTCTCAGAAATGAGTCTCAAGGAAATAGTTTGCATATAAAACCTTAAAACGATTCTCAAAATATTCCAACTTCCCTTAGGAACCTTTATGGATTCTTTGAGAAGTAAGAGAACTTTTCCAAAGTGAACACATTTTTCTCTAGTGCATGTGTGTTCCACAGTGTGGCCAGGGACCAAATTCTGGATCTTACATTAGACATAGACATTTTTGTTATCTGGAGAATGTATAAAGCCCAAGTGAGATGGAAACATTGTTTCTTTTACTCTGAGGCAAGTGCAAAGAAAGATTGATTCATTCATGAACTTGTTGCTTAAGTCAACTTTTTGGATTTTTCGGTTAGTGGATTCCTGGAGTTGACTTAATTTTTTTATTAAGCTACAATTCATATACCATAAAATTCACTCTTTTAAAGTGTCCAATACAATGTTTTTTTAAAAAATTGAGATGTAATTGACATATAATATTCAGAAATTTGTGTATTGTATGTTGATTTAATACAATTCAGTGATTTTTTAGTGTATTTACAAAGTTGTACAACGATCATCATGATTACTGTCTAATTCCAGAACATTTTCATCACCCCCCAAAGCAGACCCAGTACCTGTTAGCAGTTACTGCCCATCCCTGCCCCCAGTCTTCACACCCACTGTCCCCAGCAATAACCTGTTCTCAATGGATTTGCCCATTCTGGACATTTCAGATAAATGTAGTTGTACAATGTGTAGCCTATTGTGTCTGTTGTTGCTTAGCGTAATGTTTTCAAGGTTTTGTAGCATGGAATCAGTAGTTCATTCCTTTTTTGCCTGAATAATATTTCATCATATTGATATACCACATTTGTTTGTCCATTCATCAGTTGATGAACATTTGGGTTATTTCCATTTTTTAGCTATTATGAATAATGTTGCTATCAACATTTGTACAAATTTTTGTTTAAGTACAAGTTTTTAATTCTTTTGGATGTCTGTCTAGGAGTGGAATTGCTGAGTCATGTGGTCACTTTATGTTTAACTTTTTAAGGAACTGCCACATTTTTACCAAAGGGGCTACACCATTTTACAGTCCCATCAGCAATGTTGCAGTTTCTACATATCCTTGTCAACACTTGTTATTGTCTTTCTTTTTTATTCTAGCAATCCTAGTGAATGTAAAGTGGTATCTTACTGTGGTTTTAATTTGCATTTCTCTAATGACTAATAATGTTGAGTATCTTTTCATGTGCTTATTGGCCACTTACATAACCTCTGTGGAGAAATGTCTGTTCAAATTACTTGCCCATTTTTAAATTGAGTTTTGTTTTCATTATTGAATTGTAAGAATTCTTTATATATTTAGGTACTAGACCTTTATCAGATGTGATTTACAAATTTTTTTGCCCGTCCTGTAGATTGTCTTTTCACTTTCTTGATAGTGTTCTTTTAGGTACAAAAGTTTCTGATTTTAATGAAGTCAAATTTGTCTGTTTTTCCTTTGGCTGCTTGAGCTTTTGGTGTTATACTTAAGAAACTATGACCTAATCCAAGGTGACAAAGATTTACGCCTGTGTTGTCTTCTAGGGATTTTATAGTATTCTTACATGTTGGTTTTTGCTCCATTTTGATTTAATTTTTGTATATGGTATGAGTTATGGGTCCAATTTCATTGTTTTACTTGTGGATATCCAGTTGTCTTAGCAACACTTGTTAAAAACTATTCTTTTCCCCCTGAATAATCTCTGCACCCTTGGTGAAAGTCAGTTGGCTGTGGATATGTGTGTTTGTTTCTGGATTCTTAATTCTATTCCGTTGCTCTATATGTCTGCCCTTATGCCACTGCCACACTGTCTTGATTACTGTAGTTTTGTAGTAAGTTTTGAAATAGGTAAGTGTGAGTCCTCCATCTCTGTTCTTCTTTTTCAAGGTGTTTTGGCTATTCAAGGTCCCTTGCATTTTTATTTTTTAAAATAATGCAACTTGAATAGGCACAAATAAAAATAATCTCAACTCTCTGTGCTTATACAACTACAAAACTAGAACAAACTTACAGTTACAGTTGCCCTTATCCATGGATTAGTTTTCTGCAGTTTCAGTTACCTGCTGTCAACTGTAGTCTGGAAGCATCAGAAGGTCAGTAGTAGCCTAATTCTGTGTCACATCACTTTATCTCATCACGTAGGCATCTGATGATCTCACATCATCACAAGAAGGGTGAGTACAGTACAGTGCACAGTAAGGTATTTTGAGAGAGAGACACATTCACATAAACTGTATCATGATTATGACAGTATAATCGTTCCATTGTATTAGTATTGTTCTATTTAATTATTAGTGATTGTTGTTAATCTCTTACTGTGCCTAATTTATAAATTAAACTTTATTGTAGGTACCTACATATAGGAAAAAACAGCAGGCATGTCTAGGGTTCAGTACTATCTACGGTTTCAGGCACCTGCTAGGGATCTTGAAAAGTGTACTCTGTCCATAAGGGGCAACTACTGTAAATACAAACAAATAGACAAAACAAATAACCTTCTGATTAACATATTGTGATAGCTGAGCCTTTTGCTTTTAAATGAAATTGCCTCTTTTAAGGTGAATCTGGAGTTAATTATGGCTGTTGGGGCTTGGCATGCCTATACGGTTGCATGCTGAGTGATGTACTCCTCCCTACCATTTTTCTCTATTTGAACAACTAGGCAGCTTCCTTTTTTCTAGCATATTGTGCTGTCATTTATCTTCATTTGGAATAGATGCATGATTCATATTTTTCCCCAACATTTTGCTATGAAAATCTTCAGACAGCAAAGTTTAAAAAATTTTAACAGTGAATATGTGTATACCCATCACTTGGATTCTGTCATTAGTATTTTGTTATACTTGTTTTACATGATACACATTTTAAATCTTCCTGTTCTCTCATTAGTCCACTAAGTACTAACTTGGACATTACAATTTTTTTAGTAATATTCATCATTAAATTAATGAGCAAAAATATGCCTATACTAATATTTTTGATCATCATCAAGATGAAAATACAAAAATAATTCTTATAGAGAGTTTGTAGACAAGAGAAAATGCTAAAGTTCAATGCCAAGTTTCAAGGCTGGATTTTCCTAAATTGAGAAAGGGTGATCTGTGGGCCCAGCTGGTACCATATGGGGCACTATAAGTTTCTGCCATGTGCCTAGGGTCTTAATTTGGCATTTTTATGTCTCACTAGATAAGAATAACTGTAGTAAGTAGAGATGTCAATTGAACTTGAAACAAAGTTCACTCCTCTGCTTACTGCTTCTCTGAGCGTTTACTTAAATTTAAGTCGGTCATGTGATTTTTGAAAAAAATTTTTTTTAAACCTTTGCTTTTTTTTCCCCTTAAAGTTGTTCTGGAAATTATTTAATTTAGGTCAAATCAAACCTTCATTGAGGGCCTGTTTGGACTAAGTATGGCTAGACTGCTGGTTTGCAACAGGGGAGGGGGTCGAGTTTGTTCTCCCAGGGACATTTAGCAATATATGGAGCCATTTCTCACTATTATGACTGAGAGTGTGTGTGTCAGGGTCCCCAGGACCACCTCCAGTTTTGATGTTTGCTGGGAGAGCTCAAGACTTGGCATATAATCATACTTGTGGCTAGGATTTAGAGCAAAAGGATACAAAGCATAGTCAGCAAGGAAAAGGGCCATGGGGTGAAGTCCAAGGAAACCAGCTGCAAGCCTCCAAGAGTGCTGTCCCAGTGGCGCTGTACCAAATGTGCTTCATTCCCCCCCAAAAGGTGTGACGTGTGTGAAATGTTGCCCCCAGCCCCAGGGTTTTTGTTAGGGGCTCATCACATGGGCAGCCCCTGCTTGGCATGTGCCCGAATCCCAGACTCCCAGAAGGAAAGCAGGTGTCCAGCACAAGCCATATCATTTGCACGAACGATCGGCGCAGTATGCCACTCTTACCGGTTCTGGAGACGGTGGGAGCTCTCTCAGAACTGAAGTTCCCATACAGCAGCCCAAGGCCAGTCTTTCAGAGGAGCAGTCAGGCCTGCTATAACTGTTCTGCACACGGTGCTTCTACCTGGTGGAAGCCCAGGACACTGCTCAACCTCTATAATGCACAGGGCCACCTCCCATGACAAAGAATCACTGGGTCCAAATGTCAGCAGTGCCGCAGTTGAGGAAGACTAGGTGAGGAAGAGAGAACCGGTCTGTTAGGTTGGCTTGGCTGTCTGTGGGCCTCTGTCTTTCTTAAGACTGCTAGAACTAAATCTCTATTATCTGATCTCTCCAGTATAATATAGCTCTTTTATATTGGTTTAGGATTCTTAATTCCCTTCAAATTTAATCCAGGGAAGAAAACATACTGAAAAAGAAAAGATTGAGTGAAAACAAAGGAGAACAAATGACTGAACAATAAAACATATTTTTAAATACTTAGTTTCAAAAATTTAAGCTAGTGGTGTTTTCTAAGTAATTTAATCTCAATTTTTTTGTATAGACTTAAGATCTTTAAGTAGAGTGCTTAAGGTTTTAGTTTCTGAAATTCTTGGTTCAGTAACTAGACAGAATAAACATCTGTCTTCAAGGACAGCGGGAGGAAGTGGAAGGCTGCATGCAGTGGGCGTGGCCCTCCCTCTGCTGGCTGGTTGGTGGTTTCTGTAACTCAGCTTGGACCCCAACTCTCCATGTCCCCTCCAGCTTGCAGTTCGGCCCTACAGATGTGATGTTTTCTTTTATAAATAACACTCCCCTCCCTCTGAGAAAAAAAAGAAAAGAAAAAAGGCCAAGGCCGGCTCCAGACTGATCACCCTTTCCAGGGACTTGGTAGGAGGCAGGGTGGGTGACTTCATGACAGCATTTTGGATGTGCTGCTCTTTGTGAGAGTTGTTTCTTAAGGGAATTCCCACATCTCTTGAGGGTTACATAGAGTAGTGAGAGCTTTGTTTTTATTTTTATTTTAAATCTTCTCAGTATTTTTTCAATGGGAAGCTGAGGATTGTTGCTATTGATAGTTTCTTCTCACAGCTGTGTTGGCCTCAGCTGGAATTCTTGTCATTTTCTCTCTGAAAGGAACTAAATTGGGAGTTTACAACTGTTACACTTGAGGGATACTTCAAGTTCTCAGCATGATTTTACTTAAACTTAGCTATCAACACTGCTGGGAGGAAACATGAAAGTCATAGCTAGTAATTTTAGTCTTTAAAAGAAAAACAAATCCACCTTTAAATTTTGTTCTCTTAAAACTAAAATGGGGATAACACATCCACCATCTGTCAGGTTGGGGAGAGCCAGCATGCACGCAGGGGGACCATTATTGGATTCTTATTCACATAGGCACATTTATGTCGAAAAGTAGTGATAGAGTAGGGACCCAGTGATCCTGGTGATTGAATGTCTAAAATAGAACTTTGTTTCTTCATGGGAAAATCTAACCCAGAGTCTTCCTTTATTTAAGAGTTTTGTTGAGCACCACACTAGGATCTGCATTTGTTTTCATATTTGTGTAGTTGCATTTCTCTCCTTCTACATGTTGAAAACTGCATTCCTAGAGGTATCTCCAGTTCCGCCCAGCACTCCCAGGGCATTCTAGTTCTCTCCCGTGCTGTATGTGTAACTTCTTTCTCTGACAGAGAGAAATCTGGCTCCCATTATCCTCAGTACTCTTATTTATCTTGCCAACCCTCTTGCATGTAACCGAAATTCTGTTGCCCCCCAGCACACATGCCCTCTTCGCCCCCACTCAGGCTCTGGTCCCCTCACATAGTGGTCCTGCTGCTTGCTCTCTCCTCTCCAGGCCCCCCGGCACAGATATTCTCACCCCTCTTGTTTCAGCACCCCATGCTTGGATGAGACCACCATTGCCATCCCCTACCCCACAAGTTTGGGCCCTGCTCCAGTCTGCCCAGGCTCTAATGCTCTGTTCTGGGACCCCCAGATGCCCTCCTGACCTCACTTGGTCTCCATCATCCCAGCTGGGTTGCCATGGCTGCCTCTACCCCTGCCCCCAGTGCAGAAACCTTAGTGACCCAAGGGCTCCCATAGTCTGTGTGGGCCACCTCCTCACTCTTCCCCAGCTGGGAGCTCTCATCCCACAAGGGCTTCATGTTCCATGTGTGCCACCTCGGTCTCCCCCTTCGCCATGCAGAAATGCCCTTTTCTCTCTAGGACTCCCAACACTCTATACTTTTCCTGCATGGACACTCATGGATGCCAATGTCTATTCTTACTCCAGGCAATGAGGAACACCAGTTTTATGTTAGCATCTCTACTTAAATAGAAGGTCTCTAGAAACATCCAGCAAATACCAGTGCTCCATGAGATCCATCATAGAGCCAGTTTCTTATGCATGAGAAGGACCATTAAAGGCCATTTAGCCCTAACTTGATACATGACTTTTCACTATAACTTCTTAATGAAAAGTTTCCTGATTTGTTATAAAAATAGCCCATTACATTTTCAAACAGCTTTAATTGTTAAGGTGGTTTTTCTGCTTGTCTTGTGAGTTTGCCTATAAATCCTTCTTCTGTTTAAACAGACAAGTTTGATTACAGAAATACTTTGAGATGATCCAAGAGTGCTGCCTATGTGTAATCTTTCCATCTCAAAGTCATCCCTCTGAAAATTAATGCCTTTACAAAAGAAAAATTATTGAGGAATCCAAGTGTCTGTTTCAGGTGTCCAGAAGGGATTTGTTTGGCTCTGAATATTCATTATTATGTTGTTCAATAAATTGTAATTTAGGGGGAGGTTGTGCAGGATGAGAGGAGCCAGTCTGTGCAGCCGATCCAAACTGTCTCCTTGTTGGGCTGCTATTCTGTGTCGTTCTTATCTGCACTTACTGCCCTAGCCTCTGGGTCTGAACTAACAGCTCCATCACATAGAGCTTTCTGTGGTGTCAGATGTTCACTAGCCACATGCAGCCATTGAGAACTTGAAATGTGGCAAATGTGTCTGAGGAACTGAATTTGAAATTGAATTAAATTTAAATTTAAATGACCTCACATAGCTAATTGCTGTTAGAAAGTGAAGTTCTAGGGAATCTGCTTACCCCTTTTTTCTTAACTGTAGTGTGGGAAATATTCTTTACTTTTAGTTCAGCTGTTAAAGAAATTACCAAAAGAAATGGTTCTGAGGCTTTAAAAGCCATCTTGCTTTGGTATATGTTGCTCTGTTTTCTGGTTTATTTAGTTGATCTGGCTGGCTACCTGAGTGTTCACCTTCTTCACTCATTGTCCTGTGTGTTTTGACCTGAAGCTTAATCCTTAGTAAAAGATGTCTTTCAGTTAGAGGATCATTATTCTTTGGCCATAGATGTATGGTTAAGGGGTCCCCCAGGTAGAATCTCCAAGTAAGTCTAAGAAACTAAAGGAAAATTAAACAATTATCCTTTCTTTCTCCCCAACACAAATTAAAAAAAAAAAAAAGGAAAGAAAAAGAGAGACGGCTTCCCAGAGAACAGGTTTTTGGTCCTTTCCCATGGGCAGAGTTCTATCAGCTTGCCTATGAGATGCAGGATCCTCTTACATTCCCTGGTCTCTACCGGCTGGAGGTAGATGTAAGTACTGGTTCTTAGTCTGATGGTCTGATGGATGTTTCATTTCTTCCTGGAACCTGCTTTATGTTATTCCTTCCTTTGATGGTGATCCCCAGTGGCCCCTCCACCTAGGAGGTGTTGGAAACCTCTCTGCCTTGTGGGAGTCTTGCCTTCAGCAGGGAATTAGTTGCTACGTGGTCTCCCCAAAATTTTCTCCTCAACTTCTGGCTTACTGTCATTGTGTTCACATTTTTGTCACTTGTGGAGATCTTAAATGGTATTAAACCCTTGGAAATCCTTTCTTCACTCCATAAGTTTCCTTGCTCTCCAGATGTTAAGACTCGTTTTATCCTTTCGTGAAGATAATTTTTTCCACTTGTTCCCAGCTACCAGTTTGGTCTTCCTAGTGTCTGGGTGGACTTGATGATGGGGGCTGTATTACCCCTGGGCTTCTCCATAGCGTGAGGATGCCGTTCAACAGCCAGAAGCAGTCTCCACCTCTTCTGATTTTACAGCCAATGTGTGCCTGTTAACTTTCTCTGTTTTCCTGTTTGAAGGATGTAACCAGCTCTCAGTTCCTTTCAGGTCAGAAAACTCAGCTACAATGAATGATAATATATTGATGTTTCTTTCAAGTAATCAACAACCAGTCACTCAGTTTCTCTCTTTTTCCACATGCATGCACACATGTGTGTTATTTATCACATGTTCTCAAAGCTTGGCATATTACAAGCATTTCCTCAAAACATCCAGAGCTTTACCCAGATAAAATCTTTAATGGTTGTGTAATATTTCAGCATGTGAATGAGTCATGCCTTACTTTCTTACAGAATACGATACTTTAAATAGTCAGCAATGCTACAGAGTATAATTTCCAAACACAAGGGATGTGAAAACTAGTGAGAAAACACTTATTGCCATCAGTTTAATAACAAAGTTTGTCTTACTTTGGCTAACACATCAGCTGCAACTTGCCAGTCACTTTTTTTTCTCCTTTGTAGTCCACGACGATACGTCCTCCTGTCATCTCAGATGGCTCTCCACCCCGAGTACAGAGAGGACCTGGAAGCCCTCCAGGCCAAACATGGAGATTCAGTGTTAGTCCTAGACAAATGTACCAACCTCTCTGAGGGTGTCCTTTCAGTCCGCAAGCGTTGCTACAAGCACCAGGTCTTCGATTACCCCCAGGTGCTGCAGGTAAGTGTCATCATTATTTCTTTCAAGGCAAAGTAGAGGCTGTTTCCACGAGGTAAAATTGACCCCCACAAACAGGAGTTGCTTTCCACATGGAACTAGGAGGATTACCCAAGGGAAGAAGAAAATGTAGAATTGTTCATACTGGATATGTAGACCTTTCAGGTGCTTTGGTGTCTGCCATACTGTTTGTGCAAAGCTACTTGGCCTATGAGTGTTCATACTCTTCTGAAATATTCATCATACTTTAAAAACACAAATCTGATAGATTTGCAGAGAAGCAACATAGACAATGCAGGCAAATGTATTTTGCTTTTACCCCTGTATTCATAAGCCAGTCTGGAGAAATTTCCTTCCTTAAGGTGGCAACTTATACTCTGTGACTGTGCTAGCCCACAAGGCCACAGTCAGCTTTTCCAGGGAATGGAAGGTTTGTGTTTTTTTGATACTATTTTGTCTTGGTATCTTTGCCACCCTTAGCATATCCTACTGGTAGAATGTCCTTTACTTAAAGGAATGGCAGTACTTCCATAGGCACAGGCAGAGCAATCCTTTTGGGGATGTTTCATAAGCAGGGTGTTTGACATTTCAAGGGCATGGGGGTGAGAAAGGATAAAACAAGTTTTGTTTACTTAAATATTTAAAAAACAGATTAGTTCGAGAAGAAATATCAAGGAGCTGGTATGGTTTTTTTTTTTTAAATATCTCCAAGGAGAACTGGCCCATGCTGAGATTGTTAAAATACTTTCCCCCCAAAGTGCTGCATCTCCTCTGGAATGTCTGACTGATAACAGTGGTGATGTGAGCAGGAGTATTTATAGTAACCTTTGTCTAGGCAGGAAAAATGGTTATCAGCACATGTGCCCTCATCTGGATGCTGAGTCTCCAGGAGGGCTGAGCCATCCACCTGCACCTCCAAGAGCCGCGACGGAGTCTCTTCTTTGGCCCTTGCCACTTTCACATTCCTCCCCAAAGGAGTTTGGCATATTGAGTTTCTCCATATTTTTTTCTGAACTTATCTTTTCTCTAGCTTTAAAGATTTTTTTTCTTTCTTTTTTTAATATAATTTATTTTATTATCATTAATCTACAATTACATGTGCAATATTATGGTTATTAAACTACCCCTTCATCAGGTCCCCCCCACCAACCCCATTACAGTCACTGTCCATCAGCGTAGTGAGATGCTATAGAATCACTACTTGTCTTCTCTGAGTTGTACTGCCCTCCCCGTGCCCCCCCAACATTACATCTGCTAATCGTAATGCCCCTTTTTCCCTCTTATCCCTCCCTTCCCGCCCATTTTTCCCAGTCCCTTTCCCTTTGGTAACTATTAGTCCGTTCTTGGGTTCTGTGAGTCTGCTGCTGTTTTGTTCCTTCAGTATTTTCTTTGTTCTTATACTCCACATATGAGTGAAATCATTTGATACTTGTCTTTTTCGGCTTGGCTTATTTCACTGAGCATAATACCCTCTAGCTCCATCCATGTTGTTGCAAATGGTAGGATTTGTTTTCTTCTTATGGCTGAATAATATTCCATTGTGTATATGTACCACATCTTCTTTATCCATTCATCTACTGATGGACACTTAGGTTGCTTCCATTTCTTGGCTATTGTAAATAGTGCTGCAATAAACATAGGGGTGCATCTGTCTTTTTCAAACTGGGCTGCTGCATTCTTAGGGTAAATTCCTAGGAGTGGAATTCCTGGGTCAAATGGTATTTCTATTTTGAGTTTTTTGAGGAACCTCCATACTGCTATCCACAATGGTTGAACTAATTTGCAGTCCCACCAGCAGTGTAGGAGGGTTCCCTTTTCTCCACATCCTCGCCAACATTTGTTGTTGTTTGTGTTTTGGATGTTGGCCATCTCACTGGTGTGAGGTGATATCTCATTGTGGTTTTAATCTGCATTTCTCTGATGATTAGCGATGTGGAGCATCTTTTCATGTGCCTGTTGGCCATCTGAATTTCTTCTTTAGAGAAGTGTCTATTCATGTCCTCTGCCCATTTCTTAACTGGATTATTTGCTTTCTGTTTGTTAAGGTGCATGAGTTCTTTATATATTTTGGATGTCAACCCTTTATCAGATACGTTTTTATGAATATATTCTCCCATACTGTAGGATGTCTTTTTGTTCTACTGATGGTGTCCTTTGCTGTACAGAAGCTTTTCAACTTGATATAGTCCCACTTGTTCATTTTTGCTTTTGTTTCCCTTGCCCGGGGAGATATGTTCATGAAGAAGTTGCTCATGTTTATGTCCAAGAGATTTTTTGCCTATGTTTTTTTCTAAGAGTTTTATGGTTTCATGACTTACATTCAGGTCTTTGATCCACCTTGAGTTTACCTTTGTGTATGGGGCTAGACAGTAGTCCAGTTTCATTCTCTTACATGTAGCTGTCCAGTTTTTCCAAAACCAGCTGCTGAAGAGGCTGTCATCTCCCCATTGTATATCCAAGGCACTTTATCAAATATTAATTGACTGTATATGTTTGGGTTAATGTTTGGATTTTCTATTCTGTTCCACTGGTCTGTGGGTCTGTTTTTGTGCCAATACCAAATTGTCTTGATTACTGTGGCTTTGTGGTAGAGCTTGAAGTCAGGGAGCCTAATTCCCCCTGTTTTATTCCTCCTTCTCAGGATTGCTCTGGCTATTTGGGGTCTTTTGTGGTTCCATATGAATTTTAAAATTATTTGTTCCAGTTCATTGAAGAAAGCTGTTGGTAGTTTGATAGGGATTGCGTTGAATCTGTAGATTGCTTTAGGTAGTATAGCCATTTTGACAATATTTATTCTTCCTAGCCAAGAGCATGGGATGCATTTCCATTTGTTAGTGTCCTCTTTAATTTCTCTTAGGAGTGTCTTGTAGTTTTCAGAGTACAGGTCTTTCACTTCCTTCGTTAGGTTTATTCCTAGGTATTTTATTCTTTTTGATGCAATTGTGAATGGAATTGTTTTTCTGATTTCTCTTTCTGTTAGTTCATCATTAGTGTATAGGAAAGCAACAGATTTCTGTGTGTTAATTTTGTATCCTGCAACTTTGCTGATTCAGATATTAGTTCAGGTAGTTTTGGAATGGAATCTTTAGGGTTTTTTATGTACAGTATCATGTCATCTGCAAATAGTGACAATTTGACTTCTTCTTTACCAATCTGGATGCCTTGTATGTCTTTGTTTTGTCTGATTGCTGTGGCTAGGACCTCAGTACTATGTTGAATAACAGTGGAGAGAGTGGGCATCCCTGTCTTGTTCCCGATCTTAGATGAAAAGCTTTCAGCTTCTCGCTGTTAAGTATGATGTTTGCTGTGGGTTTGTCATATATGGCCTTTATGATGTTGAGGTACTTGCCGTCTATACCCATTTTGTTGAGAGTTTTAATCATGAATGGATGCTGAATTTTGTCTAATGCTTTTTCAGCATCTATAGAGATGATCATGTGGTTTTTGTTCTTCTTTTTGTTGATGTGGTGGATGCTGTTGATGGATTTTCAAATGTTGTACCATCCTTGCATCCCTGGGATGAATCCCACTTGATCATGGGGTATGATCCTCTTGATGTATTTTTGAATTCGGTTTGCTAATATTTTGTTGAGTATTTTTGTATCTACGTTCATCAGGGATATTGGTCTGTAATTTTCTTTTTTGGTGAGGTCTTTGCCCGGTTTTCGTATTAGAGTGATGCTGGCTTCACAGAATGAGTTCGGAAGTATTCCCTCCTCTTCTGTTTTTTGAAAAACTTTAAAGAGAATGGGTGTTATTTCTTCTCTGTATGTCTGGTAGAATTCAGAGGTGAATCCATCAGGTCCAGGGGTTTTGTTCTTGGGTAGTTTTTTGATTACCGATTCAATTTCGTTGCTAGTGATTGGTCTGTTTAGTTTTTCTGTTTCTTGCTTGGTCAGTCTTGGAAGGTTGTATTTTTCTAAGAAGTCCATTTTTCTAGGTTTTCCAGCTTGGTAGCATATAGATTCTCATAATATTCTCTTATGATTCTTTGTATTTCTGTGGGGTCCATCATTATTTTTCCTTTCTCATTTCTGACTGTGTTTATGTGTGTAGATTCTCTTTTTCTCTTAATGAGTCTGGCTAGGGGTTTATCTATTTTGTTTATTTTTTCAAAGAACCAGCTCTTGGTTTCACTGGTTTTTTTCTATTGTTTTATTCTTCTCAATTTTATTTATTTCTTCTCTGATCTTTATTATGTCCCTCCTTCTGGTGACTTTGGGCCTCATTTGTTGTTCTTTTTCCAATTTCAGTAATTGTTTCTTTAGACTATTCATTTGGGAATGTTCTTCCTTCTTTAAATAGCTCTGGGTTGCAATATACTTTCCTCTTAGAACTGCCTTTGCTGCGTCCCACAGAAGTTGTGGCTTTGTGTTGTTGTTGTCATTAGTCTCCATATATTCTTTGATTTCTCTTTTGATTTGGTCATTAACCCATTGATTAATTAGGAGAATGTTGCTAAGGCTCCATGTATTTGTGAGCCTTTTTGATGTCTTTCTAATACTTATTTTTAGTTTTATACCTTTGTGATCTGAGAAGTTGGTTGGTAGAATTTCAGTATTTTTGAATTTACTGAGGTTCTTTTTGTGGCCTAGTATGTGGTCTATTCTGGAAAATGTTCCATGTGCACTTGAGAAGAATGTGTATCCTGCTGCTTTTGGGTGTAGAGTTCTGTAGATGTCTGTGAGGTCCATCTGTTCTAGTGTGTTGTTCAGTGCCTCTGTCTCTTTACTTATTTTCTGTCTGGTTGGTCTATCATTTGGAGTGAGTGGTGTGTTGCAGTCTCCTAAAACGAATGCATTGCTTTCTATTTCCTCCTTTAATCCTGTTAGTGTTTGTTTCACATATGCTGGCACTCCTGTGTTGGGTGCATTTATATTTATAATGGTTATATCTTCTTGTTGGACTGACCCCTTTATCATTATGTAATGTCCTTCTTTATCTCTTGCTACTTTCTTTGTTTTGAAGTCTATTTTGTCTTGTACAAGTACTGCAACCCCTGCTTTTTTCTCCTTGTTGTTTGCATGAAATATCTTTTTCCATCCCTTCACCTTTAGTCTGTGTATATCTTTGGGTTTGAGGTGAGTCTCTTGTAAGCAGCATATAGATGGGTCTTGCTTTTTTATCCATTCTGTTACTCTGTGTCTTTTGATTGGTGCATTCAGTCCATTTACATTTAGGGTGATTATTGATAGATATGTACTTATTGCCATTGCTGGTTTTAGATTCGTGGTTACCAAGGTTCAAGGGTTGCTTCTTTACTATCTAACAATCTAACTTAACTTTCTTGTTAAGTTATTGTAAACAGCATCTGATGATTCTTTATTTCTCTCCCTTCTTATTCTTCTTCCTCCATTCTTTATATACTAGGTGTTTTATTCTTTGCCTTTAGTTAGTATTTGGATGGTGCTTTCTTTGCTATGATTTTATTTTCTCTGGTGATATCTTTTTAGCCTTAGGAATGCTTCCCTCTAGAACAGTCCGTTTAACATATCCTGTAGAGGTGGTTTATGAGAGGCAAACTGTCTGAACTTTTGCTTGTCTGGAAATTGTTTAATCCCTCCATCATATTTAAATGATAATCGTGCTGGATACAATATTCTTGGTTCAAGTCCCTTCTGTTTCATTATGTTAAGTATATCATGCCATTCTCTTCTGGCCTGTAAGGTTTCTGTTGAGAAGTCTGATGATAGTCTCATGGGTTTTCCTTTGTAGGTGATCTTTTTTCTCTCTCTAGCTGCCTTTAATACTCTGTCTTTATCTTTGATCTTTGCCATCTTAATTATTATGTGTCTTGGTGTTGTCTTCCTTGGGTCCCTTGTGTTGGGAGATCTGTGGGCTTCCGTGGACTGCGAGACTTTTTCCTTCCCCAACATGGGGAAGTTTTCAGCAATTATTTCTTCAAAGACACTTTCTATCCCTTTTTCTCTCTCTTCTTCCTCTGGTACTCCTATAATGCGAATATTGTTCCGTTTGGATTGGTCACACAGTTCTCTTAATATTCTTTCATTCCTGGAGATCCTTTTATCTGTCTCTGCCTCAGCTTCTCTGTATTCCTGTTCTCTGATTTCTATTCCATTAATAGTCTTTTGCATCTCATCCGGTCTGCTGTTAAGCCCGTCAATCGCTTGTCTGATTTCTGCATTGTCTTTCCTCACTTCCCTCACTTCCTCCCTCAGCTCTTGCACATTTCTCTGTACATCCATCAGTATGGTTATGACTTTTATTCTGAATTCTTTTTCAGGAAGATTGTGCATTTCCATCCCTTCAGACTCCCTCTCTGGGGTTGTCTTGTTGATGTTAGTCTGGACCATATTCCTCTGTCTTTTCATGGCTATAGAAGTGGTTGCTGGTAGGTGCCACGTATGTCAGCTGGGTCTTTAAGACTTTTAAAAAGAAAAAAAAAGAAGAAAGAAAGAAAAGAGAGAAAAGAGAAAAAAAAAGAAAGAAGGAAAACAAAGAAAAAAAAGTGCCCACCAGGGGTAGATTCTGTGAGGGTGCTGTAGGTGGCACTCTTGCTCCACTGTGCTGCAGCTGTGCCACTCCACAGGGCCCTTTGTAGCTCTGGCCGGGGCGGGGATGAATGGGAGGCTGTTGATCTCTGTGGGAAGTCTCAGTGAGGCTACTTTTTCCCAGTTGCCAGCCAAGGGGTCTGAAATTCCCCAGGACTCCCAGCCTGCTGGGCTGAGTGTGCTGGGTCGTTCCTGGGCCCTTGTCTCTTTAAGACCGCTAAAAAAAGAGCGCGCACTTTTCTTTTGTTCCGGGAGCCGGCTGCGAGGACCTGGTGCGTTACCCGGTTCAGATCCTGTACCCTCTGTCTCTCTAATCTCCGATACACTGCACGATGTGTGTCAGCTCTCCTGGCGCAGATCACCAGGGCTGGTTTATCGGGGCCTGTACTTCCACTCCCTCCCGGTTCTGAATCCTGTCCTCCCACCGTGCGCTGGGGTGGGGGAGTGTTCAAATCCCGCTGGGTCACGGCTCTGTATCTTACCCGCCTCGCGGGGTGCCGAGTCCTCTCAGGTGTACCTGCAGTCTGTGTGCTGTCCTTTATCTTCTGGTCTCTTTTTTCGGAATAGTTGTATTTGTTGTATTTTCATAAATACGTATGGTTTTGGGAGGAGATTTCCGCCCCCCTGCTCACTCCGCCATCTTGCCGGAAGTCTGTGCCAGGTCTTTTTTATCCATTCATCTATCAGGGGTCACTTAGGTTGTTTACACATCCTGGCTATTTACAATAATACTGCCATAAACACAGGGGTATATATATATATCTTTTTGAATTGTTGTTTTTATTTTCTTTGGGTAAATACCCAGAAGTGGAATTGCCAGATCACATGGTATTTCGATTTTTAATTTTTTGAGGAACCTCCATCCTGCTTTCCACAGCAGCTGGACCAATTTACATTCACACCAACAGTGTGCGAGGCTTCCCTTTTCTCCACATCCTCGCTAACACTTGTTATTTGTCTTTTGATACTAGCCATTCTGAGAAGTGTGAGGTAGTATTTCATTGTGGTTTTGAGTTGCATTTCCCTTATTAGTGATGTGGAGCATCTTTTCATGTGCCTGTTGCCCATCTGAATGTCGTCTTTGGAGAAATGTCTATTCGGGTCCTCTGCCTGTTTTTTAATTGGGTTATTTTCTTTTCTTGGTGTTGAGTTGTATGAGTTCTTTATATATTTTGGATGTTTACCCCTTATCTGATATATCATTTTCAAATATATATTTTCCATTCAGTAAATTGTCTTTGACATTTTGTTGATCGTGTCCTTCACTTCAGAAACTTTTTAGTTTGATGTAGTCCCACATGTTTATTTCTGCTTTTGTGTCCTTTGCCTAAGGAGATGTTTCCAGAAAGAAATTGCTAATATCTGTCCATGAATTTACTACGTATGTTTTCTTTAGGAGTTCCATGTTGTCATGTCTTCCATTTAGATCTTTAATTCATTTAAAGTTAGTTTTTGTGTATGTTGTAAGAAAGTGGCCCAGTTTCATCCTACTTTTAAAAATTAAGAGAAGTATGGCAAATATTGTGATACTAATTACCCTTCATTGAGATTTAATAACAGATAGGAACTTTATGTCATACAAGCTTCAAAAATCTCCTTTTTTCGCTTTAAGAAATAAAACATTGTCCCTAGTCCATTATTCCATTTTATTTCTTCCTATCACTGGAGGCAAAAACTATTTATATGTGTCATTAAGGGATTCAGTTAAAACAAACATTTTTCACCCATTTAGCAATTATAAGACTTGGTGATACATAGAATAAAGATTTTCAAGAAAGGGAAAAACTCATGCCTTTACATATGTGTAGAATCCCCTACTTCTAACCAGTTTCAGGAGGTGGGGTGAGGGAGCTCAAAGCCCCTTTCAGGTCTAATTCCCCAGAATCAGAACTTTTTTTAAAAAGATAGCCTCTGGATTCCTTCCAGAACTATTAAAGCAGAATGAGAATGGGGTGGGAGAATTATGCCTTGCTTGCATTTTTAAGACCCTTCCAAAGAAATGGTAGCAGAGAGTGTGACTCAGTGTTCTTGAGTTGTACTGAACATACTGAATTTGGTTCGTTAATACTGTTCTATAACTAGCTGAGATAGTTTTCTCAGACTGGGTGGTTCCTGGCACCATAATTTGCAAAAAGCTGAATCACAAACTTGATTTTGTTATGTTACATTGGCATTTTAGCCCACACTATTTGCAAATACCATTCTTCGTTATTTCAAGCATATCCATATTTATATTTTGGTAATTTTTGTCTCATTTTTATCCATCCAGAGGGAATTTTTCCCCTGTGATTTACACTGAGGATTAGGTTTTTTTAGGAAGTGATTTTGATTTCTAAGTTGCATAAAAGTCTTTTTTCTCAAGACATTCACTTGGAAGCCAGCTCCTTTGGAAAAATTTTTTCCTACTTTTTAGTGTTTATATAGTCCCACATTGTGTTTTACTGTATAAAATGAGTGATTTAACTTTCCATAGTGATTTGGGAAATTATAGATGAAATTTATTTGAACCGTAAATTTACTTCAGTTATGTAATGAATAGGTTCTATGCCTTGCTATTCACCAAAAGCACCTTGGTTTAATTGAATGCAAAGTAGCGTTGCTTACATTCATCTCAGGGAATGATTACAATGGAGTATTTATGGTTTATGGGGCAGTTTACTTGTCAGTCATGAAAAATAGCATAGACCATTCAGAATTTAAAGAGGACTTTTCCACACGTAGCTGGTTCACTTGGTGCGACTCAGAAGGGCCTATGTGACTCATGCCTGTCTCTGATTTTTTTTTTCCAAGGGAGAGCTTACAATTTTAATACAAATCAGAGTCCCACAGTTCAGCTCAACAAAAAGTGAGTCAAAAATTTAGCACTCTCTCTGTGATATTTTTTGACTGGTATGTTCCAGCAAGGTTTGACTCAGGCAGAGATGTGCCCATTCTAAGAGTCACTGCAGTTAGGGGAGCGCAAAGTATGGTAGATTGGGAGGTACTTATGGTTCTGTAGTTTCTGGCAGACAGATGCAATTTAGCAGTCAGGGGCATTTTTACATTACGCAGTATTGCTCAGCAGCGCCACTTGCTGTTGTTCCATTACCAGGTCTCTGAGGGACAAAGGAGCTGACAAAGGAGCAGGTGTGCAGCCTCAGCGCACACAGCACTCATATGGGAAAATAGTTCTGGTGTAAACCTGCACCACTTCTTCCTCTCCCTCTTTCTACTTATTTCACTAAGAAACATTAGGTACACAAGTCATATGTAAAATCATTCTCATTGTCAAAGGTGCATGGATAAAAAAGGAAAGGAATCCTGACATCCCACCCTTTCTCTTCCCCATCTCATTTTCTTTCTCAGTTTGATGAGTATCCTTCAAGAATTTTATGTACATTAAGCACTTATACATGTATGTACATAATGTACAGTAATGTATGTCTTTTTTTTATTTACTTTTTAGTCACAGATCCTATCATGCTCTATCAATTCTTCTATAACTTTCTTTCTGTACTAAAGACAACAAAGGTGTCTTGGTGCACTTAATTCCGTGTGTTTGTGTATGTTTATGTGTATCTATATAATCTATCTCTACATACTTTTATATGTCTCCCTCCTTCATTCTTTTAAACAAATGCATGGTTTTTCCATAGTATCATGATTTAGTGAACCTACCACCATTAATGAAAGCCCTGGTTTTGCTCCTTTTGTGATATGGTGGGAGAAAAGTTGTGCACTTCTAATGGATGTTGTCAAATTGTCCTCCAGAGTGGTTAAACCACTTAATGATCCATGGACAGCACATTAAAGATCCTTTTCCTCCTATTCTTTCCAATTTTTAGTATTATCAGATTTCTTCATAATTTTTACCAATCTGATGGGAAAATAATGGTATCTTAAGTGTTAAATGTACTTTACTATTGAGCGTATTTCTTTTTCATCAAGCATATTTCCATTTGTTTAATGTTCATTTATTCCACTGTAATTTGTCTCTTCATATCCTTTCCAATTTTTCTATTCATTATCATTTTCTTATTTTTTTTGCAGAATTTCTTAATTTGTTTATATATATTAGTTATGAGTCCTTTTAGGTTGAACACCATTTCTTCTGGTTAACCATTTGTCCTTTTTTCTTCCTTAAATAGTATTATTTATTTTGTAGAACTTGAAACCTGGTTTTTGTGGACAAATCGCTCTTTTCTGTATGACTAATGCTTTTTTTTCCCCTTTGTTAGAAAGACCTTTCCTACTCACTGCAAGACCATGAAGATACTCTGAATTTCTAACAATTAAAACAAAAATTGTTTTTACATATTTAGAATTTTAGTCTAACTGTAATTTGTATGTGGAGTGGGGCAGTAATCTAAACTAATCTCATTTATTTTCCAGTGAACTGCCGGTAGTCCCAGAATCACTTACTTAATAGCCCATTTTTCGGCCTAAATTTGCACTATGCCCATTATTGTATACCAGAACTGTATATGTTGTGGGTTTTCTTTTTTGGCTATTATGATCTGATTTAAAAAGAAATTTATTGGACTTTATTTTTTAGAGCAATTTTAGATCTGTAGAAAGATTATGGAGATAATCAGAGGGTTCCAGTATACCTTACACTTTGTTTACCTGATTATTTACATCTTACCTTAGTCTGGTACATTCATTTCAATTAGTGAATCAAATTAATACATACTATTATTATTAACTAAAATCTATATCTTATTCATATTTTCTTGGTTTTCCCTTAAGATCCTTTTTTGTTCCAGGATCTCATGTTTTATTCAGTTGTCATTGTCTCCTTAGGTATCCTGTGTGTGTGAAGGCTTCTTAGTCTTCTTTGTTTATGATGACCTTGAAAGTTTTCAGATATGATCAGGTATGCTGTAGAAGTCCTCTCTGTTGGAATTTGTCTGATGTAAAGGGGCCATTGTTATCATACCATGTTAAGGGTATATACTGTCAACTTGATTTATGATTGGTGATGTTGATCAACTGGCTTAGGTAGTAAGTGCCAGGTTTTTCCACTGCAAAGTTACTCTTTTTTCCCACCCTTTCCAAACTACTTTTTTGGAAGCCCATCTCTGTATTCATCCCACACTAAGAGTAGTGTGTTATACTCCCCCTCCTTTAGGGTGAAGTATCTATGTTAATTATTGGAAATATTTTGTCTCCTCTATACCATTTATTAATTCAGTCATTTTCCAGGTGGCTCTCTTGATACACCCCCACCAGTGTGGGCTTGCTTCCTTGTTTCTAACAAGTCCTCACCTTTGGTACTGCAGGATGCTACAGGCTCACACAGCAGCCCAGTCCCAGAATGAGCGATTTCTCTAAGGAGTCCTGCTTCTTTCCTTGGGGAGTGGGATTAGAAACCAAAATCTGGGTGATAGGTTTGCACATTGTTCCTGGAGTTGTTCTTTTTCGGCCTTCTCATCAGAGCAGAGAAATACATGTATGTATACTAACCCGTGTATATACACATGTATAAATCTTTCTATGTGTAACTGTCTGATTATAGTAAGCTAAGTATGAATTCTTACTGATGTCTCCGACTCTGATCTGTTAGCAAGTGGATCATTTGGGCTGTCTTCCCTCGCTTATTTGTAAATTCTCACTCCAACAGTGAGAAACTTATATGCCACCCTCCATTTTCTTAATTAATCAATTCCAGTATACAGATACAGTGGCACTAGAATTGTTAACCTGTACCTCTTAGAAAACAACTTTGTCAACTAGAGAGTTGCTCTTTTGCTTAGTCCTCCATCAGTACCATTCTGCTTCTAAACTCAGGTAATTGTTCCTTTCCTGCATCGTACCTATGTTATAGTTTTACAAATTCATTAACTATGATTTTTACAAACATCATATATTGTGAAATACATATACAGAAATTCACATAAAACTTTTATAATACAGTTTTAAAAGTGGTTATAATACCAGTATCCATGTGATCACCACTTGGGTCAAGAAATCAAACACTCCAAAAGCAACTTGTGTTTTTCCCATTCACAGCCTTCTCAGTGTTCCTAAAGATGGACATAAAAAAAAGATTTTTATCTCACACTATACATAAAACATCGTTTATGATTTATTTAAATATCCCTAGGCAACCTGGTTTAATTTTGCCTGTTGGTGAACTTTCTAAATGGAATTATACCATAGGAATTGTTTTACGTTGGTGACTAGGATGAGAAAAAAAGTCCTAACAAGTTATAAACTTTAAAAACTGGATGCATAAAGTAAATATTACAAAACCCAGAAGAAAAACATGTTTTTATTATCTGCCTGACACACCTCTGTAATGCTTTTCCTTCTGTATTTTTTGGCTATCTACTTTTTGAATACGTCATTCTAGGACAATGATCTTGTAAAATTTTCTTTAAGAGAAGAGAAGGACAATCCAATCTATAAAGGAAAAACACAGGCTTCTTGTATACACAATACTTTGACACCATAAGTGTGAGATTCCCCCCCCCCCAACAAGCAATTCTCTGTGACTCCAGCTAGGTGTCCTACAATTACATTTTGGTGCTAACTAGAGTTAGTGCGGACTCCACAGGTTCAGGGCCCAGCCCACCAAGACTCCCCTCACCACTTCAGATGCCAATACAATAGGTCCCCATATTACCCACAACTTCTGTCCAGGTTCCCAACCCCCTCCTTGGATTCAGTCATTTGCTAGAACAGCTCACAAAGATCAGAGAAACGCTAAACATTTTCTAGTTTATTATACAATAAAGGGTATGGTAAAGGATACAGATGAAGAGATACATGGGTCAGGTCTGGAAGGGACAAGCTCAGGAGCTTCCATCCCTATGAAGTTGGGGTGCACCACCCTCCCAACATACAGATGTGTTCACAGACCCAAGGTTTGCTAAACCCCATTCTGTTAGGATTTTTAGGGAGGCTTCATCATTTAAGCACAGTCCATTATTAGCTCAATCTCCAGCCTCTTTCCCCTTCCAGGAGGAGGGAGGGGAGAGATCGATTGCTCTGTATCTGTTGTTCTCCACTGCTTGTTGTCAGGCCTTTACAGTTTTGCCACTCACTCTGGTGGTTGTATAGTGATACCTCTTTGCAGTTTCGTTTTCATTTTTTGGTTATCAGTGAGGTCAAACACCTTTTCATATTGGCCATTTAGATTTTTCTTGTGAAGTACTGATGTAATTCTTTTGCCCATTTTTCTATTGCATTGTTTTATATGTAGGCCATTTCTGGATTCTGGTGCTTTGTCAGTTTTATTCATTATATGTGTTACAACCGTCTTCTCTTGTTCCCTGCCTTGTCGTCTTAGGCTGTGTGCTGTCCTCAGTTCTGTGTGCAGAAGTTAGAACTTCACTGTGGCTGAGCAACATTTTCCTTTCTGTTAGTGAGTTCCTCATTGTAGTCATGAAATATTTCCTTGATGTGTGGTCACAAAGTTCCTTTTTCCTTTCACATTTTGATTTTAATACTCGAGAACTGATTTTTGTTTGTAAGGTGTGAAGTAGGGCTCCATATTAATTTTTCCTTGCTGGACATACAGTTGTCTCGCCATGATATTAGTAAGACTCTCATTTTCCTGTGTTTGTAGTGCTACCATCTGGGACCTTCATTACAATGCTGAATATCCGTGGTGACAGTGAACATCTGTATTTTTAGTTCTAGATCTCAAAAGAAGTATTCTAGCATTATTTCTTTGTCATATTTGCTCTAAGTTTTTTTTTTTGATGTATGACCTTTACTAAATTACAGAAGTTTTGTTTTCTTCTTAGTTTACAAAAAGAATATTTTAATGACTAGCCATAGAAGTTTGCCAAGTACTTCTTTTTATTCATTGTGGTGATCAAATGATTTGTTTCCTGTGAATCTCAATATAGCGAGTGTCACTGATTTTTTTTAATATATGTATTTTTTTATTAAGGTATTATTGATATACACGCTTATGAGGGTTCACATAAAAAAACAATGTGGTTACTACATTTACCCATATTATCAAGTCCCCACCCATACCCCAATGCAGTCACTGTCCATCCGTGTAGTAAGATGCCACAGAGCCTTCTCTGTGCTACACTGTTTTCCCCGTGATCCCCCACACCATGTGTACTAGACAAAATACCCCTCAATCCCCTTCTCCCACCCTCCCCACCCACCCTCCCACACCCCTCCCCTTTGGTAACCACTAGTTCCTTCTTGGAGTCTCTGAGTCTGCTGTTATTTTGTTCCTTCAGTTTTGCTTCATTGTTATACTCCACAAATGAGGGAAGTCATTTGGCACTTGTCTTTCTCTGCCTGGCTTATTTCACTGAGCATAATATCCTCCAGCTCCATCCATGTTGTTGCAAATGGCAGGATTTGTTTCCTTCTTATGGCTGAATAGTATTCCATTGTGTATATGTACCACCTCTTCTTTATCCATTCATCTACTGATGGACCCTTAGGTTGCTTCCATTTCTTGGCTATTGTAAAAAGTGCTGCAATAAACATAGGGGTGCATATGCCTTTTTGAATCTGAGAAGTTGTATTCTTTGGGTAAATTCCAAGGAGTGGGATTCCCAGGTCAGATGGTATTTGTATTTTGAGTTTTTTGAGGAAACTCCATACTGCTTTCCACAATGGTTGAACTAGCTTACATTCCCACCAGTAGTGTAGGAGGGTTCCCCTTTCTCCACATCCTCGCCAGCATTTGTTGTTCTTAGTCTTTTGGATGGTGGCCATCCTTACTGGTGTGAGGTGATATCTCATTGTGGTTTTAATTTTCATTTCCCTGATAATTAGTGATGTGGAGCATCTTTTCATGTGTCTGTTGGCCATCTGAATTTCTTCTTTGGAGAACTCTCTCTTCATATCCTCGAGTGTCATTAATTTTTGAATGTTAAGCCAACTTGCACTTCTGGGATAAACCCAGTTTGGTCATATTTGTTATCCTTTTCATATAATCTACTGGATTTGCCTTGCTCATACTTGATTTACAAATTTAATACCTGTGTTTATGAGTGACTTCAACCTGTAATTTTCTGTTCTCATTCTTTTATCAGGTTTTCACCAAGTCATGCAAACCACACATAGTGTGTTAGGAGGAGTTTTTACTCTTTGTGGACAAATTTGTGAAAGGTTAGAATTAGTTTTTACTTCAGTGGAGCTTACCTATTAGGTTACTTAGGCCTGGATGTTTTCTTTTTTTTCTTTCAGTTACATTTATGTATATATTTTTTTATTTTTAATTTTGCTATCATTAATATACAATTACATGAACAACATTATAGTTACTAGACTCCCCCTATTATCAAGTCCCCACCAAATACCCATTGCAGTCACTGTCCATCAGCGTAGTAAGATGCTATAGAATCACTACTTGTCTTCTCTGTGTTACACTGCCTTCCCCGTTGCCCCCCTCTTCATTATACGTGCTAATTGTAGTGACCCTTTGCCCCCTTATCCCTCCCTGCCCAACCCTCCCCCCGACCAGTCCCTTTCCCTTTGGTAACTGTTAGTCCATTCTTGGGTTCTGTGAGTCTGCTGCCTGGATGTTTTCTTTTTGATAAGAATATCAATAACTTGTTAATTTATTTGAAAGGTTATAATAATAATATCCAGGTTTTCTATTTCTTAAGTTTTGGTGATTTATATTTTTCTAACACTTCATCCATTTCATCAAAATTTTTAAATTTGTAAGAAGTTGCTAATAATGTTTCATATCTGCAGTTTCTGTATTAATGTTTCCTTTTCTTGGTTCTGATACTGCTAATTTTTGCTCTGTCTTTCTGTTTGATGCTGTCAGTTTTGTCAGTTTTATTAGTCTTTCTAAATCTAAAACTTTGGCCTAATTAATTTTCTCTGTTTTATATTTATTTCATTGATTTTTACCACTCTTTTTCTAAATATGAATATTCATTCATAAATTTTCAACCTTTCTCTTAATGTTAACATTTAAGACTGCTTCTCCCTAATACTGGTTTTATTTCATACCATAAGTTAAAAATATTTTCTAATTTCATTAAGTTTTTGTTTTATCTTAGAATCATTTTGTGATTATTTAGAAATTTAAAAATTACCCAACTAAGAAATTTTTTTATTCCCACACAAACCACCAAGTAATTCTCAGACACCAGCAGGGTATCCAAGAATTCAACTCAATTCTGACACTATCTGCCTGGAGATAGTGTCACATTCCACAGGTTGAGGGCTTAGTCCTATGAGACTTAGTCCCACAACCCTACACGCACACACGCACCAACTACAGATTGGAGGTTGCAAGGATTTCTTGTGTTCAATTTGCTAGAGCTGCTCACAGAACCCAGGGAAACACTTACCTATGTTTACCAGTTAATTAAAGGATATGAGAAAGGAGATGAATCCAGTCATATGAAGAGATACGTAGGGTGAGCTCCCGAACAGAGGAGCTTCTGTCCTTGTGGAGCTCGGGACTTTAATGCATTCTGGCTCCCCAAGTGTGGACACTCTTAGAAAACAAAGGCTAGAAAGCTGCTCTCTTTGGGTTTTTATGATGGCTTTATTACATGGTCATCATTGACTAAGACATTGGCCATTGGCTGATTCAGTCTCCAGCCCCTCTTTTCCCTAGGCACTTAGGGGTGGGACGGAAAGTTCCAGCCCTAAAATCACGCGGTTGGTGCTTCTGGCAACCAGTCCCTACCCTTGGATGGGGTTCAGAAGTCACCTTTTAATAACAAAACATCCATTTCATTTTTATAGCTCTATAACATTTATCAGGAACTGGCTAAAAACCAAATATATCTGAGAAATTGTTTTGGTTTGGTCATTTGCAAGACCAAGTGCATATTTTGTACACATCATTATACCACAGTTGTGCTTTTATTCTCACTTTGTTTTGGTGGTTTATTGTTTCTGCCCTTGTGAAATACAGGCATTCTTAGTTCCACTTCTAGCACATGTAGATTCACTGTGTATTAAGTTTGGAATCCTGTTAACTTTCTTCACTGATGCTATTATTCTGAGGTCCCTATTATCTAACAATAGTGAATAGCAGGAAAAGGCCATTGAAGATGAATCCACTTTAAATGGGGGGATATAAAGCAAGAAAATGTTAGAGAAGTGATCAGAATTTTTATTCAGAAAAGAAAAGCTTAAATTGTGGCCACATTTTACATTTAATTAAGATCATTTTAGGTTATAATTGCAACCGTGTGCTAATTCTTAGCTTCAGTGAAGAATGCACCCTGCTGAATTTTTCCTTATTGACATAATATTGCTATGACTGTAGCTGTGTTAATTTTCCAAACACAAATGGCAGTAAGCCAGTGCCAGGGGAGTGGATTAAAGCTCTGACACGCATACCTTTTTCTTTTAATTAAGTTATCATTGAGATACAATCTTACGGAGGCTTCACATGAACAACATTGTGGTTTCAACATTTACCCATATTATCAAGTTCCTCCAACACCCCATTGCAGTCACTGTCCATCAGCATAGTAAGATGCTGTAGAGTCACTACTTGTCTTCTCCATGCTGTACTGCCTTCCCTGTGCCCCCCTACATTACGTGTGCTAATCATAATGTCCCTCAATCCCCTTTTCCCTACCTCCCCACCCACCCTCTCCCACCGCTCCCCTTTGGTAACCGCTAGTCCCTTCCTGAAGTCTGTGAGTCTGCTGCTGTTTTGTTCCTTCAGTTTTGCTTTGTTGTTATACTCCACAAATGAGGGCAATCATTTGGTACTTGTCTTTCTCCACCTGGCTTATTTCACTGAGCATAATACCCTCTAGCTCCATCCATGTTGTTGTAAATGGTAGGATTTGTTTTCTTCTTATGGCTGAATAATATTCCATTGTGTATATGTACCACCTCTTTATCCATTTATCTACTGATGGACACTTAGGTTGCTTCCATATCTTG
This sequence comes from Smutsia gigantea, assembly GCA_032199065.1. Lineage (NCBI taxonomy): Eukaryota > Metazoa > Chordata > Mammalia > Pholidota > Manidae > Smutsia > Smutsia gigantea. The sequence goes on along the minus strand of JAVSCE010009484.1, from coordinate 328,580 downwards.
GCTATTGTAAATAGTGCTACAATAAACATTAGGGGTGCATATGTCTTTTTGAACCAGGGATCTTGTTTTCTTAGGGTAAATTCTTAGGAGTGGAATTCCTGGGTCAAATGGTATTTCTATTTTTAGTTTTTGAGGAACCTCTGTATTTCTTTACACAACGGCTGAACTAATTTACATTCCCACCAGGAGTATTGGAGGGTTCCCCTTTCTCCGCATCCTTGCCAGCATTTGTTGTTTCTTGTCTTTTGGATGTTGGCCATCCTAACTGGTGTGAGGTGATATCTCACTGTGGTTTTAATTCACATTTCCCTGATGATTAGCAGTGTGGAGCATCTTTTCATGTGCCTGTTGGCCATCTGAATTTCTTCTTTGGAGAAGTGTCTGTCCGTATCCTCTGCTCATTTTTTAATAGGGCTGTTTGTTTTTTGGGTGTTGAGGCATGAGAGCTCTATATATTTTGGGTGTTAACCCCTTATCTGATAAGTCATTTATGAATATATTTTCCCATACTGTAGGATGCCTTTTTGTTCTGCTGATGGTGTCCTTTGCTGTACAGAAGCTTTTTAGTTTGATGTAGTCCCATTTGTTCATTTTTGGACAAGCATAACTTGTGTGGCACTTGTATAGCCTTTTGTAACAGCTGTGGGACTAGGTTTCCACAAAAATCGTAATCTTACTGTAAATTTGGACATAAGTGAATGAAATCTTACTGAGTTTGTCTTTGATAGTGCTGACTTCCTAGTGGAAGCAAACTGCCGGTGGGTCACATGAGAGGCCATTGGGCCCTGTCATGGTCAGCAGGCCACACCTTCAGAAACAAGAATTAATCTGTTCTCTGGCACTGTTGCCTAGAGGTGTGGAGCCCAGTTAGTAAATTGGGAAAGGTCCCTCCTTGCTCCCTGAGCATTTTTTCTTTTTTCTTTTTTTCATTTTTGTTTTAAGATATAGTTGATACATATACATGCCAGCAGTTTCTTGATCAGGAGAATGTGCCTCACTAAGTGACATTTAAGTTAAAGGGCATGGTCTCCTAATGAAATAAATAAGAGGAGTTACATTGACAGGCTATTTTTATTGCCCAGTTTCCCATATAACGCTAGTTAAAATTATCCAAATCTCTAGGTTTTATATTGCAAATATTCTTCATTATCACAAAGGACAATTTTCTTTTCTTTTTTTTTAAGAAAAACAATCTTAGCATAGTCTTAGGGTTTAATCCTCTAGTGGGTTTATTGGCAGTTTTAAGGACCTATGTATATATATCAAGGATTGTTGTAGGTTTTAGATTCCTGTTGCTGCATAATTGTTTAATATAAAATATTTTCTCTTTGGTAATAGGAACTTTATTTACTGTGGTTATATTATTTTTGAAATTTGTCCCTCAAAAGGCACAACTCTTTTCTTTTTAGAAGATAACTTGGGCACATGGTAAACAGTTACAGTAAAAATAGAGATCAAGCTGTGAAAATGGCTTCAGGCCATTAAGATAAATGAAATTGCTATTATACGGCTATTGAAATCAATAAAATTAAAAACAATATTTTTTTTTGCCAAAACTCACATTAAATGTTGAACTTCTCTTTTTGAAGTAGTGCACTTGAACCTCCTGAGTTGTTTTTTTTTTTTAGCCCTGTTCAGAAAGTTCAAGTGAACATGTTTTAAGATGTGGGACAGACATGAAGTTGCTATATTTTGCTTTGCTTCCTCTTGACAAATGAGGATTGTGGGAAAATCACCCTTGTAAGTATAGTGAAGGGAGTTCTGTGATAACACGTATCTCTTAGGCTGAAATTTTTAATGTAATTTGGATGTAAGGTGATGACCAGGGATTGACTTCATCATGTAGGGAGCCCGGTTTGATTTCATTTTTTCCTGAAATGGTAATCTACGGACTCAGCACTCTTAGTAGAATAATTTTTCACTATGAAACTGATTTTGAAACATTACTTTTATCTTATATTCAATTCTTTATATATTCTAGGTCTGGATATTTTGTTATGTTTCCGCAGATTTAGCTGTTCAGGCTTTTGAAAGTAGGGTTTCTGTTAGAAACAAAATTTCTGTTGTGAAATTTTGATGGTTATGATTTCTGTTACAAACAAAGTTTCAGGTTGTTTAAAGAAGAGTTGCGTGTGTTGAAAGGCTGGGAATCATTTAGATTCATAGGTATTGGTTGTGAGCCCCCAACTTATAATTTTTAGCTTAAAATATAGTTTCAGCTTAGATTACTCCATTTAATATTACAATTCATGCATGAAAGTACCAGAGTTATCATTCGTTGTTAACTCTCTAACCTACCTCATCTTTTCCCACCAAAACAAGAGTTTATATATGTTTTTGATAACAAAAGTTTTCTTAGGAGTTGTATATTATTGTACATTATCGTTTGATTGTTCCTGGGGATATCATGAAGGGTATTTCAGGAGAATACTTGAAAAGAAAGCCTTTGAGGATCATTCTATCTCTTGACTCTGCTGGGAGCTTTTCTTTCACTTAATTGCTTATTAATTCAAGTAAGCTTCTGAAAAGAAATGCCAGGGATGATATGGTAGCTATGATATAGCTACTAAAGGTCATTCATATGCTAGGTGTTTTTATGCATTCGTCCATTGCAAAACAGGGAGGCATAAATTAGGCACTCATTCTTTATCTCTGTTGATTATTGTAGCAGTCCTATGAGAAATGCCTCTCTTTTATAACATTCTTCTGTACCACCAATAGGCCACCTTCTGTTTACCTGGTTTCTCTTTTACTTTTCTTCCTAATTAAGGTTAATACCTGTTGGTCTGCCATTACTTATAATTTAATACACTCAGTGTAGTACAATGTGAATTAAGATTTAGGTTGCTGCTCTGCAGTGTAAGCTAAAATCCAGATAGACTATTTGGCTTGGTTTAACTACATGTTATGCTAAGTTTTAAATATACTATAAATACTGAAGTAAATGGAAATAAATCCTATCATACTATTAACTATAATGAAACAAATATAGTGCTTTAGCTTTTATAGCCAGTTATTTTAGGATAGGAAGCCCTGCAACTGGTTAAATGTAGTGTAAATATATTCCATTTTTCTAAAGGACAGCTATAGGTCATAAATTTTGAGAGTTTCAGAAGTAATTTTCATCTTGCTAATGGCTTTATCTTTTGGGTACGTAGTGTTAAGAATAAAAGCTTACTGGTAGCGGAGCATACCCTGTACAAGGCTACCGATTACTAACTCAAAGTTAATTACACACTGGAACCCATGTAAAATTTAGAGATAGTTTCTAGCAATTAAAGTTATGTACAGGTGCAGGCACTTGCTCCATATTAACTTGTCCTGATTTTATAGACTCTAAGATAATTGTATAAGATATTATTAAGCAAACGGCAATATTGCAATTATTTAAATTACCTTGCATATTTAAAAACTCAGCTGTCAAATGCTTTAATAAGTTATTTGCAGTTGAGGGAAAATGTAAGAAAGAGAATGCCAATGTCAGCGTTGTGTTAAAATATCTTGGTAGTATAGGTACTTTTGGAAATAAAACATATTTTAAATGAGAAAAATTGAGGCCTGTTATGAATGGCACTGAACAGTGCTGATTATTTTACCTTTGACAAAGTGGAAAATTTAAAGCTTGGTGTATCCCATTTTATTAATATAATAAAATTTTACAGTGTTGCTCTGGGCGTCGATGTATGTTCTTTAGTGTTTATTAGCCCTTGGTTATGCTTAAACGTTTTGGTCCTATGCCTAGTTATCCTCTGCAGAATGCGAATGTCTAAGCTAAGACAAAAACCACATAAATACATATATTTCTTTTTCACAAGTTTTTTTCTGTAGGATTTCTGAATATTTTTGTTGCTTAAACACTATCTAATGCGATTGAGCACAGAGGACATCTTTTTTTATCATTTCACATAGGTTTATAGCTTCCCCAGACTTGTTCTAATAACGAAGCTATGAGGGCTATGACAAGAATGACATATTAAGTTTCTCTAGACTAACAGTAAAATTTTCCATTCTGATGTCAGGAATGTTGAGCATCTGGGATCTGCGAGAGTGAATTGTTCGCTGTGGGAATGCTTTCATCAAATTCGGAGCCACTTTCTCTCTCAGGAACTACTACTGTCTTGTACAGAATATTGTATTTTTACAGAAGCAGTCTTCTTGGACTGGAAGAATTTCTTCACTTCTTTATGCTTCTGTATTTTTGAATGTTTTCATATCTTAGAAATGTTCTTGTTTTGAGAATTAATGACACATTTAGCATTAATTTCTTTTGGTTTAATTAATCCTTCTGAGAATAATTTAGATTTGTCAAAAATTTATTACAGTGAAAAAGCAATAGAAGATAAATTGTCCTCAATGAAGATTTCTGTATAGCATATGTAGGTGGATCTATGATCTATATAATTTGTTGTCTTTTTCCTTGAATTTTCAAAATATCTACAATATATATATTGATACCTGATACTTTGATTCTGGCATAGATGCATTTGTACAAAAGTGCTACAGAGGTAGCAGAAGGAATGTGTGAAATGCTCTATTAGTTTTGGGTAAAACACTTCTTAAGTCAGGAGTTGAGATTCTAATTAGGCCTGGATCATGTTGGGTATTTAAAATTATGTTGGTATAAATTTCCTGTTAAAAAAATTTTTTTTTATTCTACTCTTTTCCTCTACTTAGTACATTTTAACTCTGATCAGACTCTCAGGGCCCTGCTTTTTTGTGCTAGTGTTTGCCGCCCGCGGTACAGGCCAGACTCTGTGACCAGAATGCTTCCCACTAGGTCTTCCTAGTGTCTTATTTTTGGGTGAATGCCTAAAACATGTTTATAATTCACTAGTTTATTTACTTCAAGTGAGATGCCCTTTATCCCTCGGCTGAGCAGTAGTTAGCCAATCCTGTCCTACCTGCTCAGACTACACATGGAATGGATAAAGCTGCGAGTCTTCCTTCCCCACACGGTTTGGTTACTCAAGTGTATGAGGGCATGGGTTTTACAAGTGAATGAACAGCCTTAGTGTTGTCACTACTGGTCCTTTGCTCTGAAGATTCATTTCTCTTACACAGAATGTCATACCCCTCCCCGAGCCCCCCCCCCCAGGCCCCGAGCCTCATCCCCCCGCCAGGCTTTCCAGGGAACCCTGGCCACCTCTCCTTACATGAGTGCAGTCTCCTTCCTACTCATTTGAAGTTAGAAATTAGAAGTTGCTACTTTGGATCGTTACCCACTCATAACTCTGATGAGGCCCTCCCGGAACTTCAAATGACATTACACACTGTTGCTTTCATTCAGGCTTCAAGCCTATGGAAGCAGATATGAATCATCTAATCCAGGAGAAGTTAACCATATATTCACCTCCTTTGTTGGCCTGATTCTCTTCAGGCTTTGTGAGCTACCAGCAGTTGGGTGAGTTAGAGACTTTTCTATTCTGCTTTGCTGTTTGATTGCTTTTTTTAAAATTATTATTTTTTATTAAGGTATTATTGATATACACTCTTATGAAAGTTTCACATGAGAAAACAATGTGGTTACTACATTTACCCATATTATCAAGTCCCCACCCATACCCCAATGCAGTCACTGTCCATCCGTGTAGTAAGATGCCACAGATTCACTATTTGCCTTCTCTGTGCTACACTGTTTTCCCGGTGATCCCCCACACCATGTGTACTAGACAAAATACCCCTCAATCCCCTTCTCCCACCCTCCCCACCCGCCCTCCCACACCCCTCCCCTTTGGTAACCACTAGTTCCTTCTTGCAGTCTCTGAGTCTGCTGCTATTTTGTTCCTTCAGTTTTGCTTCCTTGTTACACTCCACAAATGAGGGAAATCATCTGGTACTTGTCTTTCTCCACCTGGCTTATTTCACTGAGCATAATATCCTCCAGCTCCATCCATGTTCTTGCAAATGGTAGGATTTGTTTCCTTCTTATGGCTGAATAGGATTCCATTGTGTATATGTACCACCTCTTCTTTATCCATTCATCTACTGATGGACCCTTAGGTTGCTTCCATATCTTGGCTATTACAAATGGTGCTGCAATAAACATAGGGGTGCATATGTCTTTTTGAACCTGAGAAGTTGTATTCTTTGGGTAAATTCCAAGGAGTGGGATTCCCGGGTCAAATGGGGTTTCCATTTTTAGTTTTTTGAGGAACCTCCATATTGCTTTCCACAATGGTTGAACTAGCTTACATTCCCACCAGCAGTGTAGGAGGGTTCCCCTTTCTCCACATCCTTGCCAGTATTTGTTGTTCTTAGTCTTTTGGATGCTGGCCATCCTTACTGGTATGAGATGATATCTCATTGTGGTTTTAATTTGCATTTCCCTGATGATTAGTGATGTGGAGCATCTTTTCATGTGTCTGTTGGCCATCTGAATTTCTTCTTTGGAGAACTGTCTCTTCATATCCTCTGCCCATTTTTTAATCGGGTATTTGCTTTTCGGTGTTGAGGCATGTAAGTTTTTTATATATTTTAGATGTTAACCCCTTGTCGGATATGTCATTTACAAATATATTCTCCCATACTGTAGGATGCTTTTTGTTCTGTTGATGGTGTCCTTTGCCGTACAGAAAAGAAACATTTTAGTTTGATGTAATGCCATGAGTTCAGTTTTGCTTTTGTTTCCCTTGCTTGAGTAGATGCTCTCAGGAAAAAGTTGCCCATGCTTATATTCAGGAGATTTTTGCCTGTGTTGTCTTCTAAGAGTTTTATGGTTTAATGACTTACATTCAGGTCTTTAATCCATTTTGAGTTTACTTTTGTGTATGGGGTTAAACAATAATCCAGTTTCATTCTCTTGCATGTAGCTGTCCAGTTTTGCCAACACCTGGTGTTGAAGAGGCTCTCATTTCCCCATTGTATGTCCATGGCACATTTTTCTTATATTAATTGACCATATATGCTTGGGTTTATATCAGGGATCTCTAGTCTGTTCCATTGGTCTATGGGTCTGTTCTTGTACCAGTACTAAATTGTCTTGAGTACCGTGGCTTTGTAGTAGAGCTTGAAGTCAGGGAATGTAATCCCACCAGCTTTATTCTTCCTTCTCAGGATTTCTTTGGCTGTTTGGGGTCTTTTGTGGTTCCATATGAATTTTTTTTTTAAGGATAAAGGCTGTTTTGTTTTTCTGGTATTTTTTTTTTGCTATTATTAATATACCGTTACATGAGCAACATTATGGGTACTAGACTCCCCCTATTATCAAGTCCCCACGACATACCCCCATTGCAGTCACTGTCCATCAGTGTAGAAGGATGTTATAGAATCACTACTTGTCTTCTCTGTGTTATACTGCCTTCCCCATACCCCCTATCCCATCCCCACCCCCACTGCATTATGTGTGCTAATTGTAATAGCCCTTTTTCACCCTTATCTCTCCCTTCCCACCTATCTTCCCCAGTCCCTTCCCCTTTGGTAACTGTTAGTCCATTCTTGGGTTCTGTGAATCTGCTGCTGTTTTCTCCCTTCGGTTTTTTCTTTGTTCTTATACTCCACATATGAGTGAAATCATTTGGTACTTGTCTTTCTCCACCTGGCTTATTTCACTGAGCATAATACCCTCTAGCTTCATCCATGTTGTTGCAAATGGTAGAATTTGTTTTCTTCTTATCGCTGAATAATATTCCATTGTGTATATGTAGTACATCTTCTTTATCCATTCATCTACTGATGGACACTTAGGTTGCTTCCATTTCTTGGCTATTATAAATAGTGCTGTAATAAACATAGGGGTGCATATGTCTTTTTCAAACTGGGCTGCTGCTTCTTAGGGTAAATACCTAGGAGTGAAATCCTTGGATCAAATGGTATTTCTATTTTGAGTTTTTTGAGGAACCTCTATACTGCTTTCCACAATGGTTGAACTAATTTACATTCCCACCAGCAGTGTAGGAGGATTCCCCTTTCTCCACATCCTCGCCAACATTTGTTGTTGTTTGTCTTTTGGATGGCAGCCATCCTAACCAGTGTGAGGTGATATTTCATTGTGGTGTTTATTTGTATTTCTCTGATGACTAGTGATGTGGAGCATCTTTTCATGTGCCTGTTGTCCATATGAATTTTAGAACGATTTTCTCTAGTTTGCTGAAGAATGCTGTTGGTATTTTGATAGGAATTGTATTGAATCTATAGATTGCTTTAGGCAGGATGGCCGTTTTGACAATATTAGTTCTTCCAATCCATGAGCATGGGATATGTTTCCATTTATTGGTATCTTTAATTTCTCTCATGAATGTCTTGTGGTTTTCAGAGTACAGGTCTTTCACTTCCTTGGTTAGGTTTATTCCTAGGTATTGTATTCTTTTTGATGCAACTGTGAATGGAATTGTTTTCCTTATTTCTCTTTCTGCTAGTTCATTGTTAGTGTATAGGAAGGCCACAGATTTCTGCATATTAATTTTGTATCCCTCAACTTTGCTGAATTCAGATATTAGATCTAGTAGTTTTGGAGTAGATTCTTTAGGGTTTTTTATGTACAATATCATGTCATCTGCAAACAGGGACAGTTTACCTTCTTCTTTACCAATCTGGATGCCTTTTATTTCTTTGTGTTGTCTGATTGCTGTGGCTAGGACCTCCAGTACTATGTTGAATAGAAGTGGGGAGAGTGGGGATCCATGTCTTTTCCTGATGTAAAAGGAAAAGCTTTCAACTTCTCCCTGTTAAGTATAATGTTGACTGTGGGTTTGTCATATATGGCCTTTTTTATGTTGAAGTACTTGCCCTCTATACCCATTTTGGTGAGAGTTTTTATCATGAATGAATGTTGAATTTTGTCGAATGCTTTTTCAGCATTTATGGAGATGACCATGTGGTTTTTGTCCTCCTTTTTGTTGATGTGGTGGATGATGTTGATGGATTTTCGAATGTTGTACCATCCTTGCATCCCTGGAATAAATCCTACTTGATCATGATGGATGATCTTTTTGATGTATTTTTGAATTCGGTTTCCTAATATTTTGTAGAGTATTTTTTCATCTATGTTCATCTGGGATATTAGGCTGTAATTTTCTTTTTTTGTAGTGTCTTTGCCTGATTTTGGTATTAGAGTAATGCTGGCTTCATAGAATGAGTTTGGAAGTATTCCTTCTTCTTCTACTCTTTGGAAAACTTTAAGGAGGATGGGTATTAGGTCTTCACTAAATGTTTGATAAAATTGAGCAGTGAAGCCATCTGGACCAGGCGTTTTGTTCTTACATTGATGTTTTATTACGAGTTCAATTTCGTTGCTGGTTATTGGTCTGTTCAGATTTTCTGTTTCTTTCTTGGTCAGCCTTGGAAGGTTGTATTTTTCTAGAAAGTTGTCCATTTCTTTTAGGTTATCCAGTTTGTTACCATATAAGTTTTCATAGTGTTCTCTAATATTTCTTTGTATTTCTGTGCTGTCTGTAGTGATTTTTCCTTTCTCATTTCTGATTCTGTTTATGTGAGTAGACTCTCTTTTTTTCTTGATTAGTTTGGCTATGGGTTTATCTATTTTGTTTATTTTCTCAAAGAGTCAGCTCCTGCTTTCATGGATTCTTTCTATTGTTTTATTCTTCTCGATTTTATTTATTTCTGCTCTAATCTTTATTATGTCCCTCCTTCTACTGACATTGGGTCTCATTTGTTCTTCTTTTTCTAGTTTTGTTAATTGTGAGTTTAGACTGCTCATATGGGATTGTTCTTCTTTCCTGAGGTAGTCCTGTATTGCAATATACTTTCCTCTTAGCACGGCCTTCGCTGCGTCCCACAGATTTTGCGGTGTTGAATTATTGTTGTCATTTGTCCCCATATATTGCTTGATCTCTGTTTTCATTTGGTCATTGATCCATTGGTTATTTAAGAGTATGTTGTGAAGCTTCCAGGTGTTTGTGGGTTTTTTCATTTTCTTTGCGTAATTTATTTGTAGTTTCATACCTTTGTGGTTTGAGAAACTGGTTGGTACTATTTCAATCTTTTTGAATTTACTGGGGTTCTTTTTGTGGCCTAATATATGATCTATTCTTGAAAATGTTCCATGTGCATTTGATAAGAATGTGTATTCTGCTGCTTTTGGGTGTAGAGTTCTGTAGATGTCTGTTAGGTCCTTCTGTTCTATTGTGTTATTCAGTGCCTCTGTCTCCTTACTTATTTTCTGTCTGGTTGATCTGTCCCTCAGAGTGAGTGGAGTGTTGAAATCTTCTAGAATGAATGCATTGCATTCTATTTCTCCTTTTAATTCTGTTAGTATTTGTTTCACATATGTAGGTGCTCCTGTGTTGGGTGTGTAGATATTTATAATGGTTATATCTTCTTGTTGGATTGATCCTCTTATCATTATGTAATGTCCTTCTTTGTCTCTTGTGACTTTCTTTGTTTTGAAGTCTATTTTGTCTGATACAAGTACAGCAACTCCCTTTTTTCTCCCTATTAGTTGCATAAAATATCTTTTTCCATCCCTTCACTTTTAGTCTGTGTATGTCTTTGGGTTTAAAGTGTGTCTCTTTTAGGCAGCATATAGATGGGTCTTCTTTTTTTATCCATTCAGTGACTCTATTCTTTTGATTGGTGCATTCAGTCCATTTACATTTAGGGTGATTATCGATAGTTATGTACTTATTACCATTGCAGGCTTTAGGGTCGTGCTTACCAAATGTTCAAGGTTAACTTCCTTAGTATCTAAAAGTCTAACTTAACTCACTTAATATGTTATTATGTACACCATCTAAAGGTTCTTTTTTTTTCTCCTTTTTCTTTCTCCTCCATTCTTTATATATTAGGTATCATATTCTCTACTGTTTGCCCCTTGATTGACTTTGGAGATAGTTATTTTAATTTTTGCATTTGATTTTAGTAATTAGCTGTTCTACTTTCTTTACTGTGGTTTTATTACCTCTGGTGACAGCTATTAAACCTTAAGAACACTTCCACCTATAGCTGTCCCTCTAAAATACACTGTAGAGATGGTTTGTGGGAGGTAAATTCTCTCAGCTTTTGCTTATTTTGAAATTGTTTAATCCCTCCTTCAAATTTATATATAATCTTGCTGGATAAAGTGTTCTTGGTTCGAGGCCCTTCTGCTTCATTGCATTAAATACATCGTGCCACTCCCTTATGGCGTGTAAGGTTTCTGTTTAGATGTCTGATGATAGCCTGATGGGCTTTCCTTTTTGTGTGATCTTTTTTCTCTCTCTGGCTGCTTTTAATAGTCTTTCTTATCCTTGATCTTTGCCATTTTAATTACTATATGTCTTGGTGTTGTCTTCCTCGGGTCCCTTGTGTTGGGAGACCTGTGCCTCTCCATGGCCTGAGAGACTATCTCCTTCCCCAGATTGGGGAAGTTCTCAGCAATTACCTCCTCAAAGACACTTTCTATCCCTTTTTCTCTGTCTTCTTCTTCTGGTACCCCTATAACGTGAATATTGTTCCATTTGGATTGGTCACACAGTTGTCTCAATATTCTTTCATTCTTAGAGATCCTTTTTTTCTCTCTGTGCCTCAGCTTCTTTGTATTCCTCTTCTCTGGTTTCCATTTCAGTTATCGTCTCCTCCACTATATCTAAGGAGGAAGATTTATTTTTCTTCCTTAGTTTTGAGAGTCTATATGGCAAAGGTCCCAACCTGCTGGGCAGAGTGCACCTGGGCAATTTTGTCTACCTGTTCTCTCTCCTGAGCATGAAGGTCTGTGCAATCCTTGCCTCTTTAGCAGCCCTCTTGCTAAGGGCTTTTTTGTTAGGAAGTCTCTCAGACTGCCTATCTTTCTTTTGTCCCCAGCAGCCAGATATGGATCCCTGCTTTCCACAAGGCGCTGGAATCTCTCAGTCTCTCCAAGAATTCTGCCTGTCTTAGCTTTCAAACTCCATAATCCTGAGAGTATCATGTAGGCACCATGAATTGTATTTTTGTGTTCCCAGAGTGATCTCCAGAGTTAAGTATTCAGCAATCCCTGGCCTCCACTCCCTCCCTGCTCCATTTCTCTTCCTCCAGCTGGTGAGCTGGTGTGGGGGAAGGGCTTGAGTCCCGCCGGGCCACAGCTTTGGTACCTTACCCTGTTCTGTGAGGTCTGCTCTTTTCTCCAGGTATGCAGTCTGGCGCAGTCCTCTTTCCTGTTGCTCTTTCAGGATTAGTTGTATTAATTATATTTTCATAGTATATGCAGTTTTAGGAGGAAGCCTCTGTTTCACCTCTCGCACCGCCGTCTTTGTGCTGTGCTGTTGGATTGCTTTTTCTGTAGTCGGATGATGTGTTTACCCTTGATAGTTTTCCTGATGAAAAGACAGTGCTCCATTGCTTGACAAATGTGACAACTCTGGTAATTTTCCTTTTTCACAAAGCACTGTGCCTTTATTCTCATCTGTGTAGGAAGTAAGTATACTTCCTGACTTTTTCATCCATTACTTCTTGTTTCCCTCCACCATCTCACTTTAAAGTTTCAGAATATGATTTGAATAATATAGGTGAATTTTATGAAGTGTTCTGCACCAAATGGTAAAGGCTTTTTGTGACTTTTTGGTATAAAGTCTTGCCTGATACAGTTTTTCTGACTTCTGAGAATGTATCCGCTGTGAAGGATATCCTTGTTAAGTTTCAAATCCCATAAGCTTTGTATTTCTATGGAACTGTGTAGCTGAAATGAAAGATAAAAAGTATATCAAAAAATTTTAAGCACTTGAACTGTAAACAGGAATCTGTAAACAAAAATTCTTGACATTTTGCCTATGAATATGTTAATTATTTCAAGAACTCTTGATTCTTGCAACAGAGACCATATGGCCCACAAAATCTAAAATATTTATTATTTGGCCCTTCACAAAGTAAAACAAACAAACAAGAAAAAACTAAAAAAAATTCTTGGAAAAGTTGCAGACAGACCTGATGTTAAAAGGTTGAAAAGTAAGATCTGTTTTAAAAAAGAATACTACCTCTTGAGATGACTTACATTGCTGACTGGTTTTGCCACCATCTCTGGATGTAGCCAGGACTCCCTGAGCTTCAGTTCTGCCAAAAGAATTGGGATGACAGTTCTTATAATGACAAAATTGATCCTATCTATTTAATCATTTTCCAGTATCACTTGAAGAACTAGAGGCCCAGACATCCAGCATGACTGAATAATTTGAATGAATGCTGACTGTCCTGAGTGATTTTATTTCAGTAAGGCAGCTTCAGCATGGTATGGCTGGAGGAAGGTGAGGAGCATATATCATTTTCTTAGTAAAGGGATCAATATTATTTTTCTGTATCACTTGAAGCATTTTTTAAGATGAGTCCACAACTGTTTCAGCATGTTTCGTGTTAATGACGAATCCCTGGAGCTTCAGTTTGGTTTTTGAAATAGGACCGTCATTGGCGTACAGTTTATATTAACCAGTATCGTCAGAAGTTGGTCAATGAATACGTAATAGTGACTGATGTTTCTTGAAAGTATCTGTTGCATTAAGTTTACCTTGAAAGTTGTTAAGCTGTTTGAGGACAGGGACTGTTTTGTTGTTTTTTTCTTCCTCACTGTTCCTCATTCTGTAAATGTCTTACATAGGCTGACTTGGGCCAGAAGGGTGGTCACACTCTTCATTTCTGACCTGTCCTGTTCACTCTTTACCCAATATATTGGGTTCATCATTGCCTATTTTTATTGCCATTGTGGAAAGTATTTTTCCCCCCTTAACATATTCCAATAGGATAAATGTAAATTTTGTAATCTGTCTACTTGATGCTTGGGCATATTCAATGTTTTACCATTAATTTGGAGTTAATTTTATTTTTAAAAATGCTTACTTAGGTTGTACAGCTAAATGAGGCATCATCTTAAGCTTTACAAGCAACTCATTTAATATTCATTACAGTCCTGTAAGGTTTGAACTGTTGGACCCATTTTACAAATTAAAAAATGAATGCACAGAAATGTTAACTAATTGTCAGTTTTAGAGATGGAATTTGGGTTTGTCATTTGGCTCCAGAGCGTTTGCATCCTACCCCAGAGCGTTTGTAAGTGTTGTTCTTTTCCTGCAAGATTTTCCTACTCCCCACTTCATCATCCCCTGAGTTAATGGCTGTGCTTTACTCAGGTCTCAGCAGAGTCGTCCCACCTCCCTGAAATTGTTCACCTCTTGCTAGTTATATTCTCAGTGTGCCACAACCCTCTCCCTTATTCAGTGTTTTCTGGTCACCACGTTGTGTTGATTTTCTATGCAGTCTCCTGCACTGCTCTGGGGAGGACTCTGTTGCTTTCCTCCCTGGCCATTGTTCCCCCAGTCCTTACCGGCCTGGCACGTGGTCAACACTCAGCATCTGTGGAGTGATCAGGTGGAATTTTAAAACCAGAGGAACTTGGGAGTTTGTAAGCTTCCTATACATGCCTCTTGAAATGTTGTCAAGTGTGTTAATGTTAAAACGGTTCATGAAACTTTGGGGTGGGAATGTTATCATGTTCAGATGATCTTGGGGCCCCTGAAGGAGGGACTCTGACAGCAGTAGCAGTCACCAGGAAGTTAATTAGCAAACTGGTGTCAGATGGCACGATGCAGTTAGATAGTCAGGGTCTAGCATGTAGCAGTCTGTCGTGTCTGCAACAGAATTGGAGGGGAAGTTGTGAGCTAGGAAAAGGAGTATATCAGATTATTTCCCAGAAGTGGCATTCTTAAGATTCTAAAAGTAATGCCAATTTTGTAAAACGTCAAGAAAGGCTGATATGTGTACAGCAAAAATGAACATAATTCCTGTTCCTTCTGGTTTCTCTCCCTGGATTAAATACTGATACCAGTTGCATATGGATCCCGCAGACGGCCCTCCAGGTTAGCTAGGAGTGTAAGGAACGAGTGAATAAATGAGAGAGTTACTGGATCACAGAGAATGCAAGCTTTACATTTTCATATTGCCAATAATTTATACTAATTTATGACTTCCCTGCTTTATGTACTTTACATTTTCCCACATGAGTTTTCCCAGCTTTTTCTTCCAAATGCAAACACCTCCTGTCTATTCTCACTTTTAGCAGATGACCACATTTCATAGTGGACTGAAAATACTGCAGCCATCATGAGGGAATTGCCACGTGTTCCCACTACCACTCCCCCACACTCTGCCGTCCTCCTTGGAACCAGAGGTGAACTAGCCACACTTCTAATGCCAGCCCTCCACTGTGCACCTGACGTCATTTCTTCTCATCTGCCTAAGGACAGAGCTGGCAAATCCCTCCTCGCTTACATCATCAAAATTTCTCTCTGTAGTGGATAACACCATTAGCACACAAATAAGCTGTTTTATTTTTTCATCTTTAAAAAACTTTATACTCCTCTTACAAACATCAATTCTCTTTCTAAGAGACTTTAAGGGTTACCTCTATTTGTAGGATTTCTCTGTATTATGCTGTTTCCAATGTGTCTCTTTATATTTTCAGTGCTCTGCATCTAGTCGTCTTCATTCATCACGGTGCCAAAATTGGTGACCTCCACATTGCTACACCCAATGGTACACCCAATGGGTGATTCCCAGTCCTCACTCTGCCTGCTCTGTCAAGGGCATCTGATGCAATGGGTCACTTGTTCTTTCTTGCCCCACTTGGTCTCCAGGACATCACACTCTGGTGCTCCTCCTCTCTGAGTGGCTGTTAGACCCTCTTGTGTGCGTCTCCTAACCATGGAGACCCCAGGGCTCAGCCCATGTCGCCTCCTCCTTGCATGTCTACACTCATGCCCTTGGAGATCTCATCCAGGCTCATGACTTTAAACACAACCCATATGCCAGAGACTCCTAAACATGTTCTTCAGCATAGACTGCTTTGTCCACCGAATCTGCACCTGGATATCCCATAGCAATCTTGAATTTATTTATTTTATGATTATTATTTTTCATTATGGCATTACTGATATACACTCTTTTGAACTTTCACATGAACAACATTGTGGTAACTACATTCACCCATATTATCGAGTCCACCCACCACAGTCACAAACCGTCAGTGTAGCAAGATGGCACAGAGTCACTATTTGTCTTCTGTGTGCTACACTGTCTTCTCCATTACCCACCCCCAACACACCATGTGTACCAATCATGATACCCCTCAATCCCCATCTCCCTCCTTCCCCACCTACCCTCCCCTAACCCTCCCCTTTGGTAACCACTAGTCCCTTCTTGGAGTCTGTGAGTCTGCTGCTGTTTTGTTCCTTCAGTTTTGCTTCATTATACTCTACAAATGAGGGAAATTGTTTGGTACTTGTCTTTCTCCACCTGGCTTATTCCACTGAGCATAATACCCTCTAGCTCCATCCATGTTGTTGCAAATGATAGAATTTGTTTTCTTCTTATGGCTGAGTAATATTCCATTGTGTATATGTACCACATCTTCTTTATCCATTCTTCTACTGATGGACACTTGGATTGCTTCCATATCGTGGCTATTGTAAATAGTGCTGTGATAAGCATAGGGGTACATATGTCTTTCTGAATCTGAGAACTTGTTTTCTTTGGGTAAATTCCTAGAAGTGGAATTCCCGGGTCAAATGGTATTTCTATTTTAGTCTTTTGAGGAACCTCCATACTGCTTTCCACAATGGTTGAACTAGTTTACATTCCCACCCGCAGTGTAGGAGGGTTCCCTTTTCTCTGCATCCTCGCCAGCATTTGTTGTTCCTAGTCTTTTCGATGTTGGCCGTCCTAACTGGTGTGAGGTGATATCTCATTGTGGTTGTAATTTGCATTTCCCTGATAATTAGCGATGTGGAGCATCTTTTCATGTGCTTGTTGGCCATCTGAATTTCTTCTTTGGAGAAGTGTCTTCATATTCTCTGCACATTTTTTAATACGGTTATTTGCTTTTTGGGTGTTGAGGCATGTGAGCTCTTTATATATTTTGGATGTTAACCCCTTATCTGATAAGTCATTTATGAATATATTCTCCCATACTGTAGGATGCCTTTTTGTTCTGCTGATGGTGTCCTTTGCTGTACAGAAGCTTTTTAGCTTGATGTAGTCCCATTTGTTCATTTTTGCTTTTGTTTCCATTGCCTGAGGAGATGCATTCAGGAAAAAGTTGCTCATGTTTATATTCAAGAGATTTTTGCTTATGTTTTCTTCCAAGACTTTTCTGATTTCATGACTTACATTAAGGTCTTTGATCCATTGTAAGTTCACTTTTGTGTATGGCATTAGACAGTAATCCAGTTTCATTCTCTTGTATGTAGCTGTCCAGTTTTGCCAACACCCATTGTTGAAGAGGCTGTCATTTCCCCATTGTATGTCCATGGCTCCTTTATTGTATATTAATTGACCATATATGCTTGGGTTTATATCTGGGCTCTTTATTCTGTTCCATTGATCTGTGGGTCTGTTCTTATGCCAGTACCACATTGTATTGATTACTGTGGCTTTTAGTAGAGCTTGAAGCTGGGGAGCATAATCCCCCTCGTGTTATTCTTCCTTCTCAGGATTGCTTTGGCTATTTGGGGTCTTTTATGATTCCGTATGAATTTTAGAACTATTTGTTCTAGTTCATTGAAGAATGCTATAGGTATTTTGATAGGAATTGCATTGAATCTGTAGATTGCTTTAGGCACGATGGCCATTTTGACAATATTAATTCTTCCTATCCATGAGTACAGGATATATTTCCATTTATTGGTGTCTTTTTAATATCTCTCATGAGTGTCTTGTAGTTTTCCGAGTGTAGGTCTTTCACTTCGTGGTTAGGTTTATTTCTAGGTATTTTATTCTTTTTGATGCAATTCTTAATGGAATTGTTTTCTTGATTTCTCTTTCTGCTATTTCATCATTAGTGTATAGGAATGCAACAGATTTCTGTGTGTTAATTTTGTATCCCACAAATTTGGTGAATTCAGATATTAGATCTAGTAGTTTCGGAGTGGATTCTTTAGGGTTTTTTATGTACAATATCATGTCATCTGCAAACAATGACAGTTTAACTTCTTCCATGCCAATCTGGATGCCCTTTATTTCTTTTTGTTGTCTGATTGCCGTGGCTAGGACCTCCAGTACTATGTTGAGTAAAAATGGGGTGAGTAGGCATCTTTGTCTTGTTTCTTATCTTAAAAGAAAAGCTTTCAGCTTCTCACTGTTAAGTCTGATGTTGGCTGTGGGTTTGTCATATATGGCCTTTATTATGTTGAGGTACTTGCCCTCTCTACCCATTTTGTTGAGAGTTTTTGTCATGAATGGATGCTGAATTTTGTCAAATGCTTTTTCAGCATTTATTGAGATGATCATGTAATTTTTGTCTTCCTTTTGTTGATGTGTATGATGTTGATGGATTTTGAATATCATACCATCCTTGCATCACTGGAATAAATTCTACTTGATCATGATGGATAACCTTTTTGATGTATTTTTAGGTTTGGTTTGCTAATATTTTGTTGAGTATTTTTGGATCTATGTTCATTCAGGGATATTCTGTATTTTTTTTTTTGTGGTGTCTTTTCCTGGTTTTGGTATTACAGTGATGCTAGCCTCGTAGAATGAGTTTGAAAATATTCCCTCCTCTTCTACTTTTTGGAAAAATTTAAGGAGTATGGGTATTAGGTCTTCACTGAATGTTTGGTAAAATTCAGTGGTGTAGCCATCTGGTCCGAGGATTTTGTTCTTAGCTAGTTTTTTGATTACCAATTTAATTTCGTCACTGGTAATTGGTTTGTTCAGATTTTCTGTTTCTTCCTGGGTCAGCCTTTGGAAGGTTGTACTTTTCTAGAAAGTTGTCCATTTCTTCTGGGTTATCCAATTTGTTAGCATATAATTTTTCATACTATTCTCTAATAATTCTTTGTATTTCTCTGGTGTCCTTAATGATTTTTCCTTTCTCATTTCTGATTCTGTTTATGTGTGTACACTCTGTTTTTTTTCTTGATAAGTTTTGCTCATGGTTTATCTATTTTGTTAATTTTCTTGAAGAACCAGCTTTTGCTTTCATTGGTTCTTTCTCTTGTTTTATTCTTCTCTATTTTATTTATTTCTGCTCTGATCTTTATTATGTCCCTCCTTCTACTGACTTTGGGCCTCATTTGTTCTTCTTTTTCTAGTTTCATTAATTATGAGTTTAGACTGTTCATTTGGGATTGTTCTTCTTTCCTGAGGTAAGCCTGTATTCCAGTATACTTCCTTCTTAGTACGGCCTTTGCTGCGTCCCACAGATTTTGTGGTTTTGAGTTACTGTTTTCATGTATCTCCATATATTGCTTGATCTCTGTTTTTATTTGTTCATCGATCAATTGATTATTTAGGATCATGTTGTTAAGCCTCCATATGTTTGTGGGCTTTTTTGTTTTCTTTGTGTAATTTATTTCCAGTTTCATAACCTTTGTGGTCTGAGAAGCTGGTTAGTACAATTTCAATCCTTCTGAATTTTCTGAGGCTCTTTTTGTGGCCTAGTATATGATCTATTCTTGAAAATGTTCCATGTGCACTTGGAATAATGTGTATCCAGCTGCTTTTGGGTGGAGTGTTCTGTAGGTGTCTGTTAGATCCATCTGTTCTAATAGGTTGTCAGTGCCTCTGTCTCCTTAATTATTTTCAGTCTGGTTGATCTGTTCTTTGGAATGAGTGGTGTGTAGAGGTCTCCTAAAGTGAATTCATTGCATTCTATTCCCCCTTTAATTCTGTTAGTATTTGTTCCACATATGTAGGTGCTCCTATGTTGGGTGCATAGATATTTATGATGGTTAGATCCTCTTGTTCGACTGAGCCCTGTATCATTATGTAATGCCCTTCCTTGTCTCTTGTGCCTTTCTTTGTTTTGAAGTCTAATGTGTCTGATACAAGTACTGCAACTCCAGCTTTTTTCTCCCTATTAGTTGCATGAAATATCTTTTTCCATCCCTTCACTTCTTTGGGTTTGAAGTGAGTCTCTTGCAAGCGGCATATAGATGAATCTTGTTTTTTTTTTTTATCCATTCTGTAACTCTATGTCTTTTGATTGATCCATTCAGACCATTTACATTAAGGGTGATTATCGATAGATATGTACTCACTACCATTGCAGGCTTTTGATTTGTGGTTACGAAAGATTCAAGAGTAGCTTCTTTACTATCTAACAGTCTTAACTTTACTCACTTAGTACACTATTTCAAACACGATCTAAAAATTCTTCCCCCCCTTCCTTTTTCTTCCTCCTTCTTTATTTATATATTAGGTATCATATTCTGTATTCTTTGTCTATCCCTTGATTGACTTTGCGGGTAGTTGATTTGATTTTGCATCTGCTTACTAATTATGTTTTCTTTTTTTTTCTTATTGGCTTTTTTTAAAGTTTATTTTGATATCATTAATCTGCAATTAAATGAGTAATATTATGGTGATTACACTACACCCTTCATCAGGTCCTCCCCACCCCCCAGCCCCATTACAGTCACTGTCCATCAGCGTAGTGAGATGCCATAGAGTCACTACTTGTCCTCTCTGGGTTGTACAGCCCTCCCCGTGCCCCCCTAACATTACATCTGCTAATCATAATGTCCCTTTTTCCCTCTTGCCCCTCCCTTCCCACCCATCCTCAGTCCCTTTCCCTTTGGTAACTATTAGTCCGTTCTTGGGTTCTGTGAGTCTCCTGCTGTTTTGTTCCTTCAGTTTTTTTCTCAGTTCTTATACTCCACATATGAGTGAAATCATTTGGTACTTGTCTTTTTCAGCTTGGCTTATTTCACTGAGCATAATACCCTCTAGCTCCGTCCATGTTGTTGCAAATGGTAGGATTTGTTTTCTTCTTATGGCTGAATAATATTCCATTGTGTATATGTACCACATCTTCTTTATCCATTCATCTACTGATGGACACTTAGGTTGCTTCCATTTCTTGGCTATTGTAAATAGTGCTGCGATAAACATAGGGGTGCATCTGTCTTTTTCAAACTGGGCTGCAACATTCTTAGGGTAAATTCCTAGGAGTGGAATTCCTGGGTCAAATGGTATTTCTATTTTGAGTTTTTTGAGGAACCTCCATACTGCTTTCCACAATGGTTGAACTAATTTGCATTTCCACCAGCAGTATAGGGGGGTTCCCTTTTTTCCACATCCTCGCCAACATTTGTTGTTGTTTGTGTTTTGGATGTTGGCTAGCCTCACTGGTGCGAGGTGGTATCTCATTGTGGTTTTAATCTGCATTTCTCTGATGATTAGTGATGTGGAGCATCTTTTCATGTGCCTGTTGGCCATCTGAATTTCTTCTTTGGAGAAGTGTCTATTCATGTCCTCTGCCCATTTCTTAATTGGATTATTTGCTCTTTGTTTGTTGAGGTGCGTGAGTTCTTTATATATTTTTGATGTCAACCCCTTATCGGATACGTCATTTATGAATATATTCTCCCATACTGTAGGAAGTCTTTTTGTTCTACTAATGGTGTCCTTTGCTGTACAGAAACTAACTACGTTTTCTACTTTCTATACTGTGGTTTTATTTCCCCGTGTGACAGCTATTTAGCCTTAGAAACACTTCCATCTATAGCAGTCCGCCCAAAATACACTGTAGAGGTGGTTTGTGGGAGGTAAATTTTCCCAGCTTTTGCTTATCTGAAAATTGTTTAATCCCTCTTCCAAATTTAAATAATAATCTTGCTGGGTAGAGTATTTTTAGCTTGAGGCCCCTCTGCTTCACTGCATTAAATATATCATGCCACTCCATTCTGGCTTGCAAGGTTTCTGTTGAGAAGTCTGATGATAGCCTGATGCATTTTACTTTGCATGTGATCTCTGTTCTCTCTAGCTGCTTTTAATACTCTGTATTTATCCTTGATGTTTGTCATTTTAATTATTATATGTCTTTGTGTTGTCCTCCTTCGATCCCGTGTTGGGAGATCTGTGCACCTCCATGGTCTGACAGACTCTCCTTCCCCAGATTGGGGAATTTTTCAGCAATTACCTCCTCAAAGACACTTTTATCCCTTTTTCTCTCTTTTCTGGTACCCCTATAATGTGAATATTGTTCCATTTGTATCTGTCACACAGTTCTCTCAATATTCTTTCATTCCTAGAGATCCTTTTTTCTCTCAATGCCTCAGCTTCATTGTATTCCTCTTTTCTAATTTCTATTTCATTTACCATCTCTCCTACTTCATCTAATCTGCTATTAAATCCCTCCATTGTGTGTTTCATTTTGGATTCTGTATTTTTCATAGTTTCTTTGTCTTTCTTGAATTCATCCCTGAAGTCTTGAGTATTTTTCTGTAGCTCTGTGAGCATGTTTATCGTTTTTATTTAGAAATCTCTTTCAGGAAGATTGGTAAGTTCAGTTTCACTTCGCCCACTTTCTGGTGTGTTTGGGAATTTGGTTTGAACTAGGTCCTTTGATGTTTCTTATTTGCCAGTGTCACCCTCTAATGCCCCGAAGCTCTATTCTCTGGAACTGTTCTGCCCCTGTTGTGATGGCAGGGGTTGCAGGTGAGCCACTCAGGTGTCTGCTGGGAGGAAAGAGCTCTTTCCTGCTTCCCGGCTTCACTGTCATGGCCAGTGTGCCCGGTGTGCTGCGCAGTGCTTCTATGCTATGCTTGTAGCTGCCCTATGTAGGTCCCTCTCTGGCTGGGCAGGCACAATGGCAGGGGCAACAGGTTTGCGAGCCGGTGTTAGCCAGGAGGAAGGATCAGCAGGCTGTGTATCATGGTAGGGGTCCTCAGAGCTGCATTGCCACCTAGTGGGAGCGCCTGAAGCTCCTGAAAGTTCCCAATCTTCTGGGCTGAGTGCACTGGGACAATTTGTCCACCTGTTCTATCTCCTGACCTGCAATCTCTGTGCAGTCCTTGTCCCTTTATCAGCCCTCTTGCTCTTGGGAAGTCTCTCAGACTGCCCACCTTTCTTTTTTCCCAGAGTGGCTGTTTGTGGGTGCCTGTTCTCCACAAGTGGCATAAATCTCAGTCTCTCTGAGTATTCTGCCTGTCTTAGCTTTTCAACCCCACTAATCTCCAGAGTGCTATGTAATGTAGGTTGGTGCTCCTAGAGCATATCTCTAGCGCTGGGTGTTCAGCAGTCCCAGGCCTCTACTCCCTCCCTGCTCCATTTCTCTTCCTCCTCCGGTGAGCTGGGATGGAGGGAGAGCCTGAGTCTCCTCTGATCGTGGCTTTCGCACTTAACCCTTTTCTGTAAGGTCTACTCTTTTCCCTAGGTGTAGGCAGTCTGCTGCAGCCTTCTTTCTTGGTGTTCTTTTGGTATTAGTTGTTTTTGCTATATTTTCAAATTATATGTAGTTTTTGGAGGAGATTTCTGTCTCACCTCTCATGCCACCATTTTTAAGCCAATCCAAGAATCTCAAATTTAATGTGTCTAAAACTGAAGTTCCCCATCACACTGATGGCAGCTCAAACAGTCTTGGAGTCGTGTTTGACTTTTTTCTTTTTTTCATGCTCCACATTTAGACATTCATAATTACCTTTCCTTCAGAATCTCTCCAGAGTTGTAATCCTTCTCATAACTTCCACTGGGTGCTGCCTGGAGGCCATCATCTTCTGTTGCGTGGATACAGGCTGACCTCTAACATGGTTTTACACTTCTGTCCTTGCTCTCCTCCTGACTCTTCTCCATTCAGCAGCCAGAGTGCTTTTAAAAAAGAAGTCGTATCATGTTACTCCTTCACTCAAAACTGTGCAGTGGCTCCTCCCCTCTAAAATGAAAATCAAATTTTTTTGCAGTATTTGTCCTACAAGCCCTACATGATCTGCCCTCCTATTTTCCTCTTATTTTCTTACAACTCTCCCTGGCCCTGTCTCTGCACCAGTCACACTAGATTCCTTGCCCTTCCACAGATGCTGTAGGCTCCCCCTGTCTTAGAGGTTTGGATTTTTTTGTATTAAATGATCACTCTGCCTGGGATGCTTATCCCTCAGATTCCCAGATGGCTAACTCCTTCACTTCTTCAGGTCTTTGCTCCTTTGTCACTTCCTCACTGTGGTGTACCCTGACCACAGGTCACTGCCATATGCCAGTGGGCCAGCACTGAATCTACCTTCCACTGCTCTGCTTCATCTTTTTCTACCAGTGCTCGTCACCTTGTAACTTATTGTATAATTGACTTATAATGCCTACCATTTGGCTTCCTCTTAGAATCTTATCTCCACAAGGGTAGGTTCTTTGTATTTTTGGTTCACTGATAGCATCAGGCCCATAGAACTTAAGGTATTCAATGAATGCTGGTTGAATGAATGAATGCTTATCCCAACAAACAACTAGTGGGTTGTTTTACCATGCCCTTTCCAAGGCTGGGTTTTTGTCAACTTAATAATCTCCTAATTTGGTAGGAGCAAAATGATATGCTTTGTTTGACTTTTTAAAATTATTTAAACTTATTTGTTAGGTTCAACATTACTCTATGGGGCCATCTGTTTCTTCTGTCACCATTGCCTATTTATGTGCCATAGCCCATTTTTCTATTGGTTTATTCATCTTTCATTGTACTTAATCATTTGCTTGTTGTAAATAAGTTTTAGTAGTTCCTCTGCAAAATTCTTTGGTTTTTTTTTTTTTATCGATGAAAATTTTGTTGTAAAGTCTGTCCATCATTGCCTTTAATGGTTTCTAGTTCTTTGTGTGCCAAGAAGACCTTCCTCTAGTTTATATTTGAAATATTTGATCCAAGTCTAATTTGATTGTCAGGTTAGGCATTTAACTTTTCCCCTTAAAGGTAGCTCTTGAAGGTTTTTGAATAGAAGACTAAAATGATGGAATGACTATGAGAGGCATAGGCCAGAGCTGAGTTGATGTTCTGACTGTGCCACTTACTAGGCTAATTGTATTTCCTCCTGTAAAATGGAGGTGGTAATAGCACTCAGTTACAGAGAGTACAAAATAAGATAAACCATGAAGCACTGACTGTAGCTCTGTAAATAGAAGGTATGGTGAACACTACTAGGAATTGCTTCTCATAGTAATTACTAAGTAATATTTTAGGAAGCTTTATCAGTTGGCAGTAGGAAGGATAAATTAAGGAGGGGAGAGGATAGAAATAGATGTGCTGTTTAATAACTGGTTTTATTAGGCAAGGTGAAAATTGCTGAAGGTCTGACTGTGATGAGGAGCTTTCACCTTCCATTGAAGTTACTGTCGTACTCTGATGATTGAGTCATCTTATAAGGTAATGAAATCTTACCCCCAGATGATGACATTCTTATCACCTGATTAATGTTATCATAACTTTTGGGTGAATTGTTTATTCGACATGGTTATATTTCCTCATGGATTAAGTCAGTGTTGTCTGCCTTCCCCAAACCTTGATCAAATCTCCTGACTGTTATTTATGTATAACTTACATATAGATAATAAGATTATGATATAAATATGACTTTAGCTTTTCATTACTCATTTAAAAAAAACTGAAAGACAACTTGGAGCTTGTAAAAATCAAAGTATTTAAATCTGTAAAATACTACTGCTGACCCTTTGTCCCTTGTGTTGCCAGCGCTAAGGAAGTCTCAAGAACGTACTCTGACTATAAGTTGGGGGAAAAAAACACTTATTTATCTTTAGGGGAAAAATGACAGATATGTTTATCCTTCTGTGTTGCAAGGCTACAAGGAAGCCAGCTGTAGCACATTTAACTTCAATCAATAAAGTGAAGTTAAATAAAGATCATGGTCTACATATGTAATTGCTTAATGAACTAGCTTGCAGAGTGAGCAATTTATTCTGTACTGAAAGCATTTTTGTCAGAATATTAATATTCTGCATATTAATATCCAGCATAATAATAATGTAACATATTAAATTGAGTTCAAACAGCCAATAATTGTTGTTTAATATTCCTCTGGAAAGGGGAGAGTAGATTATGATATTTAGTTACTAAACAGCAGGCTTCAGTAACCAATTTAAAAATCTTAGGACATCTTTACATCTCTCTGCAGTTAGCTCCTATTACTATCAACACCTTCCTCAGACCTTTAAAATTTGCTCACTATGTACTTTGTGTTGTTTTCCTACTTTAGGGATTTTTTAGATGTTGGAAAAAATACTCCATCTCTGTCCTTTTTTATAAATAAATACTACACATTTTTGAAGAAGTTGAAGTTAAGAGAGTGCTCTTTTGATAGACAAGAGTTTTCTTCATTTGTCACCTGTTGAACTAGGAACTTTGGCTTGCTTACTCAATGTCCTCTAACTGAGCTGGCAGGTCCAGGCTTTGCATACTGTGAAAACAGGCAAACATTGTAAATACAAGCTTTTCCTTCAATGGTATTTCCCTTTCAAAATCTGTGTTAGTCAAACCTTTACCTTCAGTAATTGCTAACTAAGTATTTTTCATTGTGTCTCCACGCCACTCCAGAAAAAAGCAGAAAGACAACATCCCCACTCTTAGAAATGAAGAGCACCACCCGTACCTGCACCCATGGGAATTACTTTGGCTTTTCAGCCCTGGCTGTGGTTTCCTGCCTCCCAGCCTCCACCCACCTACACCCTGGAAAGCATTGCCTTCTTGGGAGTCTCAGTCATGGTTTCCTGCTCACCTGTTTGCTGGAGGGATGCTTCCTGCTGGCGTAGTGACACTGGACAAGCCCTGGTCCAGGGGAAGGGCTGTAATCATACCTTCTCCAAGGACCTCTGAATCCTAGTCTTGGGGAGGGAGCCCCTTTTCCAGGTTGTTTCCTTCTGGGTCTTCTAGATCTGGGTCCTCTAGCCCTCTGTATGCTTGAGATTTTTCTACATCACCTTCTAGATGATCTGTCATAGTTGACACTAATATTAAACTTGTTCAGATTATTGCACAGCTCTTGGCTCTGAACTGGCCCATGACCAAGCAAACATACACAGCAGATATTTGGGTTTGAGTTCCTAGCATTTTCTTTAGTGTAACAGAAATTCAATGCATTTAAGTTTATAGATTTACATGATGATTGCTGACTCCCCCTTGGGTGTCCCCAGCCTGGAATGCACCCCTCCAGGCCTTGTTTTCTTTCCTTCAGATCACAGTTTCTGTCCTGTAGCTCTCATGTACGTTCTCTGACCTTTGTCAATAGTGTCCTTAGCTCACTGTCATTGTCACGTGCACATCAATCAGATGACCTCTGACATGTTTTAGCTTTGCCGCTGTTGCTTTCTTTTTTCTCAGTTTATAAAATACACTGATTTAAAAATAGTGCTTTTTCTCCACTGGAACATTTTTATGAAATAATTTTTCATGTCCGTCTTTGACAGTGTCTTGTATCATGTATCCAAATACAGGGTGAGGTTTCTCCCACTTTAAAATAATTTTCACAAAACAATAAGCTGCCTTATATTCAAGTCCTTTCAGAATCTCTTACAGAGAACTCTGTTACTCACACAAAATGCGTTGAATGGAGAAGCCACAGCTGTTGGGATTGAGAGATCCCGTGACAGAATTGTTTTGAAAAATGGAAACAAGGAAGTTTAAAACAGACTTAGTTGTTATCCCTTGGAGAGGAGTTTAAAACCTCACATTTGCAAATGTCAAAGATACTTAAAGAGTACGTGTGGACATCAAAAGTGTAGAGCTACAGAACAAATGGAAAACCAATCAGCTTTACCCAGATTCTTAGTGAAGGCATCTCCTACATACTCAGAAAGGTGCTCTATCTCAAATAACTTACGCAGAAGTGAAAATGATCTAACTCAAAAAAAAAAAAAAAAAGAAAATGATCTAACTCTACAAGTGGCACAGGAAGTCATCGTGAAGCATTTAAGTAAAATGGTTGCATGACACATGCAAGTGGGACAAAACACAAATATTTAATGTAGTTTACCTAATAGGTGATTCAAGGTAGGTGTTCCTAAGTTATCATTTATATAATGTTTTTAAAAAGCAGGCAGGAACATCTTATCAACATCCCTGAAAATTAATGAGGTGTTTTCATGAGCAGCCTACCCATCAATTAATTTACTTGGAAGAAAGTGTGTTTTGGATCTTTACTTGGGCAAATAGGAGAACATCATATTTAGGATTGCGTTGTGTTTGGGCGTAAATGGTGTGTATCCTCTGTCACCCAAGATGATAAGATCTCTGGGGCAGAGGTAGTGGTAAGTTCTCTGCTTAGATGCGTCCCCAGTGACAACACAGGACTCTGAATATGAGAACTCATAAAGGTTGGTTCTTCGGAGGGTAGCCTTCAAAGTCGAAACTCAGGAGCTATTCTTTGCTAGAGGCTTTCTTGATGCTTCCTTCCTCCTTTGGAGGAATTGGCCACTGCATTTACCTTTGCCTCAGTATGTTAACTCTGCCCCACATCTGCTAGCAGACCTATCTGTGCTGCCCTCCACACTGCAAACGCCTGCAGACAGGGATCACGTCCGACGGGTCTTGGACCCTTAGAGCCATACTGGATCATAGGTGCTGTGCATTATTGGAACGAAGCATTCATGAGCTTGAATGACTACTAAGGCCTTCTCTGGAGGGGGGAGCTTTCACCATCCCACTTCCTGCTCAGGGACCAAGTAGACATAGGAAAAGTTTTTAAGATATCCTTTGCTATCTAAGCTCTCATTACTTGCCCTCTAAATATCAAGGACCAAAAACATTTGGATTTCATAGTGTTCTTCACTCTTGGAATTCTAGGAACCAAATCAAGGAGTATTTTGAAGCACATGTTAGAATATAGACCCAGTTTTAGGCACAGACTTAGATGGGTCCTAGGGTGTGTACTTTAGTCGAGTAGAAGTGTTTGCCCGTACTCCCTGCATTGGGGCCACATACTGCTCTCCAGACCTTTTCCAAGGTTGGGACTCTCCTATCTCTTCTGGCTTTGGCCTCTGGTTACCAGATGTGGGAGCTGAAGAGAAGTGACTACTGTTGTCGCAAGAGTGGCATATAAATTAGGATTGCATAAAGCTAGAAAACTCAGGTTTATGTGCTGCTGCTAATGGCGACATTATTATTATTGTTAAATTTAAACATGATATGGCTTATTCCTACCACATTTAAGCTGTACTTGGGTAAAGTTAATATTTTCCACATGTAAAAGACTAGAGTAGTTTTTTCTGAGTATAGTATTGTGTCCAGTTGGAATGTGTAGCTAAGCTGTTTTGACTTGGACAATTGCAGTGAAATGACAGTTTCATTCTAGAGGAGATGTATTAAATAAAGAACTTTTCCTTATCGAATGCCTACTCTGTGCCAGCCACAGAGGTAAATGCGGCCATTTGCATTGCTCCATTGAATGCTTAAAACTACATTTACCACAGTTTCTTCCTTTGTTTTAACTTTATTTTGAGGTATTTGTAGATTCACATGTTGTAAGAAATAATACAGATAGATCCTGTAAATGCCCTTTCACCCAGTTTCCACTGAGGGTAACATCTTACATAACCACTGTGGAGTATCACAAATGGGAAATTGTCATTGATACAAGCCACTGACCTTTGTTACATTTTACCAGTGTTACATTTACTCGCTTGTGTGTATATGTGTATATGTTTGTGCATTTTGTTCCATGGAGTTCCATGTGCATTTTGTTCCATTTTACCACATGGCATAGATTCCATTTCTCCAAACAAGGCTCAGATAAATTATGTGAAATGCCTGAGTGTAGACCTGGGGTTTGAATCTAGATCTGTTTGATCTAAACTTTTGCTTTTCCAGTAACAGTAATGATGAATAACACACCATCAAAAATCAATAATAACAATGGCTGAAACTCACTGAGTGACATATGACACAAACTGAGTCCTTACAATGTGCCAGGGTCTGTTCTAATGTATTAATTCATTGAATCCCCCCCAAAACTGTATGTCATAAATTATATCACAGTTGAATTAGTATTGTTAATTAAACTACTTGTATTACTAAGGAATAGGTAATTGTTTTTACTCCTAAAATAATAATAGTGAAATTCTATCTTCTTTTTACATAGTTGCATATTTTGAACCTCTGACCTTAACTGTTGATATTGGTAGTTGTGACTACATTAAATGTGTGTGTGTGTATATATGTGCATAAAGTGAGACCTATATTATTGTACATTAAGTTAGGTTGAAATACTCTAAAAATATTTTTACAAATGTAAATCAAAGCTAGTTTAGGCAGAATGCTGGGTGTTTAAGGGAATATATATAAACCACCAATAATACTTAAGAATGGTAGAAGTTTTTTTTGTGTGTGTATGTGTGTGTGCGTGTGTGTGTATTTTAGATCCTTTTGGCCAAATACAGCCCCAAGAACTTTTTAATTCAATTGAATCTCTCAAGTTATATATCTGACTTCCAAAATGGAACCTAATGCATTGGTTGTGAATTATCACTGATTTTCTGAATATCTTAATGCTTTAGGAAGATCATACGTATACTGATCAGCCTGTAGTTTACCCTACGATCCTTTGTTAGTTAAATACCTCGTAAGGCTGTCTTAATAATGAGCAGCAGCACTTTTCTGACCAGAAATAACAGTCCCGTGTGTTGTAGATCCCAGGAGGTCGTGAGTGTTTTGTAGACAGCAGACAGAAATGAAAGGAATTTTGTACTTTTTACCTCATGTAATCCCGCTGGAAAATGAAACATGTGCTATGAGTTGATACTGACTTCTGCCAGGTCACCTCCTCAAAGAGTCCCGGGCAAGCCCTGTTGCAACATTTCTTGGACAGGAGTCTGACAGCCCCTCCACGAGATGGACGGTTCATGTGCTGCGCTACTGTGGAGCATTGCGCTACTCTCTGCTCCTAGGAAGCTTCTAGACAGGGGTGCCCTGAGTAACCTGCATCTGTTTGCTTGACTCTTTGCCAGTATATCACACCAAATTAGAGTCAATTTAAACTAAGACCTACATAGTTTGTCGTGGTTGTTCTTACCATAATGGGTGACAAGTCATGCAGCACCAAGTGTGGTTGGTTCTGCCTTGCTTTTTAGAACTTGATTTTGGACATATGCAGTATTTTTGAAACTGTATATTATTAGGAACTATTTGGAAACCATAAAACCTTTTTAATAGACCACTCTATCAATTTTCTGCTCTTCTAAGGAAGTTTTTCCTATTCATGACTCATTTCACTCTTTGGCTAACATTGGGGGAAATGTAATAACGATTAAGGAAAGGAAGGTATGTGTTTTCTTCTTTTCTTGAAAGCTTGTACACATTTTCTGTCTTGGGTTATGTAAACTTGGATGACTTGTAGAATGCTGACAACTGTGAGAGGTAAAATCTAACCTGTTAATACATACTTGTCTGGAATTTAAAAATCAAAATGCTTCCTTTGCTTCTTTGGAGAAGTCTTTGGCTTGATGGCCCAGAATACGAATCCAGTAAAAATGACATGTTCCAGCTGTCATTTACATACAGCTTCAGCAAAATTAATGAGATCACCCTAAGATTACGCTTGATGTTTTATTTTCATTTTGTAGATCTGTATGAGATGTTGGCTGCTCTGCCAGCCCAGCTGCAGCCACATGTGGATAGCCAGGAAGACCTGACCTTCCTCTGGAATATGTTTGGTGAAAAAAGCCTGCATTCACTGGTAAAGGTAAACCATGCTGATGTCAGATTCCCCTTGCCAAAAAACATATGGAAAAATTTTTTGAGTGCCATCTAGTCAACCAGAGATCAGACTGTTTCTCTCTGAAAACAAAACAGCTTTGTTCCATTTCACTGATGGGCATGGAAATTGTTAAAGATTCTACCAAAAATACATAGATGATTTCACTTAATGTGGTGATCTGGCCATGCATACATACTAAAGCAGCAAACGTGTGCTTGCTCTTGTTTAGAAAAAGAATATGAAATAGTAGCAGGAAGGTTTAGACTCCTTATAGTCAACATTCATGGCTGGAATTTAACTTAAATAAATGTTCACAGAAAAAATTAGAAGGAATGTATTTTCTGAGGTTAAGGATGGCAGCCGTTCAGTAGCCACATTAATTTAAAATAATTTCCTTTAACAAAGTCAACTGAAATTCTAGCACGCTATTTCTTCTCTTGGCACAATGCCACTGAAATGGTATTTTGTGTATAAATACAATGAAGCTAAATATGAATAAAAACAGTTTTGGAGACAGTTTTAGTAAAGCATCATGCCATGAAAATAATCAACCACCAGAAATCACATCTTGCCACACAGCAGTGCTGGGAGTGCTCAGAACTCTTAAAATAGTAAAATGAGCACAAGAAACTTACTGGAAAATATGGCAATCTTGCTTCTGGAAATATGAATTGCATTTTCTGTCATTTAAATCAAGCTGAAAGAAATTTAGAGCCTTATCTGAGTCTGCAGGACAGAGAAGGCTGGGATGCCTCAGCAGTATCTGGACATACACTTAACTGAGCTAAATTTGATTCCATTGTCAGTCGTGGTAATAGACTTTTCATTGATGCATAGTATTTGATAATAAGCAACATCTGAGGTGCAATGGCTTCACAGAATAGGAGAATTCTTATTACATTTTGTTCTGGTCAGATTTTCTGAAATTTGCATACCTAAGCAGTGGCAATTCTCAAAAAGTGAAAAGGTCGGTGATTAAGTACGACAGAGTGAGAGATGAGACAGAGAACTCCTCCCAGCACCACATATACGACAAAAATATAGTTAATACAGCAAATCCTAAAGAGCAACAGGAAAGAAGGCTGCACCAGACCGCATACACCTGGAGAATAGAGCAGACCTCACAAAACAAGGTAATGTACCAAAGCCTTGATCTGGCGGGACCAAAGCCCTTCCCCCACAACAGTGCACTGGTGGGAGAAAGAGAAATGGAGCAAGGAGGGGGTTGGAAGCGTAGGACTGTTGAACACGCAGCCCTGCAGATCTCCTCTGGGAGCACAAACCTACACTGCATGGTGCTCTGGAGATTAATGGGGTTGGAAAGCTAAGACAGGCAAAATACTTGGGGAGACTGAGATTCTAGTCATTTGTGGAGGACAGGGATCCACATCCAGCTGCTCTGGGACAAAGGAAAGGCAGGCGATCTGAGAGGCTTCCTAGCAGCTAGAGGGCTGCTGAAGGGGTGGAGATTGCAAGAAGCTTGCTGCTCGAGAGAAGGGATAGGTGGACAAGGTTGTCTGGGTGCGCTCTGCCCAGCTGGTTGGGAACTTTCAGGAGCTTCAGGCACTCTATCCCCTTCACTGGCTACTCAGCTGCAAGGTCCCCCACTGTGATATGCAGCCTGCTATGCCTTCCTCCTGGCCTACCAGTACTGGCTTGCAAACCTGCAGTCCCTGCCCTGGCATTAGGCCAGCAAGAGGAATGTCCTGCCTACAGCAGCTACAAATGCAAAGCACAGAGGCTTACACGTGTGTGCTCGACCCACTGGATCTGTCAGTGGAGACAGGCACTGCAGCCAGGAAGCAGGAGACAGATCTTTCCACCCCTCAAACATGAGTGCCACTCCCCTGCGGCCCCTGACATCACTCCAGGGGCTAAGCAGCTCCAGAGACTAGAGCTTCTGGGCACTAGAGGGTGCCACATGCAAATATGAAATGTTAAAGGAACCTGGTCCAAACCAAAATTTTACAAACACCAGAAAAAGGGCCAAGTGAAATTGAACTCACCAATCTTCCTGAAAGAGAGTTCAAAATAAAAATCATAAACATGCTCATGGAGGTACAGAAAAATATTCAAGAACTCAGGGACGAATTTAGCACGGAGATTCAATCATTAAGAAATACCATCTCTGAAATGAAACATACAATGGAGGGATTTAAAAGCAGATTAGATGTAGTAGAAGAGATGGTAAATGGAATAGAAATTAGAGAAGAAGAATACAAAGAAGTTGAGGCACTGAGAGAAAAAAAGGATCTCTCGGAATGAAAGAATATTAAGAGAACTGTGTGACCAATCCAAATGGAACAATATTCGTATTATAGGGGTACCAGAAGAAGAAGAGAAAAAAAGGGAAAGAAAAAGGGCGAGAAATTATCTTTGAGGAGGTAATTGCAGAAAATTTCCCCAATCTTTGGAAGGGATAAGTCACTCAGGCCATGGAGGTGCACAGATCACCCAACACAAGGGACCCAAAGAAGACTACACCAAGACATAAAATAATTGAAATGACAAAGATAAGGCTAAGGACAGAGTATTAAAAGTAGGCAGAAAAAAGATCACATACAAAGGAAAACCCATCAGGCTATCATCAGACTTCTCAACAGAAACCTTACAGGCAAAAAGGGAGTGGCATGATATATTTAATGCAATGAAGCAGAGGGGCCTCAAACCAAGAATACTCTACCGGGCAAGATTATCATTTAAATTTGGAAGAGGGATTAAACAATTTTCAGATAATCAAAAGCTGAGAGAATTTACCTTCCACAAACCACCTCTACAGTGTATTTTGGATGGACTGCTATAGATGGAAGTGTTCCTAAGGCTAAATAGCTGTCACCAGGGGAAATAAAACCACAGTAGAGAAAGTAGAACACTTCATTAATAAGCAGATGCAAAATGAAATCAGTTACCTCAAAGTCAATCAAGGGACAGACAAAGAGTACAGATTATGATACCTAATATATAAAGAATGGAGGAGGAAGAAAAAGGAGGACAAAAAAGAGAACCTTTAGGTTGTGTTTGTAATAGCATATGAAGTGAGCACCTTTGGTAACCATGAATCTAAAGCCTGCAATGGCAATAAGTACATACCTCTCGATAATCACCCTAAATGTAAATGGTCTAAATGCACCAATCAAAAGACATAGAGTCACTGAATGGATAAAAAACCAAGACCAATCCATGTGCTCCCTACAAGAGACTCACTTCAAACCCAAAGATATACACAGACTGAAAGTAAAGGGATGGAAAAAGATATTCCATGCAACTAATAGGGATAAAACAGGAGTTGCAGTACTTGTATCAGACAAAATAGACTTCAAAGCAAAGAAAGTCACAAGAGACAAAGAAGGACATTACATAATGATAAAAGGGTCAGTTCAACAAGAGGATATAACTATTATAAATATCTATGCATCCAACACAGGATCACATACATATGTGAAACTAATACTAATAGAGTTAAAGCAGGAAATAGAATGCAATGCATTCATTTTAGGAGACTTCAACACACCACTTACTCCAAAGGACAGATCAACCAGACTGAAAAAAGTAAGGAGACAGAGGTACTGAACAACACATTAGAACAGATGGATCTAATGGATATCTAGAGAACACTCCATCTAAGGAACACAGGATACACATTCTTCTCAAGTGCACATGGAACATTTTCAAGAATAGATCATGTACTAGGCCACAAAAAGAGTCTCAGTTAATTTAAAAAGATTGAAATTGTACCAACCAGCTTCTCAGACCACAAAGGTATGAAGCTAGAAATAAATTACACAAAGAAAATGAAAAAGCCCAGAAACACATGGAGGCTTAATAACATGGTCCTAAATAATCAATGGATCAACGAGCAAATAAAAACAGGTACCAACCAATATATGGAGGCAATAATTCAACACCACAAAATCTGTGGGATACAGCAAAGGCCATGCTAAGAGGGAAATATATTGCAATACAGGCCTACCTCAGGAAAGAAGAACAATCCCAAACGAACAGTCTAAACTCACAATTAATGAAACTTGAAAAAGAAGAACAAATGAAGCTGAAAGTCAGTAGAAGGAGGGAGAGAATAAAGAATATGGGAGAAATAATTAAAATCGAGAAGAATAAAACAACAGAAAGAATCAATGAAAACTGGAGCTGGATCTTCAAGAAAATAAAATAGATAAACCCCTAGCCAGACTAATCAAGAAAAAAGATAGTCTACAAACATAAACAGAATCAGAAATGAGAAAGGAAAAATCACTACAGACACCACAGAAACAAAAGGAATGGTGAGAGAATACTATGAAAAATTATATGCTAACAAACTGGATAACCTAGAAGATATGGACAACTTTGTAGAAAAATACAACCTACCAAGGCTGACCCAGGAAGAAACAGAAAATCTGAATAGACCAATTACCAACAAAGAAATTGGTATTCAAAAAGCTACCTAAGAACAAAACCCCTGGACCAGATGGCTTCACTGCTGAATTTTTTCAAATATTTAGTGAATACCTAATACTCATCCTCCTTAAAATTTTCCAAAAAGTAGAAGAGGAGGGAGTACTCCCAAACTCACTCTACAAGGCCAGCATCACTTTAATACCAAAACCAGACAAAGACACCACAAAAAAAGGAAATTACAGACCAATATTCCTGATGAACATAGATGTAAAAATACTCAACAAAATATTAGCAAACAAAATTCAAAAATATATCAAAATATCATCCATCATGAGCAAACAGAATTTATACCAAGGATGCAAGGAAAGTACAACATTCAAAGAACCATCAACATCATCCACTACATCAACAAAAAGAAGGACAAAAACCACATGATTATCTCCATAGATGCTGAAAAACGCATTCGACAAAATTCAACATTCATTCATGATAAAAACTCTCAACAAAATGGGTGTAGAGGGCAAGTACCTCAACATAATAAGGTCCATATATGACAAACCTTCAGCCAACATCATACTTAACAGTGAGAAGCTGAAAGCTCTTCCTTTAAGATCGGGAACAAGACAAGGATGCCCACTCTCCCCACTTTTATTCAACATAGTTCTGGAGGTCCTAGCCACAGCAGTCAGACAGCACAAAGAGGTAAAAGGCATCCAGATTGGCAAGGAAGAAGTTAAACTGTCACTGTTTGCAGATGACCTGATATTGTACATAAAAATACCCTAAAGAATCCACTCCAAAACTACTAGATCTAATATCTGAATTCAGCAAAGTTGCGGGATACAAAATTAATACCCAGAAATCTGTTGTATTCCTATACATTAACGATGAACTAGCAGAAAGAGAAATCAGGAAAACAATTCCTTTCACAATTGCATTAAATAGAATAAAATACCTACGAATAAACCAAACCAAGGAAATGAAAGACCTATACTTTGAAAACTACAAGACACTCATGAGAGAAATTTGGAAGATATGAATAAATGGAAACACATTCTGTGCTCAGGGATAGGAATAATTTATATTTTCAAAATGGCCATCCTGGTTAAAGCAATCTACAGATTCAATGCAATCCCGATTAAAATAACAACAGCATTCTTCAACCAATTGGAAAAAATATTTCTAAAATTCATATAGAACCACAAAATACCTCGAATAGCCAAAGCAATCCTGAGAGGGAAGAATAAAGCGGGCAGGGGCAGATTACTCTCTCTGACTTCAAGCTCTACTACAAAGGCACAGTAATCAAGACAATTTGGTACTGGCACAAGAACAGACCCATTAACCAATAGAACAGATTAGAGAGCCCAGATATAAACCCAGGCATGTATGGTCAATTAATATATAGTAAAGGAGCCATGGATATACAATGTGGAAATGACAGCCTCTTCAAGAACTGGTGTTGGCAAAACTGGACAGGTTCATGCAAGAGAATGAAAATGAATTATTTTCATCCCCATACACAAAAGTAAACTTGAAATGGATCAAGGACATGAATGTAAGTCGTGAAACCATAGAACTCTTAGAAGAAAACATAGGCAAAAATCTCTTGAATATAAACATGAACACCATTTTCCTGAACGCATCTCCTCGAACAAGGGAAGCAAAATAAAAAATGAACAAATGTTAGTTCATCAAGCTAAAAAACTTTTGTACAGCAAAAGACACCATCAGGTGAACAAAAAGACATCCTAGAGTATCGGAAAATATATTTGTAAACGACATATCCGACAAGTGGTTAAAATTCAAAATATATGAAGAACTCACATGCCTCAACACCCATAAAGCAAATAACCCAATTAAAAAATGGGCAGAGGATATGAACAGACAATTCTCCGAAAAAGAAATTCAGATGGTCAACAAGCACATGAAAACATGCTCCACATCTCTAATCATCAGGGAATGCAAATTAAAACCACAGTGAGATAACACCTAGCCCCTGTTAGGATGGCCAACATCGAAAAGACTAGGACCAACGAATGCTGGCAAGGATGCAGAGAAAGGGGAACCCTCTACAGTCCTGGTGGGAACGTAAACTAGGTTAGCCATTGTGGAGAGCAATATGGAGGTTCCTCAAAAAACTAAAAATAGAAATACCATTTGACCTGGGAATCCCACTCGTAGGAACTTACGCAAAGAAAACAACTTCTCAGATTCAAAAAGATACGCACCCCTTCGTTTATTGCAGCATTATTTACAATAGCCAAGATATGGAAGCAACCGAAGTGTGCAACAGTAGGTGAATGGATAAAGAAGAGGTGGTACCTATACAGAATGGAATATACTATTCAGCCGTAAGAAAGAAACAAGTCCTACCATTTGCAAGAAAATGGATGGAGCTAGAAAGTATGCTCAGTGATGTAAGCCAGGCAGAGAAAGAGAAATACCAAATCATTTCCCTCATTTGTGGAGTATAACAATGAAGCAAAACTGAAGGAACAAAACAGCAGCAGACTCACAGACTCCAAGAACGGACTAGCGGTTACCAAGGGGAAGAGTGGGGGAGGGCTGGTGGGGAAGGATGGAGAAGAGGATTGTGAGGTATCATGATTGGTGCACATGGTGTGTGTGGGGTCTTGGGGAAGGCCATGTATATCAGAGAAGACAAATACGGACTCTGTGGCATCTTACTACACTGATGGACAGTGACTGCAATGGGATATGGGGGCTGGACTCGATAATAAGGGTAAATGTAATAACCATATTGTTTTTCTTGTGAAACATTCATAAGAGTGTTTATGAGTGATACCTTAGTAAAAAAATGAAAAGGTTGCTATATATAATTTTCCTAGCAATACATTTAAAAGGTAAAGTGCTTTGTTTTCTTTTTTTGCTTTTATGTTATTTCCATGATATCTTTCTTTTTTTCCTGAGCATTTTTAGGTAGTTCGGTTGGTCTGATGGGATATGGTAGAAATAGCCTCAGGATTATAATTGATGAAGTCTGACTTACTAAGGCCATTGTGAAAATATTCCTATGTTGAATGTATAGTAGTTTGATGGCTATGGATTTATTTAGATTTATTTCTTCTTTAGATAGAAGGAACAAAATACATTTCAGATGGCATCATCACACCTTAATCATTGAATCAGCATGTCCCCAAAAGAATGGATGCTATTTGTGTGTTTATGTGTAATGTGACTACTATCTCAGTTTCCTTGCCTATACAATGGATATTAAAATATTTGTTGTCAAGGTGGAGTTTTTGAGTTTCAAATAAAATTGTGAAGATCTTAGTTCTTTGATAGTTATATAGGTTAGGCAAATATGAGTAGACATTATTAAGTATTAAGAAAAATATTTAATTAGGATATGGGAAGGACCAAAAAAATAATGACAGAGCCTCGTATTTCTAATGAAAGGTTAAAAACTAATGTGTTAAAATATTTTTCATTTATAGTAGGTGCTGAGTTTTAAGCATAGGTTGTTTTTCAAAGCACATGTCAAGAATAGTGGTTATAGGAAGTATACTGTTAGTGATATCTGGTTTTATAAAAATGGTATTGCAAATACGTTGATTTTGCCAGTATTTAAATAGCACAGTAACTTGTATACTGTCCCAATGATGTTCAGTAATCACTATAAAATGTGTTTTTAAAATCAGTTTTATTATGTCCTTCTAGTACATGCTTAGTTTCTTAATCATGTCCCCTCCCAACTTCTACCACCTGCAGACCTTAAAGACCTTAAGTGTGTCCTTCGACCTGTTCTACTAGTTTTCAAGCACATGAGGTCCAAAAATGGCTTCAGGAAGCAGGCTCATGGGATTGTAGTTTAAACAGCTGGAACACTCTGCTTAACTGTGTTCCACTTGCCTGTATTGAAGGGTGGAGGATGGATGACTTCAGCTTTTGTACATACATCTTGGTAGAGCAAAAGGCATTTGTTTGAGGAGATCTGTTTTAGAGTGAATGAAAATGTGCTTTGATGTTAGGCTCTTGTCCGGAGCCAAAGCTGTTGGTGTGTGATTTAGAGCTGGGTGAATGCAAAGCTTGACTTTATTCTAGCACAGACTATTCATAGTTTTCATCTTCTTTTATGTAAAAAAGAAAGTGGTTGTTAAATCACCATATAATTTCAACTACATAGAACTTTCTGGTCCAGTGTCAAATACACCTGAAAAAGAGGTGCTGGTGGCGTTGCAATCTGTGACAGTAATGGTATCACCTCAGGACACACAGCAGCCCTCCGGCAGGAATACAGGAGGCTGTGAGGTTGTCCTTGGGGCAGAAATACACACCTATCGGGTATTTGCTATGGGTAGTTTTTTAGAAGAAAATTATCTAAATGGAAAAGTGGAATAATAAAAACTCTATGACAAATGATTATTTTCAAGACAGTTTTCTTGATATGATTGAATTACTGTATTTCTGGAATTTCAGTCTTAAAGGAGTAATAATAATACTCAACTAGACCCTTATTTAGTTACATACTTTTAGCTTTTCATGATTGAAAGCTCTATTCATACTGTCTTTATTGAGTTATAACTCTAATATGCTAGATGCTGTCTAGGCCACTAGGGCTAAAATTTCCAATAGAGCTTGCCAGTCCCTTGCTTGTGGAGGGATTATAGATGAAGGGATGGGCAGTTACATGATAGGTCAAGTTCAGTGCTAACACAGTGGGAGCTCTTGCATTGAAAGGTTTAAAGCAGGGGAGTGAAGATAGCAGATTTTTCTTTTAGAGGTAAATTAGTATACTATGGAGATTAGAATGGACATGAGATTTCCAGGTCAAAGATGGTGGTGGCAAAGTGTTGAGAGAGGGAAGCTTATTTTAGTTTCAAGTAAGGGGTATTCTTCGTGCTGCTCAGCCTATCCTCACTGGCATGTGTAGTGTTTGTGAATATGTCGGAAGTCTTTTCCATTGTTCGTGTAATAACTGCTCTCAGCAGTTAGACAGCACCCCCATCCCCTGACCCAACCACTAGGGGTTGGCGGGGGCTTCAGGAGACCTGTACAAGCCCAAAGATACCAATTCTGGCATATTTTGAATATATCCTCAGAGAAAGGTGATTTTAGTTTTGTTTATGTTCACTTGATAATTTGGAGGATAATGGGTACTATTGCCCAGTTAGGGATAACCAAATACATATGACATAGTTGGATATGTGGATCTTGAACTGAGGATAATTCTGTTCTAAGTTGGAAATAGTAAATTTGGGAGCAGGGTTGCCATATAAAATACAGGATATCCAGTTTAATTGGAAGTCAAGATGAACAATGAATACATTTTTAGTATAACTATGAACCATACAAAATTTGTATTTTCATTTGTGAAATCTGGCTATTCTATTTGGGAGTCACTGGTATTTAGATGGTGACATTTTTTGGTAACAGCTTTATTGAGATATAATCTACTCATTTAAAGTATATATGCAGTGGTTTTTAATATATTTACAGGGTTGTGCAAACATCACTACAATCAATTTTGGAATATTTCATCATCTCAGAAGAACCCTGTGCCTTGTAGCTATCATCCCCCAATCCCTGTCTCCTTCTACCTCTTCCTACAGTCCTAAGTGATCACTCATCTACTTTCAATCCTATATGTTTTCCTATTCTGGACATTTCGTATAAATGGAATGGTTTTTTTGTGACTGGCTTCTGTCACTTAGCTTAATGTTTTCAAGGTTTCATCTATGTCAGAAATGAATAAGTACTTAATTCCTCCTTGTGTCCAAATAGTATTCTATTACATGACGGTAACACATTGTTTTAATCATTTCACCCACTGATGGATATTTCCTTTGTTTCCATCTGCTTGCTGACTATTATAAATAATGCTGCTAGGATCATTTATATACAAGTTTTCGTGTGGACATGTTTTCAGTTCTCCTGGATATACACATAGGGGTGGAATTGCTGGGTCAAATGGTAATCTATGTTTAAACATTTTGAAGAACTAACAGACTGTTTTCCACAGTGGCAACACCATTTTATGTTCCCACCAGCCATATATGTGGGTTCTGATTTCTGTACATCCTTGTCTATACATCCTTGTCAACACTTGTTTTTATCTGACTTTTTTATTCTTCCTTCCCACTGGGTGTAATATGATAGCTCATTGTGATTGTGATTTGCATTTCCCTGATGACTAATGATGTTAAGTATCTTTTCATGTATTTATTGGTTATTTGTGTATCTTCTTTTTAGAAATGTCTACTTATAGTCTTTGCCTAATTCTTTCCCATTGGGTTCTTTTTAATTAACAGAGTTTATGTTACAGGACAGTTTTAGATTTATGGAAAAATTGAGCAGATGGTACAGATAGCTTCCAAATAGTCACCTCCTCCTACAGTTTCCCTTATTTTTAACTGCTTGCATTAGTGTGGTTTGTTTATTCCAGTTAATGAACCAACATTGATACATTACTGTTAACTAAAGCCCATAGTTTACATTAGGGTTCACCCTTTATATTCCACAGTTCTGTAGAGTTTTGACAAATGCATACTTTGAGTAGCCATTAGAGTATCATACAGAATAGTTTCACCATCCTGCAAATCCCTTCTACCACACCACTACACTGACCTTGGAAACCACTGATCCTTTTACTGTCTCTATAGTTTTGCCTTTCCCAGACTGTCACCTAGTTGAAATCATGCACACTAGCTACTTTCACCCTAGCTACTTTCACATAGTAATGTACATCTAAGATTCCATCAAGTTCTTCTTATGGCTTGATAGCTCATTTCTTTGTAGAACTGCATAATATTCCATTATATAGATGTACCACTATTTGTTTATCCATTTACCTATTGAAGTAAATCTTGGTTGCTTCTAGTCTTGGGCAGTTACAAACAAAGCTTCTATCAACATTTGTGTGCAGTATTTTGTGTGACATAACTTTTCAACTCTGGGTAAATACCTAGCAGCATGATTCCTAGATCATATGGCAAGATGGTGTTTAGCTTTCTAAGAAACTGCCAAACTGTCTTTCAGAGTGGCCATGTGATTTTGCATTCCCACACACAATGAGAGTTCCTGTTGCTCTGTATCCTTGTCAGCTTTTGATATCCATTTTTGGATTTCAGCCATTCTACTAGGTGTGTGATGGTATCTCATTACTGTTTTAATTTGTTATTATTATTTTTTTACTATGGGGAAAGGACAGTCTCTTTATTTTTTTATTTTGCTATCATTAATGTACAATTACATGAACAATATTATGGTTACTACACTCTCCCTATTATCAAGTCCCACCACATACCGCGTTACAGTCACTGTCCATCAGCATAGTAAGATGCTATAGAGTCACTACTTGTCTTCTCTCTGTTATACTGCCTTCCCGGTGTCCCCCCCCCCCACCTACATTATACATGCTAATTATGATGTCCCTTTTTCCCCCTTATCCCTCCCTTCCCACCAATCCTCCCCAATCACTTCCCCTTTGGTAACTGTTAGTCCATTCTTGGGTTCTGTGAGTCTGCTGCTGTTTTGTTCCTTCAGTTTTTGCTTTGTTCTGATACTCCACAGATGAGTGAAATCATTTGGTACTTGTCTTTCTCTTCCTGGTTTATTTCACTGAGCATAATATCCTCTAGTTCCATCCATATTGTTGCAAATGGTAGGATTTGTTTTGTTCTTGTGGCTGAATAGTATACCATTGTGTGTACACACCACATCTTCCTTATCCATTTATCTACTGATGGACACTTAGGTTGTTTCCATTTCTTGGCTATTGTAAATAGAGCTGCGATAAACATAGGGATGCATATGTCTCTTTCAAAGTGGGCTGCTGCATTCTTAGGGTAAATTCCTAGGAGTGGAATCCCTGGGTCAAATGGTATTACCATTTTTAGTTTTGTGAGGAGCCTCCATACTACTTTCCACAATGGTTGAACTATTTTACATTCTGACCAGCAATGTAGGAGGGTTCCCCTTCCTCCACATCCTCGCCAACATTTGTTGTTGCTTGTCTTTTGTATTTTGACCATCCTAACTGGTGTGAGGTGATATCTCGTTGTGGTTTTAATTTGCATTTCTCTGATGATTAGGGATGTGGAGCATCTTTTCATGTGCCTGTTGGCCATCTGAATTTCTACCTTGGAGAAGTGTCTGTTCAGCTCCTCTCCCCATTTTTAAATTGGCTTATTTGTTTTTTGTTTGTTGAGGTGCATGAGCTCTTCATATATTTTGGATGTCAACCCCTTATCGGGTATGTCATTTATGAATAAATTCTACCATACTGTAGGATGTCTTTTTGTTCTACTGGTAGTGTCCTTTGCTGTACAGAAGTTCTTTGGTTTCATATAGTCCCACTTGTTCATTTTCAGTTTTGTATCCCTTAAGCAGGGAGACATGTTCATGAAGAAGTTGCTCATGTTTATGTACAAGAGATTTTTGCCTATGTTGTCTTCTAAGAGTTTTATGGTTTCATGACTTACATTCAGGTCTTTAATCCATTTTGAGTTTACTTTTGTGTATGGGGTTAGACAATAACCAGTTACATTCTCTTATATGTACCTGTGCAGTTTTGCCAACAGCAGCTGTTGAAGAGGCTATCATTTCCTCATTGTATATCCATGGCTCCTTTATCATATATTAATTGACCATATATGCTTGGGTTTATATCTGGGCTCTCTAGTCTGTTCTGTTGGTCTATGGGTCTGTTCTTGGGCCAGTACCCAAATTGTCTTGATTACTGTGGCTTTGTAGTAGAGCTTGAAGTTGGGGAGCGTAATTCCCCCGTTTTATTCTTCCTTCTCAGGATAGCTTTGGCTATTCGGGGTCTTTTGTGATTCCATATGAATTCTAGAACTATTTGCTCTAGTTCATTGAAG
This sequence comes from Smutsia gigantea, assembly GCA_032199065.1. Taxonomy (NCBI): domain Eukaryota; kingdom Metazoa; phylum Chordata; class Mammalia; order Pholidota; family Manidae; genus Smutsia; species Smutsia gigantea. The sequence continues at coordinate 283,990 of JAVSCE010009484.1, read as the reverse complement.
AATTCTGTAGGTATTTTGATAGGGATTGCATTGAATCTGTAGATTGCTTTAGGCAGGATGGCCATTTTGACAATATTAATTCTTCCTATCCATGAGCACAGGATGTGTTTCCATTTATTGATATCTTCTTTAATTTCTATCATGAGTGCCTTGTAGTTTTCAGAGTATAGGTCTTTCACTTACTTGGTTAGGTTTATTCTTAGGTATTTTATTCTTTTTGATGCAGTAGTGAATGGAACTGTTTTCCTGATTTCTCTTTCTGCTAGTTCATCATTAGTGTATAGGAATGCAACAGATTTCTGTATATTAATTTCGTGCCCTGCAACTTTGCTGAATTCAGATATTAGATCTAGTAGTTTTGGAGTGGATTCTTTAGGGTTTTTTATGTACAATATCATGTCATCGCAAACAAGGACAGTTTGACTTCTTCCTTTCCAATCTGTATGCCTTTTGTTTCTTTGTGTTGTGTGATTTTCGTGGCCAGGACCTCCAGAATTATGTTGAATAAAAGTGGGGAGAGTCGGCATCCTTGTCTTGTTCCCGATCTTAAAGGAAAATCTTTCAGCTTCTCGCTGTTAAGTATAATTTTGTATAATTTTGGCTGTGGGTTTGTCATATATGGCCTTTATTAGGTTGAGGTACTTGCCCTCTATACCCATTTTTTTAAGAGTTTTCATCATGAATGAATGTTGAATTTTGTCTAATGCTTTTTCAGCATCTATGGAGATGATCATGTGGTTTTTGTCCTTTTTGTTCATGTGGTGGATGATGTTGATGGATTTTCCAATGTTGTACCATCCTTGCATCCCTGGAATAAATCCTACTTGATCATGATGGATGATCTTTTTGATGTATTTTTGAATTCGGATTGCTAATATTTTGGTGAGTATTTTTGCATCTATGTTTATCAGGGATATTGGTCTGTATTTTTCTTTTTCTGTGGTGTCTTTGCCTGGTTGGTATTAGAGTGATGTTGGCCTCATAGAATGAGTTTGGGAGTATTCCTTCCTCTCTACTTTTAGGAAAACTTTAATGAGGATGGGTATTGGGTCTTCACTAAATGTTTGATAAAATTCAGCAGTGAAACCACCTTGTCCAGGTGTTTTGTTCCTAGGTAGTTTTTTGATTACCAATTCAATTTCCTTGCTGGTAATTGGTCTATTCATATTTTCTGTTTCTTCCTGGGTCAGCCTTGGAAGGTTGTATTTTTCTAGAAACTTGTCCATTTCTTCTAGGTTATCCAGTTTGTTACCATTTAATTTTTCATAGTATTCTCTGTAATTCTTTGTATTTCTTTGGTGTCCGTAGTGATTTTTCCTTTCTCATTTCTGATTCTGTTTATGTCTGTAGACTCTTTTTTTTTCTTGATTAGTCTGGCTAGGGGTTTATCTATTTTGTTTATTTTCTCCAGGAACCAGCTCCTGCTTTCATTGATTCTTTCTATTCTTTGATTCCTCTCAATTTTATTTATTTCTGCTTTAATCTTTATGCTGTCCCTCCTTCTACTGACTTTGAGCCTCATTTGTTCTTCCTTTTCTAGTTTCATTAATTGTGAGTTTAGACTGCTCATATGGGATTGTTCTTTCCTGAGGTAGGCCTGTGTTGCAATATATTTCCCTCTTCGCACGGCCTTTGCAGTGTCCCACAGATTTTTGCGGTGTTGAATTATTGTTGTTATTTGTCTCCATATATTGCTTGATCTCTGTTTTTATTTGGTCATTGATCCATTGATTATTTAGGAGCATATTATTAAGCCTCCATATGTTTGTGGGCTTTTTTGTTTTCTTTGTGTAATTTATTTCTAGTTTCATACCTTTGTGATCTGAGAAGCTGGTTGGTACAGTTTCAATCTTTTTGAATTTACTGAGGCTCTTTTTGTGGCCTAATATATGATCAGTTCTTGAAAATGTTCCATGTGCACTTGAGAAGAATGTGTATCCTGTGGCTTTTGAATGGTGTGTTCTCTAGATGTCCTTTAGGTCCATCTGTTCTAATATGTTGTTCAGTGCCTCTGTCTCTTTACTTATATTCTGTCTGGTTGATCTGTCCTTTGGAGTGAGTGGTGTGTTGAAGTCTCCTAAAATGAATGCATTGCATTCTATTTCCCCCTTTAATTCTGTTAGTATTTGTTTCACATATGTAGGTGCTCCTATGTTGGGTGCATAGATATTTATGATGGTTATGTCCTCTTTTTGGACTGACCCTTTTATCATTATGTAATGTCCTTCTTTGTCTCTTGTGACTTTCTTTGTTTTGAAGTCTATTTTGTCTGATACAAGTACTGCAACTCCCGCTATTTTCTCACTATTAGCTGCATGAAATATCTTGTTCCAACATCAGTTTTTAAAAAGACCATCCTTTCTCCATTGAATTGCCTTTTGCTTCTTTGCCAAAAATCAGTTGATTTTAATTGTGTGGGTCTATTTGTGGCTCTTTGGTATATTCCGTTGATGCATTTCTGTATTGATATGATCATAATGCTTTTGTTCTTTAATCTGTTGATGTGATGGATACATTAATATCTGAATATTGAATCAGCCTTTGCATTCCTGGAAAAACTGCCATATGGTTTGGTATGTAATTCATATTATGCATTGTTGGATTTGATTTGCTAAGTTTTTAGGTAATCTATTTTTCCTTGTATGAAATTTCTTATCACTTGTGTCTTTCAAGGAACTGGTGCCTATCATGTAAGTTGTCAAACCTGAGGGAATAGAATTGTTGATAATGTTTATATCTTTTTAATGTCCATGGAGTCTATAGTGATTACTCTTTTCATTTCTGATATTAGTAATTTATGTTTTCTCTCATTTTTTTCTTGGCTAGCCTGACTGCAGGTTTATCAACTTTATTAATCTTTTCAAACAACCAGCTTATGGTGGTGTTGATTTTTTCTTGTTCTCCTCTTTCAGATTCCATTGATTTCTACTCATATTTCATTCTTTCTTTTCTTCTCCTTGCTTTTCTTTCTTTAGTTTCCTAAAGTGGCAATTTAGATAATTGATTTTAGTTCTTTGTCTCTGTCTCTGTCTCTGTGTCTCTTTTCTTTTACATGTGCCTTCAATGTTATACTTTCCCTCTAACCCCTACTTTTGCAGCATCCCATAAATTTTGAGAAGTAGTTTTTTTGTTTAGGTGAAAGTATTTAAAGAGTTTCTCTTGATGCTTCTTTGACTCATGTGTTGTTTAGAACTGTTGCATGTCTAAATATATGGAGATTTTCCAGCTGCGTCTTTCTGTTACTGATTTCTAGTTTTAATTCCAGGTGTTCTGAGGGCACATGTTGCATGATTTACATTATAGATTTGTTAAGTTGTGTTTTGTGGCCTAGGATATGGTCTGTCTCGTTCTATGTGAGCTTGAGAAGAACATATATGCTGCTAATGTGAGATGAAGTATTAGATCCAGTTAGTTGATGGTGCTGTTTGGCTCAACTATATCCTTACTGGTTTTCTGCTGTTGCGTGTGTCAATTACTGATAGGGTTTTAAAGTTTCCAAGTTTAATAGTGAATTCACCCATTTCTATTGCAATTTTATCAGTTTGATCCTGTTGTGTTAGATGCATACACATGAAGGAATATTGTGTTTTCTCAGAAAAAAATATCCTTTTTGCATTATGTAATGCAGGTTTTTTATCCCTGCAATTTTTACTATTCTGTCATCTGCTTTGTCTGAAATTGATATAGGTAGTCCTTTCTTTTGGTCAATGTTAATATGGTTTATCTTTCTTCATTCCTTTACTTTTAATCTACCTCTGTCTTTATATTTCAAGTGGGTTTCTTGTACACAATTCAACAGGTGGATCTTTCTTTTGATCTACTCTTACAGTCTGTTGGTATATATAGACCACATTTAAAGTGATCATTGATATAGTTGGGTTAATATTTTCATGTTTGCAACTGAATTCTACTCACTGTACTTGTTGTTTATATTTTTATCAACTTTTTTAGTTGAACATTTTATATGATTCCATTTATTCCTTCTTAGCATATCAACTGTACTTTTCAGAAAAATTTTTTTAGTGCTTGCTCTAGGGTTTTTCAGATACATTTACAACTACTCTAGGTTCACTTTCAAATAACACTATACCATTTTACAGGTAGGGTGGGCATCTTAAAACAGAATATTCTCAAATCCTGTTTTCCCATCCTTTGTAACATAGCTCTCATTCATTTAACTTACCCATATGCAATAATCATCCAACACATTGCTGCTGTTACTACTTTGAACACACAGTTATCAAATCAATTAAAACTAAGAAAAATAGAAGATGGTGGCGTGAGAGGTGAGACGGAGAGCTCCTCTCAAAACCACAAACAGTACAAAAATATAGATAGTTAATACAACTAACCTTAAGACAGCAAAAAGAAAGAAGGCTGAACCAGACTGCATACACACCTCACGAACAGAGCAGACCTCCCTAAACAGGGTAACGTACTGAAAGCCTTAATCCGGCAGGACCCAAGCCCTTCCCCAACCCCAGCTCACCAGTTGGAGGAAGAGAAACGGAGTGGGGGATGGGGTGGAAGCCTGGGACTGCTGAACACCTAGCCCTGGAGATCTGCTCTGGGAGCAGAAACCTATAGTGTGTGTTGCTCTGGACATTGGGGGGCTTGGATGGGTGGAGTGCTTGAGAGACTGACATTCCAGCCATTTGAGGAGGGGGGATCCACATTTGGCAGCTTTGTGTCAGAGGAAAGGCAGGCAGTCTGAGAGGCTTCCTAGCAGCGAGAGGGCTGCTGAAAGGGAGGGATTTCAGCGAAGCTTCCTTCACGGAAGAAGGGAGAGCTGGACAATGTTAAGGCTGTCTGGGCACGCTCAGCCCTGTGGGTTGGGAACTTTGAGAAGCTTCAGGTGCTCCATCCCCCTGGCTGCCAGCTCCGAGGCCCCCCACTGTGACACGCAGCCTGCTGCATCTTCCTTCTAGCCTGCTGGCACCAGTTTGCAAACTGGTAGTCACTGTGCTGCCCTCAGACTAGCCAGAGGGAGGCCCTGACTATAACAGCTAGAGACGCAAAGCACAGAGGCTTATACGTGTGTGCTTGGCCCACTGGCCCTGACACTGGAGACAGGCACCGCAGACAGGAATCAGGAAATAGATCTTTCCTTTCCCCAGGCACCAGCTCTTCTCCACTACAACCCCCAACTTTAGGGGCTGAGTGGCTCCAGAGACTGGAGTTTCTGCACACTAGTGGGCACCACACAGAAATATGAAACGTCAGAAGAACATGTTTCAGACCAAAATCTCACAAACCCCAGAAAAAGGGCCAAATGAAAGTGAACTCACCAGTCTTCCTGAAAGAGAGTTCAAAATAAAAATTATAAACATGCTAATGGAGGTACAGAAAAATATTCAAGAACTCAGGAATGAATTTAAGTTGGAGGTTCAATCATTAAGAAATTCCATATCTGAAATGAAACATAAAATGGAGGGATATAAAAGCAGATAAGATGTAGCAGAAGAGATGGTAAATGGAATAGAAATTAGAGAAGAGGAATACAAAGAAGCTGAGGCACAGAGAGAAAAAATAATCTCTAAGAATGAAAGAATATTGAGAGAACTGTGTGACCAATCCAAGCAGAACAATATTCGCATTATAGGGGCACCAGAAGAAGAAGAGAGAGAAAAAGGGATAGAAAGTGTTATTGAGGAGGTAATTGCTGAAAACTTTCCCAATCTGGGGAAGGAGATAGTCTATCAAGCCATGGTGGTGCACAGGGACCCAACATAAGGGACCCAAGAAAGACAACATCAAGACGTATAGTAATTAAAATGACAAAGATCAAGGATAAAGACAGACTTTTAAAAGCAGCTACAGAGAGAAAAAACATCACATACAAAGGAAAACCGATTAGGCTATCATCAGACTTCTCAACAGAAACCTTACAGGCCAGAAGGGAGTGACATGATATATTTAATGTAATGAAGCAGACGGGCCTTGAACCAAGAATACTTTACCCGGTAAGGTTATCATTTAAATTTGAAGGAGGGATTAAACAATTTTCAGATAAGCAAAAGCTGACAGAATTTACCTCCAGAAACCACCTCTACAGTGCATTTTGGAGGGACTACTATAGATGAAGTATTCCTAAGGCTAAATAGATGTCACCCAAGGGAAGACAAAGAGTACAGAATATGATTCATAACATACAAAGAATGGAGGAGAAGAAAAAAAAACCTTTAGGTTGTGTTTGTAATAGCATATGAAGTAAGTTAAATTAGACTGTTAGATAGTAAGGGAATTACCCTTGAACCTTTGGTAACCACGAATATAACCTGCAATAGCAATAAGTACGTACCTATCGATAATCACCCTAAATGTAAATGGTCTGAATGCACCAATCAAAAGACATAGAGTTACTGAATGGATAAAAAACAAGGCCCATCTATATGCTGCCTACAAGAGACTCACTTCAAACCCAAAGACATACACAGACTGAAAGTAAAGGGATGAAAAAAGATATTTCATGCAACTAATATGAGAAAATAGCAGGAGTTGCAGTACTTGTATCAGACAAAATAGACTTCAAAGAAAGTCACAAAAGACAAAGAAGGACATTACATAATGATAAAAGGATCAGTCCAACAAGAGGATATAACCATCATAAATATCTATGCACCCAACACAGGAGCACCTACATATGTGAAAAATACTAACAGAATTAAAGGGGGAAATAGAATGCAATGCATTCATTTTAGGAGACTTCAACACACCACTCACTCCAAAGGACAAATCAACCAGACAGAATATAAGTAAAGAGACAGAGGCACTGAACAACATATTAGAACAGAGGGACCTAAAGGACATCTAGAGAACACACCATTCAAAAGCCACAGGATACACATTCTTCTCAAGTGCACATGGAACATTTTCAAGAACTGATCATATATTAGGCCACAAAAAGAGCCTCAGTAAATTCAAAAAGATTGAAATGGTACCAACCAGCTTCTCAGATCACAAAGGTATGAAACTAGAAATAAATTTCTCAAAGAAAATGAAATAGCCCACAAACATATGGAGGCTTAATAACATACTCCTAAATAATCAATGGATCAATGACCAAATAAAAACAGAGATCAAGCAATATATGGAGACAAATGACAACAATAATTCAACACCACAAAATCTGTGGGATAGAGTGAAGGCTGAGCTAAGAGGGAAATATATTGCAATACAGGCCTATCTCAGGAAAGAAGAACAATCCCAAATGAACAGTCTAAACTCAACAATGAAACTAGAAAAGGAAGAACAGATGAGGCCCAAAGTAAGTCGAAGGAGGAACATAATACAGATTAAAGCAGAAATAAATAAAATTGAGAGGAATCAAAGAATAGAAAGAATCAATGAAAGCAGGAGCTGGTTCTTGGAGAAAATAAACAAAATAGATGTATTTGTACCCAGACTTACTACGAAAAAAAGAGAGTCTACTCACATAAGAAGAATCAGAAATTAGAAATGAAAAATCACTATTGACACCATAGAAATACAAAGAATTATGAGAGAATACTATGAAAAATTATATGGTAACAAACTGTATAACCCAGAAGAAATGGACAAGTTTCTTGAAAAATACAACCTTCCAAGGCTGACCCAGGAAGAAACAGAACATCTGAATAGACCAATTGTCAGCAAAGAAATTGAACTGGTAATTAAAAAACTACCTAAGAGTAAAACTCCTTGTCCAGATGGTTTCACTGCTGAATTTTATCAACATTTAGTGAAGACCTAATACCCATTGTCATTAAAGTTTTCCTAAAAGTAGAAGACGAGGGAATACTCCCAAACTCATTCTATGAGGCATCACTCTAATACCAAAACCAGGCAAGGACACCACAAAAAAAGAAAATTACAGACCAATATCCCTGATGAACATAGACGCAAAAATACTCAACAAAATATTACCAATATGAATTCAAAAATACATCAAAAATATCCTTCATCATGATCAAGTGGGATTCTTCCCAAGGGTGCAAAGATGGTACAACATTCAAAAATCCATCAACATTATCCACTACATCAGCAAAAAGGACAAAAATCACATGATCATCTCCATAGTTGCTCAAGAACCATTTGACAAAATTCAACATCCATTCATGATAAAAACTCTCAACAAAATGGGTATAGAGGGAAAGTACCTCAACATAATAAAGGCCATATATGACAAACCCACCACCACCATTATACTTAACAGCGAGAAACTCAAAGATTTTCCTTTAAGATTGGGAACAAGACAAGGATGCCGACTCTCCCCACTTTTATTCAACATAGTTCTGGAGGTCCTAGCCACAGCAATCAGACAACACAAAGAAATAAAAGGCATCCAGATTGGCAAGGAAGAACTCAAGCTGTCCCTGTTTGCAGATGACATGATATTGTACATAAAAAACCCTAAAGAATCCACTCCAAAAGTAGTAGATCTAATATCTGAATTCAGAAAAGGTGCGGGATACAAAATTAATACACAGAAATCTGTTGCATTCCTATACACTAACGATGAACTAGCAGAAAGAGCAATCAGGAAAATAGTTCCATTCACAGTCGTATCAAAAAGAATAAAATACCTAGGAATGAACCTTACCAAGGAAGTGAATGATCTATGTCTTGCAAATTTCAAGACACTCTTAAGAGAAATTAAAGAGGACACTGATAAATTGAAATTCATCCCATGCTCTTGGCTAGGAAGAATTAATTTTGACAAAATGGCCATTCTGCCTAAAGCAATGTACAGATTCAGTGCAATCCCTATCAAAATACCTACAGCATTCTTCAATGAACTGGAGCAAATAGTTCTAAAATTAATATGGAACCGCAAACGACCCCGAATATCCAAAGCAATCCTGAGAAGGAAGAATAAAGCAGGAGGAATTATGCTCCCCAACTTCAAGCTCTACTACAAAGCCACAGTAATCGAGACAATTTGGTACTGGCACAAGAACAGACTCATAGCCCAGTGAAAGAGACTAGAGAGCCCTGCTATAAACCCACGCATATATGGTCAATTAATATACAATAAAGGAGCCACGGATACACAATGGGGAAATGACAGCCTCTTCAACAGCTGGTGTTGGCAAAACTGGACAGCTACATGTAAGAGAATGAAACTCAATTACTGTCTAACCCCATACACAAAAGTAAACTCAAAATGGATCAAAGACCTGAATGTAAATCATGAAGCCATAAAACTCTTAGAAGAAAATATAGGCAAAAATCTCTTGGACATAAACATGAGCACTTATTCATGAGCATATCTCCCTAGGCAAGGGAAACAAAAGAAAAAATGAACAAGTGGGACGATATCAAACTAAAAAGCTTCTGTACAGCAAAGGACACCATCAGTAAAACAAAAAGACATCCTACAGTATGGGCGAATATATTCATAAATGACATATCCAATAAGGGATTGACATCCAAATTATATAAAGAGCTCATGCACCTCAACAAACAAAAAGCAAATAAGCCAATTAAAAAATGGGTAGAGGAGCTGAACAGACACTTCTCCCAAGAAGAAATTCAGATGGCCAACAGGCACATGAAAAGATGCTCCACATCGCTAATCATCAGAGAAATGCAAATTAAAACCACAACAAGATATCATCTCACACCAGTTAGGATGGCCAACATCCAAAACACAAACAACAAATGTTGGCGAGGACGTGGGGAAAGGGGAACCTTCTTATACTGCTGGTGGGGATGTAAATTAGTTCAAGCATTGTGGAAAGCAGTATGGAGGTTCCTCAAAAAACTCAAAATAGAAATACCACTTGACCCAGGAATTCCACTCCTAGGAATTTACTGTAAGAATGCAGCAGCCCCTTTTGAAAAAGAAATATGCACCACTATGTTTATCTCAGCACTATTTACAATAGCCAAGAAATGGATGTAACCTAAGTGTCCATCAGTAGATGAATGGATAAAGATGTGCTATATATACACAATGGAATATTATTCAGCCATAAGAAGAAAAGAAGTCCTACTATTTGCAACAACATGGATGGAGCTAGAGCGTAGTATGCTCAGTGACATAAGCCAGGCGGACAAAGACAAGTATCAGATGATTTCACTCATCTGTGAAGTATAAGAACAAAGCAAAAACTGAAGGAACAAAACAGCAGCAGACTCACAGAACCCACGAATGGACTAACAGATACCAAAGGAAAAGGGACTGGGGAAATGGGTGGGAAGGGAGGGATAAGGAGGATAAAGGGCTATTACAATTAGTACACAAAATGTTGTGTGTGGGGATACGGGGAAGGCAGTATAACACAGAGAAGAGAAGTAGTGATTCTGTAGCATCTTACTACGCTGATGGACCGTGACTGCAGTGGGGTATGTGGTGGGGACTTCATAATAGGGGGAGTCTAGTAACCATAATGTTGCTCATGTAATTGTATATTAATAATAGCAAATTAAAAAAGAGAACTATGAAATATAACGGTTTTTGTTTTACCTTCATTTATTCCTTCCCTGAAACCCCTTTCTTTATGTATTTCTGAGCACCTGGCCTGTATTATTTTCCTTCTCTCTGAAGGACTTCATTTAACACTTGTTACAAGGGAGGTATACTGTCAGTACATGTCTTAAATTTATGTTTTTTGTTTTGTTTTTATTTCTCTTTTGGTTTTGACATACAATTTCACTGGGTATAGAATTCTAGGGTCATGGTTTTTCTTTCAACACTAAATATTTCACTCCACTCTCTTTTTACATGGTTTTTGATGAGGTGTCTAATGTAATTCTTACCCTTATACTTTGTAATTAAGGTTTTTATTTCCTTTGTGCTTCTTTCAAGATCTTCTCTTTATCGTTGGTTTTTGTAGTTTGAATACGATGTGCCTAAGTATTAATTTTTTGGCATTCATTCCATTTGTTCTCTGAGCTACTTGAACCTGTCATATGTTGTTTTGTCATTAATTTTTGAGAATTCTTAGCCATTAATACTTTTAGTATTTCTTCTCCATATTCTTTGTTTTCCTTCTGGGGTTCCCATTATGTGTATGTTATATCAGTTGTCTGCAGTCTTGGATATTCTCTTCCTTTTTAAATTTCTTTCTCTTTTTGTATTTCAGTTTGGAGCATTTACCATTAATAAATTTTTAATCTTACTGATTCTCTCTTTGGCCATGTCTAAATTACTGAAGAGCATACCAAAGACATTCTTCATTTCTGTTACAGTGTTCTTGATTTCTAGTATTTCACTTTGATTCTGCCTTACAGTTTCTATCTCTCTGCTTACATTGTCCATCTGTTCTTGCATGTTGTCCACTTATTCCATTAGTCTTCAGCATATCATCTTAAATTCCTCATTTCATAGTTTCAAACTCTGTATCATATCTGAGACTGTTTTTCTTGCCTTGTAATTTTTTTTGTCGAAAGATGGACATGATGTATTCGGTAATAGCAACTAAGTAATTAGGCTTTTAGTGGAGTTATGTTATTCTGGCTAGGAACTGGGCTGTTTAATATTTGCAAAGGCTTCAGTTTCCTTAATTTTTTTCCCTCCTCTGCCCTCTTTTCTTTGGGTTTCCTTAAAAACTCTCTTAAAGTCAGTATATTGTAGCTCTTTATTTAATTCTGTTTTACTGGAGCCCTGCTGATAGTGGTCAGTTTTTGGGGACTGGAAGTGTTCTATAATCTTATGGTTAAATGTCAGTTATTAAGCAGACCTGTGTCCCTGGGCTATGATGACCTGCAGAACTATTAACCTCTTTTTTTGTTGTTGGTTTTTCCTTTTTCCCCTTAGTTGCGGCAGTAAGGCTAGAGAAGGATGGGGTTATCTCCTTGCCTTTTCCTCAGGTCAAATAAAGCTCTGGTAAAGCAACCACCCTTAGAGGGCAGGCCTTTGTTATGGAGAAAGCTCTTGGGGTATTTATTTCAAAATGGTTACTTTCCCCTTTTCCTGTTTGAAACACCAGGGAATTTTTCTCCTGCCTTCACCATGAGAACTTGGTGGGGCTCCTGGAGGAAAGTGTAGGGGTTACCTCGAAGACAGGGTCTCAGGAGTTGTTCAGTCTCAAACTAGTCTTCATTTGGCCTGATCAAAACCACCATTTAAGTGTTGCTACAACTTTCTGCTTCTAGCAGCTCCTGCTCCTGCTAAGCTGATCTTGGCCATGATGCTCTGTGTTCCCATCTCTCCTGATTTTAGGAAGGTATTTTGCACTGTAACTCCCTTCTCTTTACATGTCTGAACTGAATCTAGAAGTCTCCCTTTGCCCACTTTTTAATTTGGTTGTCATTTTATTACTGATTTTTCAGAGTTCTTCATGTATTTTGGATACTAATTCCTTTCTAAATTATATTTGAAATTGGAAATGCTTATTTTCTCTTCTTAAAGATATCCTGACATTGTGTTTTTAATGAAATGTATGGTGTTGCAGGCAGATTAGTTGAGTAGTGGAAGCAAGGTATGAGGCATAACTTAGCAGGGGCTTATTTTAAATCTCCACATTAATATGTATTTTTAAAATTGTTGATGCTCGTGAATTTAGGTAGAATTTTAAAATTGAAAATCTTAGTCTTGAGTCTAAAAATAAGTCTTGTGCAAATGTTCAGAAAGCAACCTTTGAATGAGAAAATATGTTAAAAATATTCTATCTCCAACCTAGAAACTTCAGAGAATGAAAATCTAGTTTGAAGATAATGCTTGAATCTATTCTTTCAATAATTCCAATTTTCTTAATAATTAGCACCATGAGATTTGCTTGGACAGTGTTTATTTCTAGGATAATTGGTACAGTCAAGCTATAAAAAAGAATTGTATTGAACGGTAGCTTTATGAGCGTATTTTCTGTGTAGTCACTTTTGGTTCCTGTCCTCTTTTCATCTGAAGCAATGAAAAGCATCATAGGGGGTGGGGAGGTGATATTTACACAGCAGTAAATCATATCCAAAACTGAAAAACTATTATATAAGACGCTTGCTGGTACAGGGCTCTTTAGAAACAAGTTGTGCTGTTTTAGGAGGGGAGCAGTGGTGTTAAGTTCAGAAAGTAAACCCACTGGGGAGGTTATGTTACTTGTCTGTAATGCCATTTGCCTTGGGTGGGAAGAAAAGGAAAAGACAGCCAGACATTGCGAATGATCCATGGCCACCTGGTCTGACAGTGGAGACCTGGGTATCAGCAGCTGGTAATGCTCCTCGGCCAATCAAAGGTAATTGTCACCCAGCTCTGTTGGTGGAGCCAGACAAAGTTATTTCTTATGTTATAGTTTACATTTTTTTCAGGCACAGAAACATGTAAAGTCTGCTTAAGATAGGAATTCCTGAGACCCTGAGTAAATTGTTGCCTTTGTAATTCATACTCTCAAAACAGAGGCCCTATGTAGCCCTTTTTAGAGATTTGCTTGTGACTGGAAATGAGTGACTAGGGGCCAGGTTTGTGAGTACATGGTGGGGCTCTGTCCTCCTGCCGAGGTCTGTGCTTAATAAAATCTAACAGGGGATTGTGAAAGTTATTCTGAGATTTAGATAGTTACTCAGATATGCTTAACTTTAGAACAGTCATCTGAAACTACATTTATTCATAATTTGATAATACAGAATCTATTTACAAAAATGAATGTGGAGAGTTTCCTACCTAGAAACACCTGAGTAGAATGGGTGGAGTCAGGAAGTCAGGAGCCTTCTCGCTTCCCTTATGGAGGTGATTCCTGTTACTCTCCACTTGCATAAAATGGAATTCCAGTAGGGAAATAACCAAACTTTCTAGATAGTATATCTAACATGCAGGGTGCTGGGCCACAGATGGTCATCTCCCACTTTATTAGGTTTTGCCAAATTATTCGGCAGGTGACTGTACACACTCCATTGGGGAGTGAATGGCATCAGTGACTTGTATGCAGCTCTGATATCCTGGTCGTCACCCTGTATCCCCCAGGCTCTGGACCATGCCGTTTCTGGAGGCCTTGCTTTAATGCCAGGTGGTAGTTCATGTCCTGTTGCCGGGAAGGTGTTGGGCCTCAAGGATGGTTCTGGCATTCTGAACTGGTTCTCAGAGTACATTTATGACAGATAATTATGGACCCAGATGGAAGAAGGGGTGGCCTCTTCCTCCAGCATGTCATAGAATATGATGTGGCAGAGGCTAGGCCTGCACTTCTCTGGGTTGTGCAAAAAGGTGCACAGGAACACAAATTCTGTTTAAAGAGAACTCATGGTTGAGATGGAATTTCACATTATAGATTTAAACATGCTTTTGGGGGCTCGCTTGGAGATCCAGCCACCATCTTAAACAGTATTTATAGAGTATGTGTCCCCAGATCTAAAAAAGTTAGTATTACAAGTAAACTTTTGGTATACTGTTTGATTTGAGGGTAGGGACTGAGTAATGTTCCCTGAAATTTAGTTTTATGTTAGGCACTTGGCTAATAATCATTAAATGAATGAAAGGGTGAGTCCAACATGTGGCTAAAGGAGATAAAGGTAATTTCTAGAGGGAGGAGTCTTGTAACCTCTAGCACAACTTTCATTCTTCATTGAAATCAAGTTGGGACCTTTTGCTGCCTCTTTTCGTTTATTCATTCTTTTCATTTTCCTCTCACTCTTGTGATCAGTTCATTCTCATTGTGTTTGTCTAGTCACCTCTCTTGTGGTACTTTAATCATAGACAGTTGAATATATTGAGGAGTATGCTGCGTGTCCAGGTACCCACACTCTAGCTTCTTGCAAACTCATATCCACAGTAGTAGCTCAGAGCTGGGCTCTGGGGCCACACTGCTTGGACTCAGCTTCTGGTTGTGCCTAGAATATTCCACCAACAGTAAGATAATAACAATATCTTATTACTTCACAGTGCTTCCTTTTCCTATATATAAAATGGAGATGATAGTGGTACCTACCTTGAATGCTTGTTATGAGGAGTAATGAGTAAAATTAATATAAAACATACTTTAAATAGTCTGGTATATAGTAAATCAGTATCCTCATACTCCTAAATTTCTTTCTTTCTGTTAGCTGTGTTGAGGGTGCTGTCTCAGGGTTTGCACTGTTCTTTCACATATCTCTTTAGCCATGTTGCTATTTTTTTCAAGATGATATTTTCTTGCCATAATAAACTTTTGTTCTTGCCTTTTTATTTCCTTGCTCTCACTCTGTAAAATTAGAATTAAATCAATACAATCTAAGATTTGAAATTCTTGAAAAAGTTCTTGAGTTGGCTAAGTGTACTTTCTAGCATTTCCTTCACTTTAAAACTATTATAGAATATTTTGGGCATTAAAAAGGCACCACATTTTGAACACCCATCTATTCACCACAGAGCTAAGAATGAAAATATCACAGACTCAGGTGGATGAAGCCTGAATGTCCTCCTTGCCCGCATCCCCTTCCCTTGCCTGCCAGAGGTCACTCCCATCTTGAGTTTGTATTCCTAAAAAATAAGAGATATTATTTTGTATGTTTTAAAGCTTTTTATAATTAGAATCTTACTCATCTTTCTGAACCTTATTTTTCTGCTTAACATTTGTTATATATTTTGACATATATTTTATGGTGATACACATAGCCCTGATTCATTCCTTTTCATTGCTATATTGCATTATATGACTAGGTCACAAATTATTTATTCTCCTGTTGATGGATATTTACTTTGGAAGGTGTCCTGCAGGTACAAGATTCTTTTTTCTGGAAACCACCTTTATTTCTACACCACTATCAGAACAAAGCGGTAAATAGTTTTTTTTGTGGATTCCCCTTGTGCACATATGCTCCCACTTCCCTAGGTATTATACCCAAGAGTGGAGTTGCTGGGCCGGAGAAATGTGCCTCTCACACTTTTTCAGGTATTGCCTAATTGCACTTTACAATCGTACTCTATCACACTCCCACCAACAGAATGAGGGTTCCAGCTGTTTCACATCCTTACCAACACTTGAAATTGTTGGTCTGATTTTTGTCAACAGGATCAATTTGAAAAGCTATTTCCTTGCTTTAGTTTTGTATTTATTTGAATATCATAGGTTGAGTGTATGTTTATGGACTGCTTCAGTTTCCTTTTTATGCCTTATTTTATGTTCTTTGCTTTCTTTTCTCTCTTTGGTTATTTGTTCTTTTCTAGTTGATTTGTAGGAATTACTTTATATATTCCATCCTGGATCTTTGTTATATGCATTGTAAATATCTTTGGGTATGTTCTCAGTCTACTCTGATAATTTTTTGTGTTAAAGCATGCATATACACAGATTCTCTTTGTCTTAAGTACAGAAGACAGAAGCATCTTGATAGACCCACTATCAGTACAAAATCCTTAGCTCATTGGGTCTTAGGAGAACATGTTTTAGGGTCAGAATACAGTGTATGTGGCCTCCATCCAAGTCTGAGGTTTGGTTTAGTTTTATATGCTGGCTCTAGGGGGTCTTTTGGGCCTGTTCACACTGATCCAGTATTCCCATTTGGTTGTAAACATCTCTATAACAAATTTTTGGCACTTATGCTAATGATGGGTATAGTTGTTGCTTGAGTGTAGTTCTTTTTGGGGCAGGGTCTGTAATTTATCCCTGTATATTCCACAATGCCTAGAAGTGCAGTAGGTGTTCAAGGGAAATTGATATTAAAGAACAGAGAAACTTCCTGTCCAGGCTCTGTCTTGCCAGTTCATTTTCCATTTATTTCACAAATATTGAATGACTGCTGTGGGCATAGTAATAGGTACTCACATCCCATTGGATTTGCTTATTGAAATACTGTGGTTATTCAGAAATAATTGATAATCTAGTTTGTTTCTTAATTACTTTCAGTTAACTCAAGTTGTTGCATGAGCTGTGTTGTCTTTATTATAGGTGACAATAAAGATTTTTTAACCACCTGTTTTAAAATGAAAGTTACTGTTAATATTTCTATATGTCAGTGAAGATAGTAGGAATTGGGGATGTTCTTGGTGGTCATGATTTGAAAATAATGTACTATAAGAGGAAAGAATTGAATGAGATCAAATAAATAATTCTTCCTATTTCACGTAAAATATTCTTAAAATTTTTTTTAACATTTTTTGAATTACCTTTAAAAGTTTAAAAACGTTTGAGTATTGTAATTCTGTGAACCAAGACATTAATGCCAATTTAATACACTATTAAAAAACCTCAAAGTGAATATAAAATAAAACTAATTTCGAATGATTCATTCTGAATAAAACATTTTATATTTTGTTCTATCTCATCTATCCATCCATCCACCCATCCCACCTCCTGCTATCCTACCATTTATGGCAGTACCATTCATGGGCACATGGGAAGTCACATTATGCCCCTTGGCATGAGTTAAGGCCACATGCATGACTTTAGTCAATAAAATGTAAGTGGAAGTGAAGTGTGTCACTGCAGGGTGGAGCCTTTAAGAGCCAGCACATCATTTTCCTCGTCTCTCTACCTGCCCACCTCCCATTGCTGGTTGCTCCCAGTGCTTGACGGTGGAGGAAGCTCCCTCCTGGGTCTGGGCTTGTGGAAATGAGGAGCAGAGTTCTCAGAGCACGCACAGGGGGCCCCAGAGTGTGACTGAGAAAATAAATCTTTGTTTATAGCCACTAAGATCTGGGGGTTGTTCATTACCAGTTTAACCTACTTAATCCTAGCAAGTACCTTCACTGTTACATTTCGATTCTGTTCCTCGCGCTGTACTAAAAAGAAAGGCGATTGTTGACATTCCGTGAAGTTAGTTATTTTTAAATGGTTGCTATTGATCCTCCAGTTGCACTGTGAAAAATTAACATTTATTTTCTTATCCAAACTTTGTAACTTCTATAATTTCTGTCTTGTTAGGTGTGCTCTTCCCTCTAACTGCTGAGGCAGGGCATGAGAAAGGGTGATGTGTGTTGTGAGGTGTCACTATTTTATGTGATCCGCCAGTGTGATGCAGTAGCACAGAGTGCCACCCTGGATCATACCTTCTCTCATTTCATGTTCTCTTTCATCACTAATAAAATGCAGCAAAACTTATATCTACATTATTCTCACAATCCCTCATTTTCTTATAATTTCATGAGGTTATTTTGGCTTAATAAGCAAGAGCTTTTAATATGAAAGTACATAGCCCACATACATGGGCGCACACACACACCCCTACCTTCTGATGAAGAGCTTCCCTGATTTAAGGAGAAAGTGGCCTTAACTACATCAAACTATGTCTTTCATATGCAGTTAGTGTTTTAAATGTAACTTCATCTCCTTTTGCTCTTTGGGAGTATAGCAGCTACAATTGCTTTTTTTTTCTTATTTTCACTTCCATGTTTAGTTCCGTTAAAAGCTAAATGAAATGGTGTTAAATGCCAACTTTAAAAATAAATTGTATTTATAAATTCCATTTATTTAACTTGGTATGTTCTAAATTACATAGATGATAAAAATTTGATTTCTATTACTTGACAAAGTTGACGTGCATCTTTGGTTTCTAATTTGAATAAATATTTGATGGGTCACTATTATGTGCCTAGAAATTTACATGATTGCCTCCAGCTACTTTTCAGTCTTATGTCCTTCCACTAGATGGTGCTGGCTCCTTTAGGAAATCTGAGATTTAGTTCAGGGTACTTGCTGGTCATGTCACTGATAGATTTAAAAAGTTCTGGCCAAAGCAGTATGAAAAACTCGTGAAATTTCCTTATGTCATATAAAGAGCCGTAGAACTTTGTGGTAGAAGTATTTATGATTAATAATATACTATTTTTCCAAGGAATTAGTGACTTTATGGCTCATTCATATAAAAAGTACTTAAATGCTTTATTGTGCCTTGTGTTAGGTGTTAGAGATAGAGTGGCAAAAAACGTGCACAGTGGTCTTGAAATCAGTACCCAAATAATCACTTAAATAAGTGTAAAATTATAACCAAGACACAGGTTTTTGGTTCTTAGAGTATATGATGGGGGTGCTGGGGAGTGTTAGCTCAATTTCTGGATATGTTTTGTTAAAAAGAGACTTCTCAGCTGGTTAAATGAGATCTGAAGATTATGTAAAAATTAACTAAGTAAGAACTGCACTTAGGGTGGTGATCATTTTGTAATGTATCTAATTGTGGAGTCACTGTTGTATGCTTGAAATCAATACGATATTGTGTATCAACCGTGTTTCAATTAAAGAGAAAGAATAACCTGGTAAGAGGGTTGGGCAGAAATTTCACAGTAGCTCTAGTCCGGGGTTCCCTTTCCAGCCCACACCCCTGTCGTGCAGTGGTTGGATCCAGGGGGCCTTTTCAGTTTGGGGCTTGTGTTCTTCAGTGCTTACTTCTTCCATGATTGCTGCCTCCATCTTTTCTGGAAGTTGTTTTAGGGGCATGTTGGTCTTTCTGGGCTGGTAGTCTATTATTTTTTCTTGTTTTTGCTTTTTCAAATGTATTCTCAACTTTTACTTTCCATATTTCTATTTAACTTTTAAAGACTTTGCTGCCAAACTTTTAATCCCAATAACTTTGGGGGTGGCTGTGTCTGTTCCTTTTTCATAGCATACTAGTCTTATTCCATGGATACACTATAGAATCTTCCTAAAAAAATTAAAACCAAACAAATATCCCTCATTTATCGATTTCTTATTATGTGCCTTGTGCTTTTCAAAGTTCTGAATATCTTGTTGAGCTCTTCCATCAATTCTAAGAAATATGTATTAATCTTTATCCCCTTGTAAAGACTAGGAGAACAAGGTACTGCTTTGATTATGTTTATACAACCAACAGTTAAGTGGTGGAGCTGGCCTTGAACCTGGGTGGTCTGACTCAGGATGGTTCTCCACTACCATCAAGTGATTCTGCTGGTTGCTGGATACCCAGTAGAATGGTTTTTGTTTTATTTTAAATTCTGTTCTGTTTCGATCACAATCCTTAGTTACTCTCGGACTTTTTTTTCTGTTTGTCTTCTTCATGTTTATCCTGTTGGAGGCTTTTGTCAAATGTCTATTAATTCTGGTTCATCTGCCTGTATTTAGTAGCGAGGTATTAAAAAGCTAATAGGAAGCTCTTTGTGTCTGGTTAGGGCTTGGTGCCAGGACTGGGGGATTTCTCCTTAGAACAGTGGTGTTCAAGCAGGAGTGGGAGGCTGGCTGGGGTTGAAACGGTGAGAGAACGATTTTGCAATATTGGAGACATTTTTGATTGGCACAATTTGAAGGGAGGGTCTACTGGCACCCAGTAGACAGAGGACAGGGACACTACTAACTGCCCTACACTGCGCAGGACAGGCCACAACACAGACCTACCTGGGCTGACATGTCAGTAGTGCCAAGCCTGAGAACCCCAGCTTTGGAGTGAAGAGATGAAACTTCAGCTTCTGCTGGTTGTGGGAGGAGAGGCTGCAAGTTGCAGAACAAGGAGGCCTTCTTTCTTGGGGCTTTCCAGGTTTTCTGTCATGGAAGACTGGGAAAAGCTACCGGGAGTTAGGGGCCTGGCTGCTCGGCATTCTGGGTAGGCAGAGGAAAAGCAGCCTCGCTGAACATTTCAGATCAGCACCCCACATCTGGCACCTCCAAGCCCTGGGCATCCCAGTGTCCTCTGGGCCCAATTTGCTCTCTCCTACACAGTCTCCCATTTGTTCTAATTCTCCCATTGTAGTGGCTTCCTTTTTCTAGAAGTCCATTCCCTACCTAGTCTTCTGACTGTCCCATCCCACTTGAAAAAAATTTTTTTAAGATAATCATTTTAGTGCATCTTTGGATGGAGAAGAGATCCATATCTGTTACTCATCACTAAACTTTGTAACCATAATTTTTAGTGGCATTATTGTACCAACTGCTTATATATCATGTATTTAATAATTTTTTTATGGTTAGAATTTTTCTGTATCAATTCTTAGGTTACTTTGAAATACAGTTGATACAGGGGTAATATGAGAAATGATTGAGTCTTTAACTTACTAATTTACAGAGTATTGTTTTGAATACCCTGACATTCTTCAGAATTAGTAAACTCTTTTTTTAAAGTATCATCACGAACTCAAGGGTTTTTACATATTTTATAGGTGTCAGTCCATTGTAGTTGCTCTTTTTGAAGCTTAAAATACCCCCACTTTGGGCCTGTGGGAGCTCCTTTAAGTCGGCTCCTGGGTTTTCTGATACAACTCTATTAAGACTTTGATCACTTCCTTGTTTTTTTGGCCTGACAAGGTGTCTCAGATTTATTTCACACATTTCTTGCCCCTGCGTGTTTTAAGATAGATGACTAGAAATGAGACTCTCTTTTTTGGATACTATTGGTTCTGAAAAGTAGGCAATAGACACATCTTGACTCTGTTCTTCCCAACTTTTAATTTAATGTACTATCTTTTATTTCCAGTTAATATAAGGTCCTCAATGAGCACATTTTATTTTCCATATATTCTCTCCCTTCTCTTCCTAGTTTTTGGGACTTGTGCTTGACCTATCTTCCCAGTCTATTTTTTACCCTTAGCCCCACCATTTAGCCTTAGTTAAATGTTTTGCTTGGTAACCATCAGTCCTTATCTGGAAGCTTTTGTAATGATTTCAGAAATTCATTCTCCAGTAGGAATCATTCTCATAGGCAGGGCTCCTGGGAACAGTTTTCCCTGAGTTCTTACAAGTTTTTTTTTTTGGCAGTCTTTGTATTAATATTTGAGGGTCAGTTTGTGTGAAGTTAAAATCCTGGGTTCCCACTATCTTTTAAAAAATATCTCAGGGTGTTTCTCCTTAACTCGTGCATAGAATGTTCCTGCCAAAGTCTGATGCCAGTAAAACTTTTTTTCCTTTATGTATGTTTTTGTCTTAATGTTCAAAGGATATTTTTCTTTTCCTTTTCAGAACCTTAAAGACTATCTGTGCTGACTGCTCTGTGGCAGATTGCCCAGGCAGTTGGTGTGTCCTTTCAGTCACACGTGTTCACATACTTCATTTCATGGTGGTTTTAAAGAATTTACACCAAATACCCTCTCATGCCCATCTCAGTTGTTCCCTTACTCCCGGTTCTCCTTCCTAAGGGTAAACCACTCTTCTGACTTTAAGCTTTATGGATAGCTCTGACTGATCGCGGAAGTTTAAGTAGAACTGCACAGTTCGTTAAGTTATCTGTTTGTGTCTGTCTTTTACTCAAATTACATTGATACAATTCATTTATGTTGTGATTAGATTAGTTCATCTTAGTTGCTCAAGGGTGTTCCATTCTGTAAGTACATCGTGGCTTATCTCTTCAGTGTTGATGGACATTTTGACTGTTTCTGATTTTAGTCCACTGTGGATAGTGCCATTGTTGTAACATTACCTTTAAAACATGGTTTATCTGTGGACACATTTCTGTTGGGTGTATTCTAAAGATGGGATTGGTGGGATAATAGGGTTTTCATTGAACTAGTTGTATATATAATTCTGTAAAGCATACACTTAAGAATGGTAGCGCGAGGTAATAGGGTACTTACTGTCCACAGGATTTGTTCTAGTTTGTGTTTGTGCAGTCAGTGTGTGATAGTGGCTGCTGGTCCACTCACCTCTTTACAAGCCCTTGGTATATAGGAGTTTTTGTTTTGTTTTTAAACTCATTTTGGGGGGTTGTGGTATTCCATTGTGTTTTAATTTGGATTCTTTGATGACTGATAAGGTTGAGCCCTTGGCCTTTGGATATCCTTTTAATAAAGTGCTTATTCAAGTCTTCTGTCCAGTTTTCTTTTAGGTTATCTTTTTCTTATTGATTTGTAGGAATTCCTTATAGATGCTTTATAGTGCTTCATTGTGGAGCAAGTACTTTGTTGGCTATATGTATTACAAACATTTTCCACCTCTCTCTGGCTTTTCTTTTAAATGGGGTCCTGATGAATAGACATTCCCAGTTGTAACAATTTTCTTCATCTTCTCCTTTATGGTTTTCACTTTTTGTGTCCTGTTCAAGAAAAATGTGTGTACTTCAACACCATGAAGATGTCTTCCTGTATTTACTTCTAGAAGCTTTATTATTTTACCTTTCACACAGATCCACAGTCAGCTTTTAATAGATTTTGTATGTGGTGTGAGGTAGGAATCCATTTAAGGAAAGGCCGTCCTTTATCCATACCTCTGCAGGACTAACTTCCCAATAATCTTGTGTCCATGTGTACTTGGGTCTCTGTCTGGACTCTCATCTTTCTCTTGTTCTGTCCTCGTGTCACTGCCACTGTGTCTTAACTTCAGAGAAGTCTTCTGGGGCTTGATTGTTACTGCATTGGGTTCATAGTTCAGTTTGGATGGAATGGACATTTTTACCATATGGACTCTCATAAGTCACAAGTATGACAAACCTTTCCATTTATTTAAGTTTTTTATTTCTCTCCATAACATTTGATAAACTTGTATGTCCTACATATCTTTAAGTTATTAGAGTTTTTCCTAGGAATTAAAAATGTTATTTTTTCATTGTCATTGGCATGTAGAAATATAATTCAGTATAGTGTACTTGCACCTTGTAGTTTGCTACATTCACTTAGAAATTTGGTTTGTTTATCTGTAGGTTCTTTTGTTAATAATAACGCAGTTTTATTTCTCCCACGCTTATACTGTCCATCTGTCCATGTATCATCTATATGTACATACATTTATGCTTTATTCTGTCTAGGACCTCTAATGTGTTGTTGAATGGGCATTATGTCGTTTTCTCCATGAACTCTTTTTTTCATCTTCTTTGATTACTACTTGATGTAAATTTCGTATCTTCATTCTGTCTTTTGTTTCCCTTATGGTAACTTTCCACCTGTCTGCTCTTAGCATCACTTCTAGTTGAGTTTTCATTACCAAAAAAGTTTTTCTTACACGTACCGACTCTCTTTATATCATCATATTTTCTAATCATCTCCTTTCTGAGCCTTTTCTGATTCTGATGATGCCATTTTTTAACAGATTCCAGTAATCTCTTTATTTCCATTAACTCATTTAAAATGTTAGGTTACAGTTTTCATCTGCTTTCTGCTCATGTTTTTCTGGTGTGTCTTCATTGTGTTTCTATATGTTATTATCTTTTTGCTTTTCTAATGTCTCCATGTTTGAGTGAAAGGAGTTTCCTATACCTTCAGGAGGATAGAAGAAAGTAGAAGCCGTGGGAAGGTAGGCGATATGTGGGAGAAACTTCTAGATTCGTCCCTCCTGTTGCTTCTTGATCTGTTAACTGAAAAACGATTTTTTGAAAAAACAAAACAAAACAAAAAGGCTCTCTGAGTGTAGATATCATTTTATTATTTTATAAGATCTGCCCTTGTGTGGAATCTGAACTTTCGCTCAAGTACACCCAGCTCCTGCCCTGCTCACATTAATTAACTCTGCTTCCAGCCAGTTTCTTCCCTGTCTGGTGTTACTTTCTTTTTGGAAAGGAGCTTCTGCCACCATCTTGCCTCCCCTTGGCTTATGTTTATTAAAAGAAATTATTTAAAAATTTTTATTTCCTTTCAACTAAACCTCATGATAGACTGTCTGTAATGTGGGAAATCATAATGCTTATAGGCTTTATGGAAACCGTTAGGGGGGCTACTCGTGTGAAGTGCCCGGGGCAGCATGTGGCTGCAGTGAACACTCAGTGTTGGTGTGATTGTTAGGAGTAATTAGAGAATGCCATATTCATTCAACAAAATAACTCTTTGAATAAAGTATTAAAGCTGGCAGTGATTAAAAGAAAAATGTAGAGAAGACAACTAATTTATTTCTAGTCTGACTCATATTTGGTGGAATTAGGAGTATGAGGAGCAATCAGTAGTATAATTGGTATAGTTTCTATAACTCAGTCCTTTTTTGGAATATTGCATTCCTTAATGTTCTATTAAGTTTATTTTCCTTCTTTGGAACTTGATGAAAAGCATTATTTCATCTTAACTGGAAAAACAACTTTTTGCTACCTCTCATTGGCAAATACTTGTTATGCCAACATAATCTGAGTTGATGTAATAGAATTTTGACACCTCAAAAGTGGCTGCTTTGGCAGAAATAGAAATACAATGTGTGTGTCTAGTGCAGAGTAAGAGTCTAGAATGAACTAAGATTTGTGCCTGTTAACTAAGATAGAGGCTGTTAACCTTCCTATACAAGTCAGAAGTGGGAGAGAATTGAATCACCCCTAGTTTTTTTTATTTTTTGAGGTTTTCCATGCAGTTCCAACAGTATCTACTTCTAAATCACAAATTTTGCCTAGTGATATATTCATTTCTACTATATTAAAAACATTGCCATGGTATGTTGAGGTCTTAGCTTACATTTTGCCAACACGTATTCTTGAAATTCATAGAACAGTTTGATTTGGTATCTTGCAGCTTCATGAAACCACGCTGCCAAGGCCTTGACGTCATGCTCTCTGTAGGCCAGTGAAAGGACATCGCATCATTTTAGTTCTGGCATTCTGTGGAATTTGCAGACACATCAGCACATGCTCCTTACGCTGCTGGGGTAGTGATGATTGCCACTTTGCAAAATTACTGACTTTAACCAGGGAAGAACTCTAAGGATCTAAGGGAGAGTGAAGCCACTTAGATGGGAAGATGTTTGGTTCTTGAATAACTGCATGAGACAGAGAGGCCAGTACCCTCCTGTTATGGTCTTTCCTACAAGCCTCTTCTTGGAACATGACATGAGCAAAAAGTAAGACAAGCCAGAAAGGAAAGACATTACAAAACTATAGAAAGCCTGCTATTTGAAACACTATAGAAAGACCGAACGGAGCTACAGTAGTGCAATGTAAGCATATGACATAATCCATATTTACATAGAACATGGGCATGCGTTACCAATGATTCATTTATCTGAGGATTCCATAAAATAGTTACTTCACCTGCCAAGCTTAAACTGTGGTCTGTTTAAAGAGTTTGGTTACAAGCACTATCTATCTTTTAAGAACACACCTGTTAAAAGGGTTCAGTAACATGGAGAGAAGACTCAGCTAAATTCCAATTCTTTTGTCCAGAGACATGATGACATAACTTTACTTTAAAATATCTCTGGCCTCACTTGAAATGCCATTGACCCCACAATTTCTTTCACATTTTGACCCTAAGTCTAGCCAGCAATATTTTTCTTCAGCTATTAAAATATAAAACCATAAGGAACATTGACTTTTCCCTCAGCATAGGATTCCAAGGTTAAAAATAAAAAAAGAAGAAAAGTTAAGGGTAATGTGTACACAGATATTTTCCTTGTCATATATTTTGTATCAAATTATGTATTTAATTTGTATTTAAAAAACTCTTGTAATGGAGATCCTAATCAGAGCTGTAGGGCAGGGGAAGAGAGGAAGAAGAAATGGGAAGGAAGAAACAAAACTCTCATCAGTCACCGGTGACTGTATTGTCCATGCAAAGACAACCCAGAAAGAGTCTACAGACTAGAGAATCCAGAGGTTAGCACTGGGTGGCTGACTGCAAAGTTTGTACAACAGTCAATTGTGTTAATAGTTTATAGTCTCCAGCAACCAACAGGAAAAGAAATAAAGAAAAGATTTACCCTATTTACGGTTGCAACAGAAACTATGCTACCTAAGAATAAAACGTAACAAAATATTTCAAGGCGTATGCAAGAGATTATAAGCCTTTACTGAAATATTTTAGAGAAAATACCAGTAAGTGGAGAGAAATGCCATGTTCATGAATGGGAAGACTCAGTGTTACAAAGATGCCACCTGTCCAAAGTGGTTTATAGCTTCAGTTTGCGTAGACCAGCAAGGTGTCAGT
This sequence comes from Smutsia gigantea, assembly GCA_032199065.1. NCBI lineage: Eukaryota > Metazoa > Chordata > Mammalia > Pholidota > Manidae > Smutsia > Smutsia gigantea. The sequence goes on along the minus strand of JAVSCE010009484.1, from coordinate 257,397 downwards.
GAGAGCCAGCAGGCCCCAGGTGGCGCTGAGGGTGGGGGTGGCGTGTGCTTGGCCTACCGGATACTGAGGTTTATCTGGAAGTCTTCCTGAAGATGGCCTGGTGTTGGTGCAGACGGAGTGTAGAGCCGAAGGTGGCAGGAACCCTAGTTACGGGCCTGGCCATGCAGGGAGTATGGCAGGTGGCAGAATGAGAAGAGCACTGACAAAATGGTTTATTCACATAAAAAAGAATGGATTTGGATCTCTGCCTCACTCCAGAATGAAAACCAGTTTTCAGTGGGTTACAGATCTAAATGTGAAAACAACTTCAAAAGTTTTGGAAGATGGGAGAATATCATTCTATTAGTTTTTTATAAAGACAGCATGAAAATTTTGACTACATTAAAACCAAGAGCTTCAGTTCATCGAAGTATCCCATAAATAAATGAAAAAAAGCCATCAATTGGGAGAAGATAATTGTAATACTTGTAACTGACAGAGATTTGGTTTCCTGAAAATATAAAGAACACCTACAAAAGAGTAAGAAAAACAATTTAATAGAAAATGGGTAAAAACAACAGAAACTGACTGATAGGACCAGCAGATAAGTAAGCATGAGATTAAAATTAACACTACTATGAGCTAGATATTCTTTTAGACCCACTGTATTGGCAGAAATACCAAGTACTGGTGAGTACGTAGATCACCTACATTTTACTAGTGAGGGTATAAATAGTCACCACCATTTTAGAAGACAATCTGACATCAACTAATCATGTTAAAAATAATTATACTCCATGACCCAGCACTTCTCATGAGAATATACCACAGGGAGCTGCTTTCATATGTGTACCAGGGAACATTTACAGGAATATTTATAGCAGCAGACTTCTTAACGAGAAAAACTGGAAATAACTCAGATGCCCACAGACAGGAGAAGTGGATAAATAATTTGTGCTCTTTTTGCTCAGGGAGGTATTATGCAGCAGTGGGGGGGAAAGATTTATAGGACATGCAACAAAATGGGTAATGTTCAAAACAGTGTTGAACAGGAAAAGACGCAAGTCCCAGAAAAGTACTTACAATTTGATACCATTTTGTGAGGCTCAAAAACAAGCAAAACTGAACATGAATGTTCAGTTATTATTGAAATATTCACATACTAGTTATAAAACCAGTTTGTGTGTGTGTGTGTGCCTGGAAAATAAGCACTTCAAGATCATAACCAAATTCCAAGTTATTCTTTAATTTTGATTGGACTGATAGGAGTCAGTGCTTAATCAAAGTGGTTTTTGGAAGTTGTCATGTTTGATGTGATGAACTTATAAGGACACCTTTAAACTTTTTGAGACCGAAGTCATCTGGTCCATTTAGTGTAGAATGAGGCTCATTTTTAATGTAATCCACTGGGAACCATTTCTACTAATTACTCTTCTTTCTTGTTCACCCCTCTTTGTTTTTCCTCATGTATTTGGTGATTCTTTGTTTATGAACATGGGGGTCTAGTTTGACAAGTCTAGATGGGTGGTCTTGTCATGCCTCCCCTCTAAGCACGGTGAGTGAATAGGCCTAAAGAGGTCACCCAGCCTCTCATTCCTCCAGCCAAGGTGGGAGGTGGGGGCAGGAGTGTCTTCTAAAACCTAGGAAGCTGCCTTATCTGCAGCAAGACAATATTCAGGGCAAGTGCAGTCTGCTGCACTAACAAGGTTCCTAAACTTTGATCTGCGCCCTATACTACTTCCAATTGCTGCAGTAGCAAATGACCACAATCCTGTTGACTTACAGGAACACATTAATTTTTTTAGTAGGGAGGTCAGAAGTGTCACCGAGCTAAAGTGAAGGTTTCCACAGGCTGGCGCCGTCTGGATCCTCGGCGGGAGAATCCGTCCCCTTTTCCGGCGTCCAGATGCTGCCCACATTCCTTGGTCTGCAGCCCACCTCACACCATTTTTTCCTTCCTCTGCTTCCATCCTCACATAGCTGTCCCCTGTCTAGCCTTCCTGCATCCCTCTTACCTGGTCCCTTGTAATTACATTCGCTCCTCCCTCCAATAACCCAGGATAATGTTCCCATCTCAATATCTTTAACTAAATCACATTGTGCAAAGTCCCCCTACCATGTAAGGGGCTGGAATCAGGGTTTCAGGTGGTTTGGGAGCCATCACTCAGCTGTCACATTCTGCATCATTGTCCCCAGCCACACTCTTCTTCCAGCCTCCGCAGCTGTGAGCTATGAGCTGTGTGCATTTGGAGCCATAGATACTAGTGGGAATTAATGGGAAGTAAAGAACTACCAGGTGGGCCAAGGGTTTTGTGCTGGGCCTTTCCTCCTTCTGCACTCCCTAACCCCCTGCGATGGAAGCCTGGAACTGCCTGGAACCGCCTGCCTTCCCTGCCTTCCTGTGTTTGGAGCCCCTTGTTGCAGCTTTCCACTTAATTACCAAGAAGCTCCCACCAAGTCAAGTCTGACAATTTGTCAGCTCTGCTAGGTGAGAAGATCCTGGTTCCATTCTAGAATTCCTTCATTTTGTCTCTTTGAGAAATGTCCTTAAAATACTCTCCCCCAAGACTCGGAGATGCCAGAATCTTCGAGTTTCCCCCCAGCCTTGTACCTGCCTCTTACAGGCTCCTCTCTACCCACCTTCAATATCAGAGGCCCCCTGGACTTTTCCTTGTCCCGTCTCTTCTCCAGCTGTGGTCAGTACTTTTTTCTTGGGCTGATTGCATTCACTTTAATTCATTGCACTTGCCATTTACATTCCCCAACTCTTCAAATATTTGTGTTCAGTTTTGGTCTTTAAAAAGCCATACCTGTATATTCCAACCACCTCTTCTACTTCTCCACTTGGGTGTCTCATAGAACTTTACAATTCTGTATTTCAGTAAGTTGACAACATCATTCCTCCAGTTCTTACTAATGGAAACACAGGACTCATCCTAAAGACGTCCTTCTTCCACTGTAGACAATCAAACTCCAAGTACTTTTTATTCTGCCTGATTTATTTGCTTGACAAATGTTTGAGTATGTATGAAGGCTCTTGCACTATTCTAGGCCCTGGGCGTAGAACATACAAGCTGGGGCCCTCTTCTCACAGAACTTCTATTAAACAAGTAACAAATAAATGAGAAAAATAATTTCTGATAGTGACAGATGCTATGAAAGCAATAAAACATGGTGGTGTGAAAAACAGTAATACAGGATCACGGAAGACCTATCTGAAGAGGCAGTATTTTGTTTATTTAACTTTTAGAATTTGATATATACATATAGCAAAATGATTACCCCAATAAGGTTAGTTAATGTAATAATGTCACCTCACATAATGATAATTTTTTGCAGTGAGAACATTTAAGATCTACTCTGTTAGCAACTTTCAAGTCTACAATACAGTATTATTAGCTAGAATCAACTATGCTGTACATTAGATTCCCAGAACTTAAGAAAAAATATTTTAACTGAGATCTGAGTGACAAAGAGTCAGCCTTAAAGATCTGGAGACAGTTCTAGATAGAAGGAACTCAGGTCCAAAGTCCCTAAGTTGGGAACGACTTTGAAGAAATATCGAAGACACAGGAAAAGCCCCATACTGCCAGAGTGGAGTGAGTGAGTGGGAGTGGTGCGCGCGTGTTCAGACAGCAGTAGGGGCAGGTCATATGGAGCACTGGAGGTTCAGTCTGGTGTGGCAGGCAGAATAAGATGTCTTCAGGACGTCCATGCCCCTAACCTGTGAATACGCCACTTTACATGGCAAAGGGGTCTCAGATGTGATTGAATTAAGGATCTTGAGCTAGGGAGGTGATACTGGATTGTCCAGGTTAAGTCCAGTATAACCCAAGACCCTTGTAACGGGATGCCGGAGAGTCAGCGTCAAGAACGAGATGGAAGGATGGAAACAGAGGTCAGAGAGAGTGTGTGTATGAGTGCCACCAAAGACAGAGGCACCCATCTCTTATAACCTGACCTCAAAGTGATAGCCCACCACTTTTGCCTGTTTCTGTTTGTTGGAGCTAAGCCCCGAGGTCCAGGCCACACAGAGGGGACATGATCACATGACAGAGTCAGTACAGGGATGGGAGGCTCTCTGGGAGCCGTTTTACAATTAGAGTTCTTAGTAAATTATTGTTGATAATGAATATTGATATTCTACTTCACATTGTTTTTCTGAACCTCTGCTTCTCTCAGCTTGTGGTTCTTTGGCCCTGTGATAGCAACATGTCCACTATTCTAAGTGGGGCCCTCTCTGCCTATAGGTAAAGAATATGGTAATACAGATGGGATTTTCCTGCTATTTTATCATGTTTTCTAGAAGCATTTCCTCTTCTTTGGATGGCATCTTCCTCTGCTATTACCATGCATTAAAAAAAAAAGTATGTTATTCATCTCAGTAGGATCCTGAGTAGGAAAGGTGATAAATTTGTGGATGCAATTCACCATCTTGAAATTGGAATGTCTTGTTCTGTGTTTTCAAGGTAGCTCTTCTCTCCTTTAGTGGAATTGTTGATATTTCCAAATGTAAAATACTGAAATTATGGAAAATGTTCTTTCACTCCTTCAGAGAGTTTTCTTTCCATTTCTGGGATCTAAAGCTTCTTTCAGGTTTTAGTATTAAATGATACTTAGTTTTAATTGATCTGGGGGCAGTTTCAGCTGATTTCAGAGTAGTAGAAGTTGACAGATGCAACACTGAAGATTGAATTCAGTTGCTTTATGAATTGTGACTTGGAATTTGGATGCCTGAACTATATCAGTAGTAATGTATTAACCTTCTGCCGTTTGAAAATAATCAGATTTTATGTACTTTTTGGTATGAGCCATCTGAGCTAGTTTTAAAGCTAGTAGAATGATATAAACATTTTATAATTTTGTTTCTGTAAAGATGTTTGAACATGTTCCCATACTATTCTAAAGACTTAACAGAGTGAAGAGTTGGGAAAATAATCTTAGAAAATTGAGGTTTCTTTTTTATTAGAAATAAATTGCAAATATTTAAACTTATACTTTAGAAGCCTGGGATGTTTAGTTTTGAGGTGGTGGGAAAATTTATTTTGTAACAAGATTAAAATGGTTAATTTTGGTCTGAATTTCCTCTCCCCACCTAAGGGCCATCTTCCTGTAAGCAAAGTCATTACAAGTTTTTGTTTCTTGCTGACCAAGAGGTGTATTTGATAATTCATGTCTGCAAAGCCCAATATATAAAAACAGCTTTGTCTTTCTATTTTAAAAAAGAATTCACTGTGAAAAATGTTTTTCAGAGAAAGAAACATTTTAGGGAACTCTGCCAGGAATAGGAGAGGAATGGTTTTATATAAAACTTAGAGAAGGAAGAAAATAATGCTGTTTTTTCTAGATATGCTACAGTTACCATCAGATTTGCAGCAATTACAAATACATTTATTTAAGTGCGTTAACATACCCCTGCTGTGATGGTGATAGTAAGTGCAAATAACTTTTTGTGTTACTACACAAAGCAGAAAAGTAGAATATATAAAAGTAAAAGTAAAATGTATAAAATTGAAAAATTTATATTAATGACTGAAAAGAAAGGACAGTTTTTGAAATGGTGCAATTAAAAAATGATAACAGCAGTCCTGGGCTGATGCCAAAGGCAGTGGGTCTGGGCCACTGCAAATGAGCTGGTTAGGTTGAAATGCACTAGTAGTTGCAGCAATTGGCTAGAGTGAAAGGCAGAACTTGGAAAAATGTGAAAAATAAAACAGTGTTAGGGATTGAGCACACCCAAATTTCATGAAATGCTGAAGCTTATTTTGTATCTCTGTTTAACTCTTTAAAAGTACACTAGTCTTTTTCTGTCACCCCTTCTCAAACTTGAAATTTATAGAAGAGTACCACCTGGTTCTGAGAGTAAGAGGTATCACACGCCTGAACCTGTGGTTTCAGGTGGAATGCTAGACTCTAAGGAAGGTGTACATAAGACAAGTATTAATATTTCTGTACTAGAATCATGTGAGTGGTGCAGCCACAAAGGTAAGGTAGATTTCCTTTTGTTGATCACATGCACTCAGAGTTTATATGTAGTGGTGGTTCCCAAAGTGTGGTCTGGGCACCCCTGAGGGTATTTCTTGTGTGTGCAAGGCCAAAACTATTTTCATAATAATAATATGATGGGTCACCATTTGCACTGATGGAGAAAAGCAACAGTGGGTAAAAGTGTGATGGGTTCACACAAATCAAGGCAGTGACACCAAATTGTACTATAGTTGATCCTTGAACAACATGGGTTTGAACTGTGTGGGTCTACTGATAAGTGCAGATTTTTAAAAATAAATATGTTGGAAAATTGTTTTGGAGATTTGCAACAATTTGAAAAAACATGTTCTTTTCTCTAGCTTGCTTTATTTTAAGAATATAGTACATGATAAAGAGAACATACAAAATTTGTGTGAATCAACTGTTTATGTAATTGGTAAGGCTGCTGGTCAACACTAGGCTATTAGCAGTTCAGTTTTGGGGAGTCAAAGGTTATGGTCATGGGTTTTCAGCTGCCCAGGGGTCCGTGCCCCTAACCCCTGTGTTGTCAAGGATCAGCTGTAGTTAATAGTCGTCATGTTCTTTATCACTAGGCACTCACAGTAAAAAACAAACAAATGCCAGTTTTAATTAAGAATGAACTTGGTGAAGCAGTAAGAATGATTAGTTGCATTAAATCATAACCATTGGGTACATGTCATTTCACTGTCAAATCTTTTTAATATAGAAAAAATGAGACATACTCAGAAAGCACTTGGCTGCACATCAAAAGTTCTTGCACTGAGGAAAAGCAATTGTAGGATTGGGTGATTGGAGAACTAAAGTAACTGCCTTTTTTCACAGGAAACCTTTCTATAAAAGGGTGACTGACACAGCAGCTATGTTTATTCTGATTGGGTGATGTTTGGAAGACATTTCCTCAAATGATCGAAGTGAGCCTGTCACTTCAAAAATGACAGCCAACCTTGTTGGTTGCTAATAAAATTCAGGCTTTCAATCAATTGTTAGAATTTTGAAACACTTGTGTCTGCCAGCTTCCCCAAACTGAGACCAGTGGTTACATTAGCAAATGTGATTTTGTTGTACCACGGAATGTGCAAACATCTGGAGAGTCGGTGTAGCCCAGGGAGCGCTGTTTCACAGATGACCAGTGCGGATGCTGGAGCAGCTGCCATGGGTAGGTGGCCACGCAGGGTGCAGCGGCGACCAAGAGTCTAATGAAATGGGCCGAGAAAGGCGCGTTGATAGTGCTTCGGAGCTCACATTGCAACTTGCCTCTCAAAATATACTGCCTGTAGAGTTTTGGTAGAGTGGCAGTGAATATCCACCATTAGCTAAAAAGCTACTAAAATAGTACTCCCTCTTCTAAGGATAAGTCTGTGTATAGCCTTTGTTTTCTTTTCTTTTTTTTTTTCATTTATTTCAACCAAAGCAACATATCCCAGCAGATTGAATATAGAAACACATAGGAGAATTTCAGCTGGTTTTTTTCCAGCCAGAAATGAAAGATATTTAACAAACTGGTGAAACAGTACAACTCTTCTTTGTACAATCTTCTGAAAAAGTATTTTTCATACGTGTTATTTTAATATCTTTATTATTGTTTTAAATGAATAAATCTTTTAAAATTCTGAGTTTTAATTTGTGTTAGAAATATCAGTAAAACCCACATAAGAACGTTTTGAAGTCCTCAGTGAATTTTAAGCAGATGAAGGGGTTCTGAGACCAAGTGTTTGAGAACTGTTGGTCTATACTATTCTAATCAGTGAATTGGACAGGTGAATGCAGTAGACAGTTTTTTAATTTTTCTCCAATCACTGGCCAAATGTGTTACATTGAAACTAGCTTTTCTGTCTCTTAGACAAAATGTCTCACAAAGTCTCTAATTTCCAAGACCTTTTCAATTATTAAAACACCAGTTTAAGCCTCCTTTGACATACCTGATTTAAATCTCACCTTTTCCCTCCCTTAGTGCCAGCCAGGAATAGCAGATTTGACATGGGAATGGGGGTACATAGTGTGCTCTTCATGCCCCCCCCCCGAAAAAAAACCTTGGGAGATGGTTGGTGTACTTCTGAGAGGAGATCCAACTCTTCCGGTGTGTGGGGGCTGGGAGTAAAAAGAATAGGGTAAGGGACAATATTTTTTACTTAATCATTCATGCTTGGTGCTTCTCAGGCCAGCACTGGCTTTGGCATCCTTGCCTCTTTGTGTTGAGCACACAGATGTTGCCTCTCTCCTGGGGTGTATGGCTGGTGCAGCCCCAAGCCTTTTCCAGCACTGCTGGCTGGATTGCCAGCAAGGAAGTTCAAGCCCAGCCACCTTTTGTGGGGTCCACTTGGCCCCTAGGTAACTCCCACATCATTTGTGGTCCAAGCAAGATTCTGTCCCCTTCTGCTATTGCTCCCTTTCTTTCTTCTGCCATCTCTCCTCATTTCTCTTCTCCTCCTGATGAGATGGACACAAGGGTAAATCAGCCGGTCTGCCGCCTGAGCTGGAGAACATCTTTTCCGTCCTCCTGTTGGCACTCCTCTTCTCTAGGAGGGATTCTCTGAGACACCCGCCTCATTACACTGTTCCTCACTAGGCTCCTAATCCTATTTTTCTCTTCTCCTATCTTGAGACAATTTTTTTCTCATTGGCCTTGTTTTCTTTTGTCCTACACCCACACATATATACATCTGTTATATACATATGTACAGGGAAGTGGCTGATGGGATGAGGGGTGTGTGATGGTTACATTTCAACCATCTCTTAAGTTCCAGACAGGTATGTCTCCAATTATCATAAGCATTCCTTAGAATGTGGGATTTAATGCTTTTTCTCCAGTTTTGGGCACTAGTCATCAGTTTGGGGGCAAAAAGAAGAAAATTGCACTCATCATCCTCTTATTAAACTATGATCTTAGAATGTTCCTGGATGGCTGGGGTTATAAGATTCATATATCCATTCATCATTAATTAATAATAATTACAAGTTTTGAGCTTCTATTTTATGTGAGGTATTGGGCTTTGAGCAAGGGATATAATGGTGAACTCCAAGGACATTGTCCCTGGTCTGTGAATTTCATTACTTAGTGGGGACAGGTGTAAGTGGATAAATACAACAAATCTATAAATATGGAGTCTGATAAAGGTTAAGAACAAAAGAATAAAGAGCTATCAGAACCAGTAATGAGGAATTACTAATTTTGATCAGATAGGACTGTTAGGGAATGCTTCTTTGTATAAGTGACATTTGAGCTGAGAATCAAAGATGAGTGTGGGCACCCCTAAGACACAGGAACATTGCAACAGAGAGAATGCCGTGGGGTAGGACGGACCCTTGAGGGCTTGAGGAACAAACATGAGGTCCCTGTGGTTGGATTTTGGGGGAGAGTGGCTCGAAACTGAACACTATAGAAGCCAGGTCATGCACGACCCTACCCCTGTCTTGAATTTGAGTGCATTGGCAAGCATATCCTGATCTCAAGTGTAGTGGCAAGCCCTTGAAGGATTTAAATAAGGAAGTAACAACAATTTATGGTTGCTATATATTTTCACGGTGAGTGGACTCTGGTTTGTGTCCAACACTCATTTTCCATATTGGAAATTCTCTAACCAGATCCTAGCTCATCTCAAGATTACGTGTTTCCTCATTAACTTCAACAGAGTTTGGGATTGTGTGTAAATTAATTAAAATTCCCACAGATGATAGCTGACAACAGTGATAGCTAGCTTTTTGTGGTCTTTGCACTAATTCTGATGGTTACTCTAAGGACCATTCCTTCTAGCTGTTACACTTTTTCCTGGGTGAGGAGTTCATTCTTCTTCCCAAGGATAGCACTTTCTCCTTTGGGAGGAAGGCAACTCAAGTGATGGTTGCTTTCAGACGGGTCCTTGCACCCATTAATAGGCACAGAGACCTATAGTTTTCATCCAACAATGCTCTGCCTGTGTATCTCACTGTGATCTTCACTTGATCTTGCACTTGCTGTGGTCAAAATTAGTTTTCTGCCTTTTCTGTGTCCATCCAAGCTTTCTTAACCGCTCAGCCATTGCCTTCATTTAGTTGCTTTTCTTCTTTTACTTTGGCTTTAAAGAAATGTCAGGGGGATGGTATTCTGTTTAGTGTCTCTCAGAAATGCACATTCTCTGCTTGGGCATCAGTGGTACCAATTCTGGTCAGATTTTACCTTTGGCATCAATTGTATCTTACATATGTGCAGTGTGATACAGTCAAGGGGAATCTAGTATCCCTCTCACATGACTCCTAGCCATAGACCCTAGATATGCACCTTGTCACTTTGAAGACAGCTCTTCCATCTTTTACTAAGAGACTTTTAGAGCTGTAATGACTGCTTGTTTGGTAAAATGTTAACTACTATACAAACAGGTGTACAAAACAGCTGATTGCTACTTGCTATTAACACATGTCCAAGTTCTGTGATACCAAACCAACCCATTTGCCATTTGTGCTAACATCCACCATCGCCCTGATTAGGATTTAACAGTTCCCAGTTTTTCAGTGGTCAGTGAATATAGTTTTGTTTTTTCATGGCAAATCTAATCATTATACAGTGAGGGGAATGGAAGATGTATGTACAAATACTGGGTTGTTTTAAAATGGGAGTTTATTTACTTTTGGTTGGATAATTCAAGTTCAGTTTTTGTTGAATCATAAAAACATTCCAAAGAAACCTTCAATACCCTGGCTACTTTCTCTGGAACATTGTTCTTGGAACTAAAGGAATCTGATCTGTGGAGAAGGTTTTGGGAAGTGATTTCAATAGAATCATTACGTGTTCAGCCAGAATCAAAAGGTTGATGATTTGTTGCTTTTTATAATTTAGCCTAAGCCTAAAAACTGTATTTGGTTTAGAGAACACTCTATAGCCATGTCCCTTTTAAGTATTATCCATCTCTGAGAGGTATTTCAAACACCCTGGCCTGAACTGTAGGCAGAGAAGCACTTTCCTGCTACTCCCAGGGTTTCCCATGCAAAGGATTTTACCCCCCCCTCATGGCTGTGTTGCTTAAGCAAAGTTACAGCCTCAAAGCTCTATTTATTAACTGAGCTTATGAGTCCTTTATGCTCATAAACTCTGTTTTATATATACAGAGGAGGGTCTAAAGACAAAAGTATTGTAAAAATCTCTGTGTTAACCCTGAGAAAGTAATTCCAAATTAGATGACCTGTTATTTCCAACTGAGAAAAAAAGCATCAGAATGGATCTCACAAGGCAAATGAACATAGTAACTCAGGAAAGCTCAAACATAGACTCTCCTCCTGGAAGTAAAAAGTGATTTTTCTCCCCCCCATTTTTTTAATAGTTTATTTTGGTATTATTAATCTACAATTAAATGTACAATATTATGGTTATTAAACTACCCCCTTCATCAGGTACCCCCAACAACCCCATTACAGTCACTGTCCATCAGCGTAGTGAGATGCCATAGAGTCACTACTTGTCTTCTCTGAGTTGTACAGCCCTCCCCCTGCCCCCCCCAACATTAGGTCTGCTAATTGTAATGTCCCTTTTTCCCTCTTATCCCTTCCTTCCCACCCATCTTCCCCAGTCCCTTCCCTTTGGTAACTATTAGTCTGTTCTTGGGTTCTGTGAGTCTCCTGCTGTTTTGTTCCTTCAGTTTTTTTTTTGTTCTTATACTCCACATATGAGTGAAATAATTTGATACTTGTCTTTTTCAGCTTGGCTTATTTCACTGAGCATAATACTCTCTAGCTCCATCCATGTTATTGCAAATGGTAGGATTTGTTTCCTTCTTATGGCTGAATAATATTCCATTGTGTATATGTACCACATCTTCTTTATCCATTCATTTACTGATGGACAATTAGGTTGCTTCCATTTCTTGGCTATTGGAAATAGTGCTGCGATAAACATAGGGGTGCACATGTCTTTTTCAAACCGCGTTGTTGCGATCTTAGGGTAAATTCCTAGGAGTGGAATTCCTGGGTCAAATGGTATTTCTATTTTGAGTTTTTTGAGGAACCTCCATACTGCTTTCCACAATGGCTGAACTAATTTGCAGTCCCACCAGCAGTGTAGGAGGGTTCCCTTTTCTCCACATCCTCGCCAACACTTGTTGCTGTTTGTGTTTTGGATGTTGGCCATCCTCACTGGTGTGAGGTGATACCTCATTGTGGTTTTAATCTGCATTTCTCTGATGATTAGCGATGTGGAGCATCTTTTCATGTGCCTGTTGGCCATCTGAATTTCTTCTTTAGAGAAGTGTCTATTCATGTCCTCTGCCCATTTCTTAATTGGATTATTTGATTTTTGTTTGTTAAGGTGCATGAGTTCTTTATATATTTTGGATGTCAACCCCTTATTGGATACATCATTTATGAATATATTCTCCCATACTGTAGGATCTCTTTTTGTTCTACTGATGGTGTCCTTTGCTGTACAGAAGCTTTTCAGTTTGATATAGTCCCACTTGTTCATTTTTGCTTTTGCTTCCCTTGCCCGGGGAGATATGTTCATGAAGAAGTCGCTCATGTGTATGTCCAAGAGATTTTTGCCTATGTTTTTTTCTAAGAGTTTTATGGTTTCATGACTTACATTCAGGTCTTTGATCCCCCTTAAGTTTACCTTTGTGTATGGGGCTAGACAGTAGTCCAGTTTCATTCTTTTACATGTAGCTGTCCAGTTTTTCCAACACCAGCTGCTGAAGAGGCCGTCATCTCCCCATTGTATATCCAAGGCACTTTTATCAAATATTAATGGACTGTATATGTTTGGGTTAATGTTTGGATTTTCTATTCTGTTCCACTGCTCTGTGGGTCTGTTTTTGTGCCAATACCAAATTGTCTTGATTACTGTGGCTTTGTAGTAGAGCTTGAAGTCAGGGAGCATAATTCCCCGTTTTTCTCCTCCTCCTCAGGATTGCTTTGGCTATTCGGGGTCTTTTGTGGTTCCATGTGAATTTTAGAATTATTTGTTCCAGTTCATTGAAGAAGGCTGTTGGTATTTTGATAGGGATTGCATTGAATCTCTAGATTGCTTTAGGTAGTATAGCCATTTTGACAATATTTGTTCTTCTTAGCCAAGAGCATGGGATGCATTTCCATTTGTTAGTGTCCTCTTTAATTTCTCTTAGGAGTGTCTTGTAGTTTTCAGAGTGTAGGTCTTTCACTTCCTTCGTTAGGTTTATTCCTAGGTATTTTATTCTTTTTGATGGAATTGTGAATGGAATTGTTTTTCTGATTTGTTTCTGTTAGTTCATCGTTAGTGTATAGGAAAGCAACAGATTTCTGTGTGTTCATTTTGTATCCTGCAACTTTGCTGAATTCAGATATTAGTTCTAGTAGTTTTGGAATGGAGTCTTTAGGGTTTTTTATGTACAGTATCATGTCATCTGCAAATAGTGACAATTTGACTTCTTCTTTACCAATCTGGATGCCTTGTATGTCTTTGTTTTGTCTGATTGCTGTGGCTAGGACCTCCAGTACTATGTTGAATAACAGTGGAGAGAGTGGGCATCCCTGTCTTGTTCCCGATCTTAGATGAAAAGCTTTCAGCTTCTCGCCGTTAAGTATGATGTTAGCTGTGGGTTTGTCATATATGGCCTTTATGATGTTGAGGTACTTGCCGTCTATACCCATTTTGTTGAGAGTTTTAATCAGGAATGGATGCTGAATTTTGTCAAATGCTTTTTCAGCATCTATGGAGATGATCATGTGGTTTTTGTTCTTCTTTTTGTTGATGTGGTGGATGATGTTGATGGATTTTCGAATGTTGTACCATCCTTGCATCCTTGGGATGAATCCCACTTGATCATCGTGTATGATCCTCTTGATGTATTTTTGAATTCGGTTTGCTAATATTTTGTTTAGTATTTTTGCGTCTATGTTCATCAGGGATATTGGTCTGTAATTTTCTTTTTTGGTGAGGTCTTTGCCCATGTTTTGGTATTACAGTGAGTTTGGAAGTATTCCCTCCTCTTCTATTTTTTGAAAAACTTTAGGTATAATGGGTGTTATTTCTTCTCTATATGTCTGGTAGAATTCAGAGGTGAATCCATCTGATCCAGGGGTTTTGTTCTTGGGTAGTTTTTTGATTACCGATTCAATTTTGTTGCTGGTGATTGATCTGTTTAGTTTTTCTGTTTCTTGCTTCATCAGTCTTGGAAGGTTGTATTTTTCTAAGAAGTTGTCCACTTCTTCCAGGTTTTCCAGCTTGTTAGCATATAGATTCTCATAATATTCTCTTATAATTCTTTGTATTTCTGTGGGGTCTGTCATTATATTCCTTTTTCATTTCTGATTGTGTTTATGTGTGTAGATTCTCTCTTAAAGAGTCTGGGTAGGGGTTTATCTATTTTGTTTATTTTTTCAAAGAACCAGCTCTTGGTTTTATTGATTTTTTCTATTGTTTTATTCTTTTCAATTTTATTTATTTCTTCTCTGATCTTTATTATGTCCCCCCTTCTGGTGACTTTGGGCCTCATTTGTTGTTCTTTTTCCAATTTCAGTAATTGTGTCTTTAAACTATTCATTTGGGAATGTTCTTCCTTCTTTAAGTAGGCCTGGATTGCAATATACTTTCCTCTTAGAACTGCCTTTGCTGCGTCCCACAGAAGTTGTGGCTTTGTGTTGTTGTTGTCATTAGTCTCCATATATTCTTTGATTTCTCTTTTGATTTGGTCGTTAACCCATTGATTAATTAGGAGAATGTTGTTAAGTCTCCATGTATTTGTGAGCCTTTTTGATTTCTTTCTAAAATTTATTTTTAGTATTATACCTTTGTGATCTGAGAAGTTGGTTGGTAGGATTTCAATATTGTTGAATTTACTGAGGTTCTTTTTGTGGCCTAGTATGTGGTCTATTCTGGAAAATGTTCCATGTGCACTTGAGAAGTATTTGTGTCCTGTTGCTTTTGGGTGCAGAGTTCTGTAGATGTGTGTTAGGTCCATCTGTTCTAGTGTGTTGTTCAGTGCCTCTGTGTCTTTACTTATTTTCTGTCTGGTTGATCTGTCCTTTGGAGTGAGTGGTGTGTTGAAGTCTCCTAAAATGAATGCATTGCTGTCTATTTTCTCCTTTAATTCTGTTAGTGTTTGTTTCACATATGCTGGCGCTCCTGTGTTGGGTGCATATATATTTATAATGGTTATATCTTCTTGTTGGACTGACCCCTTTATCATTATGTAATGTCCTTCTTTATCTCTTGCTACTTTCTTCGTTTTGAAGTCTATTTTGTCTGATACAAGTACTGCAACACCTGCTTTTTTCTCCTTGTTGTTTGCATGAAATATCTTTTTCCATCCCTTCACTTTTAGTCTGTGTATATCTTTGGATTTGAGGTGAGTTTCTTGTAGGCAGCATATAGATGGGTCTTGCTTTTTTATCCATTCTGTTACTCTGTGTCTTTTGATTGGTGCATTCAGTCCATTTACATTTAGGGTGATTATCGATAGATATGTACCTATTGCCATTGCTGGCTTTAGATTTGTGGTTCCCAAAGTTCAAGGGTTGCTTCTTTACTATCTAACAATCTAACTTACCTTTCTTGTTAAGTTATTATAAACACCGTCTGATGTTTCTTTATTTCTCTCCCTTCTATTTCTTCCTCCTCCATTCTTTATATACTAGGTGTTTTATTCTTTGCCTTTAGTTAGTATTTGAATGGTCTGCTTTCTTTGCTATGATATTATTTTCTCTGGTGACATCTTTTTAGCCTTAGGGGTACTTCTCTCTAGAGCAGTCCGTTTAAGATATCCTGCACTGGTGGTTCATGAGAGGCAAATTCTCTCAACTTTTGCTTGTCTGGAAATTGTTTAATCCCTCCGTCATATTTAAATGATAATCGTGCTGGATACAATATTCTTGGTTCGAGGCCCTTCTGTTTCCTTACGTTAAATATATCATGCCATTCTCTTCTGGCCTGTAAGGTTTCTGTTGAGAAGTCTGATCATAGTCTGATGGGTTTTCCTTTGTAGGTGATCTTTTTTCTCTCTCTAGCTGCCTTTAATACTCTGTCCTTATCTTTGATCTTTGACATTTTAATTATTATGTGTCTTGGTGTTGTCTTCCTTGGGTCCCTTGTGTTGGGAGATCTGTGGGCTTCCATGGACTGTGAGACTATTTACTTCCCCAACATGGGGAAGTTTTCAGCAATTATATCTTCAAAGACACTTTCTATCCCTTTTTCTCTCTCTTCTTTCTCTTGTACTCCTATAATGCGAATATTGTTCCGTTTGGATTGGTCACACAGTTCTCTCAATATTCTTTCATTCCTAGGGATCCTTTTATCTCTCTGTGCCTCAGCTTCTCTGTATTCCTGTTCTCTGATTTCTATTCCATTAACAGTCTCTTGCATCTCATCCAGTCTGCTGTTAAGCCCGTCGATTGCTTGTCTGATTTCTGCATTGTCTTTCCTCACTTCCCTCACTTCCTCCCTCAGCTCTTGCACATTTCTCTGTAGATCCATCAGTATGGTTATGACTTTCATTCTGAATTCTTTTTAAGAAAGATTGTGCATTTCAATCCCTTCAGGCTCCCTCTCTGGGGTTGTCTGGTTAATCTTAGGCTGGACCATATTCCTCTATCTTTTCATGGCTATAGAAGTGGTCGCTGGTAGGTGCCACGTATGTCAGCTGGGCTCTTTAAGACTTTAAAAAGAAAAGAAAGAAAAGAAAAGAAAAAACAAAAACAAAACAAAGCCACTAAGAAAAACACCCCCCGGGAGTAGATTCTGTGAGGATGCTGTAGGTGGCGCTGTTGCTCCACTGTTCCGCAGCTGCGTCTGCGCCGCTCCGCAGGGCCCTTTATAGCTCTGGCTGGGGTCGGATCGAATGGGAGGCTGTTGATCTCTGTGGGAGGTCAAAGTGTAGCCACCCTTTCCTAGTTGCCAGCCAAGGGGTCTGATACTCCCCAGGACTCCCAGCCTGCTGGGCTGAGTGTGTAGGGACGATCCGGCTCCTCCACTGGGCTCCTGTCTCTTTAAGACCGCTGAAAAAAGCACGCGCTTTTCTTTTTTTTTTTTTCCTTCCCGGGTGCAAGCACCCTGGCGCGTTCCCCGCTCAGATCCTGCACCCTCTGTCTCTTCAATCTCCACTACACAGCGCGATGTAGGTCAGCGCTCCCCGTGCAGATCACCGGGGCTGGTTATTTCGCCGGTCTGTACTTCCACTCCCTCCTGTCTCTGAATCCTCTCCTCCTGCCGGTGCGCTGGGCTGGGGTATTGGTCGGGTCCCGCAGGGTTGCGGCTCTGTATCTTACCCGCCTGGCTGGGTGCTGAGTCCTCTCGGGTGTAGGTGCAGGCTATGTGCTGTCCTGTATCTTCTGGTCTCTTTTTTTAGGAATAGTTGTACTTGTTGTATTTTCATAAATACATATGGTTTTGGGAGGAGATTTCTGCCACCCTGCTCACGCCGCCATCTTCCCGGAAGTCCCTCCCCTTTTTTAAAAATAATGTTTGCACAAGGAAACTTGATGAGCTGTTAGAAGTCAGAATTAATTTACATTAAAAAATCAACCCAGCCTTCTACTTCTGACAATAATACCTAGAGATTCTGGGTGCATAATTGCAAACAATCTTTTAAATGAATTATTAAGCTTGTAAGAAATTAAGGGAAGGCCACTTGTTTCAGAAATGAAGAGTAAACTGAATGCTGTACTAGAAACTGCTTAAGCCTAGGTTGTAACTAAGGATGGATTACATTGGAAGGATTGGCCAGAAGTGGGGTTGGTCACTCTTCTGACATTTAGACTAAGTAAAGGTGGGGAATTGGTACTGATACGCACACATAAAATGGCTACTTTTCCAGGGGTACTCTGTTAGGGAATGAGAAGAGAAAAATTGCAGCTGTGTTTCTAGGGAAATGGCAGAGAATCTGTTCGTCTCTTCCTGGAATTATATAGGAAAAGAAGAAAATCTAGTTTAAGAATTTATAATCATGATCTGGTTGGACCATGGCATGGAGTTAGAGTTTTTAACCACAAAGTTCACGATTCCTGAACTGTGAAATTGACAAAGTGGCCAGTGATGGATCAGAGTCACCCATCAGAAGCAAATGAAAAGTACCATTGACGCCTGAATCATGTGGGGGTTCGGGGCACTGACCTCTGCACAGTCAAAATCTTTGTATAACTTCTGACTCCCCCATATGTTAACTGCTGGTAGCCTATTGTTGATAACGTAATACCAATAATGTAAACAATTGATTAACACATTGTGTATGTTACATGTTTTCAATAAATTAGGCTATAGAAAAGAATGTTTTTTCAATTACTGCAAATCTCCAAAAAACTTTTATAGTATCTTTATGAAAAAAATTATGTGAATGGACTTGGACAGTTCAAATTCATATTGTTCAAGGGTTGACTGTATTTCTGAAATGATCCATACCATCAACCTAGAACTCTATCATGTGACACCCACTGAGGATTTGCTAACAGCCCAAATTACAAAACATTTGAGAAAAGTTTACTCTTAGCTATAGTCTGGAGGCACCACAAATAGCAAGATTGATCTAAGCACTCTATATAATAAAACAATCATATAGCCTATAAAATGTTTAAAATTATATTAACTGTGAAAGAAGGTCTCAATCATAAGAAGAAAGAAATGAGGTGCAAGGAGGAGAGAACAGAAAGGTTTGTAAAAAGAACCAATTTGAACTGCAATAATGAAAATATAGTCATTAAAAATAAAACCTCTGTGGATAGCTTCCTCAGAGATTAGATATAGTTTAAGAGAGTAAAGTGAATTGGAAGACAGATTTCAGGAAATTTCCAGAATGCAGAGAGAGAATGAGGTTGACATGCCACCTTGGTTTTTCACGGAGTGTGGGTAGCTAGCAAGCTGACCTGGAAAGCCTTGTGGAAGAATAAAGGACTAAGAAGTTTTGCCTTACTAAATATAAGAGTGTAGATAAAAATATAGTAATGGTACTGGCTCTGACAAATCAAGGACCAGAATAGAGAGTTCAGATATAGGTACTTGTATTTGGAGTTTGATAAATAATGAATATTACACATCAGTGGGAAGGGATTAAATGCTATCCTTTTGGAAAAAGATTAAGTTAGAGCTCCTTGTGGGTGTGAGTTGAGTTTAGTATGCAAAGTAAAACTGTAAAACTTTAAAAAGAAGTCACAGGAAAAATATGTTAGGATCGGGAATGTTTTCTTAAGAAAAACAGTACATAACCCTAATGAAAAAACTAGGTATATTTGGCTATGGTAAAATAACTTCTGTTTGCCTAGGGCTACTGTAGCATTTAAGGTAGATAAACAACTGGCATATAGTCCCCAGAATGTAAAAGTTCGGGTGCAATAGGATTTTATTTCCCACTCAGTAATCATGTAGAGGAATATGCCAGGTTGACGTGCTGCTCTCCTCCATAAGCTATTTTGGAGACCCAGGTTCCTTCCATCTGGTGGTTTTGCTACCTCTTAAGGCCTTGTCAGAGTCCACAGAGTATGGAGGAAGCATTCCCATGTCTTAAGAGGCCTCAGCCTGGAAGTGGCACTTAGAACTTACACTCCCATTTCCTGCTTAACAGCCCATCAGGTGCATTAACCTAACTGCAGGGGAGGGGAGGAGGGGAACATGACAGGCATGTAGCTCTTGACCAGGCAGCAGCTTTCTTGCTACAGTTCAATTCAGCAAAGGGGAGAGCCCAGGCTGGGGAGCAGCTGCCTACCTCTGAAACTATTACAAAAACGCAAGTTCATACACTGGAGAAGATACACACTAAAACCACAGGGAAGCGCCATTACATGTCCACTTGATTGGCGAAATGTCTGATAAAACCACCATGCAGGAAGGAGTTGTGTGAAAGCATATTCAGTAACAGAAATAGCTGTGGTGTTTCTCAGTTAAAAAAATGGATCTGTAAACTATGGTTAATTAACATGATAGAATATTATTCAACTGTTAAAATGAATGAACTAGATCCACATGTATCAACCTAGATATCTTAATGCAGTATTGAATGAAAAAATCTAGTTGTAAAGGAAACAGTGCCATTTATTTATATTTAAAAATAATAGCATATATGTTTAAAAGTATGAAAAAGTGTGTTGGAATATAGCCAGTAGTTTCAGCATAATGTTTTTTTCTTGGAGGAGGAGAGGATGGGAAAATGACTCTTTAGCCATATCTCTTGTGATTTATTTCATAAGATATCTGAAGCAAATATACCAGGCTAGCATCTCTTTAATTTCTATGCTCAGTATGGAGTTTATCATATTTTATTATTTTTTAATAATTTTAAGTGTATAAAAATGGAACATCAATAATTAACACCTTTCAAAAGTTTAAAAGTTGAAGAATGGAATGTTATATACAGTGACTAAAACGAAAATGACCCCATGGAAACAACTTCTGGCTTTCCTTATCATTAGAAACAACAGAGGAATGGGAAGTAAAGACGAAAAGTGGAAGAGGAAAGCACATAATTTCATTTCTGATTGTATATTGACTAGATAGCTAGTTCTTTATGGTCTTAATGCCACTAGTAGCCCAGGTGGTCTGAATGTACCTGTCCTAGATCAAGTACTCTTAAGGTGAGTGCTAAAGTACAGGTGACTCCTGAACAACATGGATTTGAACTGCATAAGTCCACTTATGTGTGGATTTTTCAATAAATATATTGGAAATGTTCTGGAGATTTGGGACAATTTGGAAAACATTCTCTTTTCTCTAGCTTACTCTATTGTGAGAATACAGTTTACAATAACATAAAATATACAAAATTTGTGTGAATCACTGTTTACATTAATGGTAAGGCTTCCAGTCAATAGTAGGCTAAAGTTAATGTTTTGGGGGGAGATAAAAGTTATATGTGGGTGTTTTAACTGTGTGATGGGTCAGCAACCCTAACTTTGTGTTGTTTAAGGGTCAACTGTAATGGGAAGAATTAAATTGACAAAAATCTGTTCCTTTTCAGCTGCTCAACTAAGGAAAATGAATGAAAGAGGGACAAATACTTATAACTTGCTTAAATACATCAACTACAATTGTATGTTCCCTTTTTTCTTTCCCAATGTCACCTTTCTGAGTAGAAAGTTTAGATCACTTACACTCTTGCCATATTTTTCTTCCAAACTGACTCTGAGCATCTCCTGGAGTGGTTGTTTTTTTAGTCTATAATTTAGGAATGAATAAAATTCCAAGTAGTTTCCCTTTTCTTCTGTTTGCCAATAATTTGTATGATGCATATGACCTGAGTGTTACGTAGGGCTGGGTTACATGAAGAAGAAAGAATTGAATTAGAACTAATCTAAAAAGCAGTTCTTTGAAAATATAGCAAAATCAGTGCCATTTAACTCATGAGGGGCAAACATAGAGAAAGCACAAATACAAATAAGAAATGGTAATTAAGAAACATATGTAGTAGAGGAAATTCAAAGACCCCTAAGAGACTATTTTGCTTAAGTAGATTCAGATAATTTTTTAAAGCCAGATAAAAATGAATAAGTTCTAGGAAATAGTATAGTTTTTCAACTGACATGAGAAGAGAGAGAAAAACGCAGATGGAGAAATTACCATAAAACCAATCAGAAGAAATTAAGTTGGGGGATAAAGCGACCCTCCAGAGTGTATCAGAGCCAGCTGGTTTCTCAGGGGAATGCCATCAAATATTTAAAGAAGATATATCCCAGCAATATTTAGATGTTTTCAGGGCATATAAAAACATAGAAAGTTTCCATCATTTTAAAAATAATGAATTGAGCATAACAATGATATCAAGAGCCAAAAAAGATAGGACTAGAAAAACCCTGCCACTCTGTTATAAATGTTGATGCAGAAATTCCAAATAAAATATTAGCCAATGGAATTCCACAGCCCATTAAAAGAAAAATGTATCATAGCCAAGTGAGGTTCATTGTGGGAATGCAAAGCTGGGCCAGTATTTAGAAATCTATAAATAGAATTCACCACATTAACTGGTCAAATAGGAAAATGTATATGCTGAAAAACACTTCATAAAATTGAACATTCTTTTAAACATTCTTGATACATTTAGAATGCATGGATAGTGGTTTCACATGATAATATATATCTATGGCAGTATAGTTGGAATTTGTCACAGTAGAGGCAGGAACAAAACCAAAATGTCAGCTCTCATCAGTCTTATTAATGCTTTTTTTTTTTTTAAAGAAAATTAGCCAAAAGAGAGAGATCGGTGGCATAAAATTGCAGAGAAAGACAGGTAGCATGTTGTCTCTGCTCTGTTTCATTTTCAATTTCTCCTTCTCTTTGTCCTTCCTTTTTTCTCTTGAGCCACTGGTTTTTTTTCTTTTGGAGAAAGATGATGTTATTAACTTTTAAGGAGGATCTCAACCATTAAAGTACTTTGATTTTTTTATCCCCTCACAACATAGCATGTAATTCCCAGCTCTTCTTGTGCTTGGGTCTTGTAATACTCAGAATTCCCTTCTCCCCTGTTTTAAATAGAGGAGGTAGATGGGTGTGTGTGTGTGTGTGTTGCGTCGTGTCTGTGCACACACATTCCAGTCTGGATTGGATCTGGATTGGGTACTGTTAACATAGCAAAGATTCAAACTTTTGAGCAGTTAATTTTCAGTGCTTTTTAAATGCTCATAATAGTAGTCAGGGAAGGATTTTACATCTACGGTTCATTTCATGTCATTCAGGTAACCACAATTGGGGTTTCAGTTTATGTCTACTCACCATGGAGAGGTTCAGAAGAAATGATTGCACTGACACTAGTGAAACTTTATTTATACTTATATTATTGAAGCTTTACTGAAAACAATTTCTACTGTATGTGTACTGAAATTAGATTATTGGCACCAGATTCCCTTATAAAAATTAAACATTTATTTTCAAGATGTGTGTAAATCAAACTTAATTATAGCTTTCATATAGGAATTGGTTGCATATACACATGATTTTTATTTTAACTTATTTTTTCTGACTATAAATGTATATATTGAAAACAAACCCTTATGGACACATACATATGCACTATTTAATAGAGCATAAATATATACACATTTTTTGAAATGTTTTTTCTCAATATTGTATTTCAAATACTTTAGCGTGCATTCTTTTTTAGGATCTTACTTCTGAATAACTGCATTATTTTCTATTGTATGAAATTAATAACCCGAGTCTCCCCTTCTCTCCAGGCTCCTTTAACTCCAAACTCCTTTCTTTCCACTTTGGCTGCTGTCTTACTGTTCAGAAGAGAAAAATATGAAGTACACTTTTATTACATGGTTGACTCTGCGAAGGGAAATGTTTATAATAAATGAGATCTTGCAAATTAGGTTACACATACTTAGTAATATTTGCCTTATTTGCAGTTAGGCCTTATCTTTGATATATATATGTCTTTTGGAGTCCAAAATGTTACTACTCAGGGAAATTTGCCAAACTGTATCAGAGTGAATTTTCCTGTGTAAAAAAAAAAAAAAAGGCCAGTCACAGAGTATTCAATATAAAGCTATGCCATGTTATCCAGATGAAAGCCACTAGTCTCATGTGGGTATTTAAATGTTAGTTAATTAAAATTAAATTAAATTAAACATTCAGTTCCTCAAGCTACAATTCAAGGGCTTAACAGCCACATGTGGCTGGTGACTATTGGACAAGCAGATAATAGAACACTTTCCCTATTCCAGAAAGTTCTGTTGGACAGCCTTGAGGTGAAGTCTATACGTGTTACATGTTTGTTGTATTAGAATTTTAAAATCACTTTTGTTTTTAATTTTCTTCCCTGGTATTATAAATACTAATGAAAATCAGAATTTCTGTCAGTATTTTTGGAAATAGCAAACAACTCAAAATTATTTAGAATCATATTTACTTTCCTACCAATGTAATTGTTTAAATTATATACTATATAAAAACACTTACCATCATGGGGTTGCCAGTATTTGGAAATTACAGAAGAACATTTAAAAATTCTTGATACAGTACAAAGTCCAGGGGTGGGCAACGTAGGGTGGACTCTTACATCACTTGGGTGAAGATCTACAGCAGGTTGTGTGAGAAAAGGAGCTGTTTGTTTTTTGAGGACACTCAGAAGAAGCAAATTAAGTGGAGAAATAATGTATTTAGAGCATGTAATTCTAGGTCATAATCAGAATATTATAAATTAATCTAGAAAAATTAGGAACCATGGGAAAGAAGAAAAAATAAGTGCGAAGGATACAGAGGAACCATCAGTAACCCTGTAGTCATTGCAAACAGCTGTTACTATTATGCATGCAGCCTTCTTTCTGTCCCATTCTTGCAGCAGGGAATGAGGTCAGTGAGAAACACAGACGAGATGTTGGTCTGAGAGGCAGACAAGTGGAGTGATTAAGAGTTCTGTCTCAGGGCCAGATGGCCTTGAGTTTTAAATCCCAGCTCTGCTGCTTACTATCTGTGGGACCACAGCAAGTTGTTCAACTCCTGTGTATCTGTTTGTCTTCAGATGGGATGCTGGTGCTCCTTTTTTAGTTTGTATACTTGAAATTTTGTTTATTATGCTAATGTGATAAATGTTTAAAGGTTCCAAAATAGGAAGTACAAATGTTGCCCAGATCTTTCTGGTAATATCGTAAGTGTTAAAATTCTTTCCCTGATTCTTTCTTTGCATTACCAGTTTGCCAACAAGGTAACAGAATCTTTTCTTAGCAATAGCATCTGGCTAATCAAAATAAAATC
Source organism: Smutsia gigantea (assembly GCA_032199065.1). Lineage (NCBI taxonomy): Eukaryota > Metazoa > Chordata > Mammalia > Pholidota > Manidae > Smutsia > Smutsia gigantea. The sequence goes on along the minus strand of JAVSCE010009484.1, from coordinate 232,799 downwards.
CATCTTCCAGACTTTTTCCAAGGGAGTTTGGTTAGCTTGCGTATAATTAAAGAGTATATTTCTAGAATAAAAGCAGGAAATTCTGAGATGCAATTGTCTTTCATACATAAGAGGGGGTTCAGTTTTTTCAGCTACAAACAAGAAGAGGCTAAAGTAAGTGCCAAGTATACAATTTGAAGTTCCTATAGAAGAGGTGAAATAGATTGAACTTAAGTGCTGATAGTTTTGTATTCTCCAAAGCCTCTTTCTTTTCTCAAGTATAATATGTGATTTTTAAGCAACTCAGTTTGTTTTAAAATGCATTCAAATATATTCTTGCCTGTATGTGTGTTGGGTAATGATGGGAAACGAAGGACCAAATTATTTTTAATTTATTTTTTATTAATCTACTTGTATAAATGAATATAACTTATTTTTATTAGTATAATTTTACTTGTTTCACAATATGGAAAATTATTATTTTTTAAGATAAATAGGATGAGCAATACCTCTAGTTGTAAGAAATCCCATTGTTTCTTAGAAATTTGAATATAGGGGGAAGTTGACCATTTGACAAAACATAGTAGTAAGTAAAAGGAACAGTGTGCTTGGGGAGGTGTTCCTGGAATCCCGTCCATGCGTTGTCTGCAAGTTCACTCTTGGTTATTACATAGCAAACTGTCGGAATGTGGCTGCCAGTTTACTACTTGTTTCACTCATAATTTCTGTTTTCAGCAGAAATATAAACTACAACCGATACTTGAAGTATTGCAGCAGTATGTTTCAGAAATGATAGATTTTATGAAACTAAGATTATTTGGCAGGAAAAAACAAAGGTTTAGCTTTTTTGTGGGTTCTATTTAATAATGATTTTTTCTTTCCATTTGAAGTCATGGAATAGATGAACTAACTATACACACATATTTGTCATCTGTAGGTTTATAGAAACACATACTTTTTGTTTAGAAGGTTCAACAGGTCAGTTTCTCTATAATGATGAAAATATTTAAACGTCTCCGGTTGTTCGCCAGCAGGTGACTTAGACGCGCTTGCTTGTCTCGCAGATTCATGAGAAGCTGCACTACTACGAGAAGCAGAACCCCAGGCCCGTCCTCCCCGGCGCGGCAGTCCTGGCCGATGACGTAAGTGCGCCCTCCTGCGCCGGCGGGGACGCGTCTGACCTTGGCCGGCCTCGGCGGGGCTCACCCTGGCGCGGGCGCGTGTGATCCTGGGAGCGGAAACCCCGAGAGGCTGCCTCTGTTCCGGGGTCCTGTCATCGCTGAGCTTATGCTGATAGAATGCTGATTTCCATTCACTTTACTTTTCTAAAAATGTTTTGGAGATACCCTCTTGTTCTGCCTTGGTAACTACGTAATAGAAATTTGGGGCTGTAACTTTATTGGGAGAGAGAAGCTGTCAGCTGTTAGTGTTCTGACAAAATCACAAGCAAGAGGAATGCTTTGGAGAAATAAAGACAAATAAGAGCTCTTCCGCGGACAACACTTAAAATATGACCGATTCCAGTATAGGAGTGAGGCTGATGAAATACACAAAAGGACAGGATTGTTTTTAAAATGGTTTATAAGGCATAGCAATGATTTACTGAGATTAGACCTTTCCAAATTACTTTCATAATCAAAAAATAAATTTTAAAAGCAGTTGGGATTGATGGAGTAGTTAATTTCCTGTAGCTATAATTTTATTTTAAATCTGGGGGAGGGAACTCACTGCTGTGTCTTAATGTTAACTTTTGGACTCGGATGAATTGAGCACACCTGGGTAAACTATAAAGGGTCCTAAGAAGACGAGAAGCAGGTTTAGTGTGAAGGCTCTTTGTAGTGATAGCCTACGTAGCTCATTTGTGGCTGTTTAATTTTTTACTTTGTTATGATAAACAGACTTGTAGTCCAGTCTTTATCAGGGCCGTACGTGTAATAAAAAAAATTGGCCTTCTTCAGAGGTTGGTTTTCTTTGATATGTATGTTTTGTTTTAATTTAGAAAATCAAGTATATGTAATAAATCTCAAGTTTTGTGCTTTTGGTCTGGTCCCCAAATAGTTTCCCCTCCATTTTTATCTACAGAGATTACAGATTACAAGGATGTTTCAATATATATGCTTTATGAGGAAGCTTACCTCTGCATTATTGAACCAAATATATATATAGAGAGAGTTCTATAAACAGAGTATAGAGTTCTACTCTATTTGCCACTTGAAAGTTCTAAAAACCAGTTTTACAACAGAGACTGTTGAGGATTTGGGGAAATACTTAGAAAGAAATTGGGGGTCAATCATATTATAACAATATTGCTTTTTAGAAAAATTGGAGACTGTTATGCAACTATGATAAAGTATAGCATTTTGTAATGCACCAGAGCAACATATTTAAATATTTTTAATAATTATATGTTTTTAAACGATACATTAAATGGAGTGCAGTCTTTTTCAACTTTTATCTGTCAAAAATTAGTAAAAATGTTACCTTGAAAAAGTAGAAGCTTTTTTTGAAATACAATCAATGAATATACTAATTTAAGTGATTTTATTTTTTTGTGTATAATTTATATTATGCTCTTAGAGAAAAGTCCTTTTGTGTAAACAATTATTTTTAGATTGGTAGGAGCCATAGGAGAAGTGGAAATTTCATGTAATGTTTTAAGAAGTGTTTTTAAATGAAAATGTATGTATATCATATTTGGAATTCTGTACATCATATTTCATAATTCTAATCTTTTTTTCTATTCGAGCCTTGCTTATGAAAATTATACGATCCTTCCTAGCCTAAAATTGAATCGAAATTTTGATAGAAAGCTCTCTTAAGAATATGAGGCACGTTCAAAGTTCCAACCCTTTCTTTAGCCAGAACCAGCAAATGGGGATTCTTGGTCATTGTAGTACAGTCAGAACTTTTTGGTACCAGAGTAGCTGTCACCCTATTATAAGTCATTTTATGATTAAACTGGCTTATATTTAACAGACTTCTTAGTCTGTGTAGGTAAACATAATAAAAGTTTCAGACCATTTGCTCTATTAGAAGCATTCTAGTTCTTTCACTCCAGCTCTAAACAGCAAGCACTGTGAGTTTTTGGAAACCCTGCAGATTTCATCACCTCATTCAGAGGTTTTTGGGGTTTTTTTTCCTTTTTTTCTCTTCTTCTTCTTCTTTTTTTTTTAAATAATGTCAAAGCTTGATGCAGTCCTTTTTACAAATGGTCCTTTGTCTGCATGCAGAAGACCATTCCTTAGATGAGATGCTGGGATTTGCCGTCGTTGCAGTAAATCGGAGGTGATCTGGCTGATACTGATTCCTGGAGCTGGCCTCAGCTGAGAGCCTGGGCTGGGAACTGGGCTACCAAGAGCCTAAAAAGAAGAGCAGTGATAGTCTGTTTTCTGTCCTGCTGACTTCTTCTTAGTCTCTGGAAAGTAGCAAGATAGATTCTCAGTTGTCATGCACCATGCTACACAATGCTGTTGCTAACTGGTTTTTATGTCCATGTGATCTTCTTTGCAGCTGGCTGAAGAGCTTCAGAACAAGCCATTAAATAGTGAGATCAGAGAGCTGTTGAAACTACTGTCAAAACCCAATGTGAAGGTGAGGACATGTAATGAATATGTTCCAAAAAGGCCACTTTCTGAGACTACAGATGAATTTTGTTTCAAGCATCAATTTTCAACTAAATGTATTTTCAAGACTTTAATTAAATCACTTAACTGACCTGCTAATATTAACTCTTCCAACCCTGCCCATTGATCTTGAGATGAAGATCAAACTCTGGAGCAGTTCCCAGTCTTATGACCCTCCCTCTCTACCTCATTCAGCTTGAATAACGCTTTCTCACAGAGCCCAGGTCATAACATCCAGTATGAAAGCAGATTCCTCATTACTTGACCTCATAGTACCTTCTTTGCCTTTCATGTGTGCTCCCAGTTTGTAACCATAATGGATTTTATGTTCATGTGTAATATCTGCTATCTACTTAAATAGAAACCCTATGATGGCAAAGAAATGGTATCTATTTTTTAATTAAGCTTTTTTATTGACTATTAACATATATACAGAGTAGTACACAGTTCACAAGCAGAGCACAATTAATTTTTAAAAATGAATATGCCCATGTAAGGCAGACCAGCACGGAGAAGACAAGTAGTGACTCTGGCATCTTACTACGCTGATGGACAGTGCTACAGTGGGGGGGGGGGGACTTGATAATAGGGGTGACTGTAGTGACCACAGTGTTGCTCATGTGTAACCTTCATAAGAGTGTATGTCAATGACACTTAAAAAAAAGTGAATATGCCCATGTAAACACCCCCAAACAAGACATACAATGTTAGCTGGGCCCCAGAAACCCCCACATATGTCCTTTCTAGTCATCATGCCCTCCATTCCCCCACAGGGGATGGTTTTGCTTCTGTTTTAATATTACATAAACAGAACTGTGATGTTCACCTTGTCCCTGATGTTAAGTTACTGGGATTCATTCAAGTTGTTACTGGTAGCAGCAGCCACTCAGTTTTCATTGTTATGTAGCATTCCAACACACTATTATTAATTTCACAGTGCCTTTTACCCACTCTGACTTTCAGGGACATTTAGGTTATGTTTAGTTTGTGGCTATCGTAAATAGTACTGCTTTGAATATTTATCTTTTGATGCACACACACATAATTTGGGTTAAGTATATTTAAGAGTAGAATGTCTGGGCCAGGTTAGAAATATATTCAACATCAGTAGATAGAGACAAAGTGGTTGTCCCAATTATAATCCCACTAACAGCTTATGTGAGGTTCTAGTTGCATCAGATGATCCCCAACATTCTACATTATTAGTTTAAATTTGGGCATTCTGAGTGTGTAGCGGTATCTTTTTGTGGTTGAAATTTCATTTTTCTTATAACTAATGGTGTCTTTTGTGAGATGCCTGTTTAAGGTCCTCGATATTTTTCTATTCCATCTGTCTTTTTATTGATTTGTAAGAATTCTTTATAATATAGTGGACCTAGGTCTTTGTTGGCTACACATGCCACAAATATATTTTCCCATTTGGCGGATGCCCTTTCACTTTCTTATTAGTCTTTTTTGATCAACAAAGGTTCCTAATTTTAATGAGTCCAATTAATGTTGTTTCCTTTATGATTGGTACTTTTTGTATTCACTAAGAACTTCAAAGGGAAAGAATGAACAGCATTGTGCTGGTGAAATATCTGAAGAGCAAATTTTTGACAACTGATCAGAGACAGTCTGAAGATTCAGGAAGCTCGATATATCCTTTAGGAATCAGGAACAGTATGAAGAAACCCAGGTTTAGATACATCATAGTAACACTACAGAATGCCAAATGCAGAGATGAGGTCTTAAAAATATCAGAAAGAGAAATATAGATCATCAGAAAGGGGAAAAAACACTTCTTTCCAGCAGAAGTAGTGTTCAAGAATGAGGATGATGGCCAAGATGAAGTCAAGAGGGATACACTGGAGAAAACAAACAAAAATAATAATAATTCCAAAAAGAATAAGGAAACAGTGGTTTTCAAAGACACTGAACATCAGATAACAAAAGACAGGGATCACTGAGAGAAACAAATGTGAGCCCTGATTGACCCAGCTTACTGCTTAGAGGAAGTTTTGTGGCTGTGTCATATGGAGAAGGTACCAGGCAGAACCCAGTCATCTCCCTGGGTTGAGACAACAGATCTGGGAATCCAGGGAGGTCGAGGGGCTAAAGTTCTCAGGGGAGAATATGAGAGAGGAAAGAGCTTCCAGACACAGAGCTCTGGAGATCTGTAGGAAGTCCTCCTTGAGTCCTTAGCCAAGACAGGTACACAGAAAACTACCAGAAAGGATTAGAGCAGTGATTCTTAACTGAGGGTGATTTTACATCCCCCAACCCCCCACCCCCACCAAAAGCCCTTTGCCAATGTCTGGGGACATTTTTGTTTTTTCAGAACTTGGAGAATGTTACTGCCACCTAGTTCATAGAAGCCAGGGATGCTCCTAAATGTCTGACAGTATATAGGACAACGTGCACACACCAAACAACCATCCAGACTCAAAATGCCAATTCCAAGGATGAGAAACCCTGAATTACAGGGAGCAATGCCCAAAGCTTGCAGAGGGCAGGAATAGCTCCTGTTGCCACCAGTTAGAGGGGAAAAGCTCAGAATTCACAGGGTATTGAGAAGAGTCAACAGAGGGGCATTATCGCAGTAGTAGGAAATAATTAGCCCAAGACTAAACACTGCTAAGAAATAGCCTAACAAAGCTTAAAAGCAAGCCTCTGAAGGATCATAGTGTTTCCAAGTAACTTAAGTGTGTAAGAGAAAAATGAAGTCAATAATATTATCTATAGAATATAAAAATATCAAGCATCAAAGTTAAACTCATAATTACTAGCAGTCAATCAAAAATTACCAGGCATATAAAGAAAGCAGAAAATATTACTCATAATGAGGAAAAACATAAAGCCATAAACTCAATCCTGAAAATTGCACAAATGATACAATTATACAGAACCAAATCCTAAAATTACAGATAGGTCACAGATAAGGAAATTAAACGTTATTACTGTAAATGTTACTCAAATTCAAAAAACTAGAGGAAAGACTAAACATGAGACTTTCAATATATAAAAAAAGATTTAGTAAATGACATATCCCATAAGGGGTTGACATCCAAAATACATGAAGCACTCACGCACCTCAACAAACAAAAAGCAAATAAGCCAATTAAAAAATGGGCAGAGGAGCTGAACAGACACTTCTCCAAAGAAGAAATTCAGATGGCCAACAGACACATGAAAAGATGCTCCACATTGCTAATCATCAGAGAAATGCAAATTAAAACCACAATGAGATAATCACTTCACACCAGTTAGGATGGCCAACATCCAAAAGACAAACAACAATAAATGTTGGCGAGGATGTGGAGAAAGGGGAACCCTCCTACACTGCTGGTGGGAATGTAAATTAGTTCAACCATTGTGGAAAGCAGTATGGAGGTTCCTCAAAAAACTCAAAATAGAAATCCAATTTGACCCAAGAATTCCACTCCTAGGAATTTACCCTTAAGAATGCAGCAGTGCAGTTTGAAAAAGACATATGCACCCCTATGTTTACTGCGGTGCTATTTACAATAGCCAAGAAATGGAAACAACCTAAGTGTCCATCAGTAGATGAATGGATAAAGAATATGTGGTACATATACACAATGGAATATTATTCAGCCAAAGAAGAAAACAAATCCTACTATTTGCAACAACATGGATGGAGCTAAAGGGTATCATGCTCAGTGAAATAAGCCAGGTGGACCAAGACAAGTATCAAATGATTTCACTCAACCTGTGGAGTATAACAACAAAGGAAAAACTGAAGGAACAAAACAGCAGCAGACTCAGAACCCAAGAATGGACTAACAGTTACCAAAGGGAAAGGGACTGGGGAGGATGGGTGGGAAGGGAGGGATAAGGGGGGGAAAGGGGCATTACGATTAGTGCACATAATGCAGAGGCGGGGGACACAGGAAAGGCAGTATTTATAGAGAAGACAAGTAATGATTCTGTAGCATCTTACTACGCTGATGGACAGTGACTGTAGTGAGGTATGTGGGGGGGACTTGATAATAGGGCGTCTAGTAACCATAATGTTGTTCAAGTGATTGTACATTAATGATACCAGAAAAAAAAAGATTCAAAGTTCTGAAGATAAGAGGTACATTGTATGGAATTTTTAAAAAGTACACTGAATGAGATTAACACCTGTAGACAATGCAATATAAACTATGTAAAATGAAACACAAAGTGAAAATATAGTGGAATAATTATGACAGAACATTATTGAGTCATGGAACAACTTCAGTGGCCTAATAGACATACCTAACTGGCATATCCAAAGAAAAGTTCAGTGTATCCAAACACAGGACATGTAAAAGATATTACACCAAATTGATTAAAGCCAGTGAGAAAGAGAAAATATTAAAATCAGCCAAAGAAAAAAAGCACCTTACTTACAAAAGAAAAAAGATAAGAATGACAACACACTTCCCAAAGCAAAAAGTGAGCCACAAGACAATGGAGCAATGTCTTTAAAATACTCAAAGGAAACTTACTGTCAACCTAAAGTTATATACCCAGCAAAAATATCTTTTGGAAATGAAGGAATATTGAAGACTTCTTAAAGACATACAGTATCTGAAGAAATTCATCACCAGTAGACTTGCATTACAAAAAAACATTGTAAGACATCTTCAGAAAGCAGAAATGACAGCAGTTGGGAATATGGATCTATGAAGAGGAATAAAGGACACCAAAATGCCCTTTTTCTGGGCATCCATGGTAACCATCTTGCACATATTAATAATAATAGAGATAGCTAATGAATATATTTTAAATAAAGTGATTGTTATGATTGATAGGCAATATTAAGAACAACAGTTATGTATTTTTCCCTCTTAGCTTTGTACTCATTTCCATGTTTGGATTCCAAAATAGAGTTCTAAAATTTATAGATATTAAGTTTATCATTTTCCACAGCGTTTTGCTTTACAAACATTTTTGGTTAGCAACACTTTTATTTTGGACAACTAAAAGTAACTTTGTATTCTTTGGTGACTTTATTCTGTAATATACAGATTTTCCTTTCAAAAGGTAATACCTAAGTGGAAATTGTATTTCCATATGCCATAACCAACAATCACAACTGATGGGTTTACCTGTTACTCAGAAGAATCTGCAGGAAATTGAACACTAGGCCTTGTAACTCATCAGGCTCACAAGCTCTCACTGCCTTGGACCCCCTGGAGTCAATTCTATGTTCTAAGTATCTGTCAGGTCCACAGAATTAAGTGTCTAACTCATAGGAATGAATAACGCTGATTTATTCCTCCAGAAGGAAGGCTAACTTCGTTTTAGCATGCTTTAATGAACTCCCATCCATTCTGCATGCTCAGGCAATGAGTAATTTCTGGTAACTGAATGTTTTGGAAAGCTGAAAAATTACCACAAATCTTTTTATTTTATTGCCTTTTAAAAATCTACCAAATTTTCCCTGACTTCCTAAATTATAACACCATGTTCTAGAGATGATGTCACTTGACTGCTTTATCAAAAATGAGCCACTGAATAATGACTCACATAGGGCAATTTGCCTGTAATGTAGCAATTTGATACCTAGGAGTAGTTCTTATTTATTAATGACTCTCTTTGCTTCCCCTAGAAACAAAGTTTCTGTCGAGAAAAACATCCCTTCATCAGTGCCCTTAAAATGTTACCAACATTACTGCTCTTGCCCATTCCATCATGCATAAAATTTTCACGTTCTATTGTGTCTATTTAATCCTTTTACTACTCACTACTGTTTCCCTTTTCTCACCATCTATTTCTTTGATGTGTCATTTTTTTTCCCGGATTTTAAGATTTGGACTACAAAACTGGATATTGCAGACATTACTGAATAATAAGAATAATTGTGCTTTGTTTGCTTTTCTTTTGTATAAGACAATTGACCTATCCATTCAAAGATTTAAAGATTGGGTGTAGTCCTTAAATTGGCAATAAGTTATACAGGAAAAATGTTGGCATGTATCCCTTTAGTGATCAACTAGCAAAATTAAAAAAGTACATTGACTGAAAAGGACTTTCAAGGACATAGGGAAAAAAGGAACTTCTCATGCATGACTCCAGGCACTGTACATTGAAAAGACCTGTTCATATTATTGCTAAGGACAAACTAGCAATAGCTATCAAAACTATACATTCATAAACATTATATGCAACAATTTATTGACACAATAAAATTCTGTAATGTACAAGAGATCTGCATTATTGTGTTGTTTATATAGCAAACAACCAGAAACAGAAATGTCTACCTCTAAGGTATAAGTTAATTAGATAATTATGTTGCTCCAAAGAAAGCCCACAAAAAATCAAAATATTAAAAGTCCACAAAACAAAACTAAGTGACAGTAAATAGTGCATTAAATTATATTATTTATAATGGAAAAAATGTATATATAACATTTCTGTATGTAAAAAGGAATGAAAGGTAATGCAGTCAGTTAAAAGAAATTCTCCCTAAAAGATATATGAATATGTAATTCAGAGAATAAAAGTTATTATTATGGAATAATGCTCATCTTCACTAATAAACCAATAGATTGGGGATTCTACTTTTGTTTGAATTAAAAACACAATTACAGATTGTCAAATTTTTTTCTAAGTCCTTATCAAGTCATTTTATAAAAATTAAACAGGCTCACACCTTATTAAAGACAAATATATCATAAATTGTTTATATAAATGATTCCTTCCTACCTCATTTATGGATTTTTTCTTTCACTGTTCCTGTATGTGTGTGTCTGTGTCTGTCCATCTGTTCCTGAGGTTGTGAATGTTCCTTCTCTGTCCCATGATTTATGGTTCAATGTTTTACAGTAAAATCTTTCATCTATTTGGAATTCATTCTAGTGGTTGGGAGGAGGGGTGTCTGTCTTAATCTATTTAAAAAAAATTTTTATTAAGGTATTATCGATATACACTCTTAGGAAGGTTTCACATGAAAAAACAATGTGGTTACTACATTTACCCATATTATCAAGTCCCCACCCATACCCCAATGCAGTCACTGTCCTTCAGTGTAGTAAGATGCCACAGATTCACTATTTGCCTTCTCTGTGCTACACTGTTTTCCCCATGATCCCCCCACACCATGTGTACTCGACAAAATACCCCTCAATCCCCTTCTCCCACCCTCCCCACCCCTCCCCTTTGGTAACCACTAGTTCCTTCTTGGAGTCTCTGAGTCTGCTGCTATTTTGTTCCTTCAGTTTTGCTTCGTTGTTACACTCCACAAATGAGGGAAATCATTTGGCACTTGTCTTTCTCTGCCTGGCTTATTTCACTGAGCATAATATCCTCCAGCTCCATCCATATTCTTGCAAATGGTAGGATTTGTTTCTTTCTTATGGCTGAACAGGATTCCATTGTGTATATGTACCACCTCTTCTTTATCCATTCATCTTACTGATGGACACTTAGGTTGCTTCCATTTCTTGGCTATTGTAAATGGTGCTGCAATAAACATAGGGGTGCGTATGTCTTTTTGAATCTGAGAAGTTGTATTCTTTGGGTAAATTCCAAGGAGTGGGATTCCCAGGTCAAATGGTATTTCCATTTTTAGTTTTTTGAGGAACCTCCATATTGCTCTCCACAATGGTTGAACTAGCTTACATTCCCACCAGTAGTGTAGGAGGGTTCCCCTTTCTCCACATCCTTGCCAGGATTTGTTGTTCTTAGTCTTTTGGATGGTTGCCATCTTAACTGGTATGAGGTGATATCTCATTGTGGTTTTAATTTGCATTTCCCTGATGATTAGCGATGTGGAGCATCTTTTCATGTGTCTGTTGGCCATCTGAATTTCTTCCTTGAAGAATTGTCTCTTCATATCCTCTGCCTATTTTTTGATCGGGTTATTTGCTTTTTGGGTGTTGAGGTGTGTGAGTTCTTTGTATATATTGGATGTTAACCCCTTGTCGGATATGTCATTTACAAATATATTCTCCCATACTGTAGAATACCTTTTTGTTCTGTTGATGGTGTCCTTTGCCATACAGAAGCTTTTTAGTTTGATGTAGTCCCATGTGTTCATTTTTGCTTTTGTTTGCCTTGCTCGAGGAAATGTGTTCAGGAAGATGTTGCTTATGCTTATATTCAAGAGATTTTTGCCTATGTTGTCTTCTAGGAGTTTTATGGTTTCATGACTTACATTCAGGTCTTTGATCCATTTCGAGTTTACTTTTGTGTATGGGGTTAAACAATAATCCAGTTTCATTCTCTTATATGGAACTGTTCACTTTTGCCAATACGAGCTGTGGAAGAGGCTGTCATTTCCCCATTGGATGTCCATGGCTCCTTTATCATATATTAATTTACCATGTATGCTTGGGTTTATATTAGAGATCTCTAGTCTGTTCCATTGGTGTATGTGTCTGTTCTTGTGCCAGTACCAAATTGTCTTGATTACTGTGGCTTTGTAGTAGAGCTTGAAGTTGGGGAGCATAATCCCCCCTGCTTTATTCTTCCTTCTCAGGATTGCTTTTGTTATTTGGGGTCTTTTGTGGTTCCATATGAATTTTAGAATGATTTGCCCTAGTTCGTTGAAGAATGCTGTTGGTATTTTGATATGAATTGCATTGAATCTGTAGATTGCTTTAGGCAAGATGGCCATTTTGATAGTATTTATTCTTCCTATCCATGAGCACAGGATGTGTTTCCATTTATTGGTATCTTCTTTACTTTCTCTCATGAGTGTCTTGTAGTTTTCAGAGTATAGGTCTTTCACTTCCTTGGTTACGTTTATTCCTAGGTATTTTATTCATTTTGATGCAACTGTGAATGGAATTGTTTTCCTGATTTCTCTCTCTGCTAGGTCATTGTTAGTGTATAGGAATGCCACAGATTTCTACATATTAATTTTGTATCCCGCAACTTTGCTGAATTCAGATATTAGATCTAGTAGTTTTGGAGTGGATTCTTTAGGTTTTTTTTATGTACAGTATCATGTCATCTGCAAACAGGGACCGTTTAACTTCTTCCTTGCCAATCTGGATGCCTTTCATTTCTTTGTGTTGTCTGATGGCCCTGGCTAGGACCTCCAGTACTATGCTGAATAAAAGTTGGGAGAATGGGCATCCTTATCTTGTTCCCGATCTTAAAGGAAAAGCTTTCAGCTTCTCACTGTTAAGTATAATGTTGGCTGTGGGTTTTTCATATATAGCCTTTATCATGTTGAAGTACTTGCCCTCTATACCCATTTTGGTGAGAGTTTTTAGCATGAATGGATGTTGAATTTTGTCAAATGCTTTTTCAGCATCCATGGAGATGATCATGTGGTTTTTTCCTTCTTGTTGTGATGTGGTGGATGATGTTGATGGATTTTCGAATGTTGTACCATCCTTGCATCCTGGAATAAGTCCTACTTGATCATGATGGATGATCTTTTTGATGTGGTTTAGAATTTGGTTTGCTAATGTTTTGCTGAGTATTTTTGCATCTATGTTCATCAGGGATATTGGTCTGTAATTTTCTTTTTTTGTGGTGTGTTTTCCTGATTTTGGTATTAGAGTGATGCTGGGCCCATAGAATGAGTTTGGAAGTATTCCCTCTTCTTCTACTCTTTGGAAAACTTTAAGGAGGATGAGTATTAGGTCTTCACTAAATGTTTGATAAAATTCAGCAGTGAAGGCATCTGGACAAGGAGTTTTGTTCTTAGGTAGGTTTTTGATTACCAGTTCAATTTCTTTGGTAGTAATTGGTCTGTTCAGATTTTCTGTTTCTTTCTGGGTCAGCCTTGGAACTATTTTTCTAGAAAGTTGTCTATTTCGTCTAGGTTATCCAGTTGTTATCATATAATTTTTCATAGTATTCTCTAATAATTCTTGTATTTCTGTGGTTTCTGTAATGGTTCTTCCTTTCTCATTTCTCATGCTGTTTATGTGAGTAGACTCTCTTTTTTTCTTGATATGTCTGGCTAGGGGTTTATCTATTTTGTTTATTTCCTCAAAGAACCAGCTATTGGTTTCATTGATTCTTTCTGTTGTTTTATTCTTCTCGATTTTTTTTATTTATGCTCTAATCTTTATCATGTCCCTCCTTCTACTGACTCTGGGCCTTATTTGTTCTTCTTTTCTAGTTTCATTAATTGTGAGTTTAGACTGCTCATATGGGATTTTTTTCTTTCCTGAGGTAGGCCTGTATTGCAGTATACTTTCCTCTTAGCACAGCCTTCACTGGGTCCCACAGATTTTGTGGTGTTGAATTATTGTTGTTATTTGTCTCAATATATTGCTTGATCTCTATTTTTTTTTTGGTCAGTGATCCATTGGTCATTTAGGAGCATGTTGTGAAGCCTCCATGTGTTTGTGGGCTTTTTCATTTTCTTTGCGTAATTAATTTTAGTTTCATACCTTTGTGGTCTGAGAAATTGGTTGGTACAATTTCAATCTTTTTGAATTTACCGAGGCTCTTTTTGTGGCCTAGTATATGATCTATTCTTGAAAATGTTCCATATGCACTTGAGAAGAATGTGTATTCTGCTGCTTTTGGGTGTAGCGTTCTGTAGATGTCTGTTAGGTCTGTCTGGTTGATCTGTCTGTCAAAGTGAGTGGAGTGTTGAAGTCATCTAGAATGAATGAGTCGCATTCTATTTCTCCTTTTATTTCTGCTAGCATTTGTTTCACATATGTAGGTGCTCCTGTGTTGGGCACATAGATATTTATAGTGGTCATGTCTTCCTGTTGGATTGACCCTTTTATCATTATGTAATTTCCTTTTTTGTCTCTTGTGACTTTCTTTGTTTTAAAGTCTATTTTGTCTCATACAAGTACTGCAACTCCTGCTTTTTTTCTCCCTATTAGTTGCATGAAGTATCTTTTTCCATTCCCTTCACTTTTAGTCTGTATATGTCTTTGGGTTTAAAGTGAGTCTCCTGTAGGCAGCATATAGATGGGTCTTACTTTTTTATCCATTTGGTGACTCTATGTCTTTTGATTGGTGCATTTAGTCCATTTACATTTAGGGTTATTATCTATATGTATGTACTTATTGCCATTGCAGGCTTTAGATTGGTGGTTACCAAAGGTTCAAGGTTAACTTTCTTACCTCCTTTTCTTCCTCCTTCTTTTTTTATATATTAGGTATCATATTCTGTACTCTTTGTCTATCCCTTGATTGACTTGGGGTTAGTTGATTTAATTTTGCATTTTCTTAGTAATTAGCTGTTCTACTTTCTTTACTGTGGTTTTATTACCACTGGTGACAGCTATTAAACCTTAGGAACACTTCCATCATTAGAAATCCCTCCAAAATACACTGTAGAGATTGTTTGTGGGAGGTAAATTCTCTCAGCTTTTGCTTATCTGGAAATTGTTTAATCCCTCCTTCAAATTTAAATGATAATTTTGCCAGATAAAGTAATCTTGGTTTGAGGCCCTTCTGCTTCATTGCATTAAATACATCATGGCACTCCCTTGTGGCCTGTAAGGTTTCTGCTGAGAAGTCTGATGATAGGCTGATGGGCTTTCCTTTGTGTGTGATCTTATTTCTCTCTCTGGCTGCTTTTAATAGTCTGTCCTTATGTTTGATCTTTGCCATTTTAATTACTATATGTCTTGATGTTGTCTTCCTTGGGTCCCTTGTGTTGGGAGATCTGTGCACCTCCATGGCCTGAGAGATTATCTCCTTCCCCAGATTGGGGAAGTTTTCAGCAATTACCTCCTCAAAGACACTTTCTATCCCTTTTTCTCTGATTCTTCTGGTACCCCTATAAGGCGAATATTGCTCTGTTTGGATTAGACACACAGTTCTCTCAGGATTCTTTCATTCTTAAGATCCTTTTTTCTCTCTGTGCCTCAGCTTCTTTGTATTCCTCATATCTAATCTGCTTTTAATACCCTCCATTGTGCTCTTCAATCATTGTTATCTCTGACCGGAATTCATTCCTGAGTTCTTAAATATCTTTCCATACCTCCATGAGCATGTTAATTATTTTTATTTTGAATTCCCTTTCAGGAAGATTCATGAGGTCAATGTCATTGAAATCTTTCAGGAGTTGTATTAATAATATTACTCTGACCCAGGTTCCTTTGGTGTTTCATATTTGTTTGTGGCGCTCTCTAGTGCCCAGAAGCTCTACTCTCTGAAGCTGCTCAGCCCCTTAAGCAATGTCTGAGTCACAGGGGCATGGTATTCATGCCTGGGTGAAGGAAAGAGCTGTTTCCTGCTACCCGGCTGCTATGCCCGACCCCAGTGCCTGAACCAGTGGGCTGAGCACACAGGTATAAGCCTGTATGCTTTGCATTTGTAGTTGCTGTAGGCAGATCTTCCCTGTGGCTGGCCTAATGCCAGGGTAGGGTTTGCCGGTTTATGCATTAGGTTGGGCTGGCCGGGAGAAAGGCACAGTAAGTTGTATATCATGGAGGGGGTCCTTGGAGCTGTGTAGCCAGCTAGGGAGCTGGAGCACCTGAAGATTGTGAAAGCTCCCAACCTGGTAGGCATAGTGCATCCGGACAGTTTTGTCTACCTGTCCTCTCTCCTGAGCATGAAGCTCTGTGTAATCCTTGCCCCTTTAGCAGCCCTCTTGCTAAAGGCTTCCTTGTTAGGAAGTCTCTCAGACTGCCTGCCTTTATTTTGTCCCAGAGAAGATGGATATGGTTCCCTGCTTTCCAGTCTCAGTCTCTCCTGGAATTCTGCCTGTCTTAGCTTTCCAACCCCCTACTCACAAGAGTACCATGTAATCACCATGAAATGTAGGTTTGTGCTCCTAGAGCAGATCTCCAGAGTTAGGTATTCAGCAGTCCCAGATCTCCACTCCCTCCCTGCTCTGATCCTCTTCCTCCTGCCGGTGAGCTGGGGTGGGGGAAGGGCTTGGATCCCTCAGGACCACAGCTTTAGTACGTTACCCTGTTCCGTGATGTCTGCTCTTATCTCCAGGTGTATGCGGTTTGGTGCAGTCCTCTTTCCTATTGCTCTTTCAAGAGTAGTTGTATTAGTTATATTTTCATATTATATGCGGTTTTAGGTGTAAGCCTCTGTCTCACCTCTCATGCCGCCATCTTTAATCCCTGAGTAGCTGTCTTAATCTTTCCCAAATGATTAACTAGTTGTCTTAACATTGTACTGAATTGGAATCCTATTCCACCCATCCCCCACATCCTTCATATGGGCCACAATCATGTTTCACCTGAATTATTTCTACAGGCTCCCAACTGGCCTCCCTCCATTCAGCACTCCTTCCATCTCACCCTCCCTCAACCCACAGATACTGTTCTGTATACTGCATAGAGTGCATCACTTTCCTGCATTTAAATCCCTTCAATGGCTTTCCAGTGCTTTTAGGATGAAATCCTAACTTTTTAGTAAGCTAACAATTAGGGCCGCCATATATTTTATCACGTAACTAAGGAAACAAGTGAAATGGAGAGGGAGGCTAATGCCACCTACAATATCACGAGTCTAGAATCCTACCCACTTCCTACACATTATTTCCTGAACATTTATCTTTCATGCTGATTTCTCACCCACTGTAGTCACACTGCTGTACCAATATGAAAAATAAAGAAAACTGCTCATCTAAAACATTTTCACCATAATACAGCTTAAGTCTTCACTTATAAAGTTTTCCAATGGTGCTGCATAACATTATCTAAAACTGTAACTCTCTCTTGAGTTAAAACTAGTTTCCTTCCCATATAATCTCATCATTAGCGATTTTTTTTATTAAAGGATCATTGATATACAATCTTAGGAAGGTTTCACATGAACAACATTGTCGTTTCAACATTCACCCTCATTATCGGTTCCTCCCCCACCCTGACCCCATTGCAGTCACTGTCCATCAGCATAGTAAGATGCTATAGAGTCATTACTTGTCTTCTCCGTGCTATACTGCCTTCCTAGTGGCCCACCTATACTGTGAGTACTATTTATAATGCCACTTGATCCCCTTCTCCCTCCCCCCCACCCTCCCCAACCCCTTCCCTTTGGTACCCCATCTCTTCTGGTAGTCTGGGAGTCTGCTTCTGTTTTGTTCCTTCTGTTTTGTTTTGTTGTTATACTCCACAAATAAGTGAAGTCATTTGGTACTTGTCTTTCTCCATCTGGCTTATTTCACTGAGCATAATTCCCTCTAGATCCATCCATGTTGTTGCAAATTGCAAGATTTGTTTTCTTCTTATGGCTGAATAATATTCCATTGTGTATATGTACCACATTTTCTTTATCCATTCATCTATCTATGGACACTTAAGTTGCTTCCATATCTTGGCTATAGTAAATAGTATTAGCGATTTCATTTCAAATACTCTTGAAAAGGATACCAAAGTCACGTTTTTGTCCTTTTTTCTTGGAAACATCATTCCTCTTCAGTTTCTATACTCAAACTTAGAAAACCCTCTCAGGGTTGTATAACAAGTTTCTCATCACTAACTTCGCCATACTCTGGTTAATATTAACTTCTCATGTGCAGACTAAGAATGAAATTTTCAGGCTGTTCTTTAGCTACTTATCTCTTCTGAGCTCTTAAACTTTCCATGCACATTGTCTTTAGTATCAAGCCACTGTTCTACTTTAATCTGATCCTTATTCTTTAGAACTACAATTTAACTAATCTCCTCTGTATCTACAAGTCAATTATTACCATATTACTAACCATAGTCCATTTACTCTTTACAGCAATATATTCATGTACTTATATTTACTTATAGGAATTAGAAATTAGTCCATGCATGTTTTCACTTCATCTTTTATTTTGTATCATCTTTCTTTTTTGAATATCAATTTAAGACCATATACAGCATGGTTCCAAAGGACATTTCTCAAGGAAGGTAGGAAACAGTTTTGGCATCTAGGAGGAAATTTTCATTCCACAGTCTATAAATCCTTAACATAAATCATCATATAAAGTAACTGATTCTTTTAATTACATAATTATATAAATCACATGTAATTTTGACTCATGGAACAATATTTTACACACATTTATAGTAGCATCAAGTCCAAAATATACAGATAGTAGGATTTAGTGCATTGATGACCCTAGAATTAAGAAAATTTCAAAATACCTTCTGTTAACTAATCACCTTTGGAGGAAAAACAAGTGATAAACTTGGAAGGAAAAGGCAAGAACTGAAATCTGCCTACCAGTATTTACTGGCATTTTACAACGGGAAGCTGCTCAGCCCTGTGAATGGTAGGATATATTAAAACATGAATCAGTAGAGGAACAGAGATGGGGAGGAGGCAGGGGAAGAGGAAAGCTGAAATGATCATACAAATAGATGCAGTTGTGAAATATATTGGAATGCCATTAACAAGCCAAGTAAAAGAATCTAAACAAAATCACGAATAGGTTCTGTACTCTTTTACTTCATTTAAAAGGAAAATGACCTTGAAGCAACACCATATCTGCCACCTTAAATTCCAAGCTTCCCAATTAAAGTATTTTGTAGTTTGTCACACTATCATCAAAAAGTTGAACTCTTTTTTTCCCTGATGGATTTAGGCTATTAAAATGTTGTGCACTCTAAAATAATCATGTTGCCTACACAGTGAATCACAGATTTGAAAATGGGTCAAAGGTGAATGTAGTTGGTCCATTTAGAGGCTCTTGCAATTGTCTAGCTGAACCATGATGACATCAGTTACCTAAACCAGGGGTCCAACAACTTTTTATGTGAAAACTGTATGTTGCTTCTACTCAAATTTGCCCTTGTAGCGTGATAGCAGCCATAGACAATACATGAATGGATGAGCCTGGCTGTGTTACAGAAAAACTGCATTTACAAAAGCAAGTGACGTAGTTTTCCAACCTCTGCTGTAGACCTAAGAGAAGATAAATTTTAGGATCTATTTTGGAAGTAGATTTTAACAGGATATGGCTGGGCTGGATGGTGGGAGTACAGCACAGAAGAGAGATTTAGTTTGAGGATGAATTCTTATCTTCTGGCTAGGGTAATTTATGGATCGTAGTGTTGTTGATTAGGAAACAAGTTGGTTAAAAATCTAAAGTCCCTTCACCTAAAATAGTGAGCAGTGACATGTCAAAGTTATAGTGTTTTTCTCATCTTTGGTCTATAATGACAATGTGGCAGTGTTTTGTGGTTTTACTACCATAACAGTCATGACTAGAAATACTTTTACTTTATTCTTTTATATGCATATTAGCCACCTATTACACAAAAAATTAAAAAGTGAGAAAACAACAAAAGAACAAAAGCTAGTCAATCATATTGATCAGTTCCTTTTTTGTTTTCTGCTAACAGTAGGAAAAAAAATTCTTAGGCTCCTGCTGGCTGGCTCACTGACAGTGTACCTAAAGCCTCATTTTCTCTTCCTTTCAAAATTAACAAACCCCAACTCCCACCCCTGTGTCTGGGCACCACCCTATAAGCATGAGCCCCAGAATACAGGTTAGAGGAGTTTTTATGTTGTTTCTTGCCATACATTAATGGCTTTGGGGATGGGGATGGCCGCTTAGTAGAGCTGCCTTCTGCTGTATGTGGAAGGCATGCTATGTTTTATATACTCCGTTTATAAGAGGCTGCTTTTCAGGTAGTTGACTGATTACCACTGTTATGTCAAAATTGTAACACCAGTTTGATGTGTTTGGGGTTTTAAATTTGAACAATATTTACCAGCCTTTGACTTTGATAGGCTTTGCTGTCTGTACATGACACTGTGGCTCAGAAGAATTATGATCCTGTATTGCCACCTATGCCTGATGATATTGACGATGAGGAAGATTCTGTAAAAATCATCCGTCTGGTCAAAAATAGAGAACCGCTGGTGAGTTTTGGTCTACAATTTATGTTCATATATGAACAGATATCATGATAAAGCCAGATATGATGCAGCCACACCACTTACTCATCTTTTTAAAATACACTCCCTCTATGTCTACAAACTTTAAGATAAATGGAACATTCACATCTAAAAAATATGGTTTAGAACAGTGAAAATGAAGCTAAATGAAATGGCAGGCATTCTGTTGGTTATAAACAGCAATAATTTTTTAAATGTGATGTGTTGGCATTTTAAAAAGAAAGCATAATGTGTACCAGTCACAGCTGATTTAAGATTAAATGATGCAACTAAAAATAAATTGCTTAAGGCTTTTTTAGAAAGCTGTTTTACTTTAAAGTAATGGGGAGCAATTAATCAAGTGTCTGACATTTCAAAATGTAAATGTGATCATTTATTTTAGCACCAGACATTTATGCAGTGTCGAATTACATCGAGGGGTGTCTGTGGTAGGCAGACTACCTCCCCCCGCCAGCCCTGATGATGTAATAATGGCCAAATCTTCAGAACTTGTGAACATGTTACTTCAGATGGCAAAAGGGACTTTTCATGAGTGGTGAGGGATCTTCAGATGAGGGGATTTTCTGGTATTATTAGGCGGGCCCAAGTGCAATCAAAAGGTTCTTATTAAAGTGAAAGAGATAAGGAGCTATCCTGAGGGAAACAGAGGTTACAGTGATGTGGCTGTGATCCCAGGAAAGCCAGACGTTTCTAGAAACTGGAATAGGCATGGGCCAGATTCTCTCCTAGACTTTCTAGAAGGAACACAGTCCTTGGAACACCTTGATTTTAGCCCATAATACCTATTTTGGCCTTCCTACCTCCAGACTGTTAAGATATTAAATTTATGTTGTTTTAAGCCACTCAATTTGTGGTCATGTGTTACAACAATAGCAAATGAGTACAGAGTATATCCACATTTTTATGAAACTACATTCAGAGGAAAAATAAGTTTCATAATCTAACAGTTGATTTTAAATGTGTTGCAGTTCATTTATTCTAATTAAGACACTATGTTCTTAAAGGAAATTGAGTTGATAGTACAATAGTTGCTGGGCATGGTGTTAACTACTATGCATACATTGTATTTAATCCTCCTTGTTGGTATTATTTTTCTGTTTTTACATACTAGAAAACTGCTATTTAAAGAAGCAACTTACCCAAAGAGTCACAGCTAATGAGTGGCAGAACTGAGGTCAAAGACAAATGCTGATTTGTCTGATTTCACTCATGTGGAATCTAAAACAAAACAAAACAAAATAAATGAACAAACAACACAAAACAGAGACGCTCATAAATACAGAGAACAGATTGGTGGCTGCCAGAGAGAAAGGGGTTGGGGTTGGTGAAATGGATAAAAGGAGTCAATTGTAGGTGGTGGGTGGTAACACATTTTTAGAGGTGGTAGCCTTGTTATGCACATAGATGTCAAATTACAGTGTTGTACACCTGAAATTTACATAATGCTATATACCAATTTTACCTCAATTTTTACAAAAAGGAAAAAATACAAAGAGAGGAACACTCAAAAAAAAATAGATGATTAATTTTAAATTAGATTACTAGACCTTCTGCTGTGAGGGTACTTTGGTGAGGAAGTTGAGACACATTGTTTAGGGCTCTGAAAGTTCATCTAATCGCATTAATTAATTGTATTAAGAATATTACATTTCTAGTCATTTTGGCTGTAAGTTAAGTGTTTAAATAAAAGAAAAAAATACCAGTAATTGGGAAGGGGGGGAAGTCTAAGTTTTTATAGCTAAGGTTTTTATAACCATGGGGTGTTGCTCATTCAAGTCTTTGGCCTTGAATTCATACACAGTTGATGAAAAATGCCACAAAATCTTTCCTCAATTATCTGATATTTTACTGTTATTATATATGTACCTGAAAACTGACATACATAATATTAAAAATGGATTCCTAATTTTACTTATATATCTATTTTCTTTTAATGATATAAAATGTGCTTATTGACAAATGTGAGAAAAATTTTACTTTTTTCTTCAGGTGAATTCTGCCATCTCTTAACTTGCATCTTTTTAGCTGTGTGATGCAATGTAGAATGGCTTCTCTAAACCAACACTAGTTTCTTGGGAGGAAAGTGATGAAAAAGTGCTCAAAGTGACCATTTGTGCCTGATGCTCTTATGAAGCAGCGTTCAGATCATTTGCTTCTGAACATCCGTGAATGAAGAATTTCTGGGTTCTTTTTGAAATTGTTTCCTAATCTGATGCCATAGTGTTAGTTCGATTTGTACTAGGTACAAGTCTAGTACATGAAGACCTTGGAGAGATTTTCCTTCCATTAGTTTATCTTAGCCTTAGGCAAGAAATATAACTAATTTGGGGCTTTCATTTTTTCTCTTCCCTTATTATCGCTGAATTCCTTTACAATAATATAGTTGTAGAAGGATCATTGAACTAAAAGTCAGATGACCTGGGTTTTAGTTTTCTAACTTACATAGTGATTTTCTATTCACTTAACCTTCTCTACATAATCTACCTTCATCTGCCTTCTTCGTGGGGGTAATATAAAACTAAAATGAAATGAGGAAATAGTGTAAAAGGGTAAAAACAAATAGTATTCAAATACAAGGTATTATAATGGGAAGAAAATAATTGTACTTTCCATAGGGCTGAAGAGGTGAAAGGTTCTAAAAATCTTTAACTTGTGTTGAAAACCTTAGGTGATAGGCATGGTAGAAGATTCTCTACCTGGTGACTTTTCAAAAAGTGATATCTGTATTCCTGGCCCCCTTCCCACACATTTACACTGAAGTGGTTTTTTTTTCTTTCTTTTCTTGAAAGGGAGCTACCATTAAGAAAGACGAGCAGACAGGGACAATCGTTGTGGCTAGAATCATGAGAGGAGGAGCCGCAGATAGAAGTGGTAAGAGCTTATGACAAGTCCTGTCGCATTTTATGTGTGATAGTTCCAGTATATAATTAAGAGGCTAGCAGTCTTGATATAATACATCAGAACAAGTAAGATATTCTGCTCTGGGTTGAAAAATGAGAACTGATTTAAATAAATGATGTATCTCACTCTACTTCATGGTCTTAGTCTATATCGACTTACAAAGAAACATGAAAACTTGCCTCAGGGTTTCTGACTTGAAAAGTACTACTTAAAGAGTGCAGCCTTAAAAAAGTAAAAGTTCTTTTATACAATGAAAATGATCTGCATTTCTAAACAAAGACCAAGATGCCATTGTCGTTTCTTTGCCAGTATGGTTATGTCGTGGTCTTTGATTCACTGCTATATAAAGATTCAGAAACCTGTGAAGCATGAAGGTCTCCTTCTCAAACCCCTGATTTATTAAGGGAACCAAACAATGCTTTAAATATGGACACCATCACAAAGTATGACTTCCTTTGGAGCTAACACTGCTAATTTACCAAACTTGATATTTTTTAGGTCTTATTCATGTTGGTGATGAGCTTAGGGAAGTGAATGGGATACCAGTCGAGGATAAAAGACCTGAGGAAATCATTCAGATTTTGGTAAGCTGAAAATTTATGTTACACTTGCAATAAAAATGAAATTGAAGCACTGTATTTCAGCCTTGGGTATGATACAGGATTTGGATTTAGTGGTCCAGAGTTCCAAATCCAGCTCCATTACATAATTCCTAAATGTCCTTGGAAAATGCCTTAGTCTTTTCATTTGCAAAATGTGAATAAGAAGAGGTAATATCTCACTGGAGTGTTTTGAGGATGAAATGAACTAATAGTATATGTAAAGAGTTTATTATAGGGCCTGTCCCTAATTAGGTACTTAATAGATGGCATCTTCTCTGTTGTTAGTGATAGTTATCTTTCTCCTTCTCCCATCTACATAGCCAGACTATAGGCTATGCTTTCTAGGAATATAAAATAGAGAAACTAATTTAGATGTCTTATGAAATCTAAAACAGAATGAAATTATTGTAGGCTTTGACACTTAATTCTCAAGTTCATTTGTAAGGATAAAATGAAGGGAAACTGCCCTGTAATGTATGAAAACATATTACAAACCTACAGAAACAAAAAGAGAGTATCTCAAAACAGACCTAAGTATGTATGAAAATTTAGTCCTATTGAGATGGTATTTTAAATCAGTTGGAAAGGAATGAAATCTTTTCCTAAATGGTATTGGATTAATTGATGATTCAGTTAGAAAAAATAAAGTCAGTCCTTATTTTATACTACACACAAAAATAAATCCCAACAAATCAAATATAAATATTTAAGCACTGCTAAAAAGAGAGAAAGATAGACAATGACATGAGAATGTATTTAAGGGAGACCTACTCTTGTCTGAGATAGTCAGCAAAGCATTGTGGGTATTGTTATGGCTTGTTTTAATTAAATCAGAACAGGTATGCAATCTTTTTATCTTTTAATTAATCTATTACATTTGGTACTTTACTCACTAGCCAGAATATAATAGAGATGAATGGTCTTCATTATTTTTTCTGATGAGCATTGCAGCTAATTGGATGATGTATTTATAACTGATGTCTGGCAATATAGGTATTTTGTCACTAAAAACATGGACACTGATACTTAAATGTAATAGTCTGAACCATGTACATATCTATTCTTGCCATTTAATATTACCTGTGTAAGGCATTATGCATGTTCCATGCTTCCATTTTGAATATAACTCAGATAATATGTTTCTTGGTGTTTTACAAGTTCACAGAAGGTAAAAGTGGATTTAGTGGTTAATGTTTCTTTTTTATAAGACAAACTTTAGTGCTTTTTTGCATTAGAGAAATTTCTACAAAAATGCTTTCCCCAATTTGGTCCATCTAAAAGTAGAAACCCCAACCTTATAACTTTTTGGAATCATTTAGTTTTCTATCTGTTTGACTTTTTTTCTGCTTGGCTCCCAAAGTTTTCTTATAACCCTGTCTTTCCTCTGACACCAGGCTCAGTCTCAGGGAGCAATTACATTTAAGATCATACCCAGCATCAAAGAGGAGACAGCATCTAAAGAAGGCAAGGTAATCATTACCCAAAGACCTGCATGTGGGGAGAACAGCTGTTTTTACATCTCGTACATCTCTTTGTCACAACAGACTTATTTTAATATTCTATTTTTTGAAATATTATTCTTAGATCAGAGTTAGAGGAATGTCGGCTATTCATATATATATTTTTTTATTTCTTCATTTTAAATGAAACTTTCTTCCAGATGTTTATCAAAGCCCTCTTTGACTATGACCCTAATGAGGACAAAGCGATTCCATGTAAGGAAGCTGGGCTTTCTTTCAAAAAAGGAGATATTTTGCAGATTATGAGTCAAGATGATGCAACATGGTGGCAAGCAAAACACGAAGGTGCTGCCAATCCCAGAGCAGGCTTGATTCCCTCGAAGCATTTCCAGGAAAGGTGAGCTGCTGGCACATGGTAATGGGCCCCCTTCAACTGACCTTTTGTTCTCTGCAAAATATCATTCCAGC
This sequence comes from Smutsia gigantea, assembly GCA_032199065.1. Lineage (NCBI taxonomy): Eukaryota > Metazoa > Chordata > Mammalia > Pholidota > Manidae > Smutsia > Smutsia gigantea. The sequence goes on along the minus strand of JAVSCE010009484.1, from coordinate 207,023 downwards.
CTAGCTGTGATAAAATAATCACTAAAACCTTGCCTTAGAATCGTTTATCTCCAGGTTTGGTTTCTGTTTTGTCTAACAAAGTATGAGTAATGATCAAAAGTAATATGACAGCACCAGGTCATATTTGGCTTTTGTTATGAAGCAAATGGAAAATAGCACATTAATATCTGAAATGGTATTGATGTAAAAGATGGAAAAAAAAGAGTTGATTTTGGAGAGGGGATCATTTATAAAAATCTGAAAGTCGAGGATTTATTTTTAAAATTAAATACATTGTGTTCATTTTTCTCCTGAACTTTCCATTTTTTTCTTAAGACTTTTAATATTTTGGTGTTTTATTAATCTTGGATCTGTACTGAAAATTGATAGGCATATTGACCTTCTTTTCCCCAGGAGATTGGCTCTGAGACAACCAGAAATATTAGTTCAGCCCCTGAAAGTTTCCAACAGGAAATCATGTAAGTTTATTAATAAGAATGCAGAGTAACCAAATCTTGCTGTTTATTTTTGACTATTAAAGCAGGTGTTTGTAGTAGAATGAAAGGTCATAATACCTTGTGATAACTTTTGGATCATCATTCCACAAGAACCAAACAAATAAGAAACTCATAGCAAAATATTAAAGTGAATCTTTTGAAGAATACAGTTGTTTATAATAAGCCCATGACTCATGCTTTAAGAAAATAACTAAAGTGTTACTCTTTTTTATTTCCAAGTGTAGGTATTTAATAAATGTAACCTAAAATGCAACTCTTTCGTTTCTGCGAAGCCAGCAGGTTTGGATAAGGTATATTTCTTGGTAAAGATTAGGGGGAAAAAAAATCTATCACTTTCTGGACACAGAAACAGTTGTGCCTGAGTAAACAACAACTTCTTCGTTCCTTGTTATCTAGAAATCATAGTAACTCTGGCTTTTACCCTGTTTGGAGTTAATAATGAGACTAGATTAAAAGAAAATATGAGTAAGAAAAAGGGTGATGTAAGATTACTGAAAAAAGAATAGTGTGCATTTAGATGCATATATTTTTTGCTTTCAACTTACCTTTCTCTCAGCTTCTCTTTGCCCTCCATCTTTCTCAAGACCTCACCCCATAAGTTTCCTACTTCATCTCCTCTAGATGGTTCATGGGCTTAGGTATTTTAGGAGTAAAAAAAGCCCTTTGTTTTCTGCATTGAAATTGTACATTAAAAGGAGAAATGAGCAAATAAATGGTCCTGGAATTTTACACCAACATCTGTTTTTAGTATTGTTGCATTTTTCACATCTCCTGTTATTTCTCTCAGTTCGTAGAAGTGTATAGCCCAGGAATTACATTATAAGAGAGCCAAACTACAGTTGAGTATAAATCTCATAAGCAAGCAGATACTTCAAGTGGAGCATTGATTCAAAAGCCTGCTTGTTCTTGCTCCCTTAAATCTGGGCAGAAGGAAAAAACACATGCCATAGAATGCCACATGTATTGTGACATCAGAAAGCTTAAAGGTCAACGAGAATGTCGCCTTGTTTTTAAACGGGAGGAATTTCCACTGCTGGCTCACCCAGCTGAAGGGAACTTGAAGGCATCCACCTGACTTGCTCTTTGAGGGATTTTTTAATTTGGGGCCTGCACATTTCTAAGACATTTGGTACATGTGGGATCAAACGTGTACAACTTGGAAAGGAAATAAGTGTGATTCTACTCAAATCTGAATCCATACTCAAATTTGTTTGAATCTTAGGCAACTTAGAAAAATGTACAGTTTGATGTGTGTGTGTGTGTGTGTGTGTGTGTGTGTGTGTGTGTGTGTGTGTATAATTAAGCATGAAGTATAATGGAGGCTTTTTGTCTGTTGATTTGCTTAATTTCTTTCACACATTAATACTTCAGTATTTGCATCTGGGGAGTGTTTGGTCCAGGATGTGTCTTCACTGAGAGGTCTCTGTCGGGGTAGTTCACTTTGTCTTTTTGCTTTGGTTTTGCATTTTCTGCCTCTTGAACACCATTTAGGAATTTTCCTGGCTTTTCTTTCATATTTTCTTTCTTCTTCCTTCCTTTTTTTCTCTCTTAGCTAGATTTTGATTCACTGAGAGATGCATTCATTATTCTTATATGTAGATGTTCTTTATGTTTAAGTAAAAATAAATCCAGTCAGTATTACCAGATTGTCACAGGTGTATAGTAAATACAGCCTTGTTCTTGTTCAGAAAGACAGTAGATTTCTATGAAAGTTAAATAGAAAGCTAGCATCTTTATTTCAAAGAATTGAAATTTTGTTTGAAATTTCTTTGAGTGTTGTCTCATGAACCCCTGAACTTAAAAGTTACACAAAAATCATTGTGCTGGTTGATCATTTTGAAAAGGCATTTAAAAGCAGTTTTGTTGTGTGTTTGATAGTGATTCTGTATATAACTATATCATGGCAAAGTCCATCTGACTCAAGACTCCTGGACTTCAACATTTGGTCCTTAGATTTTTGGAACAGGACACTTATATTACTGTGCCCTTTAATAAGTTATAGAATAATGCTATGAAGAAAAACAAAGTTGATATAAAATCTTTTATTTTTATGACTTTGAGTAATAATTCATAAAATAGCCTTTAAGAAAACTTTCTGATTTAATGTAAAACTTCTAAAAGAATAATGCTATCATGCTGGTGTTTATAAACTTACAAAAAAATACCACTGATAAAAAGTTTCTGCACTAAATTTACAAGTGCACTCAAAACCTAGGAAGATACTGTTAAGCAGTGAATTTAGAATAATGACTTTAGTCAGGTCATAGTATCAAATTAGCCTTTTTCACGAAGTGACTGTTTATATTACTATGATTCTACTCTTTATTTGATTCATAGTGTATCACCATAACTAACGTTTGCATGGAGGAAAAGGTCATGGAAGATGGCTCTGGCACTGGAAGGGTTCAGTTAATGTCTACATAGCAGTCAAAAAGGAACAGAGAATCCTAGTCCTGTTGTCTTTGCATTTATAGTGTTAAGAGCTCTGATCCTGGTAAAAAATCAGGAGCCATGATAGTACCGACCTCTTCAGGCTTTAAAACCAGCACCCTTATGCAAAACTCTAAGCATGGGTGGTGGGCATCTTTGATGCCTGGTTATTTCCTCCCTTTAAGAATCTTGGCATATCTAACACACATTCAGAAAACAGGTTTCCCAAACAAAATAATTTGCCTCACCAGCCGACCTAGAAGTCTGATAGGTTTTCTTTGATATGACAACTTTTAGACAATTGGAAGTAAGAGTGTATCTTAGGTCTCAAGTAACATTATAGGAGTAGGTTTCATGACAGACTCTTGGTGTCTTGCAATTCTTGTGTCAGTGTAAGAGTACTCGGATTTTCTGCCAAAAGCTTGTTTTTATAGTTCAGTTGCATTTAAAGCAGTGTGATATCACCTAACCTTTAAAGAGAAATAGGAATTTCTTTGATTATTTGAAATATTGTTGTTCTCTTTCTATTGAAATCTAAGCATGTAAGAATTGTCTTCCTAATAACATAAACATTAACTTTAACTTAAGTAGGATGTAATTTATATTTAAATCCAGTCTATGTGGTATTCAGAAAAGGGTCTTTATTCATATAGTGTACTTTATAGCAGAATATTCAGATATGATATTTATTACAATGCTTATTAGTTTCTTTTAGTTATAAAAGTTATAAATACCTGAAAATTTCTAATACTGCTAATTGCATAATATCTTTTCTTTTACAAAATAGCTCTTACAGAATTCTTGTAATAAAAAACCCAAAAATGTACAGCTTATTGACCTATTAAAGATTAGAAGGTAAAAACACAAAATAGTGTTTGTTTTAACCAACTGTAATTGTTATCATTTGGGGGGGGAAAAAACAGCTTTTAACTGCAGCCAAAAAGGTTGCCCATTCAAATAGGGTGTGACCACGTTCATTCAAAGACAGGCATTTTGTGGGCTAAAGATTATAATCCATGAACAGGATTTAAACATTGAGTAAATGAATGAATTTACTTTACATGGGACCAATATTTTGGAAGACCAAACATTTGAGAATAACAGATACCACATTACAGATTGTTGTAGTACAACTTTTCGAGTTAAGTAAGCGTCTGCCTCCTGGAGTCTTAAATAATGTTTATTTAGTGTGTTTCATACAAAAAAAGTTAATTCAGAAATTAACAAATAGATTTCATATGTTCTTACATTAAAGTTTGTATGTTTAAAACTTTATCACACGTTTTCTTAATATTGGTGGGATTTTGTGTAACAGAAACATAAGGGGTTTTACCCTAATTTTTACTGACTCTTAGGGAGATACCGAAGTTCGGAGTCTGTGTGAAAGAGGCGCAGATAAACTAAGCTGTGAACTGCGCGCGTGGCTATTGACATGAGGAAGTGCTTGAGCTGAAGGCCTTTCTCATTGTACCTGCTCAGGTTTTGTCTCAGGGAACTGTGTTCTCCTAATTCATATAAAGATGTTGCTTCTAAAACACTAGTAGTGTGTGTGCTTTTGGCTTATTCCGTGTGAAGGTCCGTAAGCCATACTGTCTCTTGCCTTCTGTTCCGGGGACCCAGCGCCATGCAGGTAAGAAAGAGCGGCCTGGCGGGTCTGCCCTGCGATCGCGGGCCATCGCCCTCTGTTAGAGGAGACCGCAGGGCCGGGTGCCGGGGAGTATAAGCCAGTGGTTCCAGGGCGGGGATTCAGCTGCCCTGTGAACAGTGTCACACCAATATGGACACAATCCTGCACTTGTCAACAGCATCAGACATGTCCCTCTCGTGACATCGGCCCCATGGAGACGTTCCTCCTGTGCTGCTGTGCTGAGCTCATCAGTGACCCTCACGGGAGCCTTTCCAGTCCGTGCACCGAAGACGGCTGAATTACTCTGTGACCTTGTTGGCCTTGCCTCTGTGATTTTTACAATTTTCCCATCCTGCTACTCACCACTGGAAGATGCAGAGATTGGGCCCCTGGTAAGGCTGGGGAGGGAGAAGTTCCCCCTGCTCTCGTGTCAGGAGAAGTCCGCTCCCAAGGCAGGGGCTTCAGGGGAGCGGGCCTGAGGCCGCTGTGAGGGACGTGGTGGCTTAGAGAGGAGACTCGAATTTACTTCCTTTGACCTTTCCCCGACTGGTACTTCCAGCCTGAAGTTTGAGTCATTAAAGCATAGTTTGAGTGTGGTGGTATAGCATAGTAGTTGACGACTTGGACTCTGGAGCTGGACTACGTGGGTCCAAATCCCACTTTTGCCACGTAGAGTGCTTCATTTCTCTGATTTCTGTAAAATGGGGGTAGGAGTTTTGGCTTCATAGAGGGGTTGAATTAAATATATTTATGCATTTAATGTGCATAGAACAGTGTCTTACTGTAGTAAGAATTATGCAGTTATCCTAGCTCTTATGTTTATTTTTATTGTGGTTGGCTTTGGTATTTTAATTTTTGGAGTGTGTGTGTGTGAGAGACATTGCTTTTAATATCTGATCACATGACACTGGTTCTTTAATCATGGGCACAATACTCAGTCTATCCTGTTGCTCCTGTCAGAAAATATATCTCAGTGTAATAATTGACTTTATGGCAGAGTGTCTAAGACTGCAGATTGATGAAGCTTAAACTCTGCTCGTTTTATTTCCACCATCCCTAGTTGCTTGGCTCGGCTAACCCATATCACAGAGTTTATTGTTTGTTTTCCAAGAATTTCTTTTAGATGCACATGGCATTTCAGAGCTATAAAGAAAGAAATGAGTATAAATAAACTCACAGTGCTATTAATGTGGCTATTAATGGGAGGCTAAAAAAATCATAATTTACTTATAATTTTTGCTAATACTGTTCAGGTGGAACCAGTACAGTACAGGTATTTGAAAAGTAAAAATACAGTGGTGCTCAGTTCCTCCCCTGAGATTTCTTTGCCATTCTGGAGTCTGGAGAGAGAAGTGCGCCGAGAACTGTTCTCATCAGTCCTGTTCCTTCTGTCAGGTCGGCACACTGCTAGGTGTGCTTCGGGTAAATCGCCAGCACTGCCCCACCTTTACCTGAAGATGAGCCTCCTAAGTCAGACTGGAGTCTTAAATTCCTCTCCTATTAGTTCCTTAAGAATTTTAGGATGACTTTTGAAATACCTTTCATCAAATAATACAGATAGAATGAAAAGAAAGGGTTCTGTTGGACTCATTTCATATATGTAATAAGTTGGTAATTGTTAGGCTGCTTTTAAATTTACAGGATAGTTAGACATTTTAGGGACAAAAATCAGTTGTTTCTAAAATGTTTTCTTCTTTGCAATCTTCTTGTCATGAAATATCCTCAGCGTTGGACAGATCAGTTTATAACAGAACTGTTCTATAAAAATAATGCCCTTACTGAAGGTATTTTGAAAAAAGACTGGCAGTTTTTTTCTGATTATTTTTCCCATTTGAGTATTTAATAAGCTATATGACGTCTTTTGCTTTTACTGCTTGAGTATATACATCCTTTTTAGGCCAAGACCAAGTGCAGCCTAAAATACAGTTTTTCATAAATTCTATTTCTTGACTAATAATTTTGAAATATTACATTTCATAATTTTTTTTCTTTTGGCTCTTCTAAGATGAGGAAACAGTTGAGTGTGGTAGGTGGATTTTTTTTTTCCCTTGGGTGCAACATCTTCCTACTTTAATTATATTTTCTATACATTTAATCATTTCCTTTCTCATTTTCTTTGTGCTTCTCAGAGGAATTTAAAGGTACATGTGTAAGTTTCCCTGCATAGCCTAGTAATGTTACGTAGTGCACATATGCGTAGGATTATATTGAATGTAGCAAGCAGTTCCTAAGACGATTGCACATCCAAACTTCCATCTTGACGTTGCAGTACCAAAAATCAGAGTTGGATTTTGTTTTAGGAAGAAATGTACCTCTTTTGTTTCATGTAGTAGAAATACAGAAAGTAATCTGAAATAATACATTATGTTTTTATGTCTATTGATAGTCTCAAAAGAGAACAAAGAAAACAGTGTTTTACTCAAATATATTGACACATTTAATTTAATATAAGGATGTGGGGAGAATCTTCTCAACTGTTTGGTTTCTGTGCAAGGTGCACTCTCAGTTCCAGGAGTATATTTATGGGAGGATTAGAGGCCCTAAAACAATAAGTTCTCCCCTAGGACAATTAAGTCTGTAATATGTGTAGCCTCATATTCATTTAATTCCTAGAAATAATAACACATTGTTTACTTTTAAATGTCATCTGTTCGTTTTTTAAAAATGAAATAAAAATAGAGACATTATGCCTTTATTCCTTCCCAGTACAGTATTTCTTCCTATCAAAAGTAAGGGCGTATCTTAATCTCAACCTTTCTGTCTAATCCAGTGAGCCACAACAAGTGCTGTATTTACGTATTATCAAAGGGCCTGGTTTACAAAAATCAATTTACTTTGGAGATCAAGTGTAATTTTCTTAAACCAGGAAAATGTAAATGTCTTAGGAAAGTTTTTTTTTCCATAATTTTCTTGGAACTGCACCAAGGAACCTCTGAAGAAAGTTGAAAAAAAAGAACTGCATGATGTTTCAAAATATTACATTAAACTTAAATATAAAACAAAACGTTTTATGTTTAAGAGTGGCATTATGAAGGCTGTTCTATGCTGTGCTTCACATAATTGTTTTAAGTAATTTATTTTTTGCATCTGTGGCTGGGCTTCTAACAGTTCTGCTTTATTTCTTGGCTTTTGTTCTGTGTCCTCTTACTCTCCATCCAGAAGATGCTGAATGTGCTGCTAGCAACAGTGAGGCCCATATAGGTGAGCGATTGGTCACGGAAGAGGATTTCTTTCTGTTGCTTTCTTCAAAAACCACTATGTTGTTTTATCTTAAATTGGCATATTTTCATCAGCATGCTCTGATACGCAGTGGGAGGCAGCAAGAGCCTTTATATTAAACAGGCTCAGTGGGTTGGACACAAAGGAATCCATAGTGTGCTTTGGTTATTATTCAAGCAGCTCTCCAGATGCCATATTTTTGTAAACCATTATACATTCTTTGATAGAGGATGAAAGGCATTTGTGCTAAGTAATTTTAATCAGTTAGCAGAGTCTGGACTTTTCCAAATTGTCAGGTGAGGTGTAAATTATCCAAAGCTTCTAAATAACTTACTCCTTCCAAAATAACTTTCTGGTTTCTAATGATTTCTTATTTCCCATAACATCTCTGAAAATAACTGTTGACTGAACAGCCCCAAATATAATTAAGCTTTATGATTAACTTGCTAATCTATATTAGAAGAAGAAAATTTCCCATTTGGAGATGCTAAGTGATGTTATAAACAAAAGCCAAGATACCTAGAAATTGTTATAGGCATCAGAATTATCCTCACCTACATCTCACTTCAGCCTTGTCCCATATTGGCATGCTGACAGGTTCCCTGCTTTAAGTAGCAAGAAGGAATAGTGTGGAAAAAAGGTTTTAGCAATAACTGCTTCAACCTCCATTTTTTCAGATTAATATTTATGTGTGTGATATCATCTCTTGATTATTGAAGAAATATGCCAGCAATTGTATTTGCTATTTAATACATATTACCTCTAATGCTGTGAGATTGGTGATGTTTTATCCACTTTACAAAAAGGAGACTGAGGCTGGCAAGGTTTACAGACCTAAGGATGTAAAGATAGTGAGTGGTGCATCCTGGTTTCAAATCCATGTCTGTGTAGATAGAATACCTGTACCTTGCTTTCTTCTGGATTTTCATTCCACAAAACAAGAATCCCTTATAGAAATAGAAAGTATGCCAATTTTTAGGCTAGATAAACCATAACTTACTAAGAGAATGGGATGCTCAGGGAGAGATTAAAGCTTCATTAATTCTTCACTCATTTCACAATAACACAGTATATCAGATACTCTTTTACCGATTAACACCCCCTTTGTGCCCTTGGAAACCTCAGTGGCTCCGAGCAGCAAGCCCTGGTTCTCCTGGTTCTGTGGGCAGCGGGGTGGTGGTTCTGGGCTGTGTGAACTTGACGAATCTTTGCAGCCTGGTGGTTTGGCTTGCAGTGGTGGGCGGGGGGGGGTCGGGATGGGAGGCGGTGCTCACCTGCGTGGACCTCCTTCTGTTCCCTGTCATTCTTCACCCTCCTGTACGCCATCACATGTGGTGGTCACAGGCTCCAGGGAGCAGCAGGAAAAGCCACTTGCAGTGTGCAAGTGCTAGTGAGGAGTCTGCTCGCCTCACATCTGTGAATATCCCATTGGCCACAACAAGTCTCCCAGTCGTGCCTGAGTCGTCAGGGTCGGAGGGGGCTACCTGAGAGCTTGGATATCGGGGGATGCAGGGAGGTGGGTGGCCTCTTCTATGTGAAGCCTGAACTATACTGCTCTCAAAAACAGAAAGAGGGATACCTACTCTCATTGACTCTAAGGACTTTCACTCAGTCAGTTAGACAGTAAGTGCATATCCATCCAGTGATTAACATAAAGCAGTATCTGATGAGTGTCACACAGAATGCTCTAATTCAGAGGCAGGATGACCACCATAGCCTGAGGCAGGGAGGGACTCAGCCCTGCAGAGATGACATTAGCGCTGGGCGCCAGGGGTTGGGTGGAAGTCAGAGCAGAAGCCGAGGGTCAGAGCAGAAGCCTGCAGGGAGGTGGCTGGAAGAGCACAAGGCATATTTTGGTTTGGATGATCTGTAGGTGATAGGCCTCAAAATTTAGTGTGGCACCTAATGTGAGATCTTTAGCGACAGGCGAAATAATCTGCACATTTACTAATGTTTTCCATGATTTTTACATTCACATCATTCTTTATGTAAAATTTATCCAAAGAGCAAAATACAGATTTTTTTAATCTATATATCTCTTTTAGCATGTAAGAGTTTTGTTACATATTTAATCAATAGATACAACCAGAGGTACAAAAGCAAAGATTATCAGCAAGATGGGTTTCTTTAGAGAGCACGAACAAAGTGTATTCTTATAAATGCCATTGGATCTGGTAACAGCTCTATTGTTATCTGGAGTCACCAGTAACATCTGAGAAACCACTTTACTGCAGATCAAACTGCAAGGTGGACAGTGACAGAAAGATAGCACCTAAGTTCAGGGAAGTTTTTATAGTTGAGGGTAGGAATGTTTTAGTGGGAGAGGAAAATAGGATCAATTTTGTGTACAGAGATGACAGAGCCAATGGTAAAGGATTGCCTAGCTGAGATAGGAAGTCACCGGTGGAACAGGGCCACAGAGGCTGTCAACTGCATGGAATTAGGACCTAAGGAATGCTTTAGAAAACAGAATTTGGCATTAGGAGGTGAGGTTGAGCATGTGGATACCCCATAACCCAGAAAAATGATTTCTTTGGAAAAGGCAACAGGGCTTTGTGCTTTCAGGTCACCATTCTCCATCACCCAGTCACAGCTGAAAATAGGGTACCATCCCGGCAAAATGGCGACTCACAGTCTTCAGGCTGTGTTTAGACATTTTGTTAGTCACAAATTTGAGAAATTCCAAGTAAAAATTTCTAGCTCCTTTGACAAAAGACCAAACTAGGCCTTCATTTTTCCAGTGTTAATAATTAGCTGGAGCTGAGTTACAGCTGACGCCTTACATGGACCACAAGCTCTCCAGCTCACCCCAGTCCCCACTAGTCCTCATTGTCTCTGCCAATGCTGAGACAGGACAGCAGTCAACATTCTCCTACAGTTATGTTGGTGCCTGTATAACAGGGAAGTGTGTCTTTGTATCCATGTTCTCAAATGTGGGGAAATAAAAGCAGCCAAAGAGTATTTTTAAAAAATGGGTGGAATGTTGTACAAAATGTATTAGTGTTGACAAAATACAACCTAAGATCTTTTTTTCTACCTATCTAGCTTCTTTTAAAGCTGCACCCTTTTTATATGTAAGGCAAGTGCTGCCTTTATATAAGGGTTATCAAACCATTTACTTTATGTAATTTATAAGACATATAATATATGTAGTATATATTTAATATAATTTTTATATAAGCCATTTACTTTGTGTGTGTGTGTGTAATTAGGATTAATTCATTTCCTCCTATAAGCTCTTGAAAATTTTATTTAGTTTTGATAGATGGTGTGGAAGTTAGTGTATTGTGTGTGTGTGTGCGTATTGTCAGCTTCCAAAGGATAACCGTTTCTCAGTGGTACAATAGTTAGCTTTAAGGCTTCTCTCTTCCTTTTTCCTAATGCAGTACAATATAGTACATTTATTTTATTTTTTATTAAGGTATCATTGATATACACTCTTGTAAAGGTTTCACATGAAAAACAATGTGGTTGCTACATTCAACCATATTATCGAGTCCCCCCCCCATATCCCATTGAAGTCACTGTCCATCAGTGTGGTAAGATGCCACAGATTCACTATTTGCCTTCTCTGTGCTACACTGTTTTCCCCGTGATCCCCCACACCATGTGTACTAATCATAATACCCCTCAATCCCCTTCTCCCACCCTCCCCACCTGCTCTCCCCCACCCCTCCCCTTTGGTAACCTCTAGTCCCTTCTTGGAGTCTGAATCTGCTGGCATTTTGATCCTTCAGTTTTGCTTTGTTCTTATACTCCACACATGAGGGAAATCATTTGGCACTTGTCTTTCTCCACCTGGCTTATTTCACTGAGCATAATACCCTATAGCTCCATCCATGTTGTTGCAAGTGGTAGAATTTGTTTCTTATGGCTGAATAGTATTCCAATGTGAATATGTACCACGTCTTCTTTATCCATTCATCTACTGATGGACACTTAGGTTGCTTCCATATCTTGGCTATTATAAATAGTGCTGCAATAAACTTAGGGTTGCATATGTCTTTTTGAATCTGAGAAGTTGTATTCTTTAGGTAAATTCCTAAGAGTGGAATTCCCAGATCAAATGGTATTTCTATTTTTAATTTTTTGAGGAACCTCCATATTGCTTTCCACAATGGTTGAACTAGTTTACATTCCCACCAGCAGTGTAGGAGGGTTCCCCTTTCTCTGCATCCTCACCAGCATTTGTTGTTCCTAGTCTTTTCGATGTTGGCCATCCTAACTGGTGTGAGGTGATATCTCATTGTGGTTTTAATTTGCATTTCCCTGATGATTAGTGATGTGGAGCATCTTTTCATGTGTCTGTTGGCCATCTGAATTTCTTCTTTGGAGAAGTGTCTGTTCATATCCTCCACCCATTTTTTAATCGGGTTATTTGCTTTTTGGTTGTTGAGGTGTGTGGGTTCTTTATATATTTTGGATGTTAAGCCCTTGTCAGATATATCATTTAAGAATATATTCTCCCATACTGTAGGGTGACTTTTTGTTCTGCTGATGGTGTCCTTTGCTGTACAGAAGCTTTTTAGCTGGATATAGTCCCATGTGTTCATTTTTGCTTCTGTTTCCCTTGCCTGAGATGATGCTTTCAGGAAAAAGTTGCTCATGTTTATATTCAAGCAATATAATCCATTTAAAGGGTAATTTTTTTTAACATTGGTAAGAATTACAAAATGTTTTTCCTCTCGTTAATGAATTATAGAATTATAATCTTGTTATAATCAACTCACTGCTTATCATTCATTGTCTTCAAACATAATTCCTGAAAAATCATCAGTTTTCCTCCACTTCTGCGCTTGCTGGAGTACTTGATGCATTCTTTTAAAACAAGATCAGTTTGGGGACTTATGTAAGTTAAGACTGTTCTTTCTATTCAACTGAAGTGTTTACCATAAAGTTCAATCAGAACAAAAATGTCCAGCTGCTGTCCTTTTAGTTACCCACCTCTACTTCTGTGTGTTTGTTCCTAATCTGTTTCTTATTTCTCTTGTGCCTAAGCGCCATTGGCCCTCAACAAGTTATATTGCCTATTTTATAAATCTAGTAAAAATTCCCATTTGCCTCCTTGTTCAGTCATTTTATTAAAGAATGTTATGTGGATAAGTACAGCAATGTCTAAATATACTGTCTTAATACTTTTCCAAAAAATAAAATTTATACAAAGAGAACACTTAGATACATTCTTTCAAAGTGGTACAGGTTCTTTCCTGAACAAGAAAGAACTCTGCATAATCTCAACATGTCTGGAATACCACTTGGAAATATTTTCTCTGACAGAAAGAAACCATTCCTGCTTGAAGAATTTTAGGTTGCACAGACTCAACTTTAAAAAAATATATTAAAATTTAAAATCCAATTTTCCCCTTTTTTTCAGAACTGTATTTGTATATTCAATTTTATGTGTGCATACTGTATGTTCTCATAATTTTGAAAGTGTAAGAATTCATTTCTTTATTAGCTCTGGCAGAAAATTAAATTTTCAGACGGTTTCTCTCTTTTTATGGTCATGCTGTGCTGGGCTTTAAAAATAGATTGTCAGTAGTATCAGGAAAACTTTTTAAGACCTAAGTCATTTTTTTTCTTGGAAATTGCAAGTTGATATCTTGCATTACTTCCATGATTTCATTAGGTACTTTGAGTTTCTATTTTTACTTTTAGCTTGAGATGAAAGATTCAAGGGTGCTGTGGCATTTGAACATTTCTTGAAGTTTACTGACAGCAGCTTTGAACCTGTAACATTCCAGAGATGAATTTTTTATTAGTTTGTTCCAGAGCCTTTTCCCCCTTTACACACAAAATTAGCATATGTATGATTGGTTAGCATAATCTATGATAGCATTCATGTGTCTTTGGTAATTTTCTTTTTTGACACCATTTCATAGCATGAATATAGAAGTTGCCAGCTCAGCTTCTTCAGATGTCAGTAACTTTTTTATAGTTTTGTATTGGCATTTCTTTTCTATTTAAACCTCCTTCTAAGATTTTTACTTGTCACTTTAAGGTGTTCTTAATTTCTTCCATTGTCTTTGGGATAATTTTATGATTGGTATACTATGAGAGCATCATTTCAACAAATAATTTTGTCTTAGGATCATATTACTATATAGTTTTTATGTGTTATGATTTATAGCATTCTAATAACATTGGTATTAAAATGTTTATTTTAATGGAAATTTTCAGTGTTTTGTTAGGAGCCTAACATTATATAATAATTTCCAGCTGCTTTACTTTTTATTAATGTCTACATGGGGTTCTCTAAATCTTCTTGTAAACTTCATTTATATTAAAATTTTCTCTTCCTTGTAATTAAGGTACATACTGAACTAGTTAAATATTCAGTTGGTCAAATCAGCCCACTGTTTTTAAGATGCAAAAAATAATTTTCATGCAGTGTTTTTGGCATTTCTCCCCAATTAAAAAAATCCACATTTTGGTATTTTTAAAAGTGAGAAAAAATAATTAACATTTTCATTTTTAAAGAAAGTAGGCAGTTTTCTTGTCTTTGTATCAAATACGTGTATTTTTTTAAAAATTAGGAATTTCAGAGATCTCATCTTTGAGCCTGAGATTCAGATTCATCTTTTCCCATTCTACAAACATCTATAAAATTTAAACATATTAAAAGCTTATTATGAATAACTTTGGAAATATCTGATGTCATTAGAACAGATTGGTCACATAAAAGAAATGTAACCAAAAAGTGGAACTGTCCCACTAGAAAATTGCAGGTGGTAACATAGTAGTATTTATTTTCTTTGACTTAACAGACAGGTGGGTCCCACTTGCCTCATGCGGTCTCCGAGGCTGGTGGGGTGGAGGTGACCTTGGCTGTGCTGCACAGCCTTTCATGTTAATGGGCATTTTTGTTCATAAAATGATCATGTATTTTTAATAAAATGCCATCCCAAATGTCAAAAATTTATTTAGCAAGATCATTAAATGATAAATATTTACCTTATAAATTTGCACTGAAGTTAATTATGGAGGCATGATTGTGGTAATGATTTGTGATTTTTAAAAAGATTCCATGTCAGTTTCATTAGTTTGGTCATAATCTTCAAAACCCTGACTGCTTTTCTTTTACCATCTTTACTTCTTAGGGTAGACTGCTGCGTCTCTAGTTGCCTTTCTTGACCTTTGATCTTTAGTTCTTAACACTGTATTCGCACTTTAAAAAAAATTGACTTCCATTGTGTTTTTACTTTCATTACTTTTGTAATATTTTAATGGCTATTTCTGACTATTGTGCATATAAAAACTTGTCTATTACCAGAATCATTTCAAAATACAGACTAGAACCTGTCTTCGAAACATAGTCAAAATGTATTTTGTGTTATATAACCATACAAATATATCTGCCAATACTGGATTTCATTTGTTTGTTGTTCATATATTATGAATTCTGTGTTTTTGTGGGGTTTTTCAAATCATAAAATCACATAACATTATGGAAAGTTTGAAAAGTAGAACAAAATAATTGCCTACATCCCTCTCTCCCTTACACAATCATTGCCTGTTTTTATACATTATTTTCTATATTTCTTTATCTGTATCAATTTTTATATTGGTAGAAAAGTAAAACTCATTGTAAATATGACTATTGTATTCTGTCTAGGTTTTTTTCCATTTATTATTATATCAAATGCATTTCTATGATGCTGTATAGTTTTACAATTACAATTTTAATGGTTTCAACCTCATTTCTCTGAAAAGGCATTTCTTAACTAGTTATTGCCAAACCTCTGTATATTTTGGATGCTTCAGAGTTTTTCTTACTGTTAAAAATATCACTTAACATTTGAAATTATAGGGTTGATAGGTATAATACTTATCTACAATGTGAAGCTTAGTTTAATAATGAATGATTATATATGTAAGCCTTAAATTTAATGCTCTTTTGATGAGGGGTGTTCTGTACATAAAATGTAGTGACCTAGCTTTGTATATGACCAAATCACAGCTGCTTGAGGTTAATTTTTTTACTTAAGAGAAATGTCAAAAAGTCAAATCAGGCAGATTAGAGTACTTGCTAAAAATACTAGTTTCTAGTCCTGAGCCTGTGTTGTGATGGGAATAATTTCTATGTCCTCTAGTAGATCAAGAGCTCTTTGAGGGCAGTGACACCGTTTTGTATATCTTTGATTTTATACATCATCTTGAATACAGAGGAGTATAAAAATTATTTAATTCTTAACAAAAAAAAGAGTTTTTAACCCCTGAACAAAACTACTGCTGTTCTTTGATAATTTTTTCCCTGTTGTTCCATAAAGTAGCAGAAGGCCCATCATTTTTTCTGTTATACATCTATGTATGTAGAGTAACATCTCAAACTTTCTCCTTGACTTACTTTTATCATTTTAATATTTGAACCAAAGCTTTGACCAACCTTTTTTTTTTAATTGCGCTAAAAGAAGAACCATTTAAGCCTGTGGATTGTTCTACCTGCCTCCAAATAAAGTAATCCACATAAAGGGTTCAAATGGTGTCTGTCATCTGGTTAGTTCTCAAAACTTACCAACTGCCGCTGCTTCTATTGCTTTGGCATTGATAATACCAATAAAAGAATTATCTAAACTCAGACCAAGAGTCACCTTTTTGTCATGACATAGTAATAAGCCATTTGATACTATCAAAGTATGTACTAACATCAAGTAGGAAAAGGATTGTTCAGTAAGTATTTCTTGGACCATTGGTTAATTACTTAGAAAAATATAAAGTTACAGCCTCATGTTACAAGCTTGATCTCATGATTGCAGCTGAGTATTTCCAGATGGGATTAAAAAAATTTAAGTGTTAAGCCATGTAACCCATTTCTTTAAACTTAAGAAAATGCAGGTGAATATTTATCAGACCTAAGGATAGGAAATGTCATAAAAACAGTGGAAGAAATCACATAGGAAAGAAATTCACAGATTCAAATACATAAATATTTTAAACTTCTAGAGCCAAAGGCTGTGACCTTAAAAGATACATATATTTATGAGCACCCTGATCAAAAAGTGATTAAAATGTATTAGCCAACAATTTACAGAAGAAATAAGAAATGAAAGTAATAAACACGAAAAAGTTCAACTCCTAACAATTAAAATGAAATAATATACAATTTTTCACTTCTCAGATCAGTAAAGATTTTAAGGTGATCAGAAGTCCTGTTATGAAGAAATGGTAATATGGCAGTTGTATACTTACTAGTGTTGGAAATATACATTGTTATTAACCGGTCTGCACTTGGACAGGATCTGGCTTCTATAATCTGTCCCAGTGGAATCCTCAGTGACACGGAGTAAAGGGAAGGCACGGGATGGTTATTCCAGCCTTACTGAAAGGAGGAGCAAATAACAAGCAACTTAACTGTCACCTTTTCTAGTAAAAAATCAGTTTACTTGAAATGAAACTACACAGTTAAATGACAACAAGTTATCATAAATTATTTATACTGGAAAATAGCAGATTAAAAGTGTCTCCTTATGATGAGGGGTCTGAGCTGCAGCTATAGTCTTACTTTAAGTCACTTTCCTACTGTAACAAAGTAAATTCCTTGAAAAAAAAACAAATTTCAAGCAGCTGTGGGTAAGCTCCCTGGAAAAAGCCTGTCCGTAAAAATGTGGAGCCAATTATAAATGACAAAAATGTGAAATTATAAGGAAAAATACATTTTGCATAAAACTGTTCCTTTACTTCAAGTTCCTTGTTTCTGTTTTTTTTCCTGCTTTTTTAAAGCCAGTGCTTGCTAAGACTTATGCACTGAAAATGAACTGAAACTAAATAGGTTCTAGGTTATTTATTCACATTTACCTGAAACAACCCTCTGCTTTCAGTTCACACATTTTTAAAAATCTCCCTTTTAATGGAAGAACCACATCAGATCTGAAGGCAAGAAATTAGTAATTCCTTTTCCTGATGTAGAGTTCACTCTTCTTTAAGCTTAGACTTCACCAAGTATACTGACACATCACTCAGCCTGTTACTGAAATTTGAAAATTACAGCCTCAGTACAGCCTTGAAAGCACTATCCCCTCTGACTCCCTATGCAGGATATGGAACATACGTAGGCAGGTATGGATCAGTGGAGTAAAGGAGCATGATAGGAAAATAAGAGGGTAGGATGCTCTTTAAATTTAAATATAGTGCCAAAAACAACACATGTCCTTAGAAAGAAGATCTTGAAAAAATGAAAGGGTAGTTAATGAGTATTAAATCTTTCTGTTGTGTTTCCTTAAAATGTCCTACTGCTTTTATAGTGTACTTTTAATGTTTAACATATTAAAATCTGGCTTTAATTTTAATAGTTTGTCTCTTTTATAATATCAGCCAATTAAAAAATTTTTAATAAGCCCCTTGATTTATTTTCCCCTTGCTTGCTGGACTGTGGGCTATGGGAATAAAGGGAGGGTAATGTGCCTACCCCCTTCATGGTATTTGCAGTTCGTTGGAGACATAATCAAGTATTAATCTATAATTCATAGGAGATTCAAGATGGTGGCATGAGAGGTGAGACAGAGAATTCCTCCCAAAACCACATATAGTGTGAAAATATAGTTAATACAACTAGCCCTAAAACAGCAACAGGAAAGAAGGCATACAGACTTCACGAACAGAACAGAACTCACGAAACGGTAATGTACAAAAGCCTTGATCTGGCCGGACATGAGCCCTTCCACCATCCCAGCGCACAGGCAAGAGGAAGAGAAATGGAGCGGGGAGGGGATGGAAGCCTACGACTGCTGAACACCCAGCCCTGGAGGTCTGCTTTGGACCACAGACCTACATTGTGTGGTGCTCTAGACGTTGCTGGGGTTGGGGAGCTGGGACAGGTGGAGTGCTTGAAAGACTGAGATTCCGGCCATTTGTGGAGGACGGAGTCCACATCCAGCTGCTCTGGGACAAAGGAAAGGCAGGCAGTCTGAGAGGCTTCCTAGCAGGGAGAGGGCTGTTGAAGGGCTGGGGTTTACATGGAGCTTGCTATGGGGGAGAAGGGACAGGTAGACAAGGTTGTCTGGGCGCACTCTGCCAAGCAGATTGGGAACTTTGAGGAGCTTCAGGTGCCCCATCCCCCTGGCTGCCTACTCAGCTCCCACTGTGATACGCAGCCTGCTGCACCTTCCTCCTGGCCTACCAGCACTTGTTCTCAAACCAGCAGTCACTGTGCTGGCATCAGGCCAGCCGGAGGGAGGCCCCGCCTACAACAGCTAGAGATGCCAAGCACAGAGGCTTACACCTGTGTACTCGGCCCACTGGCTCTGATACTGGAGACAGGCACTGCAGCCGGGAATCAGGAAACAGCTCTTTACTCACCCCAGGCACCAGCGCTGCTCCCCTACGTCCCCCAACCTCACTCTAGGGGCTGAGCAGCTCCAGAGACTACAGCTTCTGGGCACTAAAGGGCACACATAGAATTATGAAAGGTCAAAGGAACCTGGTTCAGACCAAAATAACACAAACCCCAGAAAAAGGGTGAAATGAAAGTGACCTCACCATCTTGCTGAAAGAGAATTTAAAATAAAAATTATAAACCTGCTCATGGAGGTACAGAAAAATATTCAAGAACTCAGGGACGAATTTAAGATGGAGATTCAACCGTTAAGAAATTCCATATCTGAAATGAAACAAAATGGAGGGATTTAAAAGCAGATTCAATGTAGTAGAAGAGACGGTAAATGGGATAGAAAATAGAGAATAGGAATACAAAGAAGCTGAGGCACTGAGAGAAAAAAGGATCTCTAAGGATGAAAGAATATTGAAAGAACTGTATGACCAATCCAGAGGGAACAATATTCACTTTATAGGGGTACAAGAAGAAGAAGAGAGAGAAAAGGGGATAGAAAGTGTCACTGAGGAGGTAATTGCTGAAAACTTCCCTAATCTGGTGAAGTAGATAGTCTCTAACACCATGGAGGTGCACAGATCTCCCAACACAAGGAACCCAAGGAAGACAACATCAAGACATATAATAATTAAATTGGCAAACATCAAGGATAAAGACAGACTTTTAAAAGCAGCTAGAGAGAGAAAAAAGATCGCATACAAAGGAAAACCCATCAGATTTCTCAACAGAAACCTTACAGGCCAGAGGGAAGTGGAATGATATATTTAATGCAATGAAGCAGAAGGACTTCAAACCAAGAATACTCTACCTGGAAAGTTTATCATTTAAATTTGAAGGAGGGATTAAACAATTTTCAGATAAGCAAAAGGTGAGAGAATTTACCTCTCACAAACCACCTCTACAGTGCATTTTGGAGGGACTACTATAGATGGAAGTATTCCTAAGGGCAAATAGATGTCACCGGGGGAAATAAAAACACAGCAAAGTAGACAATTAATTACTAAGCAGATGCAAAATGAAATCAGCAACTCCCAAAATCAATCAAGGGATAGACAAAGAGTACAGAATATGATAAAGAATGGAGGAGGAAGAAAAAGGAGAAAAAAATAACCTATAAGTTGTGTTTGTAATAGCATACAAAGTGAGTTAAATTAGATGGTTATATAGTAAGGGAATTACCCTTGAACCTTTGGTAACCACGAATCTAAAGCCTGCCATGGCAATAAGTACATACCTATTGATAATCACCCTAAATGTAAATGATCTGAATGCACCAATCAAAAGACATAGAGTCACTGAATGAAGAAAAAAACAAGACCCATCTACAAGCTGCCTACAAGAGACTCACTTCAAACCCGAAGACATACACAGACTGAAAGTGAAGGGATGGAAAAAGATATTTCAAGCAACTAATAGGGAGAAAAAGCTGAAGTTGCAGTACTTGTATCAGACAAAATAGACTTCAAAACAAAGAAACTCACAAGAGACAAAGAAGGACATTATTTAATGATAAAGGGGTCAGTTCAACAAGAGGATATAACTATTATAAATATCTATGCACCCTACACAGGATCACCTACATATGTATAACAAATACTAACAGAATTAAAGGGGGAAATAGAATGCAATGCATTCATTCTAGGATACTTCAACACCCCACTCACTCGAAAGGACAGATCAACCAGACAGAAAATAAGTAAGGAGACATAGGCATGGAATAGCATATTAGAACAGATGGACCTAACAGACATCTACAGAACTCTACACCCAAAAGCAACAGGATACACGTTCTTCTCAAGTGCATGTGGAATATTTTCAAGAATAGATCATATACTAGGCCACAAAAAGAGCCTCACTAAATTCAAAAAGATTGAAATTGTACCATCCAACCTCTCAGACCACAAAGGTATGAAACTAGAAATAAATTACACAAAGAAAATGAAAAAGCCCACAAACACATGGAGGCTTAATAACATGCTCCTAAATAATCAATGGATCAATGACCAAATATAAACAGATCAAGCACTATATGGAGACAAATGACAACAGTAATTCAACACCACAAAATCTGTGGGATGCAGCAAAAGCTGTGCTAAGAGGGAACTATATTGCAGTACAGGCCTACCTCAGGAAAGAAGAACAATCCCATATGAGCAGTCTAAACTCACAATTAATGAGACTAGAAAAGGAAGAACAAATGAGGCCCAAAATCAGTAGAAGGAGGGACATAATAAAGATTAGAGCATAAATAAATAAAATCGAGAAGAATAAAGCAATAGAATCAATGAAAGCAAGGTCTGGTTCTTTGAGAAAATAAGCAAAATAGATAAATGCCTAGCCAGATTTATCAAGAAAAAAAGAGTCCACACACATAAATGGACTCAGAAATGAGAAAGGAAAAATCACTGTGGAAACCACAGAAATACAAAGAATTATGAGAGAACACTATGAAAAATTATATGGTAAAAAACTGGATAGCCTAGAAGAAATGGACAACTTTCTAGAAAAATACAACCTTCCAAGGCTGACCCAAGAGAATAGACCAATTACCAGCAAGGAAATTGAATTGGTAATCAAAAAACTACCTAAGAACAAAACACTTTGACCAGATGGTTTCACTGCTGAATTTTATCAAACATTTAGTGAAGACCTAATACACATCCTCCTTAAAGTTTTCCAAAAAGTAGAAGAGGCGGGAATATTCCCAAACTCATTCTACAAGGCCAACATCACTCTAATACCAAAACCAAACAAAGACACCACCAAAAAAGAAAATTACAGACCAATGTTCCTGATGAACATAGATGCAAAAATACTCAACAAATTATTAGCAAACCAAAATCGAAAATACTTCAGGATCAAGTGGGATTCATCTCAGGGATGCAAGGATGGTACAACATTTGAAAATCCATCAACAAAAGAAAGGACAAAAACCACATGATTATCTCTATAGATGCTGAAAAAGCATTTGACAAAATTCAACATCCATTCATGATAAAAAGCTCTCAACAATATGGGTACAGAAGGCAAGTACCTCAAAATCATAAAGGCCATATATAACAAACCCACAGCCAACATTATACTTAACAGCGAGAAGCTGAAAGCTTTTCCTTTAAGATCAGGAACAAGACAAGGATGCCGACTCTCCCCACTTCTATTCAACATAGTTCTGGAGGTCCTAGCCACAGCAATCAGACAACAAAAAGAAATAAAAGGCATCCACGTTGGCAAGGAAGAAGTCAAACTGTCCCTGTTTGCTGATGACATGATATTGTATATAAAAAACCCTTAAGAATCCACTCCAAAACTACTAGATCTAATGTCTGAATTCAGCAAAGTTGCGGGATACAAAATTAATACACAGAAATTTGTGGCATTCCTATACACTAATGATAAACTAGCAGAAAGAGAAATCAGGAAAACAATTCCATTCAAAATTGCATCAAGAAGAATAAAATACCTAGGAATAAACCCAACCAAGGAAGTGAAAAACCTTAACTCTTAAAGCTACAAGACACTCATGAGAGAAATTAAAGAAAATACCAATAAATGGAAACACATCCTGTGTGCATGGATAGGAAGAATTAATATTGTCAAAATAGCCATCCTGCCAAAGCAATCTACAGATTCAATGCAATCCTTATCAAAATACAAACAGCATTCTTCAATGAACTACAGCAAGTAGTTCTAAAATTCATATGGAACCACAAAAGACCCCGAATAGCCAAAGCAATCTTGAGAAAGAAGAAAAAAGCAGGGGAATTACGCTCCCTGACTTCAAGCTCTACTACAAAGCCACAGTCATCAATTTGATACTGGCACAAGAACAGACCCATAGACCAATGGAACAGACTAGAGAACCCAGATATAAACCCAACCATATGTGGTCAATTAATATATGATACAGGAGCCATGGACATACAATGGGGAAATGACAGGCTCTTCAACAGCTGATGTTGGCAAAACTGGAGAGCTACATGTAAGAGAATGAAACTGGATTATTGTCTAACCCCATACACAAAACTAAACTCAAAATGGATCAAAGACCTGAATGTAAGTCATGAAACCATAAAACTCTTAGAAAAAAAGAGGCAAAAATCTCTTGGACCTAAACATGAGCAACTTCTTCATGAACATACCTTCCCAGACAAGGGAAACAAAAGCAAAAATGAACAAGTGGGACTATATGAAACTGAAAAGCTTCTGTACAGCAAAGGACACCATGAATAGTACATATATTCATAAATGACATATCCAATAAAGGGTTGATATCCAAAATATAGAAAGAGCTCACGCACCTCAACAAACAAAAAGCAAGTAATACAATTAAAAAATGGGCAGAGGAGCTGAGCAGACACTTCTCCAAAGAAGAAATTCAGATGGCCAACAGACACATGAAAAGATGCTCCACATCGCCAATCATCAGAGAAATGCAATTCAAAACACAATGAGCTACTACCTCACACCAGTTAGGATGGCTGCCATCCAAAAGACAAAGAACAGCATATGTTGGCAAGGATGTGGAGAAAGGGCAACCCTCCTGTACTGCTGATGGAATATTATTTAGCCACAATAAGAAAACAAGTCCTACCATTTGCAGCTACATGGATGGGGTAGAGGCTATTATGCTCAGTGAAGTAAGCCAGGCGGAGAAAGACAAGTACAAAATGATTTCACTCATATGTGGAGTATAAGAACAAAGAAAAAAGTGAAGAAACAAAAAGCAGCAGACTCACAGAACCCACGAATGGACTAACAGTTACCAAAGGGAAAGGGACTGGGGAAGATGGGTGGGAAAGGAGGGATAATGGGGAAGAAAAGGGGCATTACGATTAGCAGACATAATGTGGGGGGGGGCACAGGGAGGGCTGTAGAACACAGAGAAGAGAAGTAGTGATTTTATAGCATCTCACTACGCTGATGAACAGTGACTGTAATGGGGTAGGTGGTGGGGACTTGATGATTGGAGAGTGTAGTAAATATAATCATGTAATTGTATATCAATGATACCAAAATTAAAAAATAAATAAAATGAGCACATCTTTTGAAAAAAAAAAGCTCACAAGCTTCAACAAACAAAAAACAAATATGCCTATTAAAAATAGGCAGAGGAGCTGAACATACACTTTTCCAAAGAAGAAATTCAGATGGCCAACAGGCAAATGAAAAGATGCTCTACATCCCTAATCATCAGAGAAATGCAAATTAAACCACAATGAGATATCACCTCACACCAGTTAGGATGGTCACCATTCCAAAGACAAAGAAATGTTGGCAAGGATTTGGAGAAAGGAGAACCCTCCTACATTGCTGGTGAGAATGTAAAATAGTTCAACCATTGTGGAAAGCTGTATGGAGGTTCCTCAAAAAACTCAAAATAGAAATACATTTGATCCAGGAATTGCACTCCTAGGAATTTACCCTAAGAATGCAGCAGCCCAGTTGGAAAAAGACATGTGCACCCCTATGTTTATTGCAGCACTATTTACAATAGCCAAGAAATGGAAGCAACCTAAGTGTCCATCAGTAGATGAATGGATAAAGAAGAGGTGGTACATATACACAATGGAATACTATTCAGCCATAAAAAGAAAACAAATCCTACCATTTGCAACAACATGGTTGGAGCTAGAGGGTATTATGCTCAGTGAAATAAGCCAGGCAGAGAAAGACAAGTATCAAATTATTTCCCTCATGTGTGGAATATAAGAACAAAGCAAAAACTGAAGGAACAAAACAGCAGCAGACTCACAGAACCCAAGAATGAATGGACTAACAGTTACCAAAGGGAAAGGGACTGGGGAAGATGGGTGGCAAGGGAGGGATAAGGGGGAATAAGGGGCATCAGGATTACCATGTATAATGTAGCCGGGGGAGGGAAAGGGGGCTGGCAGTATAGCATAGAGAAGGTGTGAGTCTAGCATCTTACTATGGCTGATGGACAGTGACTGCAATGGGGTATTTGGTGGGGACTTGATAATAGGGGTAGTCTAGTAACCATTATGTTGTTCATGTAGTTGTACATTAATGATAGCAAAGTAGAAAAAAATATATAGTTCATAGCTACATGTACTGACTTCATGTCAGTACTGGGCCAGATGCTTTACAGGAATTGTTTCATCCTTAACATCCCTGTCAGTTATTATCCTCATTTTGAAGGGAGATGTGAAGTCCCAAAGCTGGTCTTGTCAGGGGCAGAACCGAGGTGCTAACCCGGACTTGGCCACCCCTGGGCTTGGCTTTTTTAACCCTGGAGCTGCTACTGCTCCACCTGGGCTGCGTGACCCCTGACCGCCCTCCCTTTGTCTTGTAGAAGAGCACATTGGGTCCGGCCTCAGGCCGGGAGTGCTGGAAGGCTGGGTGGTGGGGCGAGTCGCGCGTCTGGGCCGCTGGGCAACCGGTCGGAGCAGGACGGGCCCTGCGCCTCCCTCTGTGCAGCGTTCCCACTTGGCCCAGCACTCAAAGTCTTCTTTTGTGAAGATACCCACTGTGTCCTGCTTTGTTGACATTCATACTGAGACAGTGAGGCAGCGCGTATAGTAGGGTTTTTGTTCCCTTTTTAATCGCTGGACCGTTAGGAAGTTTTACCAAGCCCCCCTTGTGTGCCAAGCACAACACAAGCCGTCCTGCGGATCCCGGGTCCGAACTTCGAAGGCCTATAGGCGCCCCCATTAGAAACCGGTTTACCGTCTCTCTTTTCCCTACAGTCTTTTCATTGTTTATGATGGAAGGAAAAGCTTGAGCTAAGCCTCTCGCTGATGTTCCGGGGCCAATCATACGTTTTTAAGGTTTTCCCTCCTGGCCTTCATTTGCTTTGCACGGGGCAGTATGTCCTCGTCAGATCCAGGCCTGTGCCCAAGTGTGTGGTGACTTGAGGAAAAACCTCCCTCCATACAAGGAACAACTGAAGAAATTTCTAGTTCCGCCTTTCATCCTACAATTGCCTTGAAACAAGAAGCCATGAGACTGACTGGAACCAGGGGCCCGAACTTGAACATCCAGAAATCCAGCATAGAAAATGTGCTACACCAGAAGCCATCTTACGCTGGATCCTAGTCGGGGCCAGCAGTCAGTGGTGACAGAGCTGGGGTGCGTCTGTGATGGCATTACTAGTTCCTGCGAACAAGGAGAGACACTTGCCTGCTAATCGCTGTGTTTAAAGCATTGGGAGTGGTTATAAGAAACTTCGGTACTTCTGGCCCAGTGATGGTGTGAGGACGCTGCGGTATAAGGGATGCTTGCATTTTGTGAGTTCCCACAAGTTCTCCCAGTATCCTAGAAAACAAGAAAAACAAAAAATAACTTTTCCTCTGAAACTTCACATAGAAGTTTCAATTCTTTGTGCATGTGTGACTTTAGAATTTACACATCTTTTCTTCATTCTAGGTTCCCCCATCCCCCCTTTTGCTTCCCTGGAATCTCATCTTTATTTGTAAAGTATCAATGGGTTTTGTCATTTGACTTGTTCACTTTTTTCTCTTTACCCTTTGCCTTTGGTAAGCGAGCTTTTGAGCAATTATCTTGACCTCATAGCAAATCCTTTGTAAGATCTTTTACCTCCAATAACCAGAGTGTCTCCGGCAATCAGAATGACCCTTGGTGAGCCACAGAAATATATTACTCCATTCATCACTCCATTCTTAATATCTCAGTTGATTTTTATTAAACTATGAATCCATAAGGTGAGTGATATAACTGCAGAGCCACTGATAATTATTTTTTAATAGTGCCTTGATTTTACTATTACTCATTTCTTAAATCCAGTGGTAATCTTTTTCATTATGTTCCCTAAAATTCATACAGATCAGTTACGACATTCTTGCATTTTATTATAAAATGCCCATTAAAAATATTTTTCCTACTTACCAAATTCGATCAGTATTCTTCTTAAAGGAATTATGTTTTTATAAAAGGTACTTGCATTTTGTTTTGTATTAGGGAGCTGATAATACATATAATGAGCAGACTGTTTTCTTTCCCTTAAATCCTGGATTTTGAGAGTTTACAGACAGGAAAGTTGTTGAGCACACGTCCTAGTGAATTCTTCCCTGGTGTGCGTGATGAACGGCACTGTTCTATGAAGGAAATAAAAGCAGAATGGTGCAAGAACATGAAATGCCAGCAGAATGGAATGGGAGTTGACTGAGAAAAGGCACTTTTTGCCTAAGCTTTTTAAACCTACATGTGAATTGACAGCTGTGAGCCGGAGAGGGCTCTTTAAACAGACATGAGATTTATTAAAGTATTTGAAAAATTATTTTAGTAAAAGATCCTATGACCTATTATTAAGAGTACACAATTGAGACCATGAAACCTATTTCCAAATTTCAGTAGGCTACAAGTTGTAAAAGCACAGACTTTGCAAGAAAAACAACCTGGGGGTTGGTTGGTCCTTGACTAAACCCCCTGGAGTCTCACAGCAGTGCAGTGACTCACCCTTAGTGACAGGCTGGTTCTCAGCCAGATCTGGGTGTGCCGCTGTGCTTTGTCTAAGTCAGTTTTCTTTTTATCTAGCAGTAGATGCTGTCTGTGCCGCAGGTGTGGTGCCAGGCTATCCTTAGAGAGAATTCATCACTTGTATTGAAAGTGTTTCTGCAGTGCTTTTCTTCTTATCAGACATGATCATCAGTCTGACAAATTATCTTTGTCTTATTTTAGCCATTGCAGTTAATTTACTTACTGATTTCTGAACTCTTCGTGGTTTAGAATTTTTAAAAAAGTATCATTTAGCTACAAAAAGTTGATTCTCTTATAAATTGTTTTAATGAAGTTGTATAGTATCTATTTTATTCTCCTTATTAAGTCCACTGTAATAATATAGTGAATAAAATCCAACACAACTTTGAGGATTTTGAAAATTTTGTTGTTTGGGGATCACTTTTCTTAGTTCCTATTACTAAAAAATACATTATTTGTGCTTGCAGCTGGTTTTAGAAGAAGTTTCCGTCTTAGTAGAAAAGATAAGAAAACAAATAAATCCATGTATGAATGCAAGAAGAGTGAGCAGTATGATACCGCGGACGTGCCCACGTATGAGGAGGTGACACCCTATAGGCGACAAACCAACGAGAAATACAGACTCGTCGTCTTGGTCGGTGAGTGTGGGCTTTTGTGTGTGACTATGATGGAGTGAGTGAGACAGTAAGAATTTAACATCAAAGAGTATCATGCTTGGTGTTTCAAGCTAAGGAATCTCACCTTTGCCACCTTTTGTTTGGTCTCTATCATGAAATCTTTAGTCTTTGGTGCTCATATGACGTTCAGGAGACATAAGACAACTAGGAAGAATGGTGCTGGCATTTTAGTGGAACTTGTATAATAAAATGGGATAGCAAATACCATCACAATATATTAAGCATATCAGGGTAACTCTTCTAAATAATAGAGATCAATATATTTCTTAATATAATGCACATTTCTTCCAATTTATTTTGAGATAGCAGCCATGGTGTACGTGCCCTGTGAAATGGACTGTTTTGGCAGAGCTCTAGGATATTTAACCCTGGAACGTCAGCTAACACAACTGCTGAAAGTAGTTCATAAGTGTACGTAGGGACTCCATGCACACTGGCTGGTGTGAGTCACGTGAGCACCCCAGCGTCTGGCTGGTCCGACCTTCCGAGACAGTTGTAATCACTGCCTCTGTGTTACTCCACCTCCTCCTCATTTGTGTTTCTTTAAAGGTTTGGTGACAGATATTTTACCTCCAAGGACCAAAAACAATGATTTGGGGAAAAATAAAAACTGGCAAAAAGGAACCTGGTGTGTCTTGTTAATTGTCCCTGTATAACCGGGGAATAAGTGGGAAAGCTAATGAACCCCCTCCACCCGGCATTAAAAAGGAGTCTTTTGAAAAGTCACCACCCATCTTCTTGACAGATGGTGGGTTACCTGTGGGACAAGATGCAGTTTCTCCCAAGTAATGGTGCTGGAAGTGATAGTTAGCATCACCAGACCTTCATACTGTTTGCATTATTTACCAATTCACATTCACATACTTCAAAGTTGCCTTTATTAATGGTGTCCACATCTTCTTATCTCCGTATACTGAGCTCCCTACCTTCCCCCAGAAGAAAGCCCACCTGGAAGAATGTTCCCCGTAGGTTTTTATGTTTACTATAGAGCTTAGGATGCTCCAGCTTCCAGTCCTGGTAGAGCTGGGCCTGTGAGAGTACAAGGTTCCCCAATCCTGAACCTTTGTCACTCACCAGGGCTTCTGGGACCTCCTGCTCTTCTTCCACCCTGGGACCTCGCCACCACCCATCTCGGCAGCAGCTCTTCATCCCTGGTACATCCTCTGTGTCAACCAAGGTCTGCTCCTCACCTGAGGGTGCCTTGTGATCAGAGGATAAAGATAACATGATTTCCTGTTTCCCCTTAAATCCCAAGGACTCACTTGATAGCCAAGGAATCTTTAGTACAACTTTGGAACTCTTGGTTTTCCCTAGAGGATCTAAGTAAAAGAGGGAAGGAAGTAGAATACCTATTTTCTTTGCTGTAGGTGCTAACAACAAAAAACCTTTCTTTGGAAATGAGGAGGGGAAGATAGTTGAGGATAAACGAGGGGTCCGAATAGTAATCCAGAGAAGAATAAAAGGAAATCATAGTCTGAAACAACTGAAGACAATTGACGATTATGGAAAAGAAATAGCTACTCCCTAGCGTCTTCCAAAAAATGGGGACAGGGAACAGTGGGTGTGTGGTGGACATAATCTTGGCGTGCCTTTAACTGGAACTGTGTGCAAGTGGGATCCCCCTGCTACAGTTCCTTAAGGAAATGCCCAGTGTCTTTTTCTGCAGATTCCTTAACATTTCCTGCATAGACAATCCCATTACCTGTGAATAGAGAGAATTGGATTTCTTTTTGTAGGCATTTTTTGTTCTTGCTTTATTGTATTGTGTCGTTACTGTAGGCTTTCAACTGTATTTGCTTAGCTTTGTTCTCAGTCTTAGGGAGAAAGTATTCAGTCTTTCACCATGAAGTACAGTATTAACTATAGGTTTTTATATAGATGCCCCTTCCCAGGTAGGAAATGGGCCTCTGGGCAAGAGAGGCTTTGTTCTGATCTTGTTTTGCTGCACCCATGTAACAGATACACATTTCAGGATTTCTCAGGGCTTCGGTTTCCTTATCTGAAAAATGAGGATAATTGAACATCTGCTTTATAAGTTTGTTTGAGGGTTAAATGAAATTATATATGAAAAGACTTAGACCAATTGCTGGCACCTAGTAAGGTTTAATAAAAAGTAGGTCTTGTATGCTGTACACAACAGTATTCAACTGAGTAAATTATGAAGATCTTACTGGCTTTATTCAGTGATTCATGAGTCATTGGGCAGCATCCATCTAGCAGACAGAAAGGATCTCTAGGGAGCTGTACAAAATGAGAGACTTCTATAGGCAGAAGGAAGCAGAACAAGTAGGTTATACCAGTAAAAAGTGGATTGTTTGTGGCAAGGTCCCCTTCCTTTGGGGTATGGCCAGGGGTCCCTCAGGCAGATCACCTCACTAGTGCTGACCAGGAACTTCCACAGTGACTGGTTTAGGATTCTGCTTCTGGGAGAGGTCGAAACTATATGTTAGATGTTAAGTCTTGGTTCTATGACATGGGCCTGGTGCAGGTGACTCCATTTTGGGCCTGTTTTCTCTTTTTAACAATATTAACTGAAATACAAGGTAAACACAAAATGTTTAAAAATGAGTAGGCTTCTGCTGATTTTGAATCTCAGCATGTAAAACACTTATAAGTTAAATTAGCTTATTTAGCACTTCATCATCTAAAAGTGGTAATAAAGCAGTGGACTCAAATTTTGGGAATTTCAGAATGTTCCTGAATTAACTGTTTACTTTTTATGATTGTAAAAATCATGCAGCTCAGAAATAATTTCTTGGCTTCTACGTCACACATGGGAAGATGGCAAGAGTGTCATCACTGTGGTCCTCCTCAGGTCGAATTTCTCTTTTCCCAGCATTTTCAAAGCCATTAGGAATAATGGTATTGACCTTGAAACTGTTAGATAAATATTGTTAGGGAGGTGCACAGTGTCGTGTTGTGTTCTCTATATTCTTACCACAGTATTGCATGACTTTGATTCTTGGACAGTGTTCAAGAAATTAAAATAGACTAAGTTGTTAACATGGCAAAAAAATGACAACAGACGTCTTTGCGCTTTGATCAGAGGTATTTAATTTTATCTTCATTTGGTAAAGGTGCTATTCCAGAGCCACACTTCAGCCACTAAAACATCTTAATGACAGTTTCTATTATATTCTCTTCTGGATTTAAAAGTATTTTCCAGAATATATGTTAAAACCAAATGTCAGGCACTTAGTACCTTTTTCTCCTTAAGTTTTATCTTCAGTAAAACCTGATTTTTTGAGAAGTATCATGGTAATGAAGCCAAATAATGTGTCTGTGTTTGCAGGGGAAGGAACAGGGCAAAAGCTTTGGTGTTAAAATGCAACTAAAACACTTCGTAGCCGAAGCCAGTAGAAGAGCACAAATTCGTCTGGTGGATATTCAGACAATCTGTGACTTGTTCTGTCTGGTTATGAGGCGTAAGAGGAAATGAATAATAAATCTATACATTTCACGTTTCTACCTTGAACATTAAGTAGTATTCTGCCTTCCTTTGGGCTGAGTGCTGCATGCTGCCTGAAGACTGCTTTGTAGAGGTGCTTTGAATAAGTAGACATTTATGAGACCGTCATCATTTTTCCAAAAAACTATGGCAGAACAAAGTCTCCCCCATAAAGTAGAGAGAAAAGTAAGCCCTCCAAACTAAATGTAAATGTTAAAATGTTCATTGGGATTCTCAAAGCTTTTGTTGAACTTTGATTGAAGGTTTGTAGGAATTAGTCTGCAATTTATAAACCTCAAAGTCATAATTGAATTCTGAGTGTGTGCTAGATTTAAAATTATAATCCTTGTTAATCTGAGGTAAATATGATCTTTATTGGAATCACAGTTGGCTTTTTTATGCTGTTAGTCTATCTTAAATGTTTGTACTCCACCTTAATTTCTGGGCATAAATCACTGTTATATTCATTCAGCTGATTTTTATGGAGTCCTGGCCATTCCAGGCACTGTTCTAAGCCCGTGGGTTTGTTAATGAGCACCCATACATTTTTGCCCTCCTGGTATTTACATTCTAATGGGAGGACATAGACAACATATTCATAATAAATTTTTAATAAATAATAAAATCAATGTATAGTTCTGTAGAAGTAAATGCAGAGCAGATTCAGGGGAATCAGTAGTCTGTGATCGGAATCGGAGATCGTGGTAGCCTTATTGGAAAGGTCATCTTTTGATTCTGAAGTAAGGAAGTTGTCCCTGCCCTCACTGCTTAGCTAAGGATGCTGGGATGGTTTTACTTTGACCTTTTAATTTTACTGCACTCTTATTAGACCCCTAAGATGGAGCTGAGATGAGTATTTAAGCCAGTTTGTATGTCTAGTGTGAGCAGCTGCTTTGGAAAAAAATGATGCTCTTTCCACAGGCTTCCCAGTATTTCTTTTCTTTTCTTCTTTTTTCTTTTTTTGACATTAGCATATAAATTGATGGCTCATCAACAGCATTTTTCTTACATAAGGAGAGCAACAGAGGAAGGAAAGTCTGAACCTCTATCAGGGCTTGTTATGAACTGCTAAGTTGCTATATTTTCTGTAGAATTTGATTCCAAGGGAACTTTATATTTAGTTTTATAAACAGATTTGTCACTCTCCCAATACAAAATCCAGCCACCCACTAATGTGCTCATTGTAAGATTGCTAGTCAAATGTAATAGCATGGTTGTTTCTATTTTATGCCTAGAGCCACAAAAATAATGGTGCCACAAGATAATAAATAGACTTTTTATAATGTGTCTGATCCAAGGATACCTAGAGATTTCATTTGATTTGTCTTGCAATAAATCAAATGAGTGAGTGTGTTTTTTCAGGTAACAAAAGCCGTTTGGATATTTATTGCAGACTCCAGTATTTCTGATATTTTTCTCTGGATAGTAAGAATAACAAGTCTGGCCAATACCATAAAAACGTCTGGGGGAAACTGGGGAGGAATGTTCGTGTTCAGCAGTGCAGGTAAACTGGAGGCGAACACGTAGTAAAAGCTTCCTCCACGTCAGCAGCTCTCCATGTCATATGCCATTTTTAGGTTTGTGCCAAGACATACAAAAATCATCAGGAGACGTGAATAGCACTTGGGCAGAGCAAGAGTTCTCTGTGATGTAAAATTTAATATTGACACGAATCCAAGTAAGAGTGGATTTTATTATTTAAATGCAATATGGCTGTTAGATGGATATACAGTGTGTTAAAACTAATTTAGCTAATCTCCACCTGCCTGTATCTCTGTCTCTGAGAAGTTTCTTTCCTGTCATGTTGCTGACCCTGTAATTGTCTGTGCTTTTGTGTATGAGAACCACTCACCTATGTGGACATCACTGAATTCACTTTGATGCTCTCAGCCTTAAGCAAAACTACAGCAGAAGTCTGTGCTAGGCATTTAGAAATGAAGAGTACTTGACGCTCATTCTTCGTAGACTACATGAGTCCCATTTTAAAAATATACCACATTTCACTGATTTCAGTTAAGTCATGTTCACAGTATAATACATTACTGTTCTAGTAAGTACTGATTTCCACCCAGGATCTGCACTAATACATAAATAAGTAGATGACTGAAGCTTCAGAGTGCAATGCCATAGAGCACGCCTCTCATTTTTTTCAGTATGGGTAAGAACATCATACTGACATTTTAAAGCATTCCTTGAGTACCCCCGTGATTTCAGAGTGCTTCCATAGGCACTGGTTTTATTGCCCTTAATGCTTTCTCCACACATCTAGACCTTTTTGATTGTTAATTGTGTATGTCTGTTTCAGCTTCAGAAAGTAGATCCTTTGGGAGGGCCTCTGTTTACAGAATGAAAAACTTCTGTGCATCAACTGTGATTTAATTTTGAAAGTATATTCTACCATACTAAATAAAAATATTTTTGTTTTTCATCCGTAACCATTTGTCACACATCATAAACCCTTACACATACCTGTGGAATAAAAAGAAAAAAAAATTGAAAATAGAATAATGAAAACATTCAACCTCTCGTGTGGATAATGAGTTAATAATGTCAACAGACTTAGGGATCATTTGGGGTAAAGGTATTGTATATGTCTAAATTCTCCTTTATTAGCAAAGCTGAAAATTTACATACAGGTTTTTTTTAGAAATCTTTCTTTTAAGGTAAAAATTAAGACATTTTTG
The DNA here is from genome assembly GCA_032199065.1 of Smutsia gigantea. NCBI lineage: Eukaryota > Metazoa > Chordata > Mammalia > Pholidota > Manidae > Smutsia > Smutsia gigantea. The sequence continues at coordinate 172,658 of JAVSCE010009484.1, read as the reverse complement.
CATTTAATGTGAGTAAATGTAACATTTTAAATACAAACTTCACTGCCATCCCTTTTGTTGACACCCTCAATGGGCTATATTTCTTTGGCTGAAATGAATGAATCTCTCTATAAAATCATACACAACACATTTTCCTACTTTGAGGAAAGGATTGACTAATTAAAAGCACAAAAATACTTAAAAATAATATGACTAATTATCTTAGTTATTCAACTGATACTTTTCTACAAGAACTTCAACTAATAGGAATTGCTGCACATGGCTTTTATTCTTTCTTTCCTAAATTTGCAAAATGGCTTTGTAAATTCCTATGAAATTTTAAAAAATGAAACAGGTAAATACTTATTTTCATTTTTGGTTTGAATAAAAACATCTTTTATGTTATTTTCAAAACTAATAAAACATCAACTTCAGTTCAGTACATGAATTCCAAATTAATGAACTCCGAATACATCTCGTCATTGTGTTCAGTTTCCTTAGTCCTGAATCTAGACTCCTCATCCCCACGCCCACTCTGCGTTGCCCAGACCTGGTGTACACATGGTTTTCATTAAGTTTAGTTTAGACTTTGCAGAGGTTCTGCACAGAACGAGTTTTTAGGTCACCAGATTTGACCTATTATTTTATAGTCAGTCTGTGCGCAGCCCCCAGGCAGAGAGTCATCCCTGTCTAGAGCCTGGCGTAGCTTGGACTGAGGCAGAGGACTCCATGAGATCACTGGTCACAGCCACAGAGAGCAGAGCAACTGACCACAGGACATTCTTTTGATAAGATGATAGGCAGAATGGAAAGAACACAGGCTTTTGAGTCGGATGGACAGGCTTTTGGATACCAGTTAAACTGCACTCCAGATGTGTGACCTTGGGGAAGTTACTTAATCTTGTCTCGGTTTCCTCATCTGTAAAATGAGGATAATAATTCCTTTCTTGGAGAGATCTCCTGAGGATTAGTAATGGTGTATGTAAACCATGTAACACATGCCTGCCACATAAAAAGACCTCATTGTATCATCATCATTATTTTCTGTGACATATATGTGCTACTTAGATTCTCTTCTCTGCTTCTCCTTAGCATTAGCAAGCACAACTGAAAGCAAGCTATAGAGTAACCTATTTATACACATAGGTATAAATGTAATTCACCAATTGTGGTAAAAATACATCTACTGAAGGGGAAATGAATCTGTCCCATTGCAGAGGCTTATGGATGAACCCAACTCAGTTTGCATCCGTAAACTGACCGCTGTGTAAACAGATTTTATATTCTCAATACAGACTGGCCAACTCAAAATGTGCATGAGGAGGATACAGGACAGGAGTGTGGATTTAAGTTGGACCTTAAGGTTAAGACCTAAAGAGAAGAAACTTGAGACCATGTGTGGGTGGCAGGGTCCATCCAAAGGCCTGTCGGGGACAATGCTGTTTGTCGGGCAGCTCTGTAGTAAGAATGATTGAAACCGGGTCCCTGTTGTAGCCTTTTGACAAAGACACACTCACCTTTGAAGATGATGACTCAAATCTAGTCTAGGGCGAAGTTTCCCAATAGAATTATTTGCCACTGAGCATTCTTGGCAAACTTCATGAGTGTGCAGTGGGGCAAGCTCACAACAAAGAGTAGGTTATGGAAGGGCTGAAATTGAATATAGTCCAAATATAAGGGTATCACATTAGAGACAGCATAGTTTTCCCCACTAATTCAAACATACATAGTTTTTCCTTCCAGAGTTAAAATAAATCACTGGTTTTTTTTGGCATGGGTAGTAGAAGAGAAGAAAAGAAAAAAGCTAGACTCTCACTCAGCGAAGTGTCTTGCTCTGAGAAGCGCTCCAGAACTGAGACCTATTGAAGAAACAGTAAATTCTCATCGCCCTTTAGTCCCCAGGTCCTGGGGGGGCCCAGCAGGCCAGGAGCCACTAGTTAAGTTTCAGTGTTTTGTTGACTTCTGTCTTTGCCTTTGAGCATATATAATTGGGTTTGCCCTTGTTTTTCTTGTTTGTTTTCTATTTATTTTAAAGAGTAAGCTTTAGCACTTGCTCTAAAGATTTTTTGTACCTTCGGAGTAGATAAAATACATGAACTCCAAATGCTGCATTCCGTAGATGGTCAGTAAATGCTTGTCACTTTCCTGCCCCCCTGGAGAGCTCGTCTCTTCTCACAGTCTTGTTTTGCCTTGCCGTGACTCCGTGCACAGGGACACCCAAGCCCTGCCCTCTGCCTTACATTGCAGTCCCTGTCTGAGCCTGAGCAGATCGGTCACCTTCCCTTAAACTCATTGTGCCAGAGCCCGTTCATCACCTTCCCCTTCACTTCTCTTTATCCTAAGATCAAAAGAGCCAAGTTCACATGTAGTCCCACTGACGTCCCCTGGTGGCCTTGAGCACCTTTCCTGACCGTTGTAACCAGACACGCTAGGTGCAATTGCGCTGGACCTTTAACTCCCACTGCTTCGTTCATTCAGCAAATAGTTTTACCTCCATAACAGAATGTTATAGATAATCACATATAATCATCACTAAGTATAATTTAAATAAATAAACCAGACTAATGAGTGCCTACAATTTGCTAGCCGGGCAAACAACTGGTGAACAAATAGATGACCCCTGTTTTCAGAGCTCACAGTCTGTTAGAGGATAAAGAAAGTAAACAGATAATCACAATGTAGTAAGATTAGTCCTTTGAAGTGGGAGGGCAGGGAGCCCACAAACTGGGCATCGAACCCAAAGTATCAGGAAAGATCCCGAACATGTATCTCAGCTGCAAGCAAGAGTCAGCTTGTGAAGAGAGGACAGGTGTGATCTTGCAAAAGCAAAAGGCATGAGGGAAGGACCCGGAAACCTGAGAGAACCTGCTGCATTCAGGAAGCTGGCATGTGCAGTGCAAAGCAAGGAGTGCAAGAATGAAGATCAGAGCTAGAAATGTAACTCACAACCTGTGATCTGAATAAACCTGTCAAAACTTCAGGTTTGATTCTCTATTCAGTGGAGGAAGAGTGACAAATCCTGGTGAGAAATGTCAGAAGCCTGAGCAAGGATGGTAGAGGGAACCGAGCATTGGCTGGAGAAGAGCACAGGCATAGGGTTAAGGGAAGCTCATTATTTTGTTGTTCTTATTGTTTTAAGGTAGGAGAGAATCTGTTAATTTTAAGTGCTGATAGAAAGTAGCTAGAAGCAAGAGAGGTGAAGATTCAGTAAGCGAGATTTGTAGTGAAGGTGAGAGTGCGTGGCCCGAGAGAAGGATGGAGGAGGGCCTATGTGGGTTTAGATGCCCAGGTTTAGAGAGAGGGTCTTGACTCCCCCACTTGTTGGCTTCGGTGTTCGCTGAAGTAGTTGATGTCTTCTACTGGGCTTGAGGTGGTGACAATGACACTAGAAATTTCATTCATTCAGATTTTTATCAAGGGTTTACTTGATGGGGAGGGTGAGTGACATAATGTGACTCTAGACCTTGTGGCCCTCTGTCTGATGGTGGGCACAGGTGGAGTGGAGAGCTTGAAGACATGCTTCAAGGCAGGGGAAAAGGCACTGATCAGATCATGCAGAGCTTGTAAACCATGTAAAGACTCTAATCTTTTTTGGAAGAGCCACTGGCACCTGCATTTCCAAGAATGTTAATGAAGAAAGGGAGTGACAGGATCAGAATAGCTCCTTAAAAAGACCTCTCCTGCAGGGTGATGCTGGGTTAATGCAGCCATGGAGCAGACGTGGGGCAGGCCACTGGGAGGCTGTTCCAGAGAGGCAGCAGAGCCGGCCATGTCTTGCCTTCACGTGGCAGTGGCGTCTGCGGAGAACAGGAGATGTGACGATGTTTAGGAGCTAAAATCGACAGCCTTTTGCAATTGTTTGGTTATAGGGGTACATAAGAGAGAAGAAGTATGGAGACTCCAAGTGTGACCAGAGAGAGTGGAGGATGGAAAGGATCAACGTGAGGATCTAAGAAACACAATTGCTCGGGAAAACCCAGAATTGCTGGAGAGCATGAAGGTCTCAGTGTGTGTGTGGTGGGCTTGAGTGTGTGGCGTTACTGGTCCAGGCTGTATGGGCCTTGGAATCAGCAGTCCAGGCATGGGTGTCGGGAGGGGCCCCTGGATGATCCTAGGCTACAGGTTTCCTTGGCAAGTGTGATACGACAATGTGTAAAAAATTGGAGGATATTATTAGCAAAATTAGACATGATGGCCCGTGGAAATGAAGACATGAAGGGCTGCTAGAGAAAAAGAAAAATGAGAGCATTGGAGGTTCTGTGATAACAGGTTTGGGAGGGATAACTGAGTGAGAATCTGAAAGGATCAGAGATGAAAGTGACATTGGGAAGTTGCATTTAATACTCTTGCAGTGGAACAGCTGTTGGTGATGCCAGGCTTTGCCCCCTACGTGGTGAAAGTGAAGTGGAGAAGTTTGCTAGAGCTGGGAGTCAGGGAAGCAAGAGGCCGGCATTTCAAGGGCATCTACGTGGATGCTGAGGTCACAGGAATCGAGGTGCAGAGAATGAACGCCGGGTGCTGACAGCTAAGCCGAAGCCTCCACAGGGTTGGACATTGTGAGGGCACTTTTTTTTTTAATGTCACAATGGCCCAGGTGGCCAGGGATGTAGACTTGATATTTCTACAAAACAGAGATCTGACCTGCATCCCACATGACTTCTGCATGTTGCAGCAGACCCTCAGGCGCTGAACAGATGCCTCCACATATGGTGGGTCTCAGGAAAACGGGTCTGCCCTCTGTGGCAAGGAAGCTCTGTCCCGCCCCATGGGGAATCAGGCGTCTGCCACACGTACATGGAAAGCTCAGATCATCTGCAAAGAAGTCGTCACTTTCTCCACTCTGATTGCCTTGGCCTGTTCCTCCTGTCCCGGGCGGGGCTGGTGCCCAGTTACCGCGTGCCAGGAAGTCTCCCGTCTACTCCCCTTTCTGAGGTTTACCTGTACCTTTGGGCTTTCACTTTTCCTACACTTTCTTGGACAGAATTTTTCCTGATGTTTTTATGACTCGTAAGTCCAAATGTATGTATTTTAAATGGGTGTAAACATCTGACTTCATAGGTTTTTTACTCTAGTCATGCCCAAGCACTTCCATATTGAAATACATTTTCTTTTATTGTAAAGTACTTCATAATCTGATATGTTAGAGTTAGGACATCATATTAGTTTGGAGGGAGGAATTGTATGTACTTTTGAGTTATATTAACTATGAATTTGCATTTCAGGATATAGGTGGGACATTACTGAGGATTATAAAAAGGGAGAGTGGAGAACCCCTTTCTTAGAGAAGCAGGGCAAGTCGTCAGAGAAATGGCACTCGACAACGGTTTGTGGAAAGGTAGAAGGTGGTGGTGAATGGCCAGCAGGGAGCAAGGTATTTTTAAACAGGGTGCAGGGCCCAGGACGGCTCCATCCCCAACCGGGGTCCTTTGCTCACACTTTCCCTCCACCTGGAATGTCCATGCCGTGCTTGTCTGTCCACACACGTTCCTCATCGTCGGCATAAAATCGTACTGTTTTCAAGCTCTGAAGAGGAAGTAGGCAAGGGACTGAGCAATGCCTAGATTCCGTGCTGGGCCCTCTACGTAGGTTCTCATTTATTGCTCTTGAGAAAGGGCACCGATCACTTTCAGAGCCAGAGTGGGGTCTCCTCAGGCTCCAAGACTTCAGCCGGCCCAGTGATGTAGTCCTTTCAGGGCGCTGTGACGAATACCACGGGCTGGGCGGCTCGTGAAGAGCAGGACTGTGTCCCACGCAGCTCCGGAGGTGGGAGGTGGAGGTCAGCATGCCGGCAGGGCCGGTGAGGGCTCTCTTCCAGGTCACAGCGTCTCGTGTCCTCACATGGCAAGAGGGGCGGCACCCTCCGTAGGGTCTTCCATAAGTGAGCCACCAACCCCATTTATGTGGGCTCCAGCCTGTGTCAGGCTGCCCCCCTAAAAGCCCCGCTCCTGACACCACGACATGGGACCTTAGGATTCCAACATGGGAATTTGAGGGGGACACACATGTTCACCCACAGCATCCCGCATCACCAGGCAGGGAGTGATGAGGGTGGGCATCTGATGCTGGGCAGTCGGGCCCTGTGGCCGGGGCTCGGCCTGGTGCAGGACAGCATCAGCATCAGCACACAGTGGGGCCGCGCCCTTCTCCGACTTGCTTTCAGACTCAACATTTGAAACTGTGCTTTGCTTTTGGCCTATGTCTTAATCACTCTGTGTGACTCTCTCCACGCAGTACTTTCTCAGAAAGCAGCATTCACTTACCATCTTGCATTCTCCACAGCACTGGCCACGTGCCTTGTGCGTTACAGGCAAACGTGTATGTGTTGACCGATGCAGATCTGTAAGGCCTATGCGGTGCTCAGATGCTTAAGGATCGACTGAACACACCCGGTAAAGGAGAGGATCTTGACAAATGTAAATGTGGCTGATGGTTTTGCAGAATTAAAATGCATAGATTTGCATCTAAAATAAAGTTCAGAGATTTTCTTTAAGATCTAAAAACATTTAAAATGGAAATGATCAGTGTCCAGACCCCACTTTGTAGCTGCACATACGTAAGGCTCCTCTGGGTACCATCACTCAGATACTCTTCAGTATGTTTCATTTAAAACATAAATACTTAAAATCTTTTTAATGCAAAGTGAAGATTTAAATTTTAAAAGTAAAGAAGCAACCACAGAATTCCTGGCTTTCTCTGGCATCTTCCCCAGAGATAATCTCCCTGCAGAGCTGGGTACACATCCTCAGTCTGTCTCACGGACTCATGGCAGGCATAGGAGTGTTCCCACGGTATTCTGCTCAGTAACAACTTCATATTCTCTTGTTTTTCAGGTCCTGTAGGAGTAGGCTTGAATGAACTGAAACGAAAGCTGCTCATCAGCGACACGCAGCACTATGGTGTGACAGTGCCCCGTAAGTCCTCTCTGGGTAGGCGGCAGATAGCCCTCGGTAGCATATGTATTCACTAATAATGGCTGCTCCGCACACTTGGAGCCCAGCCCCGTTCTAAGCATTCACCACCCAGACCTCACAACAGGCCACTGAAGTCGGTCGTGACGTTATCCACATTTTACAGAGGAGGAAACTGAGACATGAGTGTCACGGGATTTGCCATAGATCACACAGCTCATGGGCAGGGTATTTGTTAATCACAGCTTCCCTACTCTCAATTTTTATGGCAAATTGTATTTAATACATGACATCAACTTATTATTTACAAATTTTCTTCTGAACGAAACTCTTGACTGTCCTACTTCCTAAAGTAAGTGCTGATGTTTTCCAGAGTTTGTCACCAGCTTTAAGATTAGAAGGACTAAGCCAGAGAGAGCTGAAGGAGGCTTATAATACAGCCCTTTCGTAATTACTTTTTATAGGTAGCAGTTGGCAGGTAGTGTTAACTGGGCCTTTCATGGCCATAATCCAGAGATGGCAGGCTTCTTTTCAGCACACAGAACTGGATCTATCTTTGTAAAGCGGTTTTCATAGGCATTCTTACAAATGAAATGTGATGCTGGAGGCATTTTGATCTCTAGAATAAATGCCATTTGACTATTAATATGTTGATCTTAGAAAGCCGTGTTAAAGACTAAATTGAAATGTTGGCCTTTTTCAAGTGGTTTTAGGACTGTTAAAAAAAAAAATCATTTGTATATGGCCCTTAGCAGTGTTCTTTAGTTTTGGAAGAGTTCACCTTTATTTTAAAATTATAGTTTTCTATTACCTCAAGTTACTCCTTGTTACTACATTTTTCCAAATTACCGTTTGTAATCATTTTCAGCCATAAGTTACAGGACTGCTGGTTTCTACCAACAGAGATGAAAGCAGAGGAAATGTGGAAATGTGGAATTAAACAGCTTTTTTTTAACCTTAATTATTCACTTCTGTTGTAAAAGCTGAATTGCAATACACAGGCAATTAGAAGATTTTACAGAACGATTGTTAAGCTTACAGGTGGGTGATTACAAAAGACACCTGGAGGATGGAAAACAGATTATGGAGGGAGGAAAACGACTTCATTCATTTCCTCCTGTGCACTGACTCTTTTATTTGCCTTAATTTATTTCATCCTCCAAACAACAGTGTACAGTGGGTGATATCTGCAGCTCACGGAGGAGGAGACAGGTAGAAAGCCCCTGACCATGCAGGGCTCCACAGGTGATAGCTGTACTTGAATTTGAAACCACCAGGTTTTATGGTTCCGCTTTTATTTTCTTCCACCGAACACCACACAATCCTTTCAAACTAGAGATTCTCTGTATTGTAGCCCAGTAAGTAGTAAAAATGATTCCTTCTGAAGATGATAAGTATCAGTGAGGCTGTCTAGCAACCATAACCCTCTGTGATAGATTTGGTATATACATACTCAAGGACCGAGGGTGAGGCACTCCGGCCTCAGTTTATCTATTACAATAATATTTACCTCTGACGTTATTATAGAAATTGACAACATTCAGAAGGGTTCAGGGGCTGGGACTGCAAAGAATTTCCCGAAGTGGTGATTTTCCACTCTGATTCACTTTTAAACAGGTGTTAATGTCAAAAGGTCCCCATACAGTAGGGGTTTCCAGACTTGCCTGATAACAAGAATTTTGGGGTGCTTATGAAAAGATTCCTAGGCCTTTCCAAAGAGATTTGCCTTCAGGAAGTCTGGCAGAATGCCTGAAAGTCTGTACTTACAGCAGGCATCCCAAGTGATTCATAACATCAGACATATTTGGAAAATACAGTCATAGCATCAGCTCAGGATGATTTAATTAATTAAAGGAGAATATGTTTTGAGAGGAGTTTTGGAACTTTAGATGGATTTGCTTTATAAAATGCTTTAGGTAGAGTCTTGACTATTTGGAGAAAAATTACTGCTTTGGTTATACAACCAGTATTCTGTTTAACTCTGTCCAAAAAAATGTATTAAATAGCCCCCAGCATGAGCAAATCGAAAAATGTGTGGAGCAGTGGAACTCTCACACATTGCTGTGGGAATGTAAAGTAATTCAGCTGCTTTGGAAACCAAGTGGCGAGTATCAACTAAGGCTGAGCAAACACACAGCCTGTGACCCGCAGTTCTACTCCCAGCACAAACCCAGCAGAAATGCATGACATGTACTCAGATAGTCTTAAAGACATTCATAGGAGGTCAAAACTGGAAACTACCCAAAGGCCCAGCAGTAGTGGCTTGGATAAATAATGGTCTAGTCACACAGAAGAATACTGTACTGCAGCGAGAAAGAACTAACTGTCCACTAGCATACACAGCCCACAAAAGAGCAATGCAGACACAAAAGCAGTGCCTAGGATGTTCTTCTTGTTTGAGTGCTGGTTACATGGGTGTTTTCAACCTGCAAAAATTCATCAAGCTCACATGTGAACTTTTCATTCTGTGTACCATACTTAAGGTTCTTAAATGATAAAGAGAAGTACTCAGTCATTCAGGTATTGTGGTTTGCTGATGTTGATTTTCTGGTCTTGACATACTCTAGAGTTATGGAAGATTGACACCTGCCTCCATTAGGGGAAGCTGAATGGTAGTTTCATGAGATGTCTCTGTGTATTTTTGCAACTTACTGTGAATCTGTAATTTCAGTTTTAAGAAATGATTTAAAGGGATGCCAAATCAAGTAAATGCTATTGCTAAAATGGCTGAACAAATTAAAAGATCTTTTAAAGTTATCTGTACAGCCACATTAAACTTCCAGAGTTGCTTTTAAAGAAACTGGCGGCCAAAGCCATTTTGTGTTGGCTTGCTTCACTGTGGGCCATTCATCCCTGACAAGCAGCTTTCAACATTGTTTTAAGGCCATAGGTTATCATCAACAATGAAGATACACACTATCTTCTTAACATTTCAGGTGTGTTTTCCTTTACCTTATGAAGCATGGTTATGAGCTGCATTAAAGTCATTGTCTGATAGTTCTAACTGCTGGGGCACTTTGGGTTGCCATCTATTACCTTTCCCCTTGACAACTGGGTCAATTCCTTGGTTCTTTTATGTTGAGTAATTTTGAGTTGCATTTTGGGTGTTAATACACTTTGTATCAACTATAGGTCCTCATATAATGGAGCAGAAAATGCAGAATTGACTTTAAAATCTCAGAGGAAATGAGATAGAATTTACGGTCTAAACATAAACTGGGTGATTACTTGCCAAAGTAAAAACAGCATCTCCAGAATGTTGAGTCTCGTCGATAACCTACCTGCTTTACTAATGTTCAGAGTGTTCAAATAGTTGCTTGGGGTCTAGGGTTTTTAGCCATAATCATCAGAGAGGATCGACTGTTTTTCACTTGCCATATATCAGCACAGCAACTCCTCAGGGGTTTTTAGTTTGTAAAATTCTGTATTTTCTGCTCCATTATAATTCAGTAGTAAATAATTAGGCAAAATTAGTGAAAGTTTGGAAGTTCAGTAGTATCCTAAGAAGATACTTAAAATTTTGCAAAGAAGGAATAAATAGCATATAGGGATCTTTGACTTCAGTTAGTAAAACAAAACTGATGGCATACCCACTATGTGCATGTGTGTAAGATTTGACTTCAGAGTTTACTGGACAGCCTAGTGGATATTAGAGTTGCTTTAATAAATGAAGATCAATAAATAAAGATAATCATATTATTTGCAAAAGAAAAGTATGTCCTCAAGGGTTGAGGTACCATTTTTATTTAATTAACATATTAGAACATCTTCAAAATAGCAGTAGCACAGACGATGCAATTTAATTTTAAACCCATCTTCAAACCAACAATTTTTAATATTGTTGGAAAATCTGAGTTGATGGTAAATTATTAGCTAATTTCATTTTTTTATGATTTAAAATCTTGTTTAGGAAAAGTCATTAAATACATGATTTCTTTTTTTAGTACTTTCCTTAAGGTGTCTGATGCAGACTTTTCTTAACTGTTTAATTAAATCACAGACACTACCAGAGCAAGAAGAAGCCAGGAGAGCGATGGTGTGGAGTATATTTTCATTTCCAAGCATTTGTTTGAGACAGATGTGCAAAATAACAAGTATGTGGAAGATTTTAGAATTTTTGTGTAACTACTGTTTTTAAGCATGTGTCTATGTAGTTTTAGACAACTGAGGGTCCCCTTCCATTTGAGACTGATAAAAAGGTAATTCAGTTAATGGTTTTTACCAGTCTGCCTGAAAATTTTTAATCACCTAGAGCTGCTATTTTTCTGTAAGTTAGGAATTACTTTGAAGAATGAGGGAAGGTTGCTAATGTGTGATTGTGACCTCTAACTAGTTGAATCTTAACATAATTGAGGTCGAATTTTATTTTTAAAGCAACTGTATAATAGATTCCTGGTTCCAGAGTCTCCTCTACACATACCTCGTTGGCTCTTTCAAAAAAACTAAACACGTTAATCATCTTGCTTGTACCACATGCTCTAGCCAGCCCCAAGTCCCTTCTCCCCAGGCCTTCCATTTGCTTAAGCATGAATATTTTAGGGTATCAGGGAGCAATGTGTGTTTTAATGCGGGATTGTGGGATTTTATTGAAACATCAAAATGCCTTTTCCGCATTTGGCTCACGATTGTGTTTTTATAGCACGTAATCGGCTGCCCTGGTTCCATCAGCCAGCAGCGTGTCCCGCCCCTGGTTCTGAAGCTGAGCTTGGCTGCTCTGTAGTGTGCAGTGAGATTTCAGTAGTCTCTGTTGTTTGGCTTATTCACTGTTTTATTGCATCGCATTAGTTCTGAAAAAGAGGTGATGGAAAACAGTACCGCTGGACCAAAGTACTTTTTTCTGCTTAAGTGTAACACTAGCAAGTGTTACTGATTTGAAAACGTAAAAGAGAAGATTTTTTTTAAATTGACATTCTGGAGTACTTGGCCCTATTTATTTTATTAAACACAGTAAAAAAAAAGTCACATGTTCAGCAAAAATATATAATTCACAAATTTATGCCTGACTTTTTTACAGGTTTATTGAATATGGTGAATATAAAAACAACTACTACGGCACAAGTATAGACTCCGTTCGCTCTGTCCTAGCTAAAAACAAAGTCTGTCTGCTGGATGTCCAGCCTCATGTAAGTACAGTGGCTGCCCAGCGCCCTCTGGCGCCTGTGAGTCCCCTCCGCTTCGTGTGAGCAGTTCAGTGTGGGGCGATCCTGAAGTCTACTCACTTAGAGCATCACTGTGGCTTTCCTAGTGGCCAGAGCCCCTGAATATAATCTGACAAGTCTTTGGTGGAAAAAAAGCCGCTGATAGTATTAAGAGAGTGGAGTCGGGGAAACCTCCAGATCTTGTTCGTTCATACTCATTCCAAGCATAACTCTTAGCTATTTCTTCTATGTAGTTGGTATTTTAAAAATACATTGTATGTTATATAACACAAAAGAATACATCCACATTTAAGGTTTTATAATTTTTAACAACGATTTTAGAGGTTCTCGGTCCTCTTTTGATTTTGGCCCTGTAGTATCCTAGAGTGTGAACTCCCCAATTAGTGCTGTGGGCGTTAACGGTCCCATGAGACCCTTACTGCGGCTGTCAGGCAGATCCTGGCTGGGCACCTAGGAGTCCTTACAAACACCGGGGACTGGTTTCCCGTGCCAGTGGGTGAAGCCACTCAGTTCCTGCCACACCACATCTCCCCCCTGCACTGAGCCCCTGTCCCCTTTGGGAAGGTGACCCTGTAGTAAGAGCCCCAAGCCTCAGGAGGGCGCTGGCTCCTAGCTGCTCAGGCACCAGCGATGCGCCGGGCCTTCCTGGTCGTCCTCTCCTGGGTCCAGGTGTGCCCCCTACTCCACATCCCCAGGGCTCACCAGCCCCTCTAACCCCTCTCTCCCCACTGCACACACGTCTCCTGTCTGCCCGACCTTTTGGTGGAGCTTATGGTTTTATACTCACACCCAGAGAGGCCCCGGCGCACAGGTCAGCAGGGTTCCTCAGCTGTCATCCTTCCATCCGCCACCGTGATTACAGATGAACAGAGTCAGTAATGGTCTGAGGAATGTTGACAAGCTTCTGGAAGTAGGCTCTGAAAAACAGTGAAAGAGAAGGACTCGCGCCTGAGATCAGAAAGAAAAATGGGATGGTTGGGGACTTTCATGTGCAGAATAATGGTACTTAACTTATAGCACCTTTTGGGTATTTGATTTTTTTTAGCCACTTCTATTCAGTATTGATTATGGCATATTTTAAAACATTTTTAAATGCAAGTTACATTTTCTGCCATCTTTTCAAGAGTATTGTCAACCAACTGAATAATAGTATACTGAAAGACTGGTCGAGCTTAGAAAGTAATTTTAAGGAATTTCCTCCTTAGAAATTTCAGTTTTATTATAAAACTCATGAAGTTATGAAGAAATGTAAGAAAACTTACTTTCTGCATTGTAGACAGTGAAGCATTTAAGGACACTAGAATTTAAGCCCTATGTGATATTTATAAAGCCTCCATCAATAGAGCGTTTGAGAGAGACAAGAAAACATGCAAAGATTATTTCGAGCAGAGACGACCAAGGTGCCGCAAAGCCCTTTATGGTAAGTATGAAGGCAGCAGCTGTGTTTACCCCCCGCAGCAGCAGGGCTCCCGGAGGGAGACTCGGACAGCAGTGATCCAAAAAGCTATAGGTGATGGAGGTATATTTAGGTACATACATGTTGAGTGATTGCTTTTTGTGCTTCTACAGATGGATCTTACAGTGTATACCTACAGATATTACACTGACTCAAAACATCTTTTATGCGAACTTTTATATGAAAGACCACTTAGTTTTCAAATTAGCCTTATTTTTAAAGGGAAGAATACCAAGGTCAGTTACTGATTCTCCCTGGTAAATGGAAATTTTAATAATTTCCATTTTCTGCCTCACCATTAACAGTCCTATTTAGCATACATGGTTAAAAGAAGGCACTGTTGTGGGTGTAGGGCAAAGAGACTCATGTTATTATTCAATAATTGTTTTTCCTAAGGGTGTTGTTGGAAACAGCAACTGAGGCATTAACAATGATAATGACATCTGGCACGGCCTTTCATTGCTTTTTATTTTTAACCTTAATATAATACAATCTAGGATCAAAAACAAAAAGCAAAGACATTAAATGTCAAGAGCTTCCCCCCACTCCTCTTACTTAACTCATCTTTAACCATCTATATTTGCAAATTATTGTGGTTACAATATACAGATCTTGATTTTGATTCCCAATATTGTATTTTCTATAATACATATCCATGCTGAGTAGGTGCTGTCATACAATATTAGTTATTCAAGGATTGACACTTAAATTGTCCATTGTGAAATCTTCTGTGAAGTTGAAATGTGGGCTTATAAATTCCTTCAGTATGTTGCAGTGTAGTTATTCTATATGTAAATGTAAAAGTTTCTAACATAATCTTAGCTTTGGCTTACTTACATTTATGTATTATAATTCTATAGTCTCGAGCTATATAATCAACTAAAATACTTCCTTGTTTCAAAAATGTGAGTACAAAGGGGCACTTGACAGTCCTGAAGAGACGTGTCACTTGAGGTCATGGTAACTGTCCTTTTACAAATGTATCCAACTCTGAAAAAGTAGGTGAAGTAAATACCTTTCTATAAATAAGCATAAGCAATGCAAAGCATCAAACAGTTCTCCCCCCAGTGCTCTTTCAACACTGCAATATCCCTGTAGTGAATGGGTGACTCTTTATCCTGCAACTCAGGGAAGGCAGGAGTTTTGACTCAGAGCAAACCAGAGGGACAGAATAAGAAATTATGACTTCAGGAGAACTTGTGGTTAGAGGGTAGCTTGCTTCTGGCTGAGGGGACAGATCAGCCCTGACCAGCACCACAGAAACCAGCCAGGGAGTGTTGGCATCAGTGCGGTGTACTTGCCAGGTTAACCAGTTTTTTGTGTTCATGTTTCCTTTATTAGGAAGAAGACTTTCAAGAAATGATTAAATCTGCACAGATAATGGAAAGTCAGTATGGCCATCTTTTTGACAAAATTATAGTCAATGATGACCTCACCGTGGCATTCAATGAGCTAAAAACAACTTTTGACAAATTAGAGACAGATACCCATTGGGTTCCGGTGAGCTGGTTGCATTCATAACTAAGGGAAATCTCCACAGCATCTTTCTGCAGAGTGCATGGTTAAATCAGTTACTGTTTTGGTGGTAGGGCTTTTTAAATCTCTCTTGCTGTTATAGATGTGCAGTCTTGGTTAAAATTGAATGTTGGTTCTGTTTTGTATCATTTTACAACCTTATTTCAAACACAGTGTTTGAGTATAAGATCCAAAATCAAAATTTGCACACTTTATTCTGAGCAAAGCTCTGAGCCTTCTGGTTTCCTTAATAAATAGCTCTCTCTCCGAGAAGGAGTTGTACTTTTCAGAGAGACATTCCTAGATATATATTGGAGTTCAGGCTTCAGGTCTCAGGCGGGGTCCCCTCCATCCAGTCTGCACGTCAGCAGGTGATGGCGTCAGCACCTTGAGCCGCCCCAGACACAACAGCTTTCTGTGCTTCACATAGACCACCACTAGTTCTTCTGGGCCTGCAGTAAGATGGAGTCTTATTATTCTAAAAGTGCAGTCTTTTTTCTTAGGTATGCACAATATATTCACAGTGGATGCATTTAAAAATCTTTCTTAAAGGAATTACTGAAAATTTGCCTTAGCGAGTGGCCTTTGTGTTACAACTTGAGAAGACCACAGTAGTACTTCTAAGTGACTCAAATATTTAATAAGGGAAGACAGACTTACTACATATTTAACAAAAAACCCTTCTTTACAGCATTCATCTTAGTGAGAATGGCCAAATCTTGGGAAAATAATGATTACAAAAGACATTTTTGTTATAAATCCTCAGACCACATTTAAGAGTCACCAAAAAGGTTGTTTAGCTGGTTTTGGATTTTCACAATAAGTTATAAGAATGTGATTCTTGTTCTAAAAAGTACATGTCTTCTAAGTTACAGTTAAGGAAAATGTGATCATTTTTCAAATATGCACTAAGATGTATTTTAGAAAACTTTCCTAAATGTAATATTAACTTATTTTTTCATCATCAAAGTAATTGGCCAGATAGCATCCTAATCTTGCCATTTTTAAATAAGTTTAAGAAAGACTCTTACATTTTACATATTTAGGTGAAATCTCTCACTTTTCCTTGATACTACTGATCTTCAGCAAATTAATTCTGTAGCTATAAATACTAGAAATGTCCCAAGTTGTGTAAGAGAACATGTCCTGCCAATCAGAAATCATTGCATATGAGAGATTAGATGTCATATTTAAGGAAAAAGAGAATGTAGTAAAATTTTATATATTTATGAAATATTTGAAAGGCATATTTTTTTAATTATCAAATGGGGCTGTTCATAAAATAAATTGTATGTAGAGATGTCATAATTTAACATAATAGTTTTATAAGTCAGGGTCAACATTCCATGTAAATATTTGACCTGTATTTGAACACAGATAGGTCCCCAAGTGTGTCTATCTGTGCACTGCATGTCCGATAGCATTATCCACTGAATTTGTTTCACACATTTCATATTAGAAACAAAAACTCTTGCAATGGCCTTGATACCCACATACACCAAAAGAGATAAAGTATGTTTAAAATATGGCTTTAATATCAGATTTGACAACCCTCTTTCCCACCTTGTTTTTAAAGTTGTGTGGCTGGTCTAAGAAAATACAAATCTTAGTTTGGGTAGAATATTTTTCTGTTCAAAGAGTAACAAGAAATGTAGGGTGATTTAGGCAGTCCAAATTCTTTGTTCTGAAATACCTGCATGAATTCTTTATTCTGGGGGTAGAGAGAGTGTAGAAAGTGGTAGAAACTGAGTCCTTTTGTTGGTAGTGATGAAAGTGTTATAAAAAAACTGTCCAGACCTTTTCTTCCTTTTTACAATACACCTGAACAATATTTTTAAGTAATGAAAAGGGGTGCTGAAGCAGTTTGAGAAACCTTTTATCAGGTAGAATATGTAATGTTGCAAGTAACATTTACATGGCCATCTTAGTGCCTGGAGATCAATTTAATGATCAGAGTTAAACTTTAATGAGTCAGTGAAGTCCAGGGCTTTGTTGCTAACTGCAGGCCTCCCCACCTCAGGGAAGGATTGCACTATGCTTCTCCCTCTGCTGGTTCTTTAGGCAGCCTGCTCCCACGAAAGGGGGTCAATACGTTCGAGTGAAGAGGAATGTTTATATTTTTAAGTCCCATATATTTAAAATCCAGAGTCAAGAAGGAAACTTTGTATTCCCATGATTAACAAATTAGAATCAGTTACAAATAAAAAGGTGAAATTGAAATATAATTTTTACTTACCAAGACAGACGTTCTTGATATTTTTAAGGCTGACATTCC
The DNA here is from genome assembly GCA_032199065.1 of Smutsia gigantea. NCBI lineage: Eukaryota > Metazoa > Chordata > Mammalia > Pholidota > Manidae > Smutsia > Smutsia gigantea. The sequence continues at coordinate 155,366 of JAVSCE010009484.1, read as the reverse complement.
TTGTACTGTGTATTGATCAGATGTACCTAAATTGTTGTAATTTGACAGGCATATAAACTTCTCAGATTTATAAAACTGTTAAAAGCTTCCTGAAGATAGAGTTTTATTATTTATATGGAAAGGGTTTATAAATAAATGTAATGGAAAACCTCTGATCTTAATAAAGAACCTTCAAATGATGTTATTTTCTTGAAAATCATTTTGGTATCAATTATCTTGTTTCCTACAATAGAACAAATTCTGTTTTCTATTATACTGGGTGACTTATTTGAACTTGCCATGTCTAAAAATAATTTTGTATTTGTTTCAGATACACGTTGGTTTCACCAAGGTTGTTGGAAAGATGGAATTCACTAGGTTTGCTCTTACTATACAGTGCAGCTGTTTTTAAAGATGTGGAGAAATACAATGATCCAGGCCTATCCACCTCTCCCCAGCTCCTCCCCATCAGGAATCAGCATTATCCACATCTTCTTCCTTCCTTCTAGTTAGGCAGACCTAAACTTTTTCAGATGCACATCTGAGGACAAACTGCCACCTGCTTACACAGACAAACCAGTTAGTACTGGCCTTGCTTCAGCAGCTGGCTCAGGTAACCCCAGCTCCACTTCCACTGAAAGATTACATGGTATAGCAGCAGCCTGAAACCTAGAGCCAGAATTCTTGAGTTCAGGTTCTGGTTTTGCCTATTATCTGCTCTGCAACCTTGAGAAAGTCATTTAATCTCTCTAGTCCCCATTTTCTCATGAGAAAAATGGAGGTAAGAACAGTGCCTACCTGACAGGATTGTGGTGGGTGTGAAGGAATTGCTCCATGCAAGTGCTTGGGACAGAGCCTGGGAGAAGTGTTCATTAATTGTGAGCTCCTATTCTATAATGGTGATTCTTGCTCACGTCACGCAATTTAATGATAATCATCTTATGTAAACAGTTCCCCTATTAGTAAACTCACTGGAAGTTTCCTCATAATTTCTATTACAAACTTTATTATTAAAGAAAAATTCCATTACATCCAAGTGATACGTCAGGATCCAATTAAGTAATCCTCAATTGGAAAGTGAACAGATTCTTATTTTTAACTGCTAGGAGGCAATGTAATTGATATCGGTTTGGTAAAAATGTCTCTTAATTATATGAACGCTTGCTCAGTTACCCTTAAGCTTCTAGAGGACAGGAAATATTTTACTTTTATAGCAGCTATTTTATACACATATACCTACACAGGCCAAATTATACTTAATAATCATCAAACATCTATATGATTTTCATACACTATCATGTAATCCTCACAACTACCTCACATGGGAAACAGTATCTTCATATTTTACAGTTGAAACTGAGAGGTGGGCCTTGCACACCTTGTGCACAGTGACAGGTAATGAGGCCTCAGGTTTTGACTCCTGGTCTGACTTCCTCCAACTCCATGCTGTTTTCACTACATTGTGCTTTCTGGTGTTGCTGTAAATTGAGCCAAAGCTAGAAACAGGTGAGATTTTGTAATTAGGGGAGTGACTGTTCATCCGTTTTATGCATGTACAGTTAGCATGGCATTTTCTGAAGACACTGTTGCTTTCATGAGACATAACTTGACCTATCTATGCCCATATGAGTGGATTAATCTTCAGACACTGGTGGTTATTGGAAGCATACAAAAACAGACAATTACATAGCATAATATTCAATTGTCTGTTTAGTCTGCATCCCAGTCCTTAGTAACAAATCATGGTCGGTCTGAAGAGTCATGACAGTCTCCTGTTTGCAGGGCTTGCTCAGCTGGTATGCTACCCAGTTCCAGGTAATGTCTGTTGAAGGGGCTAAGAGTTGTTCCCTGATTTAGACAACTGCAGATGGAAATATTCTGTGCTTTTCCACATCCTTCCCATTTGAGATGCTTCATGATGATGTGATGCTTGTCAATATGAGAGCCACAGCCCTGACCCTAAACCAGAGGATGATAAGGCTGATCTATGGAAGATGACTGAGCATGAAAAGGAAAAGACTAAGTACATACAATTGAGCTCCTGAACCAATCCTGGGACCTCCTTCCTCTAACTGCAGAATCAGCAATAAATGTTCTACTTATGCATTCTTTGTGGGATTGTAAACTGGTACAGTTATTATGGAAAACAGCATGGCAGTTGAAAGTAGAACTATCATATGACCCAGCCATGTCATGTTTGGGTGTACATCTGAAGGGAATGAAAGCACTCTCAGCGATACCTGTACTCCCGTGTTCACTGCAGCAGCATTCACAGGAGCCAAGGAAACAGATGAAGTGTAAAGAACGGAAACACAGGAATTAGCCATAAAAAAAGAAGGAAATACTGCCTTTTGGATGGGCATTGAGGGCATTATGCCAAGTGGAATAAGTCAGAGAAAAGCAAATAAATTACTTTTTTCTCACTTGTATATGGAATCTAAAAAAGCCAAATTCACAGAAGAAAACAGAATGTGGTTCTCAGGTGCTGGGGGAGATGCTGGTCAAGGGTACAAACTTCAGTTATAAGATAAATAAGGTGCAGGATCTAATGTACAGTGTGATGACTCTAGTTAACAATACTGTTACAAATTTGGAAGTTGCTAAGAGAATAATTCTGAAATGTTGTCACCACACACAAAAAGTAATGATGTGATGTGGAGGTGTTAACTAACCTTACTGGAGTGATCATTTCACAATATATACATGTATCAAATGATCACTTTGTATACCTTAAACTTGCAGTGTTATATGTCAGTTATATCTCAGTAAAGCTGGGGAAAAAAATTAATGTCCTGATGGTTTAAGTCACTGTTAGGCTACTATTTACTTGCTGAAAGTACTCCTAATGGAATGCATCTCTCTTTTACCAAATGTTGTCTTTGTGCTTAGCTGTGACATGCTCTGAGTGACACACTAAACTTTAATGCACTCTGGGACCTACAGCGTGGATAACAGCAAGAGACTCCATTTAAATTTTATTTTTCTTGGGTTCCACTTTTTTCCCTCCAAATTTGGAGAAAGTTATTGTTTTTGGATTTACAAATTATCATGGTTTTAAGTCTGTCATTTTGAACAAAGTAATACCTATTTAACTTGACTTGGGCAGTAGTACAGTTGACCCTTGAACATGTAGGGATTAGGGGTACTAACCCCTATGCAGTCAACAATCTGATTCCCCAAAACTTAACCTCCTGTTGACTGGAAGCCTTACTGGTCACACGGTCAGTTAACACATATTGTGTATGTTATATGCATTATATGCTATAATGTTATGGTAAAGTAAGCTTAGAGAAAAGAAAAAAGTTTTTCAAATTGTCACAAATCTCCAAAAATTTTTCCAATATATTTATGGAAAAACATTCACATATAAGTAGAACCCTCACAGTTCAAACCCATGTTTGTTCAAGGGCTAACTGTATGTGTTTTCTGTTCCAGGCACTCCCCTAATGGGTAGTATATGAACACAGCAAAGATCTAAATAGAAATATATTTAAGTAACTATGCCTTCACAAAACAATTTAACTGCAAAAGTGAAAGAAAAGCTATATAACAAAGTGATAACTTATGAAAATACATTTCTGTCAGGAATTTAGAAGCTACCAAAACTGAGGATGGAAGAGTGAAGGAAGCAATTCAAGTGTACTTAAATGGAAGTTAATTATTTTTTAAGAATTTGAAGGCAGTCACCTGGGGACTAAAAGTAAATCTGAAGATGAATTAAAAACAGAACCCACTAGGAGATTCAAGATGCAGGTGTGAGAGGTGACATGAAGAACTCCTGCCAAAACCACAAATAGTACAAGAATATAATTAAAATACAACTAACCCTAAAACAGAAAGAAGGCTGAACCAGACTGCATACAGACCTCACAAACAGCAGACCTCATGAAACAGGGTACAACGAAAGCCTTAATCTGGTGGGATCCAAGCCCTTCCCCCACCCCAGCTCACTGGCGGGAGGAAGAGAAACAGAGCAGGGAGGGGGTGGAAGCCTGGGACTGCTGAACACCTAGCCCTGGAGATCTGCTTTGTGAGCAGAAGCCAATATTGTGTGGTGCTCTGGATGTTGGGGAGCTCAGACCCCACCCACTGCTCTGTGTCAGAGGAAAGGTGGGTGGTCTGAGAGGCTTCCTAGCAGTGAGAGGGCTGCTGAAGGGGCGGGGTTTGCACGGAGTTTGCTGCACGGGAGAAGGGAGAGCTGGAAAAGTTGTTTGGGCATGCTCTGCACAGCTGGTTGGGAACTTTGAGGAGCTCAAGTGCTCCATGCCACTGGCTGCCTACTCAGCTCCTAGGCCCCCCACAGTGATACACACCCTGCCGAGCGTTCCTACTGGCCTGCAGGCACCTGCTAGCAAACCGGCAGTCACTGTGCTGGTGTCAGACCAGCCAGAGGGAGGCCCTGCCTACAACAGCTAGAGACACAAAGCACAGAGGCTTACACCTGTGTGCTCGGCCCACTGCCTCTGACACTGGACACAGGCACCACAGACGGGAATCAGGAAACAGATCTTCCCTCCACCCAGGAACCAGCTCTGCTCCCCTACGACCCCCAACCTCACTCTAGGGGCTGAGCAGCTCCAGAGACTGGAGTTTCTGCACACTAGTGGGCACCACACAGAAATATGAAACATCAAGAGAACATAGGTCAGACCAAAATCTCACAAACCCCAGAAAAAGGACCAAATGAGAATGAACTCACCAATCTTCCTGAAAGAGAGTTCAAAATAAAAATTATAAACATGCTTATGGAGGTACAAAAAAAATACTCAAGAACTCAGGAATTAAGTCGGAGGTTCAATCATTAAGAAATTCCATATCTGAAATGAAACATACAATGGAGGGATTTAAAAGCAGATTAGATGTAGTAGAAGAGAGTAAATGGAAAGAAATTAGAGAAGAGGAATACAAAGAAGCTGAGGCACAGAGAGAAAAAAGAATCTCTAAGAATGAAAGAATATTGAGAGAATTGTGTGACCAATCCAAACGGAACAATATTTGCATTATAGGGGTACCAGAAGAAGAGGAGAAAAACGGATAGAAAGTGTTATTGAAGAGGTAATTGCTGAAAACTTCCCCAATCTGGGGAAGGAGATAGTCTCTCAAGCCATGGAGGTACACAGATCTCCCAACACAAGGGACCCAAGGAAGACAATATCAAGACATATGATAATTAAAATGGCAATGGTCAAGGACAAAGACAGACTTTTAAGAGCACCTAGACAGAGAAAAAAGATCACATACAAAGGAAAACCGATCAGGCTACCATCAGACTTCTCAACAGAAACCTTATAGGCCAGAAGGCAGTGGCATGATATACTTAATGCAATGAAGCAGAAGGGCCTTGAACCAAGAATACTCTACCTGGCAAGGTTATCATTTAAATTTGAAGGAGGGATTAAACAATTTTCAGATAAGCAAAAGCTGAGAGAATTTACCTCCCACAAACCACCTCTACACGGCATTTTGGAGGGACTCCTATAGATGGAAGTATTCCTAAGGCTAAACAGATGTCACCCAAGCGCTAGACAAAGAGTACAGAATATGACTCATAACATACAAAGGATGGAGGAGGAAGAAAAAGGAGGAAAGAAAAAAAGAAGCTTTAGGACTTCTGGAAAGATGGCGGCATGAGCAGGGTGGCAGAAATCTCTTCCCAAAACCATATATATTTGTGAAAATACAACAAATGCAACTATTCCTAAAAAAGAGACCAGAAGATACAGAACAACAACCAGGCTACAGCTACACCTGCGAGAACTCAGTGCCTCATGAAGCGGGTAAGATACAAAGCCGTAACCTGGCGGGACCCGAGCACTCCTCCACCCCAGCGCACTGGCAGGAGGAAAAGATTCAGAGCGGGGAGGGAATGGAAGCACAGGCCAGCCAAATAACCAGCCCTGGTGATCTGTGCTAGGAGAACTGACACACACTGCGTGATGTATCAGAGATTAGCAGAATAAAATCGTCTCAGCGCACTCAGCCCAGCAGGCTGGGAGTCTTGGGGAATTTTGGACCCCCTGGTCAGCGGCCAGGCAAAGCAGCTGCCCCGAGGCTTCCCACAATGATCAGCAGCGTCGCATTCGTTCCCTGCGCCCCCCCCCGCCGGCCAGCGCCACAAAGGGTCTGGGAGCCTCCACTGCTACGGAACAGCTGAGGAGTGGCCCCACCCACAGCATCCTCACTGAATCTACTCCCGGCAGGCGTGCAGCTAAACAAGAAGGACCCCAGAACCCACATCAAGGGCTGAAAAGCACCAATGGGACCAGAAGGTACCCAGCGAGACTTCAAACCCCCGCAGTGCTATAGGCTAGGCTAGGGGTGACCCTGCACACAGGCAGTTCCGGAGATTATCCCAGAGACTGCTTCCCAATGGGTGAGAAACTAGTTCAGGCCCCAGAGAAGGGCAAGGAGAACAACAAGCAGGAAGGGACTTTGTTCTCCCAGCTGACACACATGGCATCTACCAGCAACCACTTCTATCACCATGAAAAGACAGAGGAATACGATACAGACAAAGATTACACAGACAACCCCAGAGAAAGGGCCTTATGGGATAGATTTATACAATCTTCCTGAAAAAGAATTCAGAATAAAAGTTATAACCATGCTGATGGATCTACAAAGAAATATGCAAGAGCTAAGGGAGGAAGTGAGAAAAAACAGTGCAGAAATCAGAAAAGCAATCAATGGGCTTAAGAGCAGAATGGACGAGGTGCAAGAGACTGTTAATGGAATAGAAATCAGAGAACAGGAATACAGAGAAGCTAAGACAGAGAGAGATAAAAGGGTCTCTAAGAATGAAAGAATATTAAGAGAGCTGGGTGACCAATCCAAATGGAACAATATTCCTATTATTGGAGTACCAGAAGAAGAAGAGAGAGAGAAAGGGATAGAAAGTGTCTTTGAAGAAAAAATTGCTGAAAATTTCCTCAAGCTGGGGAAGGAAATAGTTTCTCAGTCCACGGAAGCCCACAGAACTCCCAACACTACAGACCAAAGGAAGAAAACACCAAGACACATAATAATTAAACTGGCAAAGATCAAAGATAAGGACAGAGTATAAAAGGCAGCTAGAGAGAGAAAAAAGATCACCTACAAAGGAAAACCCATCAGACTATCATCAGACTTCTCAACAGAAACCTTACAGGCCACAAGAGAAAGGCACGATATATTTAACGTAATGAAACAGAAGGGGCTTGAACCAACAATACTGTATCCAGCACAATTATCATTTAAATTTGAGGGAGGGATTAAACAATACCCAGACAAGCGAAAGCTGAGGGAATTTGCCTCCCACAAACCACCTCTATAGGATATCTTAAAAGGGACTGCTCCAGTGAAACATGCCTAAGGCTAAAAAGATGTCACCAGAGAAAATAAAAATATAGCAAAGAAAGCAGACCATGCAAATACTAACTAAAGGCAAAAAGTAAAATCAACTATCCACAAAAACAAAGGAAATGTAAACAGTACAGAATAAAACACCCAATATATAAAGAATGAAGGAGGAATAAGAAGAAGAGAGAGAAATAAAGAACCATCAGACTGTGTTTATAATAGCTTAACAAGAGAGTTAAGTTAGACTGTTAGAGAGTAAAGAAGGTACCCTTGAACCTTTGGTAACCATGAATCTAAAACCAGCAATGGCAATAAGTACATATCTATCGATAATTACCCAAATGTAAATGGACTGAATGCACCAATCAAAAGACACAGAGTAAAAGAACGATAAAAAAGCAAGACCCATCTATATGCTGCTTACAAGAGACTCACCTTAAATCCAAAGATATACACAGACTAAAAGTGAAGGGATGGAAAAAGATATTTCATGCAAACAACAACGAGAAAAAAGCAGGTGTTGCAGTACTTGTATCAGACAAAATCGACTTCAAAACAAGGAAAGTAGCAAGAGATAAAGAAGGACATTACATAATGATAAAGGGGTCAGTCCAACAAGAAGATATAACCATTATAAATATATATGCACCCAACACAGGAGCGCCAGCATATATGAAACAAATACTAACAGAATTAAAGGAGGAAATAGACAGCAATGCATTCATTTTAGGAGACTTCAACACACCACTCACTCCAAAGGACAGATCAACCAGACAGAAAATAAGTAAAGACACAGAGGCACTGAACAACACACTAGAACAGATGGACCTAACAGACATCTACAGAACTCTACACCCAAAAGCAACAGGATACACATTCTTCTCAAGTGCACATGGAACATTTTCCAGAATAGACCACATACTAGGCCACAAAAAGAACCTCAGTAAATTGAACAATATTGAAATCCTACCAACCAACTTCTCAGATCACAAAGGTATAAAACGAGAAATAAATTGTAGAAAGGAAAGAAAAAGGTTCACAAATACATGGAGGCTTAACAACATGCTCCGAAATAATCAATGGATAAATGACCAAGTTAAAACGGAGATCAAACAATATATGGAGACTAATGACAACAACAACACAAAGCCACAACTTCTGTGGGACACAGCAAAGGCAGTTCTAAGAGGAAAGTATATTGCAATCCAGGCCTATTTAAAGAAGGAAGAACAATCCCAAATGAATAGACAAAAGACACAATTACTGAAATTGGAAAAAGAAGAAAAATGAGGCCCAAAGTCACCAGAACGAGGGACATATTAAAGATCAGAGAAGAAATAAATAAAATAGAGAAGAATAAAACAATAGAAAAAAATCAATGAAACCAAGAGCTGGTTCTTTGAAAAAATACACAAAATTGATAAACCCCTAGCCAGACTTTAGAGAAAAAGAGAATCTATACACATAAACAGAATCAGAAATGAGAAAGGAAAAGGCACGACAGACCCCACAGAAATACAAAGAATTATAAGAGAATACTATGAAAATCTATATGCTAACAAGCTGGAAAACCTAGAAGAAATGGACAACTTCTTAGAAAAATACAACCTTCCAAGACTGACCAAGCAAGAAACAGAAAACCTAAACAAACCAATCACCAGCAATGAAATTGAATCGGTAAACTACCGAAGACCAAAACCCCCTGGCCAGATGAATTCACCTCTGAATTTTACCAGACATATAGAGAAGAAATAATACCCATTCCCCTTAAAGTTTTTCAAATAATAGAAGAGGAGGGAATACTTCCAAACTCATTCTATGAAGCCAGCATCACTCTAATACCAAAACCTGGCAAGGACCTCACCAAAAAAGAAACTTACAGACCAATATCCCTGATGAAAATAGATGCAAAAATACTCAACAAAATATTGGCACACCGAATTCAAAAATACATCAAGAGGATCATACACCATGATCAAGTGGTATTCCTCTCAGGGATGCAAGGATGGTACAACATTCGAAAATCCATCAACATCATCCACCACATCAACAAAAAGAAGAACAAAAACCACATGATCATCTCCATGTACGCTGAAAAAGCATTTGACAAAATACAGCACCCATTCATGATTAAAACTCTCAACAAAATGGGTATAGAGGGCAAGTACCTCAACATCATAAAGGCTATATATGACAAACCCACAGCTAACATCATACTTAACAGCGAGAAACTGAAAGCTTTTAATCTAAGATCGGGAACAAGACAGGGATGGCCACTTTCTCAACTGTTATTCAACATAGTACTGCTGGAGGTCCTAGCCACGGCAATCAGACAAAACAAAGAAACACAGGGCATCTAGATTGGTAAAGAAGAAGTCAAATTGTCACTATTTGCAGATGACATGATATTGTACATAAAAAAACCCTAAAGACGCCCCTCCAAAACTACTAGAACTAATATCTGAATTCAGCAAAGTTGCAGGATACAAAATTAATACACAGAAATCTTTGCTTTCCTATACACTGACGATGAGCTAACAGAAAGAGAAATCAGGAAAACAATTCCATTCACAATTACATCAAAAAGAATAAAATACCTAGGAATAAACCTAACGAAGGAAGTGAAAGAGCTATACTCTGAAAACTACAAGACACTCCTAAGAGAAATTAAAGAGGACACTAACAAATGGAAATTTATCCCACGCTCTTGGCTAGGATGAATAAATATTGTCAAATGGCTATCTTACCTAAAGCAATCTGCAGGTTCAAAGCAATCCCTATCAAAATGCCAACAGCTTTCTTCAATGAACTGGAACAAAAAAATTCTAAAATTCATATGGAACCACAAAAGACCCTGAATAGCCAAAGCAATCCTGAGGAGGAGGAATAAAACGGAGAATTACGCTCCCTGACATCAAGCTCTACTACAAAGCCACAGTAATCAAGACAATTTGGTATAGGCACAAGAAGAGACCCACAGCCAGTGGAACAGAATAGAAAATCCAAACATTAACCCAAACATATATGGTCAATTAAAGGAGCCTTGGATATACAATGGGGAGATGACAGCCTTCAGCAGCTGGTGTTAGTAAAACTGGACAGCTACATGTAAGAGAATGAAACTGGACCTCTGTCTAACACCATACACAAAAGTAAACTCAAAATGGATCAGACCTGAATGTAAGTCATGAAACCATAAAACTCTTAGAAAAAAGCATAGGCAAAAACCTCTTGGACATAAATATGAGCGCATGCTTCATGAACATATCTTCCCGGGCAAGGGAAACAAAACCAAAAATGAACAAGTGAGACTATATCAAGCTGAAAAGCTTCTGTACAGCAAAGGACACCATGAAAAAGACATCCTACAGTATGGGAGAATATATTCATAAATGACATATCCGATAAGGGGCTGACATCCAAAATATATAAAGAACTCACGCACATCAACAAACAAAAACAAATAATCCAATTAAGAAATGGGCAGAGGACATGAATAGACACTTCTCCAAAGAAGAAATTCAGACGGCCAACGAGCACATGAAAAGATGCTCCACATTGCTAATCATCAGAGAAATGCAGATTAAAACCACAATGAGATATCACCTCACACCAGTAAGGGTAGCCAACATTCAAAACACAAACAACAACAAATGTTGGCAAGGATGTGGAGAAAAGGGAACCCTTCTGCACTGCTGGTGGGAATGCAAATTCGTTCAACCATTGTGGAAAGCAGTATGGAGGTTCCTCAAAAAACTCAAAATAGAAATACCATTTGACCCAGGAATCCCACTCCTACGAATTACCCTAAGAATGCAGCAGCCCAGTTTCAAAAAGACATATGCACCCCTATGTTTATCGCAGCACTATTTACAATAGCCAAAAATGGAAGCAACCTAAGTGTCCATCAGTAGATGAATGGATAAAGAAGATGTGGTATATATACAGAATGGAATATTATTCAGCCATAAGAAGAAAACAAATCCTACCATTTGCAACAACATGGATAGAGCTAGAGGGTATTATGCTCGGTGAAATAAGCCAAGCGGAAACAGACAAGTATCAAATGATTTCACTCATACAAGGAGCATAAGAGCAAAGAAAAAAACTGAAAAAAAAAAACAACAGCAAACTCACAGAACACAAGAATAGACTAACAGTTACCAAACGGAAAGGGACTGGGGAAGACGGGTGGGAAGGGAGGGATAAGGGGGAAAAAGGGCATTACTATTAGCAGACGAAATGTTGGGGGGAGCATGGGGAGGGGTGTACAACTCAGAGAAGACAAGTAGTGATTCTATAGCATCTCACTACACTGATGGACAGTTAATGTAATGGGGTACGTGGGGGGACCTGATGAAATGGGGAGTTTAGTAACCATAATGTAGCACAGGTAACTGTAGATTAATGATACCAACAAAAAAAAAAAGAAGAAGCTTTAGGTTGTGTAGTAATAGAATATGAAGTGAGGTAAATTATACTGTTAGATAGTAAGGGATACACCCTTAAACCTTTGGTAAACATGAATCTAAAGCCTGTGATAGCATTAAGTAGATACCTATTGATAATAACCCTAAATGTAAATGGTCGGAATGCACCAATCAAAAGACATAGAGTTACTGAATGGATTAAAAAACAAGACCCATCTATATGCTGCCTACAAGAGACTCACTTCAAACTGGAAGACAACACAGACTGAAAGTAAAGGGATGGAAAAAGATATTTCATGCAACTAATAGTGAGAAAATAGCAGGAGTTGCAGTACTTGTATCAGACATAATAGACTTCAAAACAAAGAAACTCACAAGAGTCAAAGAAGGACATTACATAATGATAAAAGGGTCAGTCCAACAAGAGTATATAACTATTATAAATATCTATGTACCCAACACAGGAGCACCTACATATGTGAAACAAATACTAACAGAATTAAAGGGGAAAATAGAATGCAATGCAATCATTTTTGGAGACTTCAACACACCACTCACTCCAAAGGACAGATCAATCAGACAGAAAATAAATAAAGAGACAGAGGCACTGAACAACATATTAGAACAGATGGACCTAAAGGACATCTAGAGAACACTCCATCCAAAAGCAACAGGATATGCATTCTTCTCCAGTGAACATGGAACATTTTCAAGAATAGATAATATACTAGGCCACAAAAAGAACCTCAGTAAATTCAAAAAGATTGAAATTGTACAAACCAACTTCTCAGATCACAAAGGTATGAAACTAGAAATAAATTACACAAAGACAACAAAAAAACCCCACAAACATGTGGAGGCTTAATAACATGCTCCTAAATAATCAATGGATCAATGACCAAATAAAAACAGAGATCAAGCAATATATGGAAACAAATTACAACAATAATTCAACGCCACAAAATCTGGGATGCAGTGAAGGCTGTGCTAGCTAAGAGGGAAATATATTGCATTACAGGCCTACTTCAGGAAAGAAGAACAATCCAAAATGAACAGTTTAACTCACAATTAATGAAACTAGAAAAGGAAGAACAAATGAGGCCCAAAGTAAGTCGAAGGAGGAACATAATAAAGATTAAAGCAGAAAAAAATAAAATTGAGAAGAATAAAACAATAGAAAGAATCAATGAAAGTAGAAGCTGGTTCTTCAAGAAAATAACCAAAATAGATAAACCCCTAGCCAGACTTATCAAGAAAAAAAGAGACTCTACACACATAAACAGACTCAGAAATGAGAAAGGAAAAATCACTATGGACAGCACAGAAATACAAAGAATTAGGAGAGAATACTGTGAAAAATTATATGGTAACAAACTGGATAATGTAGAAGAAATGGACAATTTTCTAGAAAAATACAACCTTCCAAGGCTGACCGAGGAAGAAACAGAAAATCTGAATAGACTAATTACCAGCAAAGAAATTGAATTGGTAATCAAAAAACTACCTAAGAACAAAACCCTTGGACAAGATCGTTTCACTGCTGAATTTTATCAAACATTTAGTGAAGACCTAATACCCATCCTCATTAAAGTTGTCCAAAAAGTAGAAGAGGAAAGAATACTCCCAAATTCATTCTATGAGGCCAGCATCACTCTAATACCAAAACCACGCAAAGACACCACAAAAAAAATTAAATTACAGACCAATATCCCTGATGAACATAGATGTAAAAATACTCCACAAAATATTAGCAAACCGAATTCAAAAATACATCAAAAAGATCATCCATCATGATCAAGTGGGATTCATCCCAGGGATGCAAGGATGGTTCAACATTCGAAAATCCATTAACATCATCCACTACATCAACAAAAAGAAGGACAAAAGCCACATGATCATCTCCATAGAGGCAGAAAAAGCATTAGACAAAATTCAACATCCATTCATGATAAAAACTCTCAACAAAATGAGTATAGAGGGCAAGTACCTCAACATAATAAAGGCCATATATGACAAACCCACAGCCAATATCATAGTGAACAGCAAGAAGTTGAAAGCCTTTCCTTTAAGATCGGGAATAAGACAAGGATGGCCACTCTCCCCACTTTTATTCAACATAGTTCTGGAGGTCCTAGCCATGGCAATCAGACAACACAAAGAAATAAAAGGCATCCAGATTGGCAAGGAAGAACTCAAAACTGTCCCTGTTTGCAGATGACGTGATACTGTACATAAAAAACCCTAAAGAATCCCTTCCAAAACTACTAGATCTAATATCTGAATTCATCAAAGTTGTGGGATACAAAATTAATACACAGAAATCTGCTGCATTCCTATACACTAATGGTGAACTAGCAGAAAGAGAAACAGGAAAATAATTCCATTCACAATTGCATCAAAAAGAATAAAATACCTAGGAATAAACCTAACCAAGGAAGTGAAAAACCTATACCCTGAGAACTACAAGACACTCTTAAGAGAAATTAAAGAGGACACTAACAAATGGAAATTCATCCCATGCTCTTGGCTAGGAAGAATTAATATTGTCAAAATGGCCATCCTGCCTAAAGCAATCTACAGATTCAGTGCAATTCCTATCAAAATACCAACAATATTCTTCAACGAATTAGAACAAATAGTTCTAAAATTCATATGGAACCACAAAAGACCCCAAATAGCCAAAGTTATCCTGAGAAGGATGAATAAAGCAAGGAAATTATGTTCCCTGACTTCAAACTCTACTACAAAGCCACAGTAATCAAGACAATTTGGTACTGGCACAAGAACAGACACATAGACCAGTGGAACAGAATAGAGAGCCCAGATATAAACCCAAGCATATATGGTCAATTAATGTATGATAAAGGAGCCATGGATATACAATGGGGAAATGACAGCCTCTTCAACAGCTGGTGTTGGCAAAACTGGACAGCTACATGTAAGAGAATGAAACTGGATTACTGTCTAACCCCATACACAAAAGTAAACTCAGAATGGATCAAAGACCTGAATGTAAGTCATGAAGCCATAGAACTCTTAGAAAAAAACATAGGCAAAAATCTCTTGAACATAAATATGAGCAACTTCTCCATGAACATATCTCCCCAGGCAAGGGAAACAAAACCAAAAATGAACAAGTGGACTATATCAATCTGAAAAGCTTCTGTACAGCAAAGGACACCATCAGTAGAACAAAAAGACATCTTACAGTATGGGAGAATATATTCATAAATGACATATCTGATAAGGGATTGACATCCAAAATATATGAAGAGCTCATGCACCTCAACAAACAAAAAGTAAAGAAGCCAATTAAAAAATGGGCAGAGGAGCTGAACAGATACTTCTCTAAAAAAGAAATTCAGATGGCCAACAGGCACATGAAAAGCTGCTCCACATCACTAGTCATCATAGAAATGCAAATTAAAACCACAATGAGATATCACCTCACACCAGTTAGGATGGCCAACATCCAAAAGACCAAAAGACAACAAAAAATGTTGGCGAGGATGTGGAGAAAGGGGAACCCTCCTACACAGATGATGGGAATGTACTCATTCAACCATTGTGGAAAGCAGTAGGGAGGTTCCTCAAAAAACTCAAAATAGAAATACCATTTTACCCAGGAATTCCACTTCTAGGAATTTACCGTAAGAATGCAGCAACGCAGTTTGAAAAAGACATATGAACCCCTATGTTATCACAGCACTATTTACAATAGCCAAGAAATGGAAGCAACCTAAGTGTCCATCATTAGATGAATGGATAAGGAATATGTGGTACATATACACAATGTAATATTCTTCAGCCATAAGAAGAGAATAAATCCTACCATTTGCCACAACATGGATGGAGCTAGAGGGTATTATGCTCAGTGAAATAAGTCAAGCCGAAAAAGACAAGTATCAAATGATTTCACTCGTGTGGAGTATAAGAACAAAGAAAAAACTGAAGGAACAAAACAGCAGCAGACTCACAGAACCCAAGAATGGACTAACAGTTACCAAAGGGAAAGGGACTGGGGAGGATGGGTGGGAAGGGAGGATTAAGGTGGGGAAAAGGGGCATTACGATTAGCACACATAATGCAGTGGTAGGGGACACTGGACAGGCAGTATTTATAGAGAAGACAAGCAATGATTCTATAGCATCTTCCTACGCTAATGGACAGTGACTGTAGTGGGATATGTGGGGGGGACTTGATAATAGGTGGTCTAGTAACCATAATGTTTTTCAAGTGATTGTATATTAACGATACCAAAATTAAAAAATTAGGTAGATCTAAATAAGTTATTGTTATAGGAAGAAGGTGAAGATATAACAGGCAAGAAAAGGGAACATTTTGTACATAGGATATGATTCAATTTTTGTTATTTAGTAATATTTGGTTACATTTACAAATGAAATTTCACCATATAAAAAAAAACAGAACCCCCTAAATGAAATGCTGGCAACAAGACCCATGCTTCTCCTACTACATTTTTAAGTGGTTTAAAACTCATGTATGAAGAAATGTCTTCTCAACTACATCAAAAATTGACACCAACCATATACTTCCAGAAGAGAAAGATTTAAGAGGATTGGCAGTGATACATGAAGCATGCAAGCCAAAGAAAGCAGAGGGCATGAATATAACATCAAAATTGAATTCATTGTTAATTGGGTCAAAAGGTCCTCCTGTAGTCGTGAGTGGTATGTAAACAACAAAAGGAAGCGTATTGAAGACAAAGAAAACCCTGAGAAATATGATCAACAAAACCACATTATTGGTAATCCTTAAAAACTTAGTCATTGAAGACAAACAGTTACAGGAAGTCCACGTATCTGGATTCCTCCAGCTGATCTCCTGGCTGTGGAGACAGTGCTTTGTCCTGCAAACGGGATTACACCTTCTATTCCAGGGCCTCACTGAGTAGTTACTAAACAGTCCCATTATAGGCCAGAAGGAAAACCTCAGTAAATTCCAAAACATTTAAATACTTCAAATTACATCTTATCACAACAGTGCACTAGAACTAAAAATGAATACTAGAACCCCAACAAAACACCTCCTGAAAAATTATAAATTTTTAAGAAGTATTCTGGTCATTGAGGAAATAAAAATGAAATTGAAGTCTAGTCAGGAAATAACAATGAAACTATCCGAATCTATGGAATATGACTAAAACAGCTCAGGAAAATTTGCTGCCCTAAAAGCTTTTCTAAGAAAAAAAAATAATAAACATTGGCTTAAGCAACACGAGAAAGAATAACATGAGTGGTGTTTTGGCTAGGTTATAATATACACTGAATTTTCCAGGAACGCACTACCATGTAAATCAAAGGAAGGTTGTACTTGTGTTTTCCAGAACTATTCTGAGAGTTTTTCACCATTTTGGAACATGATGTCACTAATGGTCAGGCCACCCCTGGCATCTGAGTCTCCAGGCGGCATGTCAGCACATACTCTTGCTGTGGCTGGACTTTGACTACTGTTGTCTTTATGGACAGGCTGCTTGAGCTTTTACACATCAAAATGTGTATTTTATTTCAATTGCTTTCATTTCTCCCTTACATTACAATGGGGTTTCATTTTACTCAGGCAAATTACATTACCTGTATTTCATTTCAGGATAGCAAAATGGATGTTAACAAAATTTCCCCTAGGAAGGGACCATGGACTATGACACGGTTAGTTATTGCTGCTTCAGATGCATGCATGGCCGTTCAAATCCCTCCTCCTGTTCTGCTGTACTCTTTGCATTTCAGTGCTCATCCTATTTTAATAATATATTTTATATGATTAATATGTAATTAAGCATCAATTAGTATCCTCAGAGATACTGCTGCTATGAACAAGCTGCTGAAGAAGAAAGTATCTAGATCTGAAAATATTTTCAAAACTAATAGGGTCGAATGAAAAAATGGACATTACCACAGACCTAAGCATTAAATTAAAAGATCAAGCTAATACTCTCTCCCAGAACATAGTTAAAAAAGGATAAAGGATGAAAACTGACAGACATGTTGAGACATGGAAAATAGACCCAACAGATCAGTATCCACCTAGTAGGATTTCCCATTAGGAAAAATTCAAAGATGTAAACAATAGAATAAATTTACCTTCATTGAAAATAGGTCTTAAGATTTAAAGATCCAGACACTTCTTCCATAAATTTGTGAACCTCAGCAATTTACATTTGTGGAAGAACAGCATTTTCTGAAGGAGAATATGTGGTGGTGTTTTTTGGCTATTTTTGTTGTTTTGTTCGGTGTCTTTTTTTTTTGATGATTGAGGGAGCAAGTAAAAAGTGGAAATGCCTAGAAAGGTGAATATCACACTAGATCAATAAGTCAGAAACATAATTTAAAACCGTTAAGTATGCCTACTAGAAAATATGAAAACACATTTTAAAATTCAAGGTCCTCTGGTCCTCAGAAATTGTTTTTAATTTGATGAAGAATGTTGTATAGGTTTTAAAGGCAGCACAGAGACTAAATACATTTTTACTCAATATAAAAATATACATATTTTAGGTAGCTCTATGTCTCAATATTCTCAGTAGGACATTTAATGGAAAACTAGAAATGTACTAGTAAATGTGGGGAGAAATAAATTATGGTTGCTGATGACCAGAAATGTCGAGATGTGAGAGGTCTGTTTTAGTAAAATGCTCTATGGTGCCAATCTTCTTCCTAATCCATTAGAGGTGTACAAAGACGTTAGCATGCACAGAGCATCATCTTTTCTGTCCAGAACACTGCCATTAATTTATGATTCTATAGCTCGCAGAAACAACCTGGTTGCAAATTTACATGCTCTGGCCATCAAATAAACTAATTAAACCGATCTATACAGTAATTGTCTTATACTGTTTACTGATTAAAAAGCCCTTGAAATAATGAGAATTCCCTTCTTTGGACCCATGAGCTATGATGACTATCGATGGTCTCAGAACTCCTCCTGGAGGACATGAGGTTAAGAGCTGGTAAGGAAGAAAATGCCTGGCCCACCTCTCAGCAAAGTTCTTTTGAGTCTCTGACTTTAAGACAGTGTGATTTGCCTCAAAGTTTAGAGCTCAGATTCTACAAGGTCACAAACAAAACTCCTTAGCTAAAATTGCAAGAGAGCTCATGGGATTCTTCAGAGAAATGTCTTACACAAGAGTAAAAGCTCTAATGGAAAGTTTAGCTATAAATATAACCCCGTAAGAATAATAAGATGCTCTTACTCAATTTGTCCATCATTTCTATTTTTTCTAAAAACTGTTTGG
The DNA here is from genome assembly GCA_032199065.1 of Smutsia gigantea. NCBI lineage: Eukaryota > Metazoa > Chordata > Mammalia > Pholidota > Manidae > Smutsia > Smutsia gigantea. Next base: position 136,367 of record JAVSCE010009484.1, on the reverse strand, counting down.
TTCTAGATCAAGGGGTTTATGACTCTGGCAACAGCATAATGAGGAATATGATTGTTCACAGACAAAAAACAAGTTCCCAAGCATTTCAGAATTGTATGGTTGTCACCTTGTACTCAAGAATTCTCAACTACCAACATTTGGAGAAATGTTTTCTTACACTCTATAATGAAATATGAAAGCTGAGAGACAATTCTGAATACTTTTAATCATATTCAAGGTCCTGGGACATTGAATAACCTGAACAATGGTTTGTATTTGCTTTCATATATAACCACTTTGCACTCAAAATACCACATGGTTTGCAGTTATTAGATTAGAAAAATGTGTTTTAAATTTTCACAATAATCCAGATCAAAGATCAATTCTCTGAATATGTTCAGGGGCACCTACTAATTGCTTCACTGCTGCTTTCACTTTTTAACCAACAAGGAAGAACAGCAGAAGAAACAAATTTAAAACAAATTACTTTAAATAAAATGAGAGGTTATTGCATTACATTAATGTCTTTAAGCTAACTTGCCTTTATCTTTTGATGGAAACCTAAACCTTAGGACTTGCTCAACTATTCTATGTACCATGCTGGTTTAAAATGTGTATAAGTATCTGCCAGGTTGGAAATGCCTGCCAACGTTAAGCATGGATTGAATTTTCAGGAAGAAATCTTCCCCAAAAGAGCGTATACTGAAAATTCTTATATAGCCCTTAGCTGCAGTTACCTGTTGTAGTAGAGGTATGTCTAATCTCTTGTAAGGTGCTAATGCTCATTCAAAATCAAAAGGACAGACTTTATTTTTTGAGCAAAATAGAGGCTCTCAAATCCTTAGTAACTGCTGCTAGCAGAATGACAAAGCATCTTTTTGAAGTTTGATTCAAGAGTGTTAGTTCTGTATTCATATCCCCTCATTAGTGCTGATTCATGACTAGTAAGACAAGACCAATATTGCTGCTTTGAAGTGAGATACTATCATATCTTGGTTAATTTTGTTTTAAATTTATCTGTTTCTTTGGGGTGCCCAAATGTAAATGGTTCTTGTCTTTTGGACATTCATTCAGTTTTTAAGTAGTTTCTGGTGAATAAAAACAAATCAATTATTAAAATTCTATTAGAATTAATTTTCTCCTCCCTAGAGATTCAATGTTTGATGACAGGCTAAATCTCACATTTTCTATTTAATGGATCAATGTGGATGCTTAAAAAGTATCTGTATTATATAATAATGCCTGATTTGCCTCTCTCACAGGACTGTTTTGAGCATGAAGGAAGATAAAGTATGTGAAAGTACTTTATAAGTGATAAATGAATAGATTTGTAAAGTACTACTTACTGTTTTTTCCAAATCTAATATTTTCAACATACAGAATATATACTTATTAATTCTATTGCCTATTATTTTCAAGGGTGTACTCATCAATATTGATATGCCAAGTTCCTCTTTCTTTATTCAGCATGAGAGCTTCCAGGAGGGCTCACCAGAGAAATCTGATACTTCAGCTGAGACGCCCAACTGTTAACTTCTTCCTGGCTGACACCAACAATGTGCGCTACGCAGAACCTTTCCTGCCTTCAATGTCTGACTCACAGTTACTTACTTCCACAGGTTAATGTAAAATTATCCTGAGACTCCTTTTTAACATCTCACTGTGCACGGTAGGATGGACCAAGACTGTCCCCTTAGAGAGCTCAGAGTGATGGAAACATGAGACACAGAGAGATAATGGAGGAACCAGAGAAAATACCCAAAGCATGGCAAGATGCTCATGGAGTTGGCCCAGGGCAGGCCAGGAGAAGTTCAGGTCACCTAAAGTCAAGGAAGCAAACAGGCCCACGGTACGAAGGTGGGCTGCTGCGTTTGTGGGAAATTCCATGCCCTGAACAATAATGGCATCCTGTAAAGAGGGTCCAGCAGGAATGAAATTCAGTTCATTCTTCTCACAGTCTTGTTCCCTGAAGCTGACATGTGCTCCCCCTGGATACACAGTTTTTTCATTCACTCCTCTGTCTGTATGTCTGGGAGGCAGCGCCTTACTCAGAAGGGCTGGAGAGAGTATTTTATTATAGTACAGTATAGGCTGGTCGTAGCTCTGGGCTGAACAAAAACTTAGTAGAGTGACTACTGCTTCCAGGGAGAAGATCAAGTGGAAAGCGTCTCCCTAAAGCAGGTCCTCACCCTACTGAGAGTCTCTGAGGTGGCCATAAGGCAGATTTGTGAAAGCTAAGGACATCCGAGAAGCTGCGGCTAAAAGGATTGTGTGTACCAAAATAATTCCCAGGGAAACTCTAAAATTCTGCTTTAATACCTGAAAAGACCCCAGATATCACAGGTTGCAGGTAGGGTGAGGACAGAAATATTCAGCATCTCCTGGAAGGGGAAGTAACTAATGTTTTTTTCTTAAATGTGTCACTCCCACACTAGGTAGAAGTTCCACAATGACAAATGCTATGTGTTCTTGACCACTATACACTTTACCTAGCAGCGCTCAAATTAATACTTGCACAGTACTCACTCTGAGCCAGATACTGTAGTTAGAATTTTACACTTAATACTTAATGTAATACAACATTCATATAATGCAGGTACCATTATTGTCTCCTAATTTGTGAATCAGGAAGTTAGGCATAACTGAGTTTAAGTGACGTGAAGATAAATCATGGGTATGGCTTGAATTTGAGCTCAGTCAGCTTGCCTAGCCCCAAGAGCATGCCCTCTTAACCACCTCCAGACTACTACAAATAAAATATTTTAATGAATACATGCATGAAGGAATGACACAATGTAGTAAATTCAGGAAACTATTAGGTATTGTTAATGAAACTATACTAAAATTATTTTTGGTCTCTGGAAAAATCTGGTACCCAATGCTTCAGAAGTTGTGCCCCTGACATATATTACATTAGAAATAGAGACAAGTGACAAAGCAGTGATAGTACAGTGTATCCAAGTGCTCTGATGAAAAAAATCTAAGTATCTGTGGGAGCATAAACCTAGGGTGTCCAATCCAGTCTTGTGGGAATCAAGGAAGGCTTTTAGGAGGAAGGAATGACTCAAATGAAATGAGATCTAAAGGATGATTAAGACAAAAAGGAAGGAGGGATGGTCTATGAAAAGATAATTCTGAGTATGACAACTAGGTGGATAAAACACAGTAGAATGCACCTGAGGACCTGTGAAAAGATGTTCAGTATCATTGTAGCACAGAGTGTAATGGAGGCAAGGCAAAAGATAAAACCTACAATGGGAAACAAATCTTAGAGGGCCTGAGAAATCACAGAGTTTGGACTTTATTCTTTAGAAGTCAGAGATGGATTTCAGGTGGCGCAGATCAAAGAAGTGATATGGACAGATGACATTTGATTACTGTGGCTGGTTTGTGGAGCATAAATTGGAGGGGGCGAAGGCTGTGGGCTCGGAGTCAGTTTAAAGGCTGTTCAAGTAATTCAGGGAAGAAATGAAGTATCGCATGTGGTGAGTTTGAGATGTCTAAAAGATAATCAAGTAAATCCGTTTAGAAGAATTCTGAAGCTCTAGAGATGGAGCTCAGCAGAGAGGTCTGAGCTAGAGAAACCGATTTACGTCCCAAGTCTGAAGATGGTCTTCAGTCCTCAGGAGCATATGATGATTCCCAGGATGAATGGGGGATGAGAAGAGTCTCCCACTCCAAATCCTGTGGTGCATCGACATTTAACAGATGGATAAAGGGAAAGGAGTCTGAGAGAGGGAGCAATGTGTGTTCTCAAAGCCAAGAAGAATGTGGTAAGCTAAGTCTAAATTCAGCCAAGGTCAGCAAATACGAAGTTGAAAATATCTTTTGCAATTACCCCCAAGGAAATCCTGTGTGACCTGAGTGAAAGCAGTTTCCCATTGGAGTCTTGAAGACAGAAATAAGAAACTGACAGGTAACTATACAGTGAAAAATAGACAACTTTTTAGAAAATTGGGGCCTTTAATAGGAAGAAACAGGCAATAGCTGATTGGCACAGTCCAGGGAGCAACTGTTCTTTAAAGCAGCAGAGATGTAAATATATTTGAGTACTCATGGCAAGTAGCCCACGGAGAAAGGCTGAAGGTACAGAACACAGAAGGGATAATCACTACAGCAAGAGCCCAGAGAAGTCAGGAAGAGAAGGGATCCAAGATCCAGGTCAGGGGACTGCCCCAGAAAGGAGAGATCATATTTGCTCAACTATAAAGGAATGAGAATGCAGGAAGTATGTAGGTGAACTGTCAGGAAGATAAGAGATTTTTCATCTGATGTGTACAATTTTGTAATGAATTTGGTCAGTTTTGGTATACTTGTGCCCACTGGAGATGTATCTCCAGTACGTACAAAGAAGATACCTATATGAAACTATTAAAACAGCACATAGCCTATTATGTTACTATCCTATCCAGCATCTATTACAGTAGCTCACATATAACACAATAGGAAAACAATAAGTATTGGTGACTTATTGTTTAAAATATCTTTTTATACTTGTGCTAACAGCCAAATAAAGGTATAGCAACTGACGTTAAGGAGATTGAATTCAAAGCTTTTTTAAAGCATTCTTCTGTGTCTATCACATGCAACAATAGAAGTAAAATAAAACTTGGAGACCAAGAATATTATTCCAACATTTCTATTTCTTGGAGGCTGCCTTATTTATACAGATTTTGTTGTCTTCTCCATGTGATTTTATGTATTAAAATAAGAAGAAATTAGCCAATGATATCTATTCACTATGCTCAGTGAATCAATTCCTTGTTTATTAATATGCCTTAAAATAAAATACTTCTCGTTCTAGCTACTAGCATACTCTCAACTGCATATTGCAATTTAAACCTTAGTTACTACAGTGATCATGAGATGTTAGGCAAAGGTCCAAATAAACCTATATCTGCTATTAGAAACTCAGGAGACAAGAATGTGAGACCAAATTTCACTTACTCTTCTTCATTAAAAAAAAAAAGTGGTGCATGTATGAGAGCCCAAAGTTAAACAGCTATGTCATCAAACATCACTTTAAAGTGATGCTTTTGAAAAAAGCAATTAAGGCAAAGCCAGGCACTTAGACTCTGCTGCCTCTGACATCAGCTGTAAAGGCTGAAGTCACAAGTTTCTTACCTAATGTGAATTTTGCATATGAAATTTGAATTAGGCAGTTTTCATTCAAATCCCTGTTCCCTTTCTCCCCCAAACCTTTTTGAACTTCAAACCTTCCTTTCAACTTTTGCTGTCTGTAAGGAACTTCAATTTTCTGTCAAGAGCAAATTTATTTCCTTTCCCTCTCAATTCATTATAAATGATGGAAATCATTTCATACTCTGGTAAATGGCAGGCCCATGTTTCTCTCAAGTCAAGTAGGTTGAATTTGCCAATCTCAGAAGATCTTTAATTGGTCTTTAGGGTATCGCTATACCACCTTTTACTTGTATATGATTTGCTGTCAAAAAATTCTGGAATGTTTAAAGGAAATTTGTTTAAGTTGAAATTACCTTCACATCTCAATAAGGTAGTTGGAGGATTACTATCAGTGTGGAGATGAGAAATACTTGGCTCACTGTTACATGATATGCTAGGGCAGAACCTGAAAGACATCAATATCCAAAAGGGAACTGGGTGAAATAGTTGGAGAATTTTCAAAATTTAGAAAATTGAGAGCTGCTAGAGAAACTAATAATGACATGAATAAAAAATAATGGCATACCAATCTAAGATTAGACATTGCAGATGAAGAGAAGCATGAAGTGGAAACACAATGAGCGCTTGTTTTGCCCATGATATACTCATAAACAGTCTAGAACAACACGCTACTCTCAGTGACCAAATGTTTGGGGCACTAGGCTGAAAGACCATCACCAGTGGCTCAAAAACAATACAAAAACAAGAAATGAGACTAAATCTCTAAGATTGCCTATATTCTTACAAACCATTGATTCACCTAACAAAACAATTTTAAAAGGTTCAAAACTCAAAGCAGAATTGCATGGGAAAATTACATAATAATACTCCATTTGTGGAAACTGTATCACTTGTCAATAGGCCCAACCCACATTCACAAGTCCAGCAAATCTGTTGACAAATTTTAAAGCAGATATTGATTAAAAAATAATAATTGAGTCACACTAAAATTGGCTAAGCCAATTTTAATATAAGTAGTAAATGGGAAACAATTTGAAACTGTTTTCATGATACTGAAAAGAGGCAGTATTAGTGTCCACTTAGGTTTGGATTTATCTATTCAGCCCATTTCAAGTGAAAGCTGCTAGTCATAATAACCTTAAGTATTTCTCATGATTTGGGCATAGCCCATTGCTCACTTTCATACAGAAATGCATCTATGTAAATAGCCCAATTTTTTTATATGAGTAATAGTATATATTCCTTGTCTTATATATTTGAACAATAAGATAAGGGAAATTCTGATTGGCTTGGAAAGTGCAGAAAAATTATGTAATGTAGAATTGGCCAAGCAAATGTAAATCAGTAAATAGCAAGGCACTGCAGGTACAGGATAAAATGGGTTAAGAATAAAGCAATGTATTCCTCTAAAAATCACTTATAAAAGGAGTCTCTTCCCAGACATTTGTTCTATATATACTCAGTTGATCCCTGTTTTAATCTTGATGTGCTTCTAATTACTCTGAAGTTCTTTTCATTAAAAAAAAGATAATACAAAAGTTTTAACCTGCCAAAAATGTTAAGTAGGCATTTTTTGTTGTTACATGGACTACATTTGTTCAAGTTGTTACTGACCATTACTTTTTATATATTAAAACATCATTATCTGCTCCTTGAAGGTTTTAGTAGCTTCAGGGCTTAGCTTTTAATTCTTAATACCCTAAAGACAACACGCCTAAAAGGACAGAGCATAAAAGAAAGTATGAAAGAAAGGACTTTACTGAAAGAAAAGACTTCTTAATCCGCATTTGAATTGTGCTCAAAATGTATAACCCTTTTTAGCTTTTTAAAATGTGTGATTTAAATCACAGAGCTTGTACACGAGTGTAGCAGTCTGAACATCTTTTCTTACTAAGACCAAACTAAGTTTACTTCTCATCTAGAAAAAGAAGGGAACACACAATTGTTGAACTTCAGCTTGGAAATGTTGCATAGCTTTGAGTTGTTGTGTTTTGTGTTTTGTTTTTTTCTGCTTCAGCATTCCAGTGTGGTGTCTCTGCCCCTCTGATCACTTGTAAAACCCCCAGTTCCTGTCAACTGTGACCAGCAATTAGGAATTCTGCATGGAGGACCCTTCTACCCACTGCATACTCAGTCCTTGTTTTCAGTGTTAATTGAGCAAAACGGTATATCTTTATGCAATAGGCAACCACTTAGGAATCAATTTGGTAATGTTTTATTTCTTCTATACTACTTTCAAAGAATTCAATTAGCTTTAAAGGAAACAGAGAATCTACCTCTGGATAAAAGTATAGACTTCATCAAAATTCTTTAAAAACAAGGTAAAATCCCTATCTTACTATTAGTACCTAAAAAATAATATTTGATCCCCAAACAAAAGCATTGCTTTTCTGTCTAATTTGATGTCTTTTTCATGCTGCCTCAGTGATGGCCAAATAATTGGTTGTTCACTTGTGTCCTTGTCTCCCTCGACAGTTCCACAGATGCCCTGAACAATGGCCCAAAGACTGCTTTCAGTAGGGGCAAATCCTCATTAATCATTCCTGGCTGACAGCACAAGGGGACACCTGCATCTGGTGCACGAGCCCAGCCACGGCGTGTGGGAGTGTGGATTAAAACCTAACCATGCGAGGTGTGGCAGGCTACTTTTTAACAGGAATATTATAAACAACAAGAAGAACATACACATTCCCAACAACAAAAACAAATCCTCTTTTTTGGCATCTCCATTTATTTAATATCTCAAACTGAAGCTGTGGTTCATGTTGCCATTAAAACACCCTTCTACTCAAGGAAAGTATAGCAGAGAGCTAACCACACACAGGTTATAATAAATAGCTGCTAAATTCTTCATGCCTGCATCACACGATGTTAGCATTAAATACTGATGAACTGTCACATGATTCTCATTTAGAAATGACTGCACTTTCAGCTTCCTATCTTATGATACTCGTAAATATTTCTCCGGGTGTATCTCTCAAGTAGAATGCATGAAATATACAGATCTTCTGAACAAGAGTTCTTGCCCCTTATGTGATTGCTTTCTTTTATTGAAATAATAAATATGACTATTTTAAAGAAAGAGTTAAGAAGGATCCTAGAAACGCCCCCAGGATATCAAGTTTTCATTAAGTAATTTTAAAACTATTTTAACTTGTTTTTTCAACAAAATGACGTGGTTTTTAACTTGACAGAATGAATACGAGAGTTTTCTTCCGCTTGCCACTACTTTCCTAATTGTACCAAGCAAGAAGACCAGAAGTAAGGAACCCCAATTCATATCTTTTTCCTCTTGTTTTAAGCAAAAGTATGTTTGTAACACATCAGAACATAAAGATACTGGTACTTAAAATAGTTAGGAAACTATTTTAGTTTAGAGCAAACAATATATTTAGGAATGTGTTTTTAAAAGAAGTTATAAGCAAGCTAAAAAAAACTGGCAAATAAAACAAAGGAATGCAATGATTTATAAAGTTGATGTTTACAATTTTCACTTTGTAAAAATAAATCTGTCTATTCATCAAATAGAGATTAAATAGAACCTCATAAATACGGAAGTGTAAGGCTAAACAACAAATGAAAGCAATACAATTTATAATTTCATATTGAAAACTTTTGATTTGGAAATAAAGTCACATTTTGAAATTCTAGTTTAAAAAAATATACGTATATGCAAAGCAGCATATTGAGTAGTAGCTGAAGGTCTCCGAGGTGAAAATTTAGTTTGCATTTTACTTTGTATATTTAGAATGATTCAGATATGAATCTTTAGAGGTTTCTAACATGTAAAGTTGTTAAGATTGCACTTCTTAAGTCATCATAATATCCCTTAACTGAGTTATTTGCATAAGTATTTAATTTAAAGGAATGTATATGAAGCTGAAGATAGAAGAGTGGGTTAGATGCTGAGAGACAATAGCTTAATAATCAGCAGAGCATACAACATGAGTAGTAAATACTGTTTGCTATTATTTAAATGTTATGCAAGAGACACTTCCAATACCTCCCAGAGGAGTCCAAACTGCCATTCTCTTCAACTTCGTTAGGGCCTGTCGCAAGGCAAGGACAGAGCAGCCATGCAGTGGGCTCTTTGCCCAGGGTTACGTCCTCCCTTGGGGGATGCTAAGGGTGGTGTCTCACAATCAAGGGCTCCAACCCAACATCAAGTGTAGTTGCCTCATAACCTGCTTAAAGACCCTTCTATTTTGGTATTGGCTTTTTAAATCACAACTAAGAATGTCCACTCTTCATTGGGAGCTGCAGAAACACAGACTAAAGTGTCCTCCGGTGTATTCTAGTGAAAACCTGAGAATAAGAAACTGCTACTCATACAGAATATATAACTAAGGCAGTGAGGAATAAAATAAGAGGGAGGAACAAGGATGGAAGAAGGGAGCGGGGACAGAGAGGGAGAAAGGAGAGTACTTCTAAACTCTTTGCATCACCAGCCTGTGGGTGCTCTTTAGGTCAGGCCTTTTTTTCTCACACACCATTTCATTTTCTGTACTCCCAAGAAAAGAAGAATAAGTAACCAACTTTTATTGAACTTGAACTCCATGGCAGACATCTTTTTGTGTGTAGCTACCTTATTTAATACTTACAACATCCCTTTAGAGTAGGTACTGTTTTCTCCATTTTTTCAAACAAGGAAATTGAGAATCAAGGAGGTTAAATAATATGCCCAAGTCACATAGCCACAGTAAAAACAGGTTTCAAATTAGATCTACTTCCCTCCAAAGCACATATTCTTCCACCAAAGCACATTGTGGCAGCAGTTTATCCCCAAATCTCTGGGACTGAATATCCATCTCCCCACTGAGGCAAATCCTCAATATGAGTCATATATGCCCATTTCATCTGGTTCTCATGTGCCCATCACTACATGCCACTCGTGCTCAGCTAGCTCCTTCCCATCCATTCTCTACAGCTCAGCCTAGTGTCACGTCACCAGGACTATTTTCTCCTCACAATTTCTTTTAAACTATACCTAATCAAAGTCTGCACCATAATATTCCATGTAATATATAGCAATTGCTGGTTTACTTACTGTTACTTTTATCTAGCCTCTATTCCCAGAGACGGGTGCACCATCTTAGCCCTATTTTCTTCAGCATGATTAACAACTATGTCTTGAATAAATGGAAGAATAAATGAACAAAGAGTTACAGAGATGACTAATGCAAAAAGATCATTATGAATTTAAGGAAGCATGTGAAAAACATTTAGAATCAAATATTTTTGCTTCTTCAAGAAAAAAAATCAAGATTTGCCTTCAAATTTCAAAATAAAAATATTTATTTTCCTGTTTTAAAATGCTCCAGTAAAATGGTAGGCATGCACATTACCTTTATTGATATGTAAAGGAGAGCTAAAATTCAGATTTAAATAATCATTCAAAAACAAGCTGCATTTATGAACCGAATAAGACGTTTCTAATTACTACTGTCACTGGGCCTGTTGCTTCCTTTGAAATTTATATTTTTTTATACTTAGTGATAAACATTTTACAAGCTCCAGTAGCATCTTGTTTTAAACCTTATTTCAGTTAATTGAAGAAACCTGAAGCAAAGTGTTCCTAATTCATTTTTCAAACAATAGAAGAACCATTAAAGGTTTCATTACTTATTGCATAGTTTCATATGCAGTAGTACATTATTATGTCTGAAACAACAAATTCAATGTTAAAGCTTGTTTTAAAATAGATATGCTGGAAACAAACATTCGACTAGTCCTCTCAAAAACATCATCAACTACAATGCACCATATACCATCATTTTACATTGAACTGTGACATTTTCACACTGAAACTCTTCTACCAATTTTCAGAATAGAATTTTACAGCTATGATAACCTTAAATAATATTTATTCTATTTCCTTAATGTTATGCATTGGGAAAATGAAGCCTAAAGAAATTAAATTACTCCAAATCACATATGGAAGGAATATTAAAACCTATGCTCCCAATTCCAAGCCCAGTGGGAATTCCACAGACTGTGCTATGTATTACAGGATACATTCTAAGGGTCAGAAAACAATGGTCTGCCAGTCAAATCTGGCCCTCTGCCTGTTCTTGGTAAATAAAGTTTTACTGGAACAGAGCCATCTCTTTATGTTTTTGTGCTATAACAGCAAAGATAGTTACCACAGAGATCATGAGACTCACAAAGCTAGAAATATTTAATATCTTTACATTTACAGAAAAAGTTTGTTGATCTCTGAATATTCTATAGGAATATGATACACAAAAGTTCAAGTTCCAAGTGGAATTATACCACCACCATCAATAAACTATAATTTGGAAAATAAGGTATCATATAACTATGGCACTGAAAACTTGTGGGCCGAATGTATGCCAGATAATCACACCATTCTCATCATCCATATGATACCTCCCCCTTTTTAAAATAAATAAATTGAAGTTTAGATCAGTTATGTTACTTGTTGTTGGTTACTCAGCCAGTTGATAACAAATATAGAATGTCTGGAATCTGGTTCCAGAGAAAATCTAATAGCACGATAGTGAAAGATGAAGATAACTATGCAATATTAATTGAAAAAAAACTTCAAGAAACAGAAGCAATTTATTTCAAGTATAATTCATATTACTAAAGTAAAGTAAGGGGATATTTTCATTCTTTACATCATAATGGGCTATGAATACAAAGAACCGATTATAGAAAAAGAGTTCCAGAAAATTAAAAAGTACAATCATAAAAAAAAAGAACTCAATGAATGGACTAAATAATATCATCAAAGATGCCGGCAAAAAAGCAGACATCTGAAAGACACAACAAAGAGGATATTGTCCATAACAGAGGGCAAAAAACAAAGAAGTGGTGTCATTAAGAAAAAATGGAAAGCCTTGAATAGAGGACAGAGACAAGTGAGGACAAGAAGAGTCAAAGAAATAAAAAAAGAAAAATTTACAAAGCTAGAAAAAGGAACAAACCTTCAGAATTAAAATATTCAATATGTGTCAACTAGAGTGGCAGGGTGGAGGGGTATACAGGTAGATTCTGGTTAAATTTCAAAATTCCAAAGATAAAGAAAAAAAATACCTAAAATTTTTCAGAGAGGAAAATATGGTTACCGAATAAGCAGTGAGATTCAAAATTATATCAAATTTTTTACAACCATCATTTACATTAGAAGACAATAGATTAATGCCTTCCAAGTGCTGACAGAAATTATTTTTTGATCCTACAATTCTAGCCCATACCATTCAATCAATCAATGGTCGGGGGAAAATAAAATATTTTGGATCAGCATAAACAAGAAAATGTATCTCCTATGCAACCTCTAATGAAACATTATTCTGGGATATTCTTCAGTAAAACAAAAAGAAAAAGGATAGAAAGGCTGGTGGCAAAAAGTATGTAAAAAAATTGCAGTTACCTTTAACCAAGAAGTAGTGAAGAAAATTTAAAATAACTTAAAGGTCTAATAGCTTTGACCCTCTTTGGACATTTTCTTCTTTATGAACCCAGGCCCAATATTTGGTTTAATATTGAGCAATAGTTATATGACCATAAAACTAATGTATTGAGGCTCATACTTAGATTGAACCTATAGTTAAGTTTGGAAGATTTAATTATAGTAGTTAGAGATAAAACATTGGCAATGTTAAAATGATAATATAGCTATATGATAAAACCATATAAAAATGGAGTTACTAAAAGCAGGAGAACAGGGGGTAACTAAAGTACAAAATCTCTATTTTTAGTAAGGTTTCAAAAAATACTAACAAAATATTACAAATCAAAAAATTGGTGAATAATATTAAAAAATATAATGGTAATCACAATTTTTAAAATACAGAAACTAAAACTGATTGCCCTGAAAGTGAGAAGTCTAGGGAAGTTGACTTTTACTGTTTATTTTACATGCTTCTGAACCATCTGTATTGTTTTCACCAAGTAGAAATGTAACTTACAAAAAAATATTGAAAGTATAAAGGACAAAGTCAAGGAATTATAAAGCATTTTCATATATTTCCTAACACAATATGTTTGGGTTGCTATGCTTATCTTGCCCTTGAGACCTTGCTAAAACTGGCTAGAGGTAATCCTCAGAGTCAGTCCTTTGGAGAAAGAGTGTCATGAGTGGAACTATGCCCAGAATTAAATTGGTGATTTAAGTCAATGCAAAGATCATTAAAATGTAACAGTGAGTACAACGGTAAAAATGCATCTCCACCAGATACATGAGAACTGACTATGGAATAGGCACTGTGTTGTACCAGAAGACGAAGTGCCTAAAATACGGATCCCACTTTTACTGGGGAATATGATAAATTGTATGATAAATATCCACTTATTCATTTGACAAATCATTAATAAGCACTTGGCATGTTCCTTGAACATACTTATTTGTAAAGAAGCAAAATTAATGCCTCACTCTTAAGTATCTGATTGTTAGTAAACTTAACCATTGAATTCTCCACCTTAACCAATCAAGTCACTATACGATTTCTTTACTATGAGGCCATAATTCTAATTTTGCTTTATAAATAAAAGAAGCTAGAACTCAATATACAAGGTAGGTTTGTTCATTCTCCATCTACTCATATCTACTGTAACAAATATCTGCTTTCAGATAACATATTCTGATTCCAGTCATCAATTGCTGACTTCCTTTAGTATGTCTCATTCATTCATTCATCCAGAAAATATTTATTGCATATTAAGTATGCATCAGGCACAGTTCTATGCTCTGGAAAAAAAGCAGTAAATAAAAACAAGAAAATCCAAGCCCTCATGCAGTTTGTATTCTGAACTCATCTGCTATTCCCAAAACAAGATCCCCATTCCTTTAGTAGCCATGTACGATCCACACATTTGAGGAATGCTAAAGGCCACAGTCATATATAAGAATTACTCATCTGTTTGCAAAGAAGGAAAATGAGATTAGGGAAGAATGAACAATTTGTCTAAAATCAAATAGCAGCAGACTTCTTGACCTAAAGCCTAAGAGAGATTTACGTTGGTCTCCCTGAGGTTAGTGAAAAATCCAGTTTTTTTTTTATATAATTTATTTTGGTATCATTAATCTATAATTACATGTGCAATATTATGGTTATTAAACTACCTCCTTCATCAGGTCCCCCCCACCAACCCCATTACAGTCACTGTCCATCAGCGTAGTGAGATGCTATAGAATCACTACCTGTCTTCTCTGAGTTGTACAGCCATCCCTGCGCCCCACCCAACATTACGTGTGCTAATCGTAATGCCCCTTTATCCTCCTTGTCTCTCCCTTCCCACCCATCCTCCCCAGTCCCTTTCCCTTTGGTAACTATTAGTCCGTTCTTGGGTTCTGTGAGTCTCCTGCTGTTTTGTTCCTTCAGTTTTTTTCTTTGTTCTTACACTCCACATATGAGTGAAATCATTTGATACTTGTCTTTTTCGGCTTGGCTTATTTCACTGAGCATAATACCCTCTAGCTCCATCCATGTTGTTGCAAATGGTAGGATTTGTTTTCTTCTTATGGCTGAATAATATTCCATTGTGTATATGTACCACCTCTTCTTTATCCATTCATCAACTGATGGACACTTAGGTTGCTTCCATTTCTTGGCTATTGTAAATAGTGCTGCGATAAACATAGGGGTGCATCTGTCCTTTTCAAATTGGGCTGCTGCATTCTTAGGGTAAATTCCTAGGAGTGGAATTCTGGGTCAAATGGTATTTCTATTTTGAGTTTTTTGAGGAACCTCCATACTGCTTTCCACAATGGTTGAACTAATTTGCAGTCCCACCAGCAGTGTAGGAGGGTTCCCTTTTCTCCACATCCTCGCCAACATTTGTTGTTGTTTGTGTTTTGATGTTGGCCATCCTCACTGGTGTGAGGTGATATCTCATTGTGGTTTTAACCTGCATTTCTCTGATGATTAGCGATGTGGAGCATCTTTTCATGTGCCTGTTGGCCATCTGAATTTCTTCTTTAGAGAAGTGTCTATTCATGTCCTCTGCCCATTTCTTAATTGGATTATTTGCTTTTTGTTTGTTAAGGTGTGTGAGTTCTTTATATATTTTGGATGTCAACCACTTATCAGATACATCATTTATGAATATATTCTCCCATACTGTAGGATGTCTTTTTGGAAAAATCCAGTCTTTAAATAGAAAAATATTGTCTTTGCATTGGCAAAGGAAAATTAAAATTATAATTAGATGAAAAAGTAGAGTGTGCCATAACACCCTGAAATGGGTAGTGTATGGAAAGACATACAAATTTTATCTTAAAAACTAGAAATAAAAAAGGTAATTAAGGCTTCAGTCACATTAAGGTGGCTTTTTCCCCCCTTTTTTTGCCTAGGTTAAATAATATTAGTGCAATTAACATGTCAGAGAAGTTTTTCAGAAACTTTTTTTTATATTTCTTACTTATATTCCCTAAAGTAAAAGGAATAATTAACTGAAATCTAATTAGTGTAGACTTAGAACACCTGTTTCTGAAAATCCTTTGAATAACTTTAACATATTATTATTTTTTTCTTGGACTTTGTTTTAGGATGAGACACATATCCCTCTCCAGTTGCTCTTAGGGGCTGGGAGATTTGCATATCACACAGAAGAAAAGTACCTGTTTGTAAAAGAAACACATAGATTAAAAAGACCAAAAGAGTTGTGGATATATTGGAGTAGCTACTGTTTCTTAACCTTTGTTTGACCAAACACAAATTTGTGAATCCTCTCTCAGTGCTGGAAAAAAATAATTTCATTTAGAAGAGGATGATATCAACCCCCTTAAAAAAATAAATCCATAAGAAAATCATTGTTTAAAGGCACACCAAAAGAGGAAATAATCCATGCTGCTAGAGGGAATGTTTAATATCTTATTTTTCAAATAGTAGTGGAGAAAAATACAGGTTTTATTGTGATAGGAGAAACTGTAAATTATGGTAGTTCTCAGGAATCAAGGTACCAAAGCAGAATACATATCTAACTGAAAAGACATCAGAAATAGGGAAAAGTATACGGTGCAGGAAGCTGCAAAACAAATAATGAGTATAAAGTATATCAGTCATTTCACTAAAATGCCAGGTTAAATTTTCTCGTTAAACAACAAAAACATCTGATGAAGTTTAAAAGCAAAATCTAGTTATATGCTGGAGATGAAAACAAACCTTACAGACTGAGAAATTAAAAGTTTATGTCTCATTAATCCTGAGATGAAAAGAGAAGTCAAAGGGGCAGTACAAACTTTCTAGAAAACAGTGCAAAGGAGAATTAACAAAAGGTATCTTTTAATAAGAAAGGTGGGCAGACAAATGTTTTTAAGGAGAGAGGCAATGGAACTTGGATTCCTCATCAGTGACTTTGAGAAATCACCTCTATTTCCAATGACCATTTTAAGTTTACTTATATTGCACAAGCACACTGGCTTCATGATCCACAGTCACAGATCCACTGTCATGACCCTCGGGCTGATCTCCGCCTGCTTTCCCTTTAGCCAGATCCTTTGGACCATCACACTTATCATTCACCTTCAGAAGGCAAGAGAGAGAAAAGAGATGTGAACTGTAAGGTTTATTCTCTAACTGTTCACAGCCCCGAGTGAACTGATGCAGGGAGGGCTTCCAAGGAAGGACTAAATTGAACTTCCAGAATACCAGTATTTTGCTACTCATGATACTCTTTCTCTGTTCTTTTTCTAAAATCTAAGGAAATATTCCTTAGAAAGAAAATTTTAGACACACAAATCAGAGGATGTACCAAAATACAGATGAAGATGACACAATAAAGCTTAAATTAATATTTAATTGATGTGAGATAACCAAACTACATTGAACTTAAATGATTTTTTTTTTAATCCGGCACTATTTGGAACCATACTTTCCAACAGACATGGAATGTGAGGCAGGTATGTAATTTTAAATTCTCTAGCAACCACATAAAAACAAGGTAAAAAGAAATAACTAATATCAGCTTTAATTATATATTTAATCCATCATATCTCAAATATTATTTCAAGGTAGAACTAATATAAAAAGGGATTTATAAGAAAAGCGATTTATAAGATCCTTTTCATTAATTTTTATACTTTGTCTTCAGTGTATATTTTAATTTACAGCACAACTCAGGCCAAACCACATTTCAGTGTTCAAGAATCACATGTAACTATTATATCAGATAGCAGTTAGAGGACATATTGAAGAACACACAGAGATCCACAGACCCAACAATAATTTCCAGGTCCAATCCTCTTATTTTATTGATAGACCATTTAAATTTCTATTTATATGCCTAACAAGCATTCACATAGAACAGGCAACTGAAATCTAATTAGATCTTTTGGTGGCCAAAGTTATCCCTGCCCTTGCAGAGTTTCCAATCAAAATGTTCAGATAAAACAGGTGGCAAAAATATTCTAAATACAAAGTAAAAGTCTTCATAAATATATCTGAAGAACAAGTTCACAGGGTAATGTTTAGAGCTTAATTTAAAAATATCTTACGTCAGATAATCTAGATCAATGAAATTACAGAAAAAATACATAAAATTTACTTATGCAGTGATTACTGACTTAGTTTTTAATTAGATTTGAACTTTTTAAGTATCATTAGACAGAAGTACTCTTTGTAACAGTGATGTTCTGCAGAGTCTGGCCTATTCCTTACACTTATTTTTCCTTAAATCTCCTGATAGGTTATATTTCAGTGAGGTGACTCTTACGTCAGATTTAGTGTCTTATAGGAAACTCCTTATTAGCTCTTTTCTATGAATCAGTGCTAATTTACTTTCTCCAGGTTGGCTTGATGCAGTCAGCCTAAAAACCTAATTTGTAGAATAGAAACACATGAAGTGCACATAGTGGAGTCTTGTTTTATCATCTTGTCTTCAGACTTTCTGGCCTGCTGTGTGATAATGAGACTTCAGCCTGATACTTCCTCCTTCACCTTAGATCATACACTCCATGCTTTTAGTCCCCTTGGCTAGAATTCTACTATTACATGGATACAGTTCATAATCCTAGGAAATCCTTGTTAGACTTGAATTCCTATTATAATTCTTCCTGGTGATCTGAACAATGACATGTTGTCTACCAAGTCAAATATTTGAAAATTACTGACAATAAAATTAGCCTGTCTGAATTACAAATTTATAGTAGAAATCCAGGCCTCTTTCAGTCTGTGCACATGACAAAAACAAGACTGTGGTGAAAAGAAAGAAAATATACTTTAAAAGGTTCATAGATAATAATACAGATTTCAAATTTTGTATTAATTTGAGATTTTTAGTTGTAGTTGAATTTAATAGCCTGTGTATATACCAACATATTCCGCTATCATTTTTTCCATTACATATTTTGAGAATGTATATACTCCCATTACCTAGAACATATTGAGAAGATATTACAGAACAACTTGGCTAATTCATCACTCTGTAAACTCTCGTAAGGAATATTGTCTTGACTCATTTCCATACATTCTGATTTGCCATATGTTCAAACTTACTAAGAAGTAAAGTATGAATTTTAATGCCCTACAACAATATTTTGACTACATTCACATTAAAGACAAAAGCACTATTGAAATATAATAAGCATATATTCTTTCCTCACCAAAAGGAAACTATAAATGGAAATAGGATGAAATAAATGTTTAATTACAAAATTTCTCCATTGTTGAAATGAATGCATAGACTTAAAAAAAGATAATAAATCCTAAACTTCAGGAATAAATTTCTTCAAAAAACTCATTTGAAGACAGGAAAATGTAATCTTTATTCTGGAAAAATATTATACTGGATGTCATATTCACCGAAACTTTTGGGAGAAATATTAATAAAGCCTTCTGGGTGAAGAAAGAGGACACAAGATAAGAAGACCTGACAGGACTGTGAGCCTGGTGGGCAGGTTGTCTGATTGAAAGAAGGGTCAGATGCACGAGGAGGCAAAGTGAGCTGGGGCAAAAAGCCAATTAGTGGGTTAAAGAGGAGTCGTCTGAGCTCTGAAACACGGGGGTGATAATATAGGCAGCTTGGGAGAGGATTAAAATAAAGAAGTGATAACAGTATTCAGCTGAGAGGTTGAGAGGGAAGGCTGTCAAAAATGTAAATAAGAATAAAAAGGTAAAACAATGAAAACAAACCTGACATTTAATCAAGGGTTAGAGAAGCAGAAACCTAAAGAGGGGAAATGCAATAGTTTAGCTCTAAGTGTTCTCAAATCATTAACAGAGGACCAAGGCAGATGGAAAGTTTTTCCCAATTACAGGAAACCAAATGGACTACCAAAGAGTAGAGCAGAATAACCCATTTTATTTCCTGGTTGCTTTTCTGGAATACATTATATTAGGCAATCAAAGCCCGATACATCTTCAATTAGTTCATTACCGGAGAGGGTACTGTATTATTTAGAAGAACACATTAAAGATATATCTGACAACTCTAAGAGTGTGGTATTTCAGAGTACCACACTAAAGCTAGATAGTGTTAGAGTTCCCAATTGCTAATTTTTACTTAGATGTTGATATAATCTAATTTAAATTCACATTACCTCACTCATTATATTTTGTTAGTAGTTCTAGAAATGAGAGCTTATTGTTGATGGGGAAATTTGGCCTTTTATTAATTCCCTAATACATAATTAAGTTGATGCTTTATGATTATCCTCTTTTAAGATGGCATAAAATTTTTAAAGTCTTTCCTAGCTATCATATCAAATTTTACTGAATGGCATTGTTCAGCCACCTATCACAAAAAGACATGTCTCTACCAATTATTCCATTAAAAAATGGGAACATAAAGCCAAAAAAAAAAAAAAGCCAAAACTTTGTAACTTTAATACTTGTTCTGACTACATTCCAGATCATTTTTATCATATAAAAATGTTTTTATTCAATCAGGATTCTGATTATTGATGGAACATCATATTTTTCAATTAAAATGACAAAATGAATAATTTAGAAAAGCTCAGTGATGAAGATAGCAGGAACAAATTGTGACAAGGACATGAGTTTAAAATATTTAAAGCTATTATGTATTGCATATGCCTATAGCAGTCTTACAAGAGTGAAAATGTAAACTTCATCCCTAAAGCTGCCTCTTGGAAAGTACGATTAAAACACATACGTGAGCATAAAAATAATATAAAAACTAAAACCAAACTAAAATTAAAGCTGACACCAATACCACCTCAAAGAATGTCAAAGCTCCCCTTCATAAATGAAAACTAAGTGGGGAAAGAGAAGTGAAATTCTTTTTTTTTTCCCCTAGTGTTTCTCTGGATTCACTGGCCCAGGCACTCAAACAATGAGAAAACTGGGAAATTTGTTATTACATTCCTAAGTACATACCTTCAAGATAAAAGAAGTATTTCCCAATGAATTAAAAAAGGGAAACTTTTTTATTCCTCATGAAGCCCTAATAAGTCCTCTCAGAAAAATGCACTTCCTAGAACAGAGTTTAGGGGCATAATATCCAGTGCACATCTTCATAATAACTTCGAGTTATAAAAATAATAATGTTACAAACCTTGTAGCCACCAAGCAAAAACAACAAAAAAATTAACTACAATGAAACCAACAATCAGGCTGGCCTCAGATTTCTCCTTTGAAATATTAAATGCTAGAAGGAACTGGGTGCAGTAGCAGATTTTTGAAATAAAAATGTGGTGATTCAACAATTCAGTCTTGCACCAAATTATATTTTATATGTCAAAGCTTCTGACAACTACTCTCAGAATAGGGAAAAAACATCATGTACTACTAAAAACAAACAAAACCAAGACCAGGGGATGAAAAATTAGAATTAAAAATCTGAAAGTCAGAATAATATTTCAATAATATTCTGTAAAACTCCACTATTACAAAACACTCCACATGCTGGATATGTTATCTCAAATACATCCCAAAAATGTATTAATAAGCTCATAAATAGAGAAAATCCTTAGGTACTGGGGGCAAAAATGAAGAGTAAACTGAAATCGCAAAAGGGTGAACTTAAATTCAAACAGTATTGAGGTGGAGGCAAAAATCATAAAAGGAACTAGTTTTAGGGTGGAAAAATAATCTCCCCTAAGGATGTATAATCTTAGGTTTGCTCATATAACAGTCTACAGTTCCAATCATACTAACCCATGGTTAGGAAATGCCCAGGATGAAAGATCAGTGAAAGTAACTCTAGATCAGTTGCACCCTCTCACCTGAGGAGAAGCAAATGCAAACAGACTTGGTAAAAGCAGTCAGAGCACATCTGGGAGGGGCATCAACAGTATCCATGGTTACCAGCTATGAGATAAAGGACTAAGATCTCATCATTCAGACTGAGATTTTAAATGTTCAACTCAAAGAAACGGTGTGTTCACATTACCATACCAACAAGCTACTGAATTTAGAGTGATCTACTATTTGAAGTTAGACAATCACAAGGAAACACCTAACCAAGCTCTCCCAATATATAAGATACTCTCAAATTATGAAGGCTTATCTAGTTATTTACATTGATGAAGGTATGAAAAGAAAAACAAACCTAATTAAATGTTAAATTACCTATAATTTGAAGAATTTTAGTATAACTAATAAGAAAGATAGTAGTACAAGAATATATGTATATTATACTGAAGTACAAAAGCTTAATGTTTAATAAGATTTGTGTTTGAAAGAATCAGAATTGTGAAAAAACTCACATTTCTGTATTAGTAACTCCAGAACAGTAATTCTTGTTATTAAGTCATTTCTATAAAGCAGAGATCATTTACTCTTCAAAAACTACTTTTAAAAATAATTTTTATTTTTATTGCATTTTCTGAGATTTTCAAGAAGCATCTTGTTAGAGGAGGAGAATTCTAAATATATTGCTTGGAAATGAACCCAGGCCCTTTGACCTATTCACCAAAAGTTTGATTTTCAGAATAATGAACATTGAATATATAGTGTTTTACATTTTATAGATGTATTAAAAATCCTTTTTGTAAACAGTGTTGTTATCTCCAATTTCTCCAGGAGGAAACTGAAACATAGAGAAACTAAGGAAATTTTGTAATCATATAGCTTGCAAATGATGGAACCAAGCTGTAAAGTCACTTAGTTTCTCCCCAGAATACACACTCTTAACCAGAATAAAATACTACTTTGGAAGATGGTGAGTGATAAATAACTAGGGATAAAGCTTTTAGAAGTGAGAGTTAGAGCAGCTAAAATACTGCATGACCTAGAAGAAATTTTTAGTCTATGAGCTGACAGCATTTTCAGATCAATTAACTTATGAGTTTTGTAATACAAAACGTTAGCTTCCACAGTGGTAAATTAATATGGTATCAATCAAACCAGTTTTCCACATGTAAAATTAATACTTTATTTCTAAAATTTAAGCTACTTTGAAAATATCATAGGAGAGTCTTCCGGGTTTCTATAGAAAAAGACAGACACCTGAACCTGAAACTCTCCATTCATCGTAAGGGAAGAGTAAGAGATCAGCAAGGAAGTAAATAATATCCACCCATAGTCCATGCCTACAGGATAGCTGATAGGGAATTAAGTCTTCAAATTACACATCCACAGGAAAACATTTGAGGCCAGCAGAACTAAGAGTGGAGCCCAGACCTGTGTGGAGTTTGGCAGAGAGTGCACGGAAAATTAGGGAGGGAAGCAGGGTGCTTATCTTTGTGCATCTGAGGCCAACTCATTCTCAGGAGAAGAATCTGATATGAACGAGTAAACATTGAGGGCAGGTCTACTACTAGGCAGAGCAAAGGACTGGCTGTTGAGAAGTTAAAAGGAATGGGTGTGAAAATGTGTATGATAAGAGATGCTAGTCCTGACAAGTGAAAGTGTTGCTTAGAGGCTTGGTGGTGACAGCTATGAGAGAAATTAGGAGCTTAGTTTCTACAGAAGAAACCAAAACAAATCACAAAGTCAAAGGCATACATCTCCTCCCAAAGTGCAATCTACTGTACAAATTGTACTTCATGATATTAACAGAAGAGAGTGCACATGAACTAACAACTCTAGTAAGCTACTCACACTGATCACCCATGTTTACATACACATGTTATTATTGGAAAAGTGAAGCATAAGGATTCTAAAAATTAATAGTGAATGTCACAAACATCCATAAAATGATTATAAGAACAAAATAAAATTTTTTAGCATATCAAATTTCTCCCCAAAATAATCATGAAACAGAGAAAAGCTATAACCCAATGCTCTAATCAGAATGAAATAGCCTTAAAAATATTTTCAAATATTAAAAAATAACCTTCATGGAAATCAAAAATTTTAAGGCTCACATGTGAAAAAAATAAACATATGAAATGAGTTAAGCAGTCTCAGGAATGAGCAAAAGAAAAAGCAAAGACAGTCACCTCAGAAATAAAGACTAAATTAAAACATAATTAATAGAATATATTTGACTGAAAAAGTAATAAAGGGCATCTAGGAAAAAAATAAAAGTAACCAAGAGAATAAAAACGAAATGAAGAGGTAAAAAGGTTAAGAAAGTGAGAGTACAGAAAATAGGAAGAAAATATTCAATACACATATAACTGGAGTCCATGAAGGGGGAAAAAAGCAACAGAATAAGACTAACATTTAAAACAATAATCCAAGAAAATTCTCAAGAAATAAAAGAAGGCATAAATCTATATAATGGAAGAGCTTTCGATGTACTTAGGAAACTTTTTCAGAATGGTCAACTTAGACATATTTTAATAAAACTAAAATATTTTAAATTAAAGAAAATGATTATTCAGCATCTCCAGACAAAAATATTAAGAAATTTAAAAAGGAAAGAAGATAAGATGGGAATATAAATTCTCATAGCAAATTACAAAGCAAGATAATAGCAAGCAATATTTTCAAGAAATTCAGGGAACTAAACTGTGAGATACAGATTTATACATCCAATGAGTCTATACTTAAAATACAAAGTCTACATAGATACAGTTTTGAGCCTGTAAGATCTCGAGGGGTACTTTGTCCAGAAGCACATCTTCAGGAATCCACTGGAGTTGATGTTTCAACCAACATGGTGATACCCACAGAAATTTCACAGAATAACTGATAAGAATTTAATATAATTACTGAACAACCAATGGGTCAATGAAGAAATCAAAGGAAATATCAGAAAACTTGAGACAAATGAAAATAGAAAGACAGTGGTCCAAAATCTTGGGATGCAGCAAAAGTAGTTTTAAGAGGGAAATTCATAGCAATACAGGCCTATCTCAAGAAATAAGAAAACTCTCAAATAAACAATGTGCCTTTACACCTAAAGGAACTAGAAATAGGAGAACAGATGAAGCCCATGGTAAATAGAAGGAAGGAAATAAAGATCAGAGCAGAAACAAATGCTATAGAGACAAAAAGACAATAGGAAAGATCAATTAAACTAAGGTGATTCATTGAAAAGATAAATAAAATTGACAATCCTTTAGCTAGACTCACTAAGAAAAAAAAGAAAGAGCTCAAATAAATAAAATCTGAAATAAAGAGAAGTCACAACTATACCACAAGAATAGAAAGGATCATAGAGATTATTATGAAAAATTATATACAAATAAATTAAACAACCTAGAGGAAATAGATAAATTCCTAGAAACACATAATCTTCCAAGCCTGTATCATGAAGAACAAGAAAATAAGAATAAACCAATTACTAGTAAGGAGAATCAGTAACCAAAAATCCGCCAACAAAACATAAGTCCAGACACAGATGGTTCACCGGTGAATTCCAATAATATTCAAAGGAGATTTAATACCTATCCCTTCAAACTCCTCTAAAAAACTGAAGGTTATTTTATTCATTTTATAAGGCAAGCAATTTGATACCAAAACCAAAGACACCAAAACAAAACAAAACAAAACAAAAAAACTACAGGCCAATATTCTCAACAAATATAGATACAAAAATCTTCAGCAAGATATTAGCAAACCATTTTCAACAATAATTAAGAGGCCCATACACCATGATCAGGAGGACATTACTCCAGAGAGGCAGGGATGGTTCAACATATACAAATAAATCAACATGATATACCACATTAACAAAATGAAGGATAAAAATCATATGACTATCTCATTAGATACAGGACAAGCATTTTACAAAATCCAACATCCATTTATCATAAAAACTTTCAACAAGGTGGGAATAGAGAGTACATACCTCAACATAATAAATGCCATATATGACGAGCCCACAGCCATCAATATTCGATGGTGAAAAGCTGAAAGCTTTTTTTTCTCTAAGGTCAAGAACAAGAAAATATACCAATTCTCAACACTTTCACTCAACATAGTGTTAGAAGTCCTAGCCAGAGCAAATAGGCAAAGAAATAAAATAAAAGTCATTCAAATTGTAAAGGAAGAAGTGAAACTGTCACTATTTGTGGATTATGTGATTTTTATATATAGAAAATCCTAAAGTCTCCACCAAAATCTTTTAAAACTAATAAATGAATTCAATAAAGTTGCAGAATACAAAATCAATACACAGAAATCTTAGAATTTCTATATAGTAACAATGAACAAGCAGAAATAGAAATTAACAATCCCATTTACAATTGCATCAAAAGGGGGAAAATACCTAGGAATAAATGTAAACAAGGATGTGAAAGACCTGTACACTGAAAACTATAAGACATTAATGAAGGAAATTTGAAGACACAAATAAATGGAAACCTACTCCATGCTTACAGATTTGAAGAATTAAAATTTGCCTAAAACCCAAAGCAATCAATGCAGTCCATCAAAATTCCAATGACATTTATCACAAAAGTAGAACAAACAATCCTAAAATTTGGAACCACAAAAAATCCTAAATAACCAAAGCAATTTTGAGAAAGAAGAACAAAAGTGGTGGCATCATGTGCTCTGATTTCAAACTATACTATGAAGCTATAATAATTAAAACAGTATAATATTGGCACAAAAACAGATACATAGGTCATTGGAACAGAACAGAGTGCCCAGAAATATACACATGCATAAATGGTCAGTTAACTTACAACAAAGGAGTCAAGAATATACAACAGGGAAAGGATAGTCTCTTCAATAAATGGTTCTGGGTAAACTGGAGAGCTACTTGCAAAAGAATGAAACTGGAGTACAATCCTACACAATACACAAATATTAACTCAAAATGTATTAACGATTTGAATGTACGATCTGAAATTATAGAACTCCTAAAAGAAAACATAGGTGGTAAGCTCCTTGACATCAGTCTTGGCAATGATTTTTTGGATCTGACTCCAAAGCAAAGACAACAAAAACAAAAATAAACAAATGAGATTAAATCAAACTAAAAAGCTTCTGTACAGCAAAGGAAACCATCACAAAATGCAAAGGCAACCTACTAAATAGGAAAAAAATATGCGCAGATCATATATTTGGCAAGAGGTTAATATCCAAAATATGTAAATAACTCATACAACTCAATAGCAAAGAAACAATCCAGTTAAAAATGGAAGGACCTGAATAAATATTTTTCCAAAGAAGAGATACAGATGAACTACAGACACCTGAAGAGATATTCATTGTCTCTAATCATGAGGGAAATGCAAATCAAAAGCACAATGAGATATCACCATACACCTGTTAGGGTTGCTATTACCAAAAAGGCAACCAAATAAAATAAAGGAAACAAAATAATAAAAAAAGCAGATATTAATAATGTAAACACACTTCTACACGAAATGGTTAATTCCATAGGAAAACATAATTTACCAAATTGATCTTTATAAGAGATAAATTTAACTACATAAAATATTTAAAACAACTTTTATACAGGCAGAAACACTATAAGCAAAATCAAAAGAAAATGACAGAATGTGAGAAAATATTTGCAACATATTGCAAAGGATTAATACTCCAAAAATATAAAGAAATCTAAAAAATGAGCTACACACATGAACATATGCTTTATAGAAAAAAAAAGTACAGATGACCCTAAAATACATTTAGGATGTTTATAAAAATGCAAATTAAAACCACACTTACTGACCATTTTTCACTTATCAGACTGAAAGAAATGCATGGCTTGACAATACATCCTGCTGGTAAGGTTGTAGAAAAAAAAACACTTTCTTATACACTGTTGGTGAAAACATAAAATTACACCACCCTGATAGAGGGGAATTTGGCAATAGCTAGCAAAACCAAATACATCCTTTAACTCAGCAATTCTACTTCTAGGAATTTACTCTTAAGACATATCTCTATTCTACAAAACAAAACAAACAAAAACATATATGCAAGGATATTCATTAGCATATTAATAGAATAGCAAAATATTGAAAACAGTTAGATGCCCAGCAACAGTAGGTAATAGAATTTTATAAACTACTATATATCCAACCAATGGAGTACAATATAGCTACACAAAAAGACTGAATAAAATGTTTATGAAATAATAAGGTGTGATTTCCAGGGTATATTATAAAATGAAAAAAGTCTTTATTTGTGTAGGAATGAAGAGAATAAAGAAGATACACATTAGGTAGGTTTCTCTGTTTCTGTATGTATTTTAGCTTATTTGGCAAAATAGACACATGAAACATAAAACAAAATTAGTTGCCTAAGTGGGAACAAGGTAGAAGAGAAAGGAAAAGTATCAAACTTTTCTTATTAAAACACACACACACACATACACACACACACACACACACACATATGGTATTTGATGTGCTACATAAAAATGAAATTATAAGAAATATATATTATTAAAAATATAAATATAAATAATTTGTATTTATTAATATTAATTAGTGAATTAATATATTGATGGATTTATTAAAATTAATATATTCATAAGTATATGCTTTAGATGTATATGCTGTAATACATATACTTTAACTTCCTATATATAGTATTTAAGTACTATATGTGATGTATTTTATATATAGTACATACTATATGTAGTATTTAATGTGTAAACCATGTATATATAATCAAAAATTAAATTAACTGAAGAGTACAGAAACACTAAAATTTAATACAAATTAGTTTAACTGCATATCACATTTATAGTGTGTGTATGTATATACACACACATACAGCAATTTAAGTAACTTTTAAACATAGTATTGTGACTGTAAACTCCTAGTAGGATACATTTTTAAGACAAAAAGAGGATTTTTTTTAAATCTTAACTTTGCTAGCAAAGTTGCTGTTGGTAGTGGTATTAGTGTAACAATTCTGAAAACATTTTGTCGGTACCATAGGATACACTAAACATTGATGTTCTTGGGAGGCAGGGTTTTCACTGTAGGAAAAGTAAGATTCAAACATAGACTGTGGAAAGTGTGCAGAACCCTGCTCCATAGCTATCAGAATAAGATGTACATACACATTTAATAAATATGTACATTTGTACATTATACATTTATACATTTACACATTGATACATATACACATATATAGACATATATATTTTTTCTAGTCTATCCCCTCAAAGTGCATATAAATGATATGTACATCACGAATCCAGAATTTGGTTTCTAAATACAATTCCCCAGTAAAAGGAATCAGGGATCCTTGGAGAAATGGTTGATTCCAGGTCTTGTGCATGGAAAGGATAAGGTAATCTTGTAATATCTTGCTAAGCTAGGAAGCAGGAAAATAAAAAGAGGTATGGGGGAGAAAGTTCTTCCTTAAAGGAGGCCTACTAATACACATAAAATGCATGATATAAATAGAAAATCATTTCGCAAGCACTAATATAACAACTGATTCAAGCAAAAATCATGGATGCTAAAAACATTGAATGACATTTCATTGAGTACACAACATTTATACAATCTTAAAGTATCACCCACAATTATCTGTCAATGCTAGAGAAAAGGATACCTTTACAATGGAAGAATCTCATAAATGCCATGTTAATCAAATTATTAAGTTAGTGTCATCAACAATGGAAAAAGTCAGTATTATATGCCTGCCACAAAAGACACATCATCTGTTATTATTCTTGACAAAAATGTTTAAGTTGATTTCAGTAATATGGAAATAATTAGTAGGAAATTATATAGAACAACTGGCTTGGACTTTTCAAAAGTCTCAGATTAATGAAAAATAAAAGGACAGTTGTAGATTAAAAGAAATTAAGACAAGAGAATGAGGTGTATTGAATGATCCTTGATTGAATCATAAGTTGAAAAATAAAACAATTATAGGGATATTAATTGGATAACTGAGAATTTTTAATATAGGCTAATATCAGGTAATAGTCTTGTATCACTTACATATTTTGGATTTGACACAGCATTAAGGTAATAAGAATGTCCTTGTTTTGAGGAGATACATATTGAAATATTAAGGATGAATTATCATGTCTGCAATTGATTTTCAAATGGTTCAGCCAATATATATCTGTATACATCTATATATCTATATATCTATATATCCATGTATCTATATACCCACATAGATATATGAGAGAGAGATTGCTAATGTGGTGAATTGATTAACAACTAGTGAATCTAGATAAATAGCTTATGAGTGTTTATTATATTATTTTTTTAGTTTATCCATAGGTTTAAATGTTTGAAATAAAAACTTGGAATTTTTTTAAACATTTGTCAATAATAAATTAAAAAAGCATTAACTTGGGAGAGCAGAAATTATTTTAAGTTGCACAAAACTAAGCAATCATAATATAATTATAGTCAGGTTATGTAACAGTCTCTTAGCACCCACCTTAACAATTGTGAAAAAGGAATCATGTTGCATTTGTTCAGGTCATATCTCTGTATTAAAGAGATATTCATATCAGAAGCAGGAATACAACTTTCTCATATACTGCCCTCATCCACCAAGTATGTGTAATGCTCATAAGACTGTTTACTCTTTGGTTAATTCCAAAAGTGTGTTCAAGATTTTGGAATAAAGAGAAATTGGGCTAGGGCCTTATATTTAATAGCAACGTCACTAACTTCCACATTGGCATCAGTGAACCCTGGCTTCAAGTTTTACATCTGTTACTCACTAGACATGGAATCACCATTGAAGTTATTCAGATTTTGTAAATTGCTTATATGTAAAATATGAATATGAACATCTATTTCCTTCCTGGCCCTGAAGAATCACAGGTTAAATAATAGATGTCATATAATGGCACAATGTCTGGCCAAAGTAGGAGGTCCATAAATATTAGTTGAATCTGAATCTGGTACTACCTAATAAAAATAAATGGTTTAACTTCTTTTTGACACTTGAACTTTGTTCTTTCTATATTAATAAAGTCACTGGTTGCTGTCTGCAAGAGAGAATATGATGAATTTTAGGAGTATGTACTACCCAGCAGAGATACATCTTTAATTAAAATTTGTATAAAATGACAGCTCTCAAAGAAGGCACAAGGCCATATGTAAACAAATAAATTCTCATCTGTAATTGATCTAAAAATATGTTTTTAATTAATACATTTTCCAATGACTATTCAGCTGTGACACTGGTACTGAAATTAAAACATTATAAAATATTATTATTCCAAAAACATAAATGCACCTAAAAATAATTTTACTTCTTGCAAATTTACCTCTTCTAGTTCCCCTTTGTTTACAGAAATATGACCAAGTTATCAGAATAGAGTTCTAATGCATGAATGAAGAGGTAATAAATAACCTATGTAGCATATTGAGAAATGTCATGGCAGGAAGAGCCCCAGTCTCTTTTTCCTAACAATAACAAAAAGATGCTAACAGTGGATAACTCTATAGAAAAGACCAGCAGCTAAAAAGCCTTTCCCACCCTCAAAACTATTTTAATCGTTTGCACCTCTTTTAAATATACTCCAATGGGAAAAGCTATAATAAAGGAACAGTAAGTGTAAGAAGGCAAATAGTCTAATTCACTATTTTTCCAGAGGCCAAACCACATCACATAAATAGTAGGTTATAGAACCAAGCACAACATCTTGAGTGGCTGAACTGTAGAGAAGACCCATCCTCCCACCTACCTGTATTAGATACAAACCAGTCCCTATTTAAGCCACTGACTTGTGTAGACATTCTGTTTTATAACTGAGGATAAAGAGAAAAGTTTATTTGGGACCAGAAGCTCCTGAGTCCATAAAGACAAGAATAATGAAGGAGAGGGTAGCTGTTACCTGCCTGAGTGAGCCATCCGTGTGAGGGCCTGTGGTTCCAGAGGTAAAGGTGAGAGGGGGACACAGCTGTTTGATGAGAGATTTACTGTGATTCTTAGAGGGCTTAGGAGAAAGAAGCTGCTAGAATATCTTTGTAAGAGTCTTTGTGTAACTCTCAGCACAAGTAAAATTCTGAGTTGGGGGAAAAAACCTTTCCCGCTGGTGTTTCCTCCCACTGCATTCTGTGGAACTCTGAGGGCTTGGCCACTGCTTGGGCAGCCGCAGCTGGGGAAGATGGGCAAGCAGCTGTCACCCTAGGCAGGATATGCAGTCTGTGAAGCAGGGATGTGGGTGGAGACTCCACGAATGGAGAACACGGGAGAAAAAGAATATTTGGTCATGTGGGAGAAAATGGGACTTGAGCATACATGAGGTCCCTGTCCCTTTCATTCATACCAGTGCCACCAAGTCAGTCTACCTCCAAGAACTCCTTTACCCTTTTTTTTTTTATCCTTTAGATATTTCTAGACTATCAGGTAAAACATTGTAATCCCAGCCTTCCAAAAGTGTGGTCTCAACTAATTCCCCTTAATATTCTTTAAGAATCTCTGCTATTAAACTACTATAGTATCGCATGTTAATTATACTCCAATAAAAATGAGGAGAAAGAAATTTTAAAAAGAATCTCTGCTAGTCAGTATTTCCCCAATATGTTTGCTAATCTCTCTTTCCTCTCAGTCCCTTCCCTTTGATCAAAGCATGTCATTTCACAAACTTGGTGCAGCCTCCCTCATCCTCTCCTGCCTTTCTAAATCCAAACCACACCAGGTCAAGGATCATCAGTTCCATAATCCCTTCACAGCCTTAAAAAAAAAAAACACACCTGGATTTACTGATCCTGAAAAAAAAAATGGCACAAATGTTCATATTCAGATACTATGCAATGTAAACTGAAAAAAATTTGGATGAGACTTCAACAATTATATTATATATTGTTTGGGAACATATTTTCTTCTGTTTCCTGATTTTGTATTTGGCCTGTGTATTTTTAGTCTGACTTTCCCATTTAGAAAGTAACTTTCTTGGTGACAGGGTCTACGTTATTTTCCTCTTTGCATCTTTTACATTGCTTACCACAGAGAGGCCCTCCTTAAATATTCTTGGTGCATGAATTGATTCATCTACCCAGCATGGTATTGAAAAAAAAACAGACGGAATATTTAGATGGACAACTG
This sequence comes from Smutsia gigantea, assembly GCA_032199065.1. Taxonomy (NCBI): domain Eukaryota; kingdom Metazoa; phylum Chordata; class Mammalia; order Pholidota; family Manidae; genus Smutsia; species Smutsia gigantea. The sequence continues at coordinate 103,983 of JAVSCE010009484.1, read as the reverse complement.
CAACCACATTTTGAGATATTACCCTATTTCCTCTTTTCAGAAAATTAATTTCTAATCTTAAACTTCTAGTAATTGAGATAAAGTCAAATAAGCACACCATAGTCAGCTATCATTTAACAGCAAAAATATTCCCACATCACACACAAAATTACCATAGACAAAATGTTCTGGTCACTTCTTTCATCAAGTTTAGTGAGACTAAACACCGGGTCGGAGACTACCTGTATATAAGGGGGAATCTATCTAACCGAGACACCATGATCTTTTTATTCCCCATTATGAACTCTTTTAAATTCAGTAACAAAATGTGCCAAGAAATTTAAGCTCTAAATAAGCTCTATTTATCTCTAAAATGTATTTTTATGTGCTAAAATAAAGACTTTTGTCTCAGCCCGTTGATTTGTCAACCACAGTGGCAGACCAAATGTTGTGCTTGGTCTTTGACCTCCTTACTCACTAAGGCCCAAAATTAATGTTATCACATTAAAACCATCAGCGGCTCAAAACTCCTATTTATACAACTAAGGTAATTAAACATGAAATTACAGGATGTTTTATTTTAATAGTTTCTTACTTGCATCAAAAAGCATTGCTTTCTTCTTTCTTCTCACATGAAACCTTATCTCTCTTTCGTTTTTACTAATGCCTTAATGTTATAAACCCTATGTCACAAAAATGTACAATAGGAAGAAATCTCGTTACTCATCATTAGCATGAGAAATCAGCCCCATGTTCAATTCAACAACATTTCAGGACAAAAAAGAAACCACCAACCCCAACCTCCAGTACTAGAGAAATTAAGCAGAAAGAGCTGCTTCTGATGATTTTTAAAACAATATATAAAACCAGATGGATGGAGAGGGAAAGCGAAGAGTTGATTCGCATGGCCAGGGCGAAAGGAAAAACAAACATTATAGTTGCAAAAACATATATTCCATAACAAGTTCTTAAGGTTCCCAGGTGCCGCATCAGCAGAGCTCGGGGCTCGATTTTTATTGTAATCTTGTGGCTTTTTATTTGTAACTTATATGAAAAGAATCATATTGATTGGGGCAGATTTAACTCAGTAAAACCTATTCTACTGAGATTGTCTGTGCTAGGTGATTTTATCAAGTTCTCTTTTGGTTTCATTTTCTTCCTCATCCCTATTCTCAGGGGAGGCTGCAGCCCAGCTTGCAGAGCAAATTGCCCTAAATTGAGTTCTTTCTCTGGCATAGACAGGGCTGCCTTTGGCTCTTCGGCTTGAAAACTTTATGCATTCTTTTTTCCTTCTTCCTTAACAATCCCCTTCCCTTTTTCCAATTAAAATGGAGAAGTTTGCACCGGTACCTGCTCCCAATTAAATGACTACTGCATTACCAGCCGCACTCCCGGATCTTCCCCACCCTCCCTTCATTAGCCTTATTCCTCTGAGGCTGCCTGGCTGTCTGCCAGGGATTTATGGCAAGAATTCAAAATCTTGCACACTTTATCCCCTCCAAATCATTCTTGAATATAAGCAGCCGGCTCCTTAGGCCCAGCATGAGAAATCCAAGAACGTGTTCAAAATGGATAGGGGGTGGGGAGGGAGAGAAGAGAAAAAATGATTTATTTAAAAGGCGAAAAGCCTATGCAAAGAAAGACAAGCTAAGAGAGGTTAAGTTTCTCAGTTAATTGACCTTAGTTTCTTTTTTAAAAGCCTGAGTAGGAAGAACAACAAATGACAGTTCAATGGCCCTGCTTTATTTGGGAGAGCCCTCCTGCCTACAGGAACTACATCACCGTCCTCGCACCTCCGGCAGGCCGACGCCCCAGCGCTCATATTAGGCACCAGGACGGAAAAAGCTAACCTCCAAAACTTAAGCAACTGTTTGTTTGTTTTTTAAATAAAGATCAACTTGGAATTTTCCAATAAATGTGAGTGCTATGGGGCCACTGCTTCAGCCATTCTCAACCGACGCTTGGAATCAGTAAGGGTGCATCAAGCTGTCAAGAATGATGATCCAGATGTCAGGCCACAGAAACAAACGGGCATTCTGTGTGCCTCCACTGCTCTCTGCAACTGTGCAAATTTCAGTTACAGGGCCTTTGAACACATTTTAGCAGAATATATGATCAAATCCCGGTTTGGGTACATGCTGTGTGTGTGACCTTGGGCAAGTTATTTAACTTCTCTGAGACTTGTTGTCTTCATCTGTGAAAGTGGGATAACAATTGTAGCTAGCACCAAATATTTTGGAGACGAGGTAAGTAAAGCATGTAAACTACGTAGCACAAGTCCTGGCACATGGTACGTAGCTTGCATAAACCCTTGTGTTGATATTAAACAAAAATACAACATATGATCTGACAGTACCTTTGGAGGCTTTCCCAGAACATGGTAAGGGTTAAGGATAATTAGATGATTTTTAATTTTACAAAATTAAAAAAAAAATGTGTAACTGGAGTCTCAACAGCTGACCCTTGTTTGGTGCGGACCCCAACACAGCTATGACATCCAGTAAGGTTATTATAAGAAAACCTATCATTTAATGGTAACCATGAGTCTTAAAATTCTTCAAGCACCTTAGAAAATACATAGTCATTGTTGGCTTTTTTCTGAAGACAAAATATAATTGAACACTTTAAAGCAGTCATCACTAAAGTCGATTTGCTTCAGTTCTGAGAATTAACACAGAATTTGGTTTAGAGAATTTCTTAGTGAGGAACTTTCAAGGCATGCTAGAGTGCCATACTTTACTGATACAGAAAAAGGAAAACAGTGTAAAAAGCCATAATTACTAACTCTTTTTAAGTGATTATATTGATGAAAAGACAACAAGAGAATTTATATTTATAAAAGGGAATAAATATCGTGAACATAAATAAAAGGGAATAAATACTGCTGACCGTTTTTCTCTCCAACACAGATACAGCTCCTTTCTCTACATGAACTGGAAGACTATTGGCTGATTTGTAAGAAAGACACTGTGCTGTCTGTAAACCCAAGTAGATGTACTCTCAAAACAGGAAGGTACCTTACAAATAACATTTTTGATTAATTCAATTTCCCATAGCATTCTGTATAATTATTAGGAATACAAACATTGGAATCAGAGAACTGGAATTACATTCCAGCTTCACCTTTCGATTGCTATGGAACCCTTAGAAAGTTTTTAAGTTCTCAGACCCACGGGTTCCTCAAATACAAAACAGAGCTAATAACACCTGCAATACGATGTCATTGTAAGAATTACACTTAAAATGCTTAATCTGAACCATAAGAAGCTCTCTACTTTCATCATCATGGTCGTCATTACCATAATCATCACCATGATTACTGTCAAGTTTTTGATTTTTCAAAAATTAGTTCTTAAAATAGGAAAAGAATGGGAAATATGAAGCATATGATTTTTAAATATGTGATTCAGTCTATCAAGAGTTGGTGGAACTGCACTGAATTCAGTAGAGGTAACAATGGTTCAGATCATGCATATTTGAGGGCAGCTAAGTTGGGATGGTTTTTAAAGATGATAGTTTTAAGGAATGGATTGGAAAATCTACCATAGCCAGGAAGTTATCTAAATTGTGGTTCAACAGAAAGATAAAATCACATATGCTAGCACATAAGATATAAACAAGGTCATAGCAGTAGCTGAGTCAGGACTTAAGCTCAGGTCTGCCAATTCCTGGTAAAGAGCTCTCAAGTGATGTCATATCACAGACATCACAGAGATGTCATAGTGCCTGGTTCCATGAGGAAAAAAAACTCAGTAGGAGAGTATGAAATTTTCTGGTGTATTATCACAAATATTCTTCAATTACAAAATTAATTTTAAATAAAAGCTTATTCTAAACCTCAAGTGTTACAGGTATATCCCCTTAAACCTACCCTCCTGTTATAGATCATGTGCTGGTTATTAGCATTACCATCCACCCATCTCACAAACCTGGGGACCATACTGATATGTTCCCCCTCAAAATGCCACTTGCACTAACAATTATATTTCCTTAACATCAACCAAAGATGAATCTTCCCCTCAATTTCTGCTGAAACTGCCTGAATTCAGGACTTCATTGGTTTATGCCTGAATTACTGAATGTTCTCCCAACTATTGCCCTTTATCTCAGCTTTCCTACTTATTCCTCATCCCACATTCCCCTTTCCACTCCTCCACATGCTCACCAAAATGATCTTCCCAAACAGTTTGACTGTGCTTTTCCCCAGCTTGAAATCTCGGTCACACATCAGACTCTCTTCAGCCAGGTAGGTGCCTATGGGCCTGTCTGCCCACCTTCACCCACCATACCCTCTATGTGCCAGCCATTTCCACTTTCATTGTTGCCCTTTGTCCTTTAGCTTATGATATTCTTCCAGTCTGTAATGCCATTATTTTTCCTACTCAGCCTAAGCACTCAATTAGTGATTAAAAGGGAATTTCTGTGTAAGTTCTATCTAGACCCCTTGGATGAAGGCTGGGTTGGTCAGTAAGAGAAGTAGGTTAAAATCTTTTTGGACTGTGGGTTTGTCAATCTTCCATGTAGTTCTGTCCATTTACACATTATATCATTTTAATTATAGTATTAGGTACACATAATTTCTAAATATATAAACATACATTTATATGTCCCACTAAATTTATATTAATTTAAAATGTATTTTACATAAAATGATAGAGTTACAGGAGGTTTCTTTTGGTTAGTATTTACCTGGGATAATTTTTCCACCTTTTACTTTCATCTTTGCTTTTTCTTTATGTTTTTTTTTATAATTTATTTTGGTATCATTAATCTACAATTACATGTGCAATATTATGATTATTAAACTACCCCCTTCATCAGGTCCCCCCCACCAACCCGATTACAGTTACTGTCCATCAGCATAGTGAGATGCTATAGAATCACTGCTTGTCTTCTCTGAGTTGTACAGCCCTCCCCATGCCCCCCCAACGTTACATCTGCTAATAGTAATGCCTTTTCCCCCTTGTCCCTCCCTTCCCACCCATCCTTCTCAGTTCCTTTCCCTTTGGTAACTATTAGTCCATTCTTGGGTTCTGTAAGTTTGCTGCTGTTTTGTTCCTTCAGTTTTTTTCTTTGTTCTTATACTCCACATATGAGTGAGATCATTTGATATTTGTCTTTTTCCACTTGTTTTTCTTTATGTTTTAACTATGAGTCTTCATGTAGCATACAACTGGGATTTTTTAAATCTGGTCTGACCATTTTTGTCTTTTAATTGCAGAATTCACTCCATTGTCATTAATTGGGATTACTGACCTATCTGAATTTATTTCACTTAATTCATGTATCTGAAACTGACCTATCTGATTTTCCTTCTCTTATTTTTCCTTCTCTGAGGCCTTAACTCCTTTAAACAGCATTTCCTGAGCAACTGCAATGCTGCAAGCACTATTCTAGGCTTTGCAGACCAGGGCTCAAGGAGACAGACAAAACCTCTGCTCTCAAGATTACATTCTAGTGGAAACGGACAGACAATGGATAAGTAAACAGTTGAATAGTAATATAAGTCAATAGTAATGAGCACATAAAATATGTATGTTCTATTCTTATTGTCTTTACTCTTTTCAGAAGCTTAATTTGTTTTTCTCCAAGCTGCGAAAATACCTTTTTAATGGGCTCTCCTTCTCCTATTTCTCCTCTTCTGACACATCTGCCTCACTAACATTCTTATATATTGTACTTCAGATATTAATATTCCCTAGCTTAAAACCTTCAGTGTCTCCTCATTGGCGTTTCATTGGAAAAAAAAAACTTTAGCTTGAAATTCAAATTCTCTACAAAATGGCTCGGCCTGTTTTCTAGCTTTCTTCCATATATCCTTGTATATTCTCTACTCTACTCTCTAGCCAAATGAACTATGTACTTCCTATACATCTAGTTATTTCTTTCTGTCTCTTACTTTAATTTCTCATCCCTTTCCATTGGATTCTCTCTTTTCCACCATATTTCAAATTGTGCTTTGAAGAATTGGGCTACTTCCCCCAAAACACCCTTTGTGATTCCATTTATTTGTGAGATCATCCTCTTTTGAATTTCATAGCACTCATTAGTTTTTACCTTTTTTATAGGGCACCGTCCTATATCTTTTCACTTATTATTATGTAAGCTTTTTAGTGGAAGGATTTGTTTCTTACTCATTTTGACTTCCAAACACTGCTAAGTACAATGTCCTGAAGAAAACACATGAGCAGCAAATAACTCTTGAATTAAATTAACAACTGTGTCTAAGCCATCCATATTTATCCTAACAGGCAAGGATGTTTGTATAAATGCCAGTGAATGGCCAGCATATAAAAAACCATGTTGCCTCATTCTGGAAAAAATTGTTTTGGGTAGTAAAATATCTCAAGTGATTAAACAGCCTCAGTTAAATTGTAAAGAAGTGGCAATAGAAATATACTGAAAGATATATATATTCAGCTCAAGTGATAAGTAAATGTATAGCTTGCTTGTTGTGCATGGGAGAGCTAAGAAAGGGAGAAGAGGAAAAGACTGAAGAGAAATTACTTTGAATATGAGATAGTTTAAGAGTTCCTTGAAAATGTGGGCAAATTGTTAACACATTCATTCAACATTTTTCCGTCGCCATGTATGAAGCACCTACTACATGTTAAGTAAGCACTGCGCTCCACCCAGGGAGTACAGAGATGAATAAGGCTTTATATTTGCCTCCAAGTAGCTGGAACTTAGTGAAAAATAAATAAACAGATAGAGGAAAATGCATGTATAACAGAAGGATCTGAAAAGTGCAACTGGAGAACTCAGGCAGGGGGCTCTGTAAAGGTTCCAGGTGAATTAGCTCTTCTACTGAGAAAACAGCATGTGAGCTGGAGAAGGCAGGCCTTTATGTTTTCATAGTATTTATGCCCTCTTTTGATTGCAGATACTCTAGTGATAAATTTATACTTCAAATAGCATTAATGTCACACCATAGAGGTATCACAGTCTTTTGCATATACTGCTTTAAGGTATTTTATGAACATCTGATTAAGCACGGGACTGAATGCATGCATTTATTTATTCTTCACACTTTCAAAATCACACTAAACTGACAGTGAAAGAATTTTAAGACTTATAAACCCATAAGAATGGAAAAAGATAGAAGAGGATAAGATAGTAGATAAGTAATATCAAAAACATTCTTAAAATGTTGGAAGAGAGTTGGATGAATAGTAACTGCTTAGAAAATGAAATTGAAATTTCAACCTGAATTAAAGGAATCCAATAGGAAACTGATAATTTTACAACAAAAACCCAGAAGTCTTAGGATATGAAAATACCAGGTCTTTCTGAAGGTGAGATGTTACTGTAGTGGGGAAGTGGTATATGAATAAAACAAGAGGATTAATGGAAAGTTTACCAAGAAACAGTTAGATGCCAGATCCCTTCCTGGACCTCAACAGATGATCAGAGGCTTACACAAAATGAGGTCTGTACTTCAGAAGACAGGGTAAGATGTTCTGTTGAGTGATAGGGATGAAATGCAAATCTCTGTACTGAATGGTGAGACCTGCTGGTCATTTCCTGATTCTGTTCCAAGAATACAGACCATTAGGTTTTTATCTCCAAGAATAAAATTGGAAAAGTCATCTCAAGAGCAACTGAAAGTCTCAGAATGAAACCTTACCAATTAATGCATCCCCATTTATAAAGGCTTTCCAAATAATTATGAGGTCCTTACTCTTAAATACAGAGAGACAGCCAAGCGTCACCAAACATGTGGAGAAATCTTCTAGCATGAAAGATGGAAACCTAAACGTAGATCCTGGAATCTGAAGGAGTTCAGGTTTCTAGATAAAAATATGAAAACTGAAAGATAATGAAGAGGAAGCCTCCAAAGTTTTGAGGGAAAATTATTCCCAATCTAAAATTCATTAGCTAGCCAGTGTACTTATAGAATGTAAGTACAAGTCAATTATACTTATATAATTGATATAATTGTATGGTTACAATTGTATAATTATATATATAATTGTATAATTATAGAATATGGATATTCTGATATATTCAAGGTCACAAAAAAAATACCCCCTATGTATCCCTCTTAGGAATCTTCTGGAAAATGAACTCCATTAATGTGGTGGCAGTCAACCTAAGAAAGAGATTCAAGGAAGAGGGAGCCAGCCCAGGAAAAAGATACAAGAAAAGTCCCAGGATGACTGTGAGGGCTGCAGGATGGATATTTGCAAGTAAAATAATGTCCAAAGGGATTGGAAGGTAAACTGATTCCTTTAACATAGATGAGCCTCTCAAAACAGGGAGTGCCTAGGGAAGGCACACTCAATGTATCTGATGTATTAGCATGGGAAGGGGTTTTAGTTGAAGAACCAACACCCAAATTATCAAAGGGAGATTTTAAAATTGAAAAACATGACTCAGTGTGTTTAATGACTGATAGGAGAGAAAATTCCATCATTTTTTAATGTGTAAAAAGCATGGCTGCAGGAAACTGAGAGGAAATATTTAAAATCAACTCCACTGACAAAGTTGTGCTAATTGATTTATTTAAAAAACTCTTGAAATGCACTGACATACCTCTTCGGTGTCAGCTAGTTTATATAGAAAGGATTGCTGCTTGTTGGAGGTGTCATTTGTACCTGATTCTAATTATTGAACTGAATGCCATAGATGTGTTTTTCTCTTAAAAATTGTGAACCAAAATAGGAGATAAACTGTCATGCTTAACCTTTCTTCTAAAATTAAAACAGGCTGGAAATTAAAATTCTTGCCATAACTGCTAAATCTGCTGAGAGTCCCTAGAAGCCTTAAACAATAAAACTTTAATTTGGGCTAGTTTGAGTGGCTACCTACTTGCTGCAACAATCCCTCATTGATATGTGTAATAAAACATAAACACAAAAAGATTTCATATAAAACTTCCTCAGCTTAGCTCTTTAGTGATTGTTCTTTAATTAAGAGCACTTGATTACATTTTCATTCCTACAGGAGGAGTCTGCAAATATAAAAAGAAACACTTTCTTCTTTGCCTCAATCTAGCTTCAACTCACATCTTCCCAGAGCACTTCAAACATGCTAGCTCATGAATTCAAACTTCATCAAGAAGCTCGGCTGCTGTGGGAAACTGGCCTTCTGCTTTTGAGTAAATCAAAAGAAGAGAAAAACAGGAAGTTGTATTGCGGGAAAGAAATGTACAATAGGCTTGGTGTCTAGCTCAGAAGTGAAATAGATTTATTTAGTAAAAACAACAGAAAGCCCCATTTTCAAACACAATCTCCTTACCTTTACATTGAATTAGTCAAATTATACTGTTTTTCCAAATTAAATAAGTTTGACTAGGTTATTCTTCAGCCCTTCTGGTTTCCAACAAACTAAGCAAATGTTCATCACAAGGCAATGAAAACTTAATAATTGGCTCAAAATTCATGAACTATGTCTGAAATCATTGTCTGAATCCTGAGAAATAAAAAACATAAAACCTAATCTTCTCCCCAGTGGGAATAATCATTTTGTCTCCCCAAAATAATCCACCCATTTGAACAAAGCTCACGTGGTACAAATATATACAATAATTCCAAAATTAATTTCCTGAGGCATTAAAAGTTCTATATTGTGGAGGCAATTATTAGCTCAACTAGTAAGCCTTTCAAAGTTCTGGGTTTCTTTTGAGATGACAGCAACCTGCCTCAGGGGCAGAGATGCTAGTATGCAACAGAAAAGTTTCATATGTGAATAAATGTATGGTCTACCATTTGGTAATATTTAAGCTATTGGAAAACTATAGTGAAAAAGAATCTTTGCTTCTCACTGAGGTAAACCTGTTGGATTTAACTCAGAATCATATCCATCAAAGTCTTTCCCAGACGAAGGCAAAAAATGAGCCTGCATATATAAGACAATTCCAAGAAAGATATTATCTAATCATAACCAAATATTGCCCTTCCTTCCTCAGCCTGAAACTACAGGGTAAGCTCATCCCAATATAAGAACCATGATAAAATCATTTTAGAAGACCCTTGGCCACAGTAAAATTAGCCTCATCTTAGTATACTCACACATTTTGTGCACAGGCTCAAGGACATAAGGAGTCAGCCAACTTTGACACTTCCTGACAGATTGGAGGTGAGGTAGATTCCACAGGGGTGCACACGCCAAGGACATCTAGAAGCCAAATGACAACAATTAACATCTCCAGATTCTGTCAATGCAGACACAGGGACAACTCTAATATTTTTAAACTCTGAGAGCAGCATCAGGAGAATGAAGAACAGTTTTTGTTACATTTTGTTGTGTTTCCAGATTTCATCAAATACAGCATCATACTCCGAAATGAGATTTTCTCTATCAAAAACTTAACTCCTCTATAATTTGGTTATATGAGCCTCAGTTTTCATTTCAAGAGGGATAGAATTTCAGACAGGGTGTTGGCTTTCTATAAAGATTTATTCAAATATTTCACGTATTTTATAATAACTTTAACTCACTCACAGGAAGAAAATGTTAAAGATATATAATACAGGAGTTAAGACAAGCTTTGAAGAGCCAGACTCACCCAAGTTGGAATCAAGTTTCTTAAAGGTAAAATGGGGCTAATACCAGGACCCACTTCATGAGAGGGATGTTAGGATTGAACTTAGCACAGTACCTGACACATAGTGTTCTAAAAATGTGAGATATATTATTTTAATCTTTAGTTCCCATTCACTCAAAATTCACGTATACTTAAGAACCATCCTTCTTACACTCCTTTTTAATTAATGGAAACAGTTGTTGTAGAAGATTGCCCATGGTCAAAAAGAGAACAACATAAAGTTTTAATAGTGAGTAAAAGAACTTTCAGTGAGCTCAGGGACTACCTCAAACTCAAAATGAACATCCAAAATCAGTAGCAGGGTCCCTTGAAATGAAAACCCAACAGCTTCACAGCGTGGTGTAACACCTAGTAAAAGTGGTGAGACCAAGTATTAGTATCTGCACTATGCCTCGTTAGTTTCTCTACCTCATGCAATGAAACTAGACAGGTACAGCAGACTCCTTAGTTGCGTCTTAGCCTGGGTTTCCCCAAAATCGGAATAAAATAAAAATGCCTATGAATAACTAACTTATTTGAATGCAATCCCAGGAAGTATGATGAAGCCAGAAGAAGAGAAAATAAATACATGGATATATTATCAAGTCAGTGCATTTATGGGTCACTGGTTGCCTAATCTAGCAAGACCTTCTGAGAAGCCTTATGAAACTAACGTGAGAACCATGTGCCCAAAGGAAGGAAAGGGGAATCCATAGACTTCCATTCCCTAGTGGTCAAGGTCACTCTGAATATTGTCACCTCCACTGCAATTCCAAGCTTCTCATGTATGAATATTAAACAGGTTCCCACAGGTGGTCTGAACGCCATGTGTAACTGAAGCATTATTAACTTGCATCTACATGAAATAAATCAAAGCCTGAATGCAACTGATAGCAACAGCCATGGTTGAAATAAGTGTTGAGGATTTAAAATGATGAACAAGAAAGAGTTTGGCATATAAAACCATCGATGCAATACATCACATTAATAGGATGAAGAGGGGAAAAAACACATGATAATAATTGATGCAGAAAAGGATTTTTCAAAGTCCAATACACTTTCGTGACAAATACACTCAACAAACTGGGAATAGAAGAAAATTTCATGGTAAAAGAACATGATAAAGGGCATTTATGAAAAAACCCACAGCCAAAATTATATTCAGTGATGAATGACTGAAAGGTTTCTCCTTGTATCAGGAACAAGATGAGGATTCCACTTTCTCCATTTCAGTACTGGATGCTCTAACCATAGTAATTAGACACGAAAAAAAAGTAAAAATGCTCAATTTAAAAAAGGAAAAGCAAAATTAATTTTATGCATAAATGGCATTATCTTACATAAAGTCTGAAATAATCTACAAAACAGACTATTAGAGCTAATAAACATGTTCATCAATGTTCCAGTATAAAGATGAACACACAAAAATCAGTTAAGGTTTTATATACCAGCAATGAACATTGTAAAAATAAAATGAAGAAAATGATTATATTCACAATAGACTCAAAAAAATTAAACACTTAGGAATGAAGTTAACCAAGGAGGTATAAGCTGTATACTGAAAATTATGAAACATTATTAAAATAAAGATGTAAATAAATGGAAAGCCATCCCATATTCATGGACCAGAAGACTTAATATTGTTGAGATAACAATACTACCCAAAGCAATCTACAGACTCCATGAAATCCCTATATGAATTTCAATGACTTTTTTTTTGCAGAAATGGAAAAGCTTATTCTAAAATGCAGATAGAAATGCAAATGACCATGAATAACCAAAACATTCTTGAAAAAGAAACAAAAAGTTGGAGGACCCACACTTATTTCAAAACTTAATGCAAAGCTACTGTAATCCTAAAAGCGTAGAAGCAGCATAAGGATAGACATATACATCAATGGAATAGACTTGAAAGTCTACAAATGAACTTAATGGTCAATTCATTTTTTACATGGTGTCAAGATCATTAAATAGGAGGAAAAAGAACTTTTCGACAAATGGTGTTGGGGAAAATAGTATCCATATGCAAAAGAATGACATTGGTCTCCTACTTCACATCATACATAAAACTCAAAATGGATCAAGCCCTGAATTAAGAGGTAAAACTCTAAAACTCTTAGAAGAAACACGGGGGTAAATAACCTTGGATTTGGTAATGAATACTTGAATATGACACTAAAGGCACAAGCCGCAAGAGAAAAAAAACAGAATAATTGGACTTCATCAAAATTAAAATATTTTGTGCATAAAAGGACACCATCAAGAAACTGAAAAGACATACTACAGAATAGGAGAAATGAATTGCAAATCAAATGTCTCATAAACAAATACAATACAAACAAGTACATGTAAATAATGTTCATAGCAGCACTATTTACGATATCCAAAAGGTGGAAACAAACCAAATGTTCATTAACTGAAGAACAAGTAAACAAAATATGGTATATTCACACAATGAAATACTCAGCCTTTTTTGAAAAATGAAGTACTGATAATGCTACAGTGTGGATGAACCTTGAAAATCATTATGCTAAGTGAAAGAGGACAGACGCAAAAATCTCACATATTGTATGATTCTACTTATATGAAATGTCCAGAATAAGTAAATCCATAGACAGAAAGCAGATTGGTAGTTTCCAGGGGATGGGGGATAGGGAAATGGGTCTCAGCTTCTTAATGAGTATAGTGTTTTCTCTTGAAGTGATGAAAATGGGAACCAGATAGAGGTGATGGTTGCACAATCGCTATAGGTCTAGCTTCCTGAAGTAAATCACACTCAGAGCAAATACACACGTTTCCTGAGTATATGACAGATCATTAGAAGGGGATCAAGAAAGCAGTATATATGTTGGGAGGTCTAATGAGTTATCTGTAGCTGCCCCTCTCTACCCAAGGTTTTGCCACATGTCAGCAGGGTTACCTTGAGTCAATGACAGTCCCTCTGTCTAAAACTAAATTATCTATAATATTTTATAATTACCTATACTATTCATCACCTAGTCATATGTTATTTTAATACCATGATATCTCTAAACAGGTTTATTTAAGCCAATGAATATGGAAAAAAAACCCAAGGAAGGAGAGTGGAGGATAACTTTTGGATCTGAAATTATATAATTATAACTGGAGTTAACTGCAGAAAGAGCTCCATAGTTTTCTCAGTAAGTATGTCAACTTCTAAAAATAGAAAAAAATCTCTGTATGTGCATGGAGGTGTTGTAGATATAATTTTTAAGAATGCAAGCATACCATCACAACTGTCCTCTATACTAACACATCTTATTCATACTCTATTTGATTTATTTACTTTAACAGATAATATTGATCCTTGCCAGATTTTAAAAGCAGTAATTTTCAACATTTCTGGCCACATCTTCACATGGACCTAAAGTCACATAGCACCAAGAGAAGTTAATCAGTATCTTTTTTAAAATAATTAAAGCTTTTAAAAATTGTAACAGTGAAAACACACACAGAGAGATAGGCATCAATGCCTGCTTAGTGGAAGCAGGGGATCTCTTCTCTCATTGTCCCCTCTCTTCTTTAACCTGCTTCATGACAAAAAAATCCTCATAAGATTTAAAGAGATGGGGAATTGTGAATAACATATCCAGGAGTTCTAGGGAAACAATCCTTTCCTGGCTACAGAAGTAAAGTGTTAAATGCACAAGTTTCCTAGGGCATCTTCATCCACCTGTTTGAACCCATTCTCTCCTCCCTGATAAAGTCAGCATCAACGTCTAAAGAGATATTCTGGGAGACCCTTTGATCTTTGTGAGCTTGAAGAGCCTTTGACACTCACCATATAGTTAACAATTCTCTTCCTCTCTCTCACAGGAAAAAAAAATGAAATATAAAGTTTGTGACTATCATGCCATACTAATTTTAGTGTGCCCTTCTTACAAAATAAGTTATAACCGTGGCAGCAAAAGTAGGGTACATGCAATGTTCACAAAATTCCTGTAGGAAGTCTCTATTTAACCAGAAATCACGTTTAATATTTGAGAGAATAGAGGGATTGTAGTGAGTTGAGTGGTGGCCCCATAAAAGGTATGTCTATGTTCAGTTTTCCAGAATCTGTCAATGTTGCCTTATTTGGAAGAAGGACTTTTGCAGATATGCTAAATTAAGGATCTTGAGATGACATTATCTTGAATTATCAGAGTGGGCCCTAAATCCAAGCCCAAGTATTCTAATTAGATCAAAGAAGAGAAAACACACCAAAGAGAAGGTTTTGTGACAATGGAAACAGAGATCAGAGGTAGGTGGCCACAAGTCAAGGAAGTCAAAGAATGCCTGGGGCTACCAGCAGCGGGAAGAGACAAGGAATCTCCCCTGCAGCTTTGCAGAGAGCGCAGCCCTGCCAGCTGACACATTTATATTGGACTTCTGAATTCCAGAACTGTGAGAGAATAAATTCCCATTATTTTGTGTCACCAAGTTTGTGGTAATTTGTTACAGCAGCTCTAGGGAACAAATACAGGAGACATCCTCTTGCGCTTTAATGGGATGAGAAGGCTGTGACACTCATTTCTTCTTCAAGGGATGATTTCCTACTTTGACGAAGCTCTTTACTAGGGACCGTAGGAGTTGGCTGTAGGTTGAGGCAAAATTCTTCCATGCCCATATCTGCAACCAACCTTCAGCAAGACTAAATATCACATAGGTCACATTAGAACTTTAAGTAACATTGCTTTGGATGAGAAGGAAATAATTATGAAAAAATGCCTTTGACCACTGCCTTCTGCTTTCTATGATGCTGAACACTCCACTTCATTGTACATTTAAAATTAAACTTAAGGCTCGGCCAAACGTGAGGGTCAACTTTAACTTTTCCAAGGATGTAAAACAAAAACTAACCTCCTCAACTCCCAGAAACTATGATTCTACAGAAACCAGCTGTTGACCTTTAGCAATCTTCGCACAAGGCATCAAGCACCACCTTACTTGGATCCCTGCTGGAAGAGTCCCTGGAGCTACCTTTTGGTGGCTGCTTTTATTTACCCAAGATAGAAACCTATTTATGCCTCTCTCTTCATTGTGGCAGGAAGAGAAGGCATTTTTAACTGAGTGTATAAGTGAGTGGTGTGTATGTGTGTGTGTGTATATGATATATAATATCTTGCTTAGGGGCTGAGTACTACATGTATGTATTACATAGGTAATTTATAATTTTCTCAGCAACTTGAATGAAGGTATTATTGTATTTGCTTTATGGAATAGGGAACTGAAGATTGAAAATAACTTGCTAAATGTCAGAATACATAGGGGACTAGACTAATATTTCAACCCATGCTAGGTCACCATAAATTCTGTATTCTTTCCACTGTACCATGCTCCACCAATGTGGCCAATGCTTTAAATTTAAAAAAAAACAGGTATATTCAGTTTAAATTTAAGGCTGAGGAACAGCTAACAGCTTTTTAAAATTTGGATCCACAAAATATATCAATTGCGTGTCATTTCTTAATGAACTCCCTTAATCTGCTAATCAAAACATATGTAATATGAACTCATTTTCCAAAGATCTGTCTTCTTGTTTCCACTATATTCAAAACACAGTTTATTCATGTTAAACGGGAAGCATGTTTTATTCCCTGCTCCTTTCCCTGCCATAAGAGATGATCACATATATGTATGGTATAGATAACTCCTCTCAATATGGCCACAAAAGGCAGTTAAACTGGGCTTAATACTTCCAGTTTTGTTAGCAGCCTCCAAAGAAACAAGGCTACATGTGTAACCCCTTCCTATGGAACCCTACGGAGATCAGAAAGGAATAATTATTCATTGATTAAGGTACAGTATATCTCCTACATGCTAAGGCTAATTTATTGAGCTGTAAGAAACCACTATGCACTTTTCTACTATCATTCATTCATATGCAAGATGAAAATGATAAATATCAATTAGAAAAAAAATGCTAATACAAGGAATGTTTTGTGTTTACTTTAGACAAAGAGTTACTGAAAATTCACCCATGCAATACCAACATTACATACACACATTTTTATTAACAGTAGTCTCCTCAATTTATCCAATGATGATTCTGTGAAAGAAAACTAGTATTAAACAGTTTGAAAATAAAGTGCATCAGAAATTAAGAACAAATCTATGCGTTTCACTTGGAATAAAGCCAACCATAAAAGAAACACATTTTAAGTTTGACTCTTTAGCAAGTGAGCACAAGGCTAAAATTGATAATGTCTATTTAAAATGTCTTACTAGAGGTACATGGTATGTGCAACTGAAGAATCGTCATTACTGAGTAAATGCCCATTTTTTAGGGGTATGTTGTGCATTAGAACGCTCTGAAAAAACAATAAGAAAAAACTACACCCTTTTTATAGACTTCAGAACTAAAAAGGAAAATAAACTCATGAATTGAAATGGATGAATGTAAATGCATACCCAGGCAATGTTTGACACCTTGCACAAACATAAATTCATCCTTGTAAGATGTCATCATATATTAACCACCCCCCCAGTCAGGTACAGGGGAAACAGAGGTGAATTGGAGAGATAAGACCTGCGTGCATGCCTAATGGGGCTCACCGTATAAATATTTAAGGGCACGTATATAAGCCAGCAAGGCACAGATGAACAAGCATAAGGAGGGAGGAGGGGCGTGTTGAGGCTTTGTTGGTGGCTCACTGGGACCCCGTAAACAGCGATACCTACTAAGCTAATGATACCCACAGTTCCAATATTTCCACACAGCTCCAACAAAGTTTACAATAAATCACACCTTTCATCTGTACTAGTAATGGTGGATCTTTGATCCCATACTAATCATACTACTTTGATTTCATATCTTACTGCCATCCAGATATGCTTGAGCTTAGCCCAGAGTGGAAAGAGTGCAAACAGTGCCTAACTTTGGCTGATCAGCTGCTTCTGACGAACCTGATGACATTCTTGGACACCAAAGCCAGGCTTCCTAGTCCTAATTAGGACCTAGGTTATTCTCATTGCTCAGGGAACCAGTAAATAACACAAGGGCAGTCTCTGTCTCCCACCCCTCCTTGCAGTTAGCAGAGTCATGTAACTGAATGATGGCTGGTGGAATGTGGACGGAAGTGATGAATGCCACCACTTCAAACACTGGCCCCTAGAACCAACTGCACAATACGCCACCTCTCTTTCTATATCCACTGCCTATAGGACAGCAAGATGAGCCTCTCTCTACATATTGAAGAGAGCAGCATTAGTCTCCTCGGTCCTGGGGAAGCTCCCAGATCCCTGAATGATGATGGTACAAAACTTTCTGTACTTTTTTCATCATGGACCAGGGATTAAGAGTTTCCTCTTTAGTGTCTGGTCACTTCAAAAGAGTAGTCTAGCAACCAAATTCATAAAGGCTTGAAACCAATACAATTATTCCCTGTGTTTTGAAAGTTCAGGGTTCACCAGTTCACTTTTGTGAAAAACCTGCATTAGTACCTGTTTTCACTAAGCAAGAGAAATCCGAACCAAAAGAGGATTTTCACTTTTATGAAAATAGGTAAAAAGAAAAATATAGCACTCAAAGTCTGCTTTGCAGTTTGAGCAGCTACAGAGGCAGCACAGACCTGGAACAGCAAGAACGGTGCTGCCAAGCTCCTTCTCGAGGAACTAACCTCAGCATCTCAGCGTCAAACTGCCGTAGGTTTGAACTGTGTCTTTGAGCATCTGTGCTTTACCTTGATCTACTTTGTGCATCTGTTAGCAAGATGTGTCCTAAGGCATCAAGAAATCCTAAAAGAGGATATTGTGAGGGTCTGAGAATGCTCAAAAATTTTTCCATATAAATTAATCGTAACTTCTTCACTTATGCCATTTTGGCTTAGGAAAACTTTCATAGGAACGCTCTCTCTACCTTTGAATAATGGGGAAACCTGTATCATATTATGCTTGTCTGTAAGGAACTAAGATATAGAAGAAATAGGAGTAGAAAGAAGACATAACTTATTTGTTAAAGAAAAAGTAAGTTAAAAGCTGGTACTCTTTCTTTGAATTGTTCTTTTCTAAACCCATATTATTGCTTATGCAATTCTCCACCATCACATAACTATGAAACCCACTCCCACCCCCATCCCTGTCCTTGGCTGTCCTACACTAGTGTTGTTTTTAAATCAAGTTACATCCTTCCAGATCCAATTCTCAAGCCATATTCGTAAGGAATCTTTTCCAAATAGCCTCCCCATCCTTTGATCATGTCCTCTCTGCATCTACATATACTCCGTTTGAGTGAGACAATTATCTGTCATGTGTCGGATTTCCCTGTATCTCAAAGACGGAAATCCTCAGTTTGGCTTCTCCAATCCCAGCCCAAAACTGCATTCAAAGTACATACTTATATTTTTTAAATCCTTTCTTAGTAAACTGATATTATCTGATAAGGTTTCAGTTTCAAACTTTTATTTTTGTCTTTCCAGTAAGATTTAAGCTACTTGAAATCAGACTTGTATTATGTACCTTTTCCCCTCATAAGCCTGCTTCTGTGGCATACATTACATATTAAGTAACCATGTGAAATTCACTCTATGTTTTTACAAATGCTCAGAGAATAGTTAGAAAAGTAAAGTCCATTTAAGAAAACAAAAAGAAAAATGTGGACATTCTACAGTTTTCTCTCTGACTCTGCGATATCTTCCTGGTCCATGGGTAGAAAGATAATCTAAGGAACTTCAGGAAAAGGTACTGAAAGAATATTCATAAAAATGTCCTATTATTTCATATAGAAAATTAAAAGAAACAATAGGCATTATTTATATTTCTAATGGGTGCATAGTTAACCTCCTACCATAAAGTTATCACTGTTTAAGCTTTTATCTCCCATTCCTTCAAGTACTACCATTTCTCCTTATAGTGCCCTGTATCTGTCAACCATGTGAGCATTACCATTCAGTTGTAAGGATGACCCTATTATGAGAAACAAAATGTACCTCAAGCTATGCTAACTTTTACTTCTTGAGATCATCTAAATGTCATTTATTAATTCTTTGCTGTCTTTTCTGCCTCCTGGTTTTAATACAGGATCCTATTTAGATAAGGCCATAGAAAGAGTCTACTCATGGATAGATTAGTATTTCAGTACACCAGACAGTACATTGTTCATTTACCTAATAAATCAAGATTCTAGGGTATTCATCAATAACTATGAAATTTTATAAGCATACGTTTTTGCACAAAGACACCAAGCCACTGGCTGCATGCTTACAATGTGGATAATGGTCCCCTGGACAAGGTAATACCACCACCCAATAGGGAACATCATGTCGGCTGCCCAAGTTTCCTCATGAGGGAATGTCTGCCCTATTTTACACTTTACATCTCTTAAGCGCCCATAATCTACTATAGTGTATTGCTGCCTACTCATTTCAGGTCTTGCCTGGTGAAGAGGTAGCTGCACTGCATAACATTTAAGATTTACCTCCATCCTGACAATACATGGCTCCAAACTGTAGGTGCCTCCAAGAGAGATTATATTTTATTACTGTTTGTATCCCTATTATGGACTGAATGTTTTTGTCCCCATAAAATGCATATGTTAAGATCCTAGCCCAAAATGCGATGGTATTAGGAGGAGGGCCTTTGGCAGGTGCTTAGGTCCTAAGGGTGCAGGACTCATGAATGGGATTAATGCCTCTATAAGAGGAACCCTGAGAGCTGCCCTTCCCCTTTGACCATGTGAAGACACATCAAGAAGATGGCCATCTGTGAACCAGGAAGTGTGCCCTCATCTGATGTGAAAGCTGCCAGCACCTTGATCTTGGACCTCCCGGCCTCCAAAACTGTGAGAAATAAGTTTCTTCTGTTTATGAGCCAACCAGTCTATGGTATTTTTTTATAGAAGCCCAATTGGACAAAGCAAAAAACCCCTTATTATCCAACATAGTTCTGGAGAGGGTAGGTAATCAATATGACCCTGTTGAATTGTTTATTGATTTACCTTTGGCTTTAAATTCAGTGTTTTTCCTTTGTCTTAATTAGCTAAGAAGAGGGTATGGTGAATAGAGGTGATGGGAAAGGGAAAATGTGCTCAATAGAATAACTATGTGTCAGGCGTTGAAGTGTGTACCAAATACTAACAACCTTGGAGGTGGGTGTTATTTTATTTCCATTTTACAGATTAAGAATAGCTCAGAGCAATTATTTACTCAGAATCATAATGGTAGCAACCCACCCTCCATGTTTTCCCTGAAATTTTGATGTACTAGTTTAAAGGCTCACCCAGAATTTCTATTTGAAAACTACATCTATCTCACCTGCTTGAATGAGCCAATTTGTAGCTCTTTGTTTCTTCTGGATTAGGAAGGAAAAAATGGAAAAATGTATTTTGCTACTGAATACAAGTCAACAACTTGACAGTTTATATCAACAAAATAAAAGCAGTTTCAAATCAGTTATTTTTGGCACTATTTCTCATATACATATTTGGTTTAAGAATTCCAACTTTCCTTTGTTTGCTAAAATATCTTAATTTTATTAAATAATGGAGATACTTCTTTCACTCTAAAAATGTCTTTGCTTACTGAATCTAGTATCACACACTAGGTACTAAATCCTGCACATTCAAGGTGATCAAAGCTTGTGTTTGATGAGACTCTACAACCTGAGAATACACAGTTTATCAGGGAAGACATTGTTTTTAATTACACATTTTCATGATTTCAACATGTAATGACATTGGTCATTTCAATATTTTTACTTGGCAATCAACTGATAATTCTATATTGGTCCCCAATTTCTTCTGGCCCACAAGGTATAGAAATCTGGAAACCACTGGAATTAGAGTGAAAGTATAGGTGAAGAATCAGCTGTAAAAGGGCAGTCTCGGTCATGAGGGGATAAGAGAAACAGCATTTAGGAAACAAGAATGTTATAATCAGAGCTGATATTTCTATGGTTCAAAACCTGAGTGGTAGAGCAGTGCTGGCAGTGATGAACATTTTAGTACGTGACTACGTGAGATACTGAAGCACCTGGAGGTAACTACAATTTGTTGCACACTTCTTACATGCCAAAAGTGTTACCTACATTAATCATCACAACAGATGGATAGGGCATACTATAATTATCATTGTGCAGGTGAAGGAAAGAAGACACAAAGGGGTGGAGAACTTGCTCAAGTTCACATAGCTAAAAGTGATTTGGCTCAGTCTGTATTCCGAAGTCAGTCTTCCAACTTCCATGTTCTCTTGCCTCCAGTGTACAAGGTCATTGCACTAATAGCAACCAAGTACTGTGAAACTAGAGAACTAGATGGGACATCAGTGTGATGACTGGAAGAAGACTGTGAACCACACTGCAAGATCCCCAATAAATCTCAACCAAAATTCTAGAGGCTCTGGAGTCTGTTGGCCACTATATAACCTTTATAGCCTGTATAGAAATTAGAAGACAGTGGTGTATTTTCCCAGAAGACAAAGAGTTTTTTTTTTCTTTTTCTTTTTCACTTCCCACAAGTAATTAAATTTAGTGGCCTGGCAACCCCAGGAAATATGATTCAAATGTAGTTTTATGGAAATTTTCTTTATAATAGCAAAACCACTTAGCAAGAAAGTTGTATGCTTATAATTTCACTCCTACTACCAAATAGAAAAGATTTCAGTTTTCTATCTTTATCAACAAACAAGTAGGGATTTTATTGCTTTTGCATATTTTTAAATCTAGCTCTATTCACTTTGGTCAATCTATCCTGGGATATGGTATCTAGAATCAATTGGAATGTGGAGTAATGAACACATAAATCACTGTAATCATCAAATTGAATAAACATTTGTGATTCTTTGATGTCCAAAAGCCCAATCAGGTTATCATTTTTAAATAGTTTATCTCTTAATTATTCATTAAACATTGCAATCTTTATCTATTGATAGATGTTACTAAAAAGATAAGAGCCTCTTCTCTTGAACTGGTTTAACCCTCAGGAAGCCACATCCAACCTTCTTTCTGTTCACCATCACCACATTCTACTTTTACCACATTCCCCCCATCAGTGTAACACAGAAAGTAAATATAGATATTATCCTAAACTGGCAACACTGGAATAATATACTGTCCATCATCACTATTTAAATCTTGCTTTTAGTGTTGAAAATACCGAAGTCTATTTTTTGTAATTAATTTCTGCCTAATATGAAAAACATGCTAATTTCATATTTAAAATTTAACAGCATTTCTCACCAGTTTCATCTGTTTATCCCTCCCAAAGTAAAACACATATGGAGTTACTAATATATATTTTGAAAATATTTTCATGAACTATTACATATATATTAAAAAGTTCACAAAAGGCTGAATGAGTTATTATAAAGTGAAGCCCCATGTAAATACTTCCTAAAAACAGAATATTAATATCACCATTTGAAAAACTCCTTTTGAACTAATACATCTAGGCAATGATCATCAATGACTGCTAACTCACCTTGAAGAAGAGATGAGTGGATTCTGTGTTTTCTTAAACAGAAGTAAATATTATCTATGAAATATTTCCATGGGGCCTAAAATAAATCAAGCCTATAATTCTAACTTCCAGTTTACAGGAAATCAGGGGACAGAGGAACATATTAAACAACACCAGGGAGATGCACTTAGCAAATACCAAGACTGTAGAAAACATTATAGGGCAAATGGCCTAGTTTCTTCCAACAAAAATAAAAAGTAAGAAAAGGAAAATAGAGAGAGTGTGAGCTTTAAGACAGAAAGGACTTAATTATAGATTGATCATATGCTTTTTCACCTAAATCAAGGTATTTTAGGAAGTGAAAGTAGATACCATTGAAATGGGACTCTTTGGACAATCTAGAATGTAGTCACACAGCTCCTCAAGAGGCATAGCCGTCAAATAAAAGAGGTCAGTCATTTTGGGGTCCTGATTTGACAAATTGTTAAAAAAGTGAGAGTATCTGAAAAACTTGAATATTGAAGGAACAGCTGACAACATTAAGAAATTAAACTTCTTGGTGTGATAATGGTATTGTGAATATGTGCTTTTAATACCTTATCTTTTACAGATACATAAATATATTCACATATTTAAAATGATATATGGGATTTGGTCCAAAATAACCCAGGATGTAGGTAGGACTAATAGGATAATAAAGGTCAAATAAGATAGCCCATAATTGCTTACTTTTAAAACTGGGTGGTATGTATATGTATGTGTATCAAATTGCTTTCTCTGCCTTTATTTATGTTTGAAAATTACCCTGATTACCTTGACATTCAGTTCATGCCCACTTCCAATCACATCGCACTTGCTCTTCTCTAAAGCTAACCACCCTGCTTTTTTATATCTTCATCATTATTTACTCATCATTAAGCACTACTTCATATATATATGGAAGAATAGAGTACATATTTTTATGTGTATGCTTTTAAATCTGTATTTCATATATAAATGCTGTTACATATCACTCTAGTATATTAATTTTCCTTGCTGTATTATATCTTACTCTATGACATATATATATCTATTCTATGATGACTGGATATTTGGATCTTTTCCAGTTTGGGGCTATTGGAGACAATGTGTTAAGTGGACACATGTGCATATACTCCTATTAGGTTTGTGCCATGGAATGGAATTATTAGGCCAAAGGGTATACATATCTTCAGCTTTGGTAGATGATACCAATTTTTCAAGTTGAGGTTCAGTTCATATTCCCACTAGCTAGTTGTCTTAGTCTTAGTCTGTAGAGGTTGCTGTAACAAAATACCACAAACTGGACAGATTATAAACAACAGAGATTTAATTCTCACAGTTCTGTAGGTTGGAAGTCTGAGACAGTTGAGTAAGGGTCCTCTTTCTGGTTCATAGAAAGCACCTTCTCTTTGTGTCTTCACAGAGACACAGAATATTGTCATTATTTAATAATGCCATTGATAAATGGCAGTTCTTATTTTGATGTTTTGTTTGAGTTCCTCCAAAATTGAAAGGCTAGGGATCTCTCTTGGAGGTCTTTTATAATACACTAATCCCATTCAGGAGGATCCCACCTTCATGGCCTTACCACCTTCCCAGATTCCCATCACTTAATACCATCAACTTTGGGGGTTAAGGTTCTAACATATAAAGTTTAGACGGACACAAACATTCAGAATATAGCACTGCATAGAAGAATCCGTATTGCTTAATATTTGGTATTGTCTCTATCCTAAGTTTTAGCCACTCCAGTGGGTGTGTGATTTAACATGGGTTAGTAATGCAATACTTTTTCCCTAATGTTTTTTGGCCACATGTATATATCTTTGATGAAAGGCTTTTATACAAAACAGGTCCATTTTTCTGAAGGATTCTCTCTCCATTTTTACGTACAGGTTTTTTTTTTTTTTTAATGCTCAGGATGCAAGTTGTATTTGGTTACATGTTTTAGAAATACTTACTCCATGTGGGCTTCTTTTTACTCTTTAACAGAGCCACTGATGAGCAGTGACTCTTTTTTTTAAGTTTATTTTGATATCATTAATCTACAATTAAATGAGTAATATTATGGTGATTACACTACCCCCTTTATCAGGTCCCCCCCAACAACCCCATTACAGTCACTGTCCATCAGTGTAGTGAGATGCCATAGAGTCACTATTTGTCCTCTCTGGGTTGTACAGTCCTCCCCGTGCCCCCCTCCAACATCACATCTGCTAATCGTAATGTCCCTTCTTCCCCCTTGCCCCTCCCTTCCCACCCATCCTCCCCAGTCCCTTTCCCTTTGGTAACTATTAGTCCGTTCTTGGGTTCTGTGAGTCTCCTGCTGTTTTGTTCCTTCAGTTTTTTTTCTTAGTTCTTATACTCCACATATGAGTGACTCTTAATTTTAATGTTGTCTTTATTCAAGTTCCTCCAAAAGTAGACCCAGCACAAACATTTGCATATAGTAGTTTGACTAGGATGGGAAGGGAAGGAAACTAATATAAAGGTGTGGTTTTTATACCATCACTATAGGAAACAGGGCTTAATTCTGCCAAAATTTCCTGAGAAATTATACAAAATGCCTTCCAGAACTGTCAGTGGGAAGGGCAGGGAAGTGCAGCATTTATTCCAGGTCTTGTTGTTTGAGGATTGTGGTTAAGGCATTAATCCCACACTCTCAGGCTATGTTTGCACATAGGCCTAGAGATATCTCGGTGCTGCAAAAAGTCATGGAATAGAAACTATGAAACACTGTCAGGGAGATGAGTCTGAGCAAGGAGCTCTCTATCCACTAGCTATGACTGAAATTAGATCAAGGGAATATGAATGGGACACCAGTGGCAACTGCTAAAATATAGTCCAATATATAGACATGACTCAGATATATTGCAGATTTGGGTCTAGACCACCATAATAAAGCGAGTCAAATAAAATTTTGGGTTTCCCAGTGCATATAAAAGTGATGTTTGCGCTGTATTGTAGTCTATTAAGTATATGATAACATGTCTAAAAAATGTACATATCTTAATTAAAAAATGTTACTAAAAGTGCTAACCATCATCTGAGCTTTCCTAATCTTTTTGCTGGTGGAGGTACTTTCCTTGATGTTTATGTCTATTGACTGATGGTTACTGCAGGCTAGGTGGCTGTGGCAATTTTTAAAAGTAAGACAATGAAGTTTGCTGCACAGGTTGACTCTTTTCATGAATGATTTCTCTGCAGCGTGAGCTGCTGTTTAATAGCACTGCACCCACAATAGAACGTCCTTCAAAATTGGAATCAATCCTCTCAAACCTGTCTGTCACTGCTTTATCATCTAAGTCTATCATCAATCCTTTGTTGTCCTTTCAACAATCTTCACAGCATCTTCACGAGTAGATTCCGTCTCAAAAAAACATTTTCTTTTCTCATCCATGAGCAACAACTCCAGGTTCATCCTGGGATTGCCGCAATTCAGTCACATCTCTAAGCTCCGCTCATAGTTCTAGTTCTCTTGCTATTTCCACCACACCTGTAGTTACTTCCTCCACTTAAGTCTTGAGCCACTCCATGTCATCCATGAGAGTTGGAATCAGCTTCTTCCAAACTCCTTCCCAGGCACTAAAGGCATAACAAAGGCCTTAAAAGTCCCTTATCCTTGATAAAGGATATTTGGATCTTTTCCTCACACATCTCTCTTCCTGACAGATCCTCCAACATTCACGACCCCCAAGATTAGGCCTGCCTTCTAGTGACAGATACATTTTAACATTGAATTAATCACATGTATCTCACTTTGTACTTTGCCATAATTTGGTTGTTGTGTTTCTCTACCACTAGGTGGTTCATAAAGCAAGACTCAAGCGGGTTTCTTCCTGGCATTGTATTCACAATGCCCAGTATTATGCCAGATACCTAATAGATACCCAAATAGCTGCTAACTGGATCAATGAATAAATGTAATGTGAAAAATCACTTTTGGCATTTGAATGAAATTCCGAAGAGGAAACTAGAGCTTGTCCTGACGTTTGATAGCATTGCACCCACAATAGAACGTCTAGGAGGCAGACTTACAGCATCAGAGGAGGTATAGACCTACCTGAGGGAAACTGTTTTCAACACTGTAGCCTGAAAACAAAGACAGGGTACCTCATTAACTCCAAAATGAAAAAAAATCACACAGTCAAGTTTTATACAATTTTAATAACATTCAATAAGCTATTACAGAATCTTTCATTCCATGGACAATTCCTGAGGGCCTAGCTCATAGAATCAAAGAAGACTCACACTTCATCTATGGCTTCAAGGTCTTATTAGGCAAAGTAAAAAATAAATAATACACTCTAGTGTCCCAGAAGGAAATGATAATACATGGTCAATGAGACAGAGCAGGGTCTTTAGATTTTGATGTATCTGTACTCATATCCCATTTCAGCTTTTTACTCTCGACAGTTATTCCACATTTCTGAGTCTCATGTGTAAAATGAAGACAGCAACTACTTCATGGGGCTGTTGTAATGATGACATGAAGAAAAGCATATAATCTTCTTAGCACAGAGTGCACACACAATAAATGCTAGGAAGATGGCCTCATGGAAGAAAGAATATGAACTTTGGAATCAGAAGATGTGAATGAGCATTTCTGCTTGAAGATTTGCTACTGGATGACCAAAAGGAAGTTACCTCACCCTTTATGATACTCAATTCTTATCAGTAAAATGTCATAACATTGTTACCCTGCAATTAAAATGTAGGGAGTTACCATTTGTAAAGTTCCCACCACATTTCATGGCAGAAAGTAAGCATTCAGTAAATGCCATGAAGAAAAAGAAAAAGAGAGAGGGAAGGAGAGGGCAGAGGAGAAAGAGAGGGGAAAAAGAGATGTTAGGTTTGAGCACCATATGTTCACACATGATGCAAATATACAGCAGACAATACAAAAACGTGCTTAACTCAGGCAAGAGGTTGAACTGAATACATTGAGCTAGATCAACAAAAGTAATTCTTCCTTCTTATTCTCTTGAGATGCACATTATTCTCCAAAGCATTTACCAAAATTTTTAATTATATACTTATTTCTTAACTAGATTGTGGTCTTCTTCCCAAATTGGTTTCCACAAGGGAAGGGCTGTGACTGTTTTATTACTCCATGTAGAACACATAGTATGAACTAAGCAAGTATTGTTAACTGAGAATTAGCGACTGAAAACCTATTTGCTCAAAAGATACATCAGATTGTTGATGCTCAGAGATGGAAAAAAAGAACTATAAGAAAATTTAAATTTAAACACAGAAGTTACTATAGTTCAAGGATTTGGACTTAATCAAACTGGTGAGAGTTTTAAAAAAAATATTTAAAATGATATTTCCATCAGCTGATGCCTGTAAAAATAGCAAATATATCATTGCCTGATGTAGAGCAAATGAACAATAAATATTACTGAATAAATGATAAATTTATGAAATCAATCATAATCACTGTGTAATGATTCACTGAAAGTCGATTTTTAAGACTCAGTAAAGGTCACAAGAAATACTATTATTCAAAATATACCATATAACCAAGGAAAATATTACAGAGGAAATAAAGTAGAGAAAAACACAAGGATTGTAAATATTGTCATGTATAATATTAGTTCAAAGTTCAATCTTTCTTACAGTCACTTACAGTAATAGAAAGAAGTTTAAAGTCAGGAATTCTTAGGAGATTTAACAGAAATGTCTGTTGGTACAAAACAACCAATGATATTCAATAGAATAGTGATAAGAACCAACTGAAAAATAGCATCAAAAAGAAAAGTTACTCCAGCCTAGAGAATAAAATAGGTACACAAAATATTAATTCGTAGGAGATGAAGCCAATCAAAAATCAACTTTTATCAAAATGGCATACATCCTGCCAATTAAAAAAAAGTTATACTACATTGGCTACAGATCCAACGAAATAATTTTTTTAAGTTTCTAAATCAACAATTTTGATCATATATGTGGATTTCCATAAGTTAAGGTTATGGAAAATACAAATACATAATCAGTAAAATAATTAAATAGATACTATAGTTTTATTTTAATTAATAAATCAATACCTGACCAAATAGTCTAAAATAGGAACAAAGAATTTTGTAAAGGACCCTTTGGATTACCTAACACAACCTCCTCCTATAACTAAGATTAATAAACCTATTTCAAAGAGTTTAAGAAATGTATCCATGGTAAAATTATAAAAATGTATGAGAAGGAAAAATAAATTCACTATAGCATGTTTTTTAATGGAATTGTCTTTTTTTTTTTCAACTATGCAAGGTAATGTGCTAGGTAGGCACTAGGAACATGGTGAGGACCAGGTCAAATATATTTCCTGTTCCTGTAAGCTTATAATCTACTAGAAAGTTAATAGACAAAAAGTAAGTAACTTCAGTTGTGTTAAATGCCATGAAAAAAAGTACAGGATACCACAAAAGGTCAGAGGAGTGGTGTTTTAAGATGTTATGAATTGCCTACAGCAATTAGCAGCTTGGAATCTAGCCTTGCAAAATCACAGCAAAAAACACGTAGGTAGATCTGCTTTATGGAATAGGGCAGCAAAAATAGACACGTAGAGAAAGCATCTAGAAACATATTTTGCTGTTGTAATTGGTTGCTTCTGTTAATATATTAGATATGGGAAGAAAGTGTAAAGAAAAAAGGCAAGGATGAGTTAGCAACTGGTTAGATGACTTTAGCATGTCCCCACAATGGGGGAAAACCAAAAATATGACTCTAGGGCACAGCAAAGCTCTCAGGGTGGGAGATTTATATGTAAGTGCCACTAATATATGTTTTAAATTATTAGTGGTTGAAATGGGAAGAAAGTCGAAGGGAACACAGATCCACAACCAAATCCAAAGGAATTCCCACATTTAGTGTTAGGATAAAAGTGGAAAAATCAGTCAGAGGATAAAAAAGGTAAAAGAAAATGAGGAGAGTAGTCTCTTGTGGCTTCTAGCCAAAGAAAGGCCAGGTTTTAAAAGGAAGGAATGGCCAGTTTTGCTAAATGCTACCTAGAGAATGCTAAACTCACTTCCACCTTCCACAAACCATTCCTGTGTTTAAGCCTCCAATAAAAGCCATATCATACAGAACATCACTGATCAGAATTTTTCTGCTGGGGTGTTAAGTTTCTCAGGACCAAATAATATTGAAATCCTTTATTCCCTCAACTTCCTAGGACTAAGTCGATCAAAACTGAAACAAAATACATAGTAGTACTGATATCTCCATGCTTATAATTTGTGATATCCTGCAAACAAGTTATTCTGAGATTTCCATATATGTTACAGCAATAAGAAGCCAACAAAAGAAGCTGTCTTAAATCCACAAGCAAATCCATAATAAGTAAGTCTAAGTATTAAGAAAGATGCCTTGAAAATTAGGCGCAAATGCCTATGGGATTGCACAGAGATGACAAAGCTGAATTGACTCATGTTCCATTTTCTCCAGAACTCCCAAATCCACTGGAGACAGGAGATTTCAAAAATAGGAACAAAACTCTTTCTTTCTTATTTTATTCCAAAAGTTGAAGAAGCTGAGGCTCAGTTCATAAGTCTCACTCAAGCACTCATGATTAAAGCAGTCAGCATTTGAAATCAGCTCATTGAGAGCCAAGCCCATCTTTATACTAAACCATATTGCATCTCTCCATTATTGGTTTCTCTAGCCTTGCAAAATCACAGCAAAAAACACGTAGGTAGATCTGCTTTATGCATTTCATTACTTTTTCTCCTTTGGTCAGATCAGCTGTTTTTAAATCTAGTTTTTGTATATACTGCCTGTAGCATAAGATTTCTAGCGATATTGCCATATTTCTCCATATATTTTTGTTATACAATAAAGCAATATTATATAATTTTATTAACAAGTTTACACAGAATACTGTATAAAATGATCACACAAGATTACTCTTAATAGTAAATTTATACACCAAGATAAATATTTTACTATTGTTATGTAAAGTTGACTTAAGATTATTAAATGAGAGATAGATACACTGCTTGATATTGGAGATACATTTTTAGAATGTACATTGTAAAGGGAGGGAAAACATGATTAAAGAGACTATAAAAATGTATCTAGCCACTCCCAATGAATCCAGATGTCTTTAATCTGACACATTATGTATCAGGGAACTGATAGAACTTGCAAGTGAGATTACTGAATCACAGTTAACCATATATAAGGAAATGGTTGAAAGCTTGAGGGTGTTCTTGGAGAGAAGTGGAGAAGAAAGTGAACTACAAAGATAGTATTCAAGTTTCTTAAATGTAAATGCCTCTAGGAGGCAGACAAGTAGTATAAATGAATTAGTGGACTAGTAGGAAATGTAGTGAGATGGGGAGAACAGGGTCCGTATAGAACAAGAAGCATTACTCAGTTCTAGTCAGTTGTTAATATAAGAGAATATGGTCCCTAAGTGTCAGGTCTTATAATTTTTCAAGAGTAGTTGAAAACCCAGACTTTTAATGTAAATATTGCCATCAAATTGAAAAGTATTTACTAAGTCAAACACAAAAGAAATAAAACATGTCAGATGACAAACTTCTGCTCATGCCAGATTCAGGTATCAGCCACCAATTTATAGATGTTTGCTTCTTCTTCCATTTGGAAATAAGAAAAGTGAGATTTCCCTTAAAATTGTAGAGTTGACATACTGTAGAATGAATCATAGATATAAAAGTCATCTAAAGAAAAGGAAAAGCTCTCAGGCAAAATCAAGGCTTAAATGAATTAATATATCCAAAGAAGGACTTGCCAGTCTGAAAAAGATTGGTATGTCTGAAACAAGGAAAACCAGAATTTGGGTCTACAACAGAAGAAAAAGGTGTTCTGGCTCACAGACTTAAACAATTCATTCATAACCTAATGAAACTTAATCTAATGTAGCTTCAGGAAATTTCTGTAATTACCTTTTGCAATTAAATACTTGATTTAGTTTCAATGTATGTAAGTCTATATACAAGATAGTCTGCATGAGAGTTGTGTCTTATAAATTGATAGGATGTACAATTTGTACATCTGTCTCAAATGGGTTTGTTAATGGAAGTTCATCCCTGAGAAACAGATCCATTCACGGTGTGTTCAAAGTGAACACCAGAACTTGGATTTGGGTAAATTCACTAAGACAAATTCTACTGTCTGAGTTGTGTTGGTGGACACTAATAAGCCTTCTTCTGGAACTATCAAATTTCATCACGCACCATTTTCTTTTCACTCCATTAATACCAAAAAAAGCAAACATATGAACAAACAAATGTTGTTATAATAGTCAAAGAGAGGGAAGAAAAAAGGTCAAAAGATTTCCACAAATAGAATGATGAGTTTAAAATCAATCCCATGCAAAATTCCAGAATGAAATGGTAGTTTGTAAGTATGTTAGAGAAATAACATGGATTTAGTATGTCAAAAATTAATAATGTTACGAAACTAGAATCTTTTAGAAATGTAATAGATACAATGTACCTAAACTTTAGACATACTGACACTCAAAGAGTTCTTTTTAGCGATTTCAAAAATTTTCCTTCACCTCTTACTTGAATAAACATAGGAAAATTTTATCACATTTTCCAATCACAAGGCTGCATAAAGAAATATAATGGATGACAGAATCAGACAAAATGATAGGATAAAATAGGATAAGTTATATTTATTTGAATTAAATTTAAAATCTTTCACTCCATTTCCTAAAACCAAATGCCAGAAATAGCATGACAACATCAAAACATACATATTTTGAGGAAAAAAATACTGTGAATATTTTTGGGTGATAATATCAAATGTAGTAAAAAGCAGAATCAATGGAATCTTAGTTCAATGAAATTTAAAATTTGTGCAAACAGCAGCAGACTCACAGAACCCAGGAATGGACTAACAGTTACCAAAGGGAAAGGGACTGGGGAGGATGGGTAGGAAGGGAGGGATAAGGGGGAAAAGGGCTATTACAATTAGCACACATAATGTAGCGGGGGAGGGGACACGGGAAAGGCAGTATTTACAGAGAAGACAAGTAATGATTTTATAGCATCTTACTATGCTGATGGACAGGGACTGTAATGGGGTATGTGGGGAAGACTTGATAATAGGGGGTTTAGTAACCATAATGTTGTTCAAGTAATTGTATAATAACGATACCAAAATAAAATAAATAAAATTTTAAAAATTGTTCATATACAGAAGGAGAAGAGTGATAGTAACAATTCTCTGTGAAGTTTAACCATATCCAGGTCTGTATTCAGGTCCAGGTACCATTTCTTAAGAGGCATACAGGCTTATGGAACTCATGTGGAAGAGAAGTAACAAAATAATAAAGGCTAACGGAACAAGTCATTTGAAGAACGATTGAAGGAATGAAGGATGTTAGGCTTTCAGATGGAGAAAAATCAAATAAGACATAACAATCACCCTTTATATCTGAAGAGTTACGGTAAGGACAACATATTGATTTGTTTGGTGTGATCGCAAGGAGTAGAACTTGGAATATGGTAGAAGTTTCAGGAAAACATATTTCAGCTCACCATAAAGGATTTTCCTCATGGTCAGGGTTGCCAAATGACAAAATGGATTGTGCGGGGATGCAGGGGTACTTGTGTGGGTGCTGAACAAAGACTTAGTGAACCAACATGGTGCAGGGGGTTTCGAAAAACCGAATTCCTCTTTGGATTTGGCTAATGATTTAAAAATACTTTTCTGAAGAACCTGGTGTTTTCAAGGATTTCCTTGTACACATGATTCAAATTGAACTTTGAAAATACTTTTTAATCTATTTTCACAACTTTAAAAAACACACAGAAATGTGTTAAATATAAATAGTACCTACATACCAACCTGTTTTCCTGCACCACACCAGTTATCCCATTTAGGTACTATTCTGGCAGGTGTTTTCCCCAGAACCTTGCTAGACACAGTCATGGTGTATCAGCACAGAACATGCTGACAGCCAAAAGTTGGTTGTATGGTGAGAAGTGAATACATATACTAAAGAGTGTCCTAAAAACATAGTACTAGAGACAATTTTAGAGCTCACTTTAAGTTATAGGTGCTGATTCTCTCCTTGGGTAAGGAATATGATCTGTTTTCAGTTATAGTTACTAATTTAATCTTGAAGTAAAATTCCTTCCCTCCACTGTCTTTCAAGCTTCTATATCTGTTAATTAAAGAGAATGAAAACATTGCAAGGCACTCTTTTTGGGGGCAGTTACCATTTGCAAATACTTATCTGTATGACAGGATGTGCTGAGACTGTAAAACCAAGTCAAAATGCAGAATTCAACTGCACACTGCAACAGTCAGAGCAGAACAACCAGCGCTCAGACCCTCCAATCTCAAATACCTGATCATCCAGTGCACTGGACTCACTGACTGATTTTATAATAAGAAAATACTGTAAACATGAACATATATGATACTTTAGGCTAGTAAATTAGTTATTTTCATCTGTTTATATGCTAGGGATTCTGAAGAAATTTCATTTTGAAAATGTATTTTCTGCTGCTTAAAAGTATATATATATATATAGAATCCACTGGTATAACTATTAAGATTCCTTAAAGCCTGTAAATGTATGACTTTGTGATACTGTTGATTGTAAGAAAACTCTAGCTTGTCTTTACTTAGCCCTTTAAGTGATTTTCTAAAAAGTGACAGCCCTAATTTAAACAATCACAATGTTTCAATACTATGATAAGATATATTTTTAAAAGCATCTCCATAGTTAGAAGCATGCCTTTCCATCAGTTCATACTTCATATTTACATGTAGGTTATCAAAATTCACTATGTCCATTATAAGGTAAAGTATAAAAGAAGTATAAATGTAAACCTTAAATTATTTTTGTTCTAACCAATTGCACTGTTTTTGTTCAATTAAGTGGAATTAATGTGAAAGCAAGATTGTAACTTCAGTGAAACAAAAGTATCTGAACCCTCTGTAAAAAAGTAGCACATAGTATTTTTAGAAAGACAACAAAAGAATACAGTATTTTAAAATGAAAAAAAGCAAAGAAGGAAGATTCATTTGACCTCATAGAAACTGACAGAAAGAGGACTTACTTGGCCAAGCAACTTGGGCTGTCAAGCAATTTCTTGTCCTAAATAGCAAACTGGCCTAGGCCTTAGAGTCATCAGAGGAAAATCTGAGAGACATTTTACAGGAGAATCAAATAAGATTTAGAATGAAAATTTCATAGCAAAGCAAGAAAAATTCACAATAATTTTCTATAATACAAGAAGTCTTTTTTAGCACTTCTATTGCAGAAACAATTCTAAATAACGGAACTTTTCTTATAATAGCATTTCTATAATAATGGTGTTTTATAACAGAAGTGCTATTATTACAGAAATGGCATTATAATAGTGACATTATTATTGTTCAATCTCTCCTGTAACAGAAATGCTAAATAAGCCTATCTATATTAAAGAAATTTCAAACTTCTTCCTTCTCAGAGCTAAAAGTGCTTTGGTCAGTCACTTTCGTATGATCACATCACAAGTAATCTTATATGGATTGACTCAGCATTGAAAGATATGTCTAGTTCCCACAGATTCCCAGGAAATCTGACCTTGCACTAGAAGTCAAAATATTTGAGTTATATTCTCAACTTTAGCATTATTTACTGAGTGACCTTGAGTATGTTGATTCTCCTCTAGGCCTTTTTTTCCCGCCATTCAAAAAAAATTGATTTTTCTAATTCTCAGTGAAAGCCATCCTATTACTATAAAGCTCATTTGGTCCCAAATCCTAACAGCATCAATTACTTATTTTTACTTCTTTGCTGTGTGCTAACTCATCGATGTGCTACTTTATATTGTTATATTTATTTTATTGGAATAAATTTATATTCTCAAGTTAGAAGCTGAATAAAAATAAGAATTCTTCTTAAAAATATCTTCCCTTTAATGGTCAACACAGAGCCATGAACATAAATGGTAATTTTTAAGTTTTATTAAAATGTATATGATAACAAAGTTCTAAGAATCCAAGCAGAATCAGAAAAATAATGGTGTCTTGCCAATGGGTTTCAGCCCCAGGCAAGTTCGCTATGGATTCAATGTGACCAAAGAAATTGACAGCAAAATGTTCTTGGGGTGAAGGGGTTATACCCAGCTTTATTTTCAGGTGGCAGGTCAGTCACTAAAATCCCATTCACTCAGAGCGAGTCTGTATGCAGCAAGCCGGTCTCTGCCTCTGGGCTGCTCTGTCTGCACAGTCGTCCCAGAGGGCCTCTGTCCTCTGCTCTGCTCTTCTGCAACCTTGCAGCCATACCACCGTGTTGTGCCCAGAGCACTGGGCAGAGCTCTTTATATAGAGTCAACAGCCATGTATTCCCCACAGGTGTGCCGTGAGCTAGTCAACCAGGGCCAGGTGAGAATCCTGACCACAGGAACTCTCATTTTATCCACAAATGGCTTCACTCTGATTCTAGTAGAATACTATTCAAAACATTTTCAGGTTGAAGTACAGCAATAAAATATTAGAATGAGATTGAAAGTGATAAAAAGATATAATGTTCAATAATAGAGTTCAAAAAATTGCCTCAAAAGAAATCTTATGTCCACATCAATTGTATTACTATAAATTTAACTTCAGTGAAGTATATATTGATTTGCCATATGTTTAGGGAGTATTTATCAAAAGAACTAAATATGGAAATAAATAAGTAAATTTAAGTTTATAAAATTCTACTTTAAGATATTTTGTAATCCTGTGACAGTGAGTTTCAAGCAGAAAAACGATGACAAGAAAGATTTTAAATTCCAAAGGTACTGACCTTTTTAACATTAAAATAAAATCCTGTATATTTCTAGATTGATACAATTAGATTACATCATCAGGTTAGGATATAGTCTAATAGTAAAGTAAGGAATGTCTATATACTTACATTCTCTGTAGGCATTTTTACATTTTTAGACTGTCTTGAATGCTTCCAGTGTATATTTTGATAAAATAAACTTAAAGATTGCAAGCAGGAAAAGGTTTTGCTAGATGTGGGTAAAACTGCAATATTTCCAGAATCTCTCCCCTGACCTTAGTGCATCTCCATATCAATAGGTGTTTCCAAGGGGTAGAGAGAAGTAGTCCACCTCCATATCAATAGATGATTACATGATGGGTGGGGAGCTAGAGTGCACTGGGACCTGAGAGGTGTGGTGGGGGTCCCAGCTGGATTGGGAGGGACACAGGAGAGCAGAAGTAGACGACTGCTTGTAAACACTTAACAGGTTTCTCCCGCTTTATTTCTCCCTTTGATTTCAGCTTCAAAAGTTATTTGTCCCTGGCTGGGAACATATTTTCCATAAGGAGTTACATGGAATGAATATATATATACATGTATGTGCATTGGATAATACATATATTTAATATATGTAGTTATATATGTATGTCTATAAATACAACACACACATATTTCATCGCTACCAAAGAAAGAATTCTCTTTGGAACAATAACCACACCATGTTTATTCATTATGATGAACAGTAGCCATCAAGAGATAGCATTTTTAAAAAATTTATGGCATTGCAAAAAAAAAAACATTTAACCTAACAGGAAGAGCAAGAAAAAGAAGAGAGGAGGAGAAGACGTTATCAGTTGTTTTTAATTAATTACTAAGACAGACTTCAGGTAGAGACTCCTTCAGTCCAACTCTGGCTGCACAAAAGTATACATACCCACACATAATCCACATACTAAGGCCTGAGAGCTCAATCTCAAGGAGAGGGGCACTGAAGTCACCTTCAGGGAGATATTTAGTTTTCCTGTGTTCCTAAAGGAATTGAGATCTAAGATTGATTAAACATCTGCTTGTGTGCCAGATCCCCATTCCAGGTGTTTGACATCTGATATTTTATTCAATATTTCCTGTTCTCATAGGTGGTTGTATTATCATCATCATTACCACCATCATCATCGAATGAGGAAATCAGATGCTCAGATGAACATAAAGCCACTTATCTACGGTTACACAGCAACCATGTGACTGCTTTCTAGCCATCAAAAACCTACATAGGTCTACTGTCAAGGGGTGGGAGGACTAGGAAAGGATGGAGCAATGTTGGCAGACTCATCCGGACTATGAAGGAGTTTCTCTAGCTTGGTTAGAACGATTTGCAGCAACATTCATAGTAGGATCCACAAATCAGAAAGAAAAGGCATCTTAACCATCACCAAATACAACCCCTTTATTCTATGGATAAGAATACCAAGTATTAAGTGTCCATCAGCAGATGAATGGATAAAGAAGAGGTGGTACATATACACAATGGAGTATTATTCAGCCGTAAGAAGAAAACGAATCCTACCATTTGCAACAATGTGGATGGAGCTAGAGGGGATTATGCTCAGTGAAATAAGCCAGGTGGAGAAAGACAAGTATCAAATGATTTCACTCATCTGTGGAGCATAACAACAAAGCAAAAACTGAAGGAACAAAACAGCAGCAGACTCACAGAACCCAAGAGTGGACCAACAGTTGCCAAAGGGAAAAGGACTGGGGCAGGGGTGGGGGGAGGGAGGGAGAAGGGGAATAAGAGGCCTCATCATTAGCACAGATAATGTAGTGGGGGGGCCACGGGGAAGGCAGTATAGCACAGAGAAGACAAGTACTGACTCTGTATCATCTCACTATGCTGATGGACAGTGACTATAATGGGGTATGTGGTGGGGACTTGATAATGGGGGGAATCTAGTAACCACAATGATGCTCATGTAATTGTATATTAATGATACCAAAATAAATAAATAAATAAATAAATAAAATTAGAAAAAACACTAAGTATAAGAGAGTTCATTACCCAGAGTCTGAGCCTAGCCCCGAATCATGGGCTTTCGCCTTCTAATCTGGATCTCTGTCCTTCCCGTGGTCAGCACATGTCACTAGCATTTCAACGTGTTTTCTCTACTGATTAGATCACAATAAACAAAGCTGGTCTTTCAGTCTTCCGCCAATAAATAATAATATAAAACAGAAAACTCTTTCACAGGAGGCACTAAGTGGAAGCATCATGGAACATTAAGACAATCACTGGACCCTTGGAGCCTCAGGCATGGAGCTTCAGGTCAACCAGCACCAGCCTTCTTTTACAGTCACACTGCACCACTGTCTAGTACGAGAGTTCTAACTTTTGTGCCATGACCCCTTTCTCAGATAGTGCTTTTAAATTCACCAAACGATATCTATGCATAGAAAACCAAATATATTGAAATTTCAGTATCAAAATAGTTTAACTGCTTTATTGAGGTATGATTGACATACAAAAAAATAGGCATTCACTATATACAACTTGATGAGTATGGATCCATAGAACCATCGTTACTATCGATGCCATAAACTTATCCATTAAAAGACAGAATTTAATTTTTTATTACTTTATTAAATAGCAATATCTAGCAACAATTCTAATAACATTAAAATGCTGATGAGGGTAAATAATTTTTTAGTTTAGTATGAGAATGTCAATGGTTTCTATTAATTCTGAAGTCGCAAGTGCTGTTAATACCACTGTGGTTTGTAACCCACTTTCACAAATACAGGAAATGCTAAATTTCATGACAGATAAGTAGAAATAAAATGTGATTTTTTTGCTCTGAGTTCTATAGACATACCCCTTGTAAGCCCCAGATTTGAAAAATCCTGATTCTAGGAAAAGTCACTATGATAGAGTGATTGGAAAAGGAAAAAAATCTGGAGGTTTTATTTAAGATCCTTGAATACTGATACACAAAAGAATAAATTTCCTATATTCTCCAATAAATAAATAATATTAAACTGTGAAAACTTTCATTCACCCAACAAAAATAACATGAAAATATTTAACTTGTTTTTGTATGTCAAATATCAATGGCTCATGGCATATTATCCTTGTTCCAAAAGCCATTTTATATATTCAACATTTAATAAGGGATCTCATGAGGCCAATGCTTAAACGAAATTTCTCTTAGTGGTAGAATCTCTGCATTCTATAGGTCTAGGGAACGAAATGGGGATTGGGAAGAGTGTGAAATAGTGGAGATTAGTTAACTTAAAAAAAAAATCATCAGGCAGCATGCAAAGAAAGCTAGAAGAGTTCAAGGGTAATAAAGCAAATTAGTAGATCAAAGAGTAAGAAGCCACATTTTGAAATAAAAGAGTAATGATTTTAAGCAGAAAGACTGGACAAATTATAATGCTAAGCAGTTTAGGCAGGCAATGTTAGAAAACTGAATACTAAAAGGGGAGGGCCACATCACTACCAAAACAGCTGCTCAAATTAATCATTCCTTAATTTTGGGATCATAGTCATAAAGATTTTGATTCACCAGTTCACCTTTGTCATCTTTGGTTTTTGTTGTTTTCAATCTTATTCCTTGATTCATTCTGTTATTTCTCTTAAATCATTCTTTCTTTTTGTCACTCATAATAAACAATATCAGTTTTCTTCCTCATTCACAAATTCCATTATTTTTCACACAGGTTAATATAGACTCTAAATTCAAGTATTCTTATAATTTTATCCCCCAATTCCTAGTTGTTCATTAGCACTCAACACCTTGTATGCACAGTATTGGTTCACTTTGCAAAAGGCCATAATACATATGGAATTCTCTGCAAAAGGCCATAATACATATGGAATTTACTTAAGACTACGTAGAGCTACACATTCTTGACCTCTGGAATCTGTAGGTACCCTGTTGAAAGGGAACTGTGTTCTACCAGGTGGCATCCCAAAACCTCACAGGGCTGAGCCCAGGATAGGGAGGGAAGCCCTCTGACTGTCAGGATCTAACGGACAAACTGTGGACTGAGCAAATAAACACTCTGAACTTTGGGTTCCTCACTTCTTGAATGGGAATAGGATCTAATTCTTTAAAATAGAGAAATGATAGCTTATTACAATGAATACTTGAGTGCATCTGACATTTCTTCTGAGCTCCATAGATCTGTGGGTTTAGTATTTTTATAAACATTTTTTATGACTTCTTTAAATATTTTTGAGCTCTTTCATCTCCTTCCTTTTGAGTCCAATTACATGTATATTAAACTACAGGGTATTGTAGTCTTATACTGTTATTAACACTCTGCTCTTTTTTATTTTCCAGTCTTTTTCCAGTGTTTCACTTTGGATGGCTTCTGTTGCTGTGTCTCAAGTTAACTGATCTTTCTTCTGTAGTGTCTAATCTGCTGTTAATTCTAGCCAGAGTGTTTTTTATTTCATGTTATTTTTCATCTAGAAGTTTGGGTCTTTTTTATATCATCTTTTTCTATACTTTCCATGTTCATGATTTCCTCTACCTTCTTGTACATATATATTTTATTTATATTAGTTGTTTTAACATCCTTGTCTACTAATTCTATCATCTCTATCATGTCTAGATGTTTCTGTGGGTTAATTTTTTTCCCAGTTATGAGTCCTCATTTCCTGTTTTGTTCCATGCCTGATCATTTTTCTCTGGAGTGACATTTAAAATTTTACATTCCTGGATGCTTGATTGTATTGTATTCCTTTAAATGTAATTGAGCTTTATTCTAGGACATAATTAAATTATTTAGAATCAGTCTGACTCTTTAAGTCTCGCTTTGCCACTTTGGTAGCATGAGCCCTGGAGGCTGTTAGGTTCGGGCCAGTTTGGATATTGTAAGGTTATTATGGCAAATATCATTCTGAAGACTTTACTCAATGCCTCACATGTTAGGACTTCTTTCCATTCTGAATGGAGGGAACACAAACTATTCCCAGCCCCATGCGAGATCCCAGGATTATTCTGCCTTCTCCTTCCTAGTGGTTCTTTCTCTAGCCTGAGGTAGCACCCTCACTCACCTGCACAGAAGAGCAACCAAAGATGCAAGAGGATCCCTCAGGACATCTCCAGAACTCTCTTTCTGTGGCTTCCTCCTCTGTCACATTTTGCCCCACTGTCTCTGGCTGTCTCGGACTCTCTGACTCTGAATTCTGTCTCCTCAACTCAGCAAGACCAGAAGGCTGTGTTCAGACCGTGGTGACCTGAGCTTCGTCCTGGAAATGCTCTCCAGTTATTAGCTGGGGTAGTCACAAGGTTTTCTTGACCCTTCCCTCAGGAATCACTATCCTGTGCTGCCGTTATCCAAAATCTGAAAACCATTGTTTCATATATTTTGCCCAGTTCTTAAGGTGAAAAGGTCAGTTTAGTCCCTATCACTGCATTCTTAGAAACTGAAATCCTGACTTCCATGTCAAGCATTCCATTTAAATGCTGAATAAAATAGCTCTTCTCTGAATTTCTACTAAAACAAAAATAAAACAAGAAACAAAAAAAAATCCCAACATACATCCTAAATACCAACATTTTTAATAAGGTAGCAGACAGTAATGGTGTTAGGGGACAGAACTATTACTCTTAGGCATTTATTAGAAGAATATGTTTGGTGGGAACTATTTAATTTTGTTTAAATCTATGATATATTTTGAAATGAGATTTTACTGTATTACTAAACATGTCAACTGGAAAGGAACTCTTTAAGATGTTCATTTTTCTTGCAAAGATAAGATATCTAAAGAGAACACTGCTAAATGTTTTTCAGTACTAGGTGTTTATAAGAGTCAATGAAATCCAGTCGCCCTACGTAAGCCTGACAAATATCAGCAAATACTAACATATAACTTTGTATATAGGTCAAATCTTGTACAGCAAAATGGAGTTTTATGAGTAGGCTTTGTATATTAATCTGCAATAGCCACATCTCAATACTCAGTCACACATCAAAATTCAGTATAACACAAAGGTTGAAATTTTGGAGTAGAACTAATGGTTTTAAAAATGACTACTATCCCTTATAACTGTGTAATATTGGGAAGGTTCGTTCTCAGCCTCAGTTTCACTATCTATACTATGGGATAGTGGCATTATCTGGGGAAAGATTAAATATGATATTGTATATAATCTGAACTATACACAGTATTAGTCATATATTATTGTCAGTTTTCACTGCATCTCATAAAGACTCATAAAGCCAACTTCTTTTCTCTTCTACTCCTGATTTTATAAAGTGAGGTCAGAAATTCAAATTATAGGGACAACAGGCAACAAGAACTTTCACTCCTGAAGAAGAAATTATCTTCTATCTCAAAAATGTTTTGAATAAAAAAATCAATATTTAATGAAACAGCTTCTACAATGTTCACTTCATATTTACCTTTCCATACAATATATGTGACAATAACAAAAGTATTCTCATAAGAATCTTTCTCAATTTCTATGACATTATAGAAAAACCATATAATAAGGTATATTTTACAAAGAAGTACCATTTTAAATGAGGTTTTCAACATTTTTTGTCAATGTATTTATGTCATCTCCTGTCATGATACTGAGTCTACAAAATTATTTTATCATTATTTCAAGATAAAGCAATATGCTATAATTTAATGTATATCTTCATTATCTGTCATATCTTTCCATTATACATAAACATTTTTAAGTGAGAGACACATTAAACGCTACCTTTCTTGAACATGGAAAGATATGCAGAAATATGGTCTGGAAACACTGAAGGAGATGATAAAAAATATTTCGGGGAAATAAGGTTTTATTTATTTAGGCTCAAAATTTGATCCAAATATAGATCATTATATATAGTAATAATTTAATCATGTAAGAATAATTACACAGGCTTTCAAAGTAAATAATTTTGCTCCTACCCCAGAATAATATTTGTCTCTAGATTTCAATACTTAACTCAGAATCAAAGTCCACCAAGCTAATAGGATACAAAAACATATGCTGTATATATTTACAGCTATAACTTGCATTACAAGAGAATTAAAAAGAAATGAGGCTGTAAATGAAAGACTTTTATGGATGGATCTCTTCTAAGTGATATATGCGATACAAATGATTAGCATTAACTGATCTTCTTGAAGAATGTTCTGGTATAATTCATTATAATGGCTTCGAAGTGCAATTAGTGAACTATAGTGTAAATGACACTGCTGTTCATAGACCTACCCATAAGAGTAATTATATTTTGAAAACTACTTAGTGAAAAATTGATTGAATGAGTCCTATGGGCATAGATAATTGAGATAAAAATATGTAAACAAAATGCCTATTAATAGGCTTTCCAGCACATTTATTTATTTACATGGTTTGCTAATGCAAGATTCTATAAAAGGAATTTTTAAAACTTTGCTCTTGTTTTCAAATAGATATTCCTAACAAGAAAAACTGGATGTATTTCATTTAATAAAGCTGAAGTATTCTAGAAATATGGTATAACTATATTTTTAAGTGGATGAAAATAGAATGTCTTA
Source organism: Smutsia gigantea (assembly GCA_032199065.1). Lineage (NCBI taxonomy): Eukaryota > Metazoa > Chordata > Mammalia > Pholidota > Manidae > Smutsia > Smutsia gigantea. The sequence goes on along the minus strand of JAVSCE010009484.1, from coordinate 59,810 downwards.
TTTTTAATGATAAAGTAAGCAAGAAATAAGAGATCAACTTCAAGTCATCTTAAGAAATAAGATAATCCTATTTATATTTTTATACCCCAAGGAAAAGGGAAGTCATGATAAGTGACACTTATCATTATCAAGTCCATAACATATAAATCAAAATGACTCTATAACTATTGATCATATAAAATAATAGCTGAAAAACATTTTCATTGTCTAGGTACTATACTATCATATTGGTAAAATATGCTGTGATAAGGTAATTCTTCATCTTAAGGTTTATTGTTCTAATCTCAATAGACATATAAATATATATGCCCTATATATTCCATATTTACAAAGGTATGATTTTACATATGTATATGTAGATACACACAGAAATACAGGACCATGAGATTACAGGATTGAGTTCTAGCTCATAGATAGGAATGGTTTAAATTTCAGCTTTATATCCAGCTAGTAGAAGGAATTATGCATGACAGTCGAGAACCTGAGTTTACTCTTCTATAAAATGAACATATTGCACTATATAAGATCTAATCCTAAGTCTCATGAGACAGGGCTCTGTGGGTGGAACTTAGAAGTTAGCCAGACCTATGTTCCTATTCATATTTCATATATCTTACTAGCTTATCAACCCTGAGGAAATTGGATGAGTCACAGTTTTCTCAGTTGTGAAATGGGGATGTGATCATTTCTAACCCATGGCATTTTTGTGAAGATGATGTGAGACAAGTGCAAAATTAACAAACATCATTCTTGACCCACAGAAACTATTCAGTATTAGCTATTGCAGTGGTCTGTACTCTCAAGCCTAGTCTAAATTATGCTGAAGTAGCAACAAAAAAATATTCAATAACTTAAAACAGCAAATGTTTGTTTCTTGCTCACATTACTTATCATTGGCAGATTGGCTGCAGCTCTGCTCAATATCTTCTTCACTGAAAGACCCGTGGAGAAGGAGCAACTGCTGAGTGGAACATGTATGTGGTCTCATAGCAGAGAGAAAAGGGTAATGTGGAACTACATGTTGACCCTTAAAGCTTTAGTAGGAAATGGTATACATCATTTTAACCACATTACATTGATCAGAGCCATCTCATGCCAGACCTGACAGCAATGGTTATAAAAGCATACTTCACTAACAGGGAGGGGCTGGCAGGAAAGAGCAGCAAATAACTTTTAGAACATATAATCTACCACAATGTCTTTTAAGTCCTCTCTGTATTCCTTTACCCCTGTGTCCATCTGTTCTGCAAAAATATATGCAATGCATCTAAGTTTCTACTCATATATACTTACATACCAATATGCAGTCAACAACTGTACATTTTATGGGTATGGATTATAGTCTTCTTACAACCTTAATCTGAAAAATTAAATAGGTCTATATGTCTAAGGATCAAAAATAAGCAGAACTTAAAAACTGATTATCAGACTTTATTAATGTATGGACGTCTAACATTTATTTGCTCTGCAACTATTTGGGGAAAGGGAAGAACAAAGAGTTTACACAGTAAAACCTTGATTAATAAAATCTACTTGTTATCCTCAATTATTAAGTATGTATTTGTTTATATTTTACTTTACCATCCTGCACAGCTTTGACTGTCAGGAAAAGAAGTAAATGAAACCAATAGCCAAAACTGCCTTTTGCATTTGTATTACTGAGTACCACACCTTTCTGTAAGCCAAAGGCCCTTCATCTTTCCTGCACTACTGTTGAAATCAAAGTGCATAAGTCCTGAGACATGGGTACAGTTGTGGTTTAGCACATTTTTTAATTTAAATCCATAATTCTAGTAGCTGGGACAGTACATGGTATAGGGTAGATCCTCAACAATATTGATGAGTAAATGGATAAGTAACTGAATAGATGAGAAGAAAGGTATTTTATTGGTTGCTATGGTTAACATATTTTTTCATCTTATTTTCCAAAAGGACCTTTAATTAACTGCATTGCAATGTAAAGAAAACACCTTTAAAGATTTAAAAAATACTTATTTCACAGAAATAGTGAACATCAAATCTCTTGGGGTCTCATACAGTACAGTGTACAAAAGTTACACTGCATTAATTGTAAACGAAAAAGAGTCAGAATTTCTTGTAATAGTGACTCTGTTGATCTGAATGAGTGTTTGGTATAGAAGGGGAAGAGTAGGAGAGACCTTCAAAACAAATCTTAATTCTAAATGGGTATTGTGAATAAGTCCAAACAAGGCTTGTCTTTTTTTACTTCCAGTTCATGACTTTGATTTTTACATGGCAAAGTTTCCTGAACAAATATCACTGTCTTCAGTTTTATTTTAAAAACAACTTTTCAAACAATCATCTGGTGTTTTATTATATTAAACATCACTGGATCAAATCTCTGTGTCATAAAGCAGGAAGTCCTCATGATCAAAAAGTTATTGTAATAATGTATTTAATAGTACATTAACTTGGTTATTAACTTTCTACCATGATAGTCATTTTTTTGTTCGGTATCTCAGGCAATCATTTGAACAATCCTAAAAATTAGGTGGTATTATTTCCATTTTATAGCTGATGGAACTCATCAATTTCATTCAAACTCATCTTTTTAAGTGTAGATACTGGAGTAGAAGATGTGGTTTTTACAGTTGTATATGCACCTGATACATATTGGTAAATTTCAATCCAAGAAGTCATGGGTGCCTAAATTAAAAGCCGCTTTCCAATGAAGCAAGGACTCTGCCTTAAGATTAAATGAGAAAAAAAAAAATCTGTATTAGTTACCTATGGCTATATAACAAATGACCACAAATTTGGTGGCTGAAAAAAATGCACTTATTATCCCACAATTCCAGGAGGTCAGAAGTCTGGGAATGGCTTAACTGAATACTCTGCTTAGTCTCACAAGATGCTAGCCATGCCTGGTTTCTCATGCAGAACCTAGCCTAGGGAAAAATCCATTTCCCTGATCACATCGGTTGGGCAGCACCCAGCTCCTTGCAGTTAGAGGACTGACAGGTCCCATTTTTTGTTGGCTGTCCACTGGGGGTTGACATCAGCTCTAAGACTTCACCTACACTTCCTTGCCAAGTGGGATTTCTCAACATGAATACTTGCTTCCCCACATTCAGCCAATAATAGCAAGTTCTCCTAAGTACCCAGGAAGCACTTTATATGCTCTGCCGCCTTTCTTAGAGCCCAGTTGTCTCCACTGACATATCGTAAGGTCCCGGCCTCTGTAGGTCCTGGTGGATGCCACCACTAATGTACTTTCAAAAAATGGCCCAGAGTGTTTGGGAGAAAACTTCCATGGCTAAAAAAGAAAAATTAAAAAATTAGATGTATTCTATAGTTCATGTTTCTCAAGTTTCCATGGTATGGTGAAAAACAGTTGTTTTGTTTTGAACATTAAACACCAGTTCTCTTCTCTCTATAGAAGGTGAGCATGTATCTAAAGGGCTAATATTTATTTAGAAACTACTATAAGTCAGACCCTAATCAGTACTTTCACAAAGGTCATCTCGTTCAATCATTTTTTCTACAATCCTCAAACACTGTGAAATAAACATTACCCAGTAATGAGAGTTGACAATACAATTACAGAGGAACCCCTAAACAGCAAGCAGATATATGCCACAGAAGCAGAAACTGTATTTTATAGTTATACGTGTCCCTAGAAACCTACAGGGATTTCCTGTCTAAGAAGTTGTTCATGTTTCAATTAAGAAACAATTTCTTAGAAAGAAAATTTTCACTTTTTATCATGGTTTAAATGAGTTACAGATAAGACATATAAAATAATGACAATAATTAACATGTACTTAACATTTGCTAAGCACCAGGCACCGTTAGAAATAAATTGCCCTCATTTATTCTGCATAGTCTGCTGAGATATGGACTATTATTACGTCCATTTTATAGATAAGGAAACCAAAGACTGGAGAGGTTAAGTAATTTGTCAAAGTCACACAGGGGCTGAGCCAGTATTTGAATCCAGGCAGTCTGAGCCCTTGACTCTAGCCCTAAGGGCCAATTCACTTTCTTCTTCAAATAGCATTTATCAGAGTGTTTTTCTTTATATGCAATTCATAAACACAAATAATTTAGAAGGAAGATAAATCCAGGAAGATCTGAATGAGTGCTTTAAAATGAAAAATCTACATTTCATGCATCCAGGTCATTTGAATTTTGTTATTTCCCAATATATGTTTAAATTTTAATTGTGATGTTTCTTTGGAAAGGTGCCCTTCTACATTTTCAAACCCTTCTTTCTTTACATATGAAGTCAGGCAACTCTGCAGCTTCTAATCACCTCCTTAATATAGGTTTTTTTGAAATGGTAAATTGCTATGAGATGAAAAGTAGATCTCATATTTCTTGGGGCTAAATTCAGTACTCAGCTTACAAATGTGGCCACAAGGTCTCCTTGCTTGGGTCTTTTATGTTATTTTAATTAAGTTTCAGCTATTATTATTTTTGCGGCCTCTAAAAGTGCTCAGGAAACCTGTTTTTGAGAGCATCTATATTTGTTTTTCCCTAGTCAATCTTGAGATTAATTTCATGTTGAGTCCTGCCGTCTGCTAAGTGCTCTGTGCTCTAACATCCTTTTTAGACTGATCTGAAACCATGTTTAAAAATCAAACCTTGGCCACACAAGGTTTGGTAACATTATACCTGGTCTGAAAAAATATCCCGCGTGTCTTAAACAAAAATTACTCTGAGGAGGGTGCTGGCTGCATCCTCAGATACACTAATTGTGGCTGTAGTCAGCTCCATCGCTCTCCTAGCTGTCCCAGAGCGGCCACAGACCGGCTGCTGTTCCTCTGAGCCTCTGAAGCAGTTGGCAGCCAACAGCTCTCTATGGGGAACTCGAGAATGGAAAGGCAGCCAATCAAGCATGGTGTAATTTACATCTGATTGATGAAGGGCGAAGAATCACAGAAACAATTAATTTGTATCAGGACTCCTGTGGGTCAAAAAGGAAGAGATTGGGCTACTGGTACCCAATTTTAATTTTTGCCTTGATCAATCACCTGCCTTTTCACATTTACTTGTTTTCAGAATTAACTTTTGCAGCTGCAGATGTTAAAGGATGCAGCAGAAAGAGTTTCTGGAAAACAAGAACACTACGGAAAACATTCATTGATAAGACTCACTTGTAACTGCACTACATTATTCATTTTTCAGCTTGATAATGGAAAAGCATTTTCCCTGAAACTGCAAGAGGGGATTTAAAAACTCTTTTTTTTAAAATAAACCACCTTGTTTTTATTCATGTAAGAAAGATTACAATGGCTAGGAGTAAGGCAAAAGAATAGTGGCTAGTTCCTAGCAGAACAACAGCAGGAACAATTTAAAATAAAAATAACTAAAGATGCCTTAACTTTATAGTTAAAAATGAAATGAAAATTGCAAAAGCAATTTGTGGCAGGAAGCCTTTAAAATGTTCTAAAGATTGCTCTTATTTTGCATAAGCCATGGCCAATCTTTAAAATAGTTAGTCCATTAAGCATATGTATATCTGATTCAACCCTATTGTAGGCAGAAGTTCCTCAATTATGAAATTGTAGAAGGATGGGTCTGACAGAATCTCATCTAATTACAGGAGCAAATTACAAGTTCATAAACTTCATGAAGCATTCTAATCTTTCCTTAATAAGAAATCTCACTGCTCAAACCAGGAATATATCTGACACAGAAGTATTTTTTTCTACTATTCTTGGCATGCAATCACCCTTTACTTATAAAAATGCACAAAACAATAGAAAATAGCATCCATCATTTTATATTGATCAAATGTGTAAATTAGTAATAAACTTGTTCACACTTCTAAAAGATGATTTAACAGGAATGCCATTGTTTGTATTTTCTTTAATTATCCAATATTGTTTCCTAATCTTACAGATGGAAAATGAAATGGAGACAAGTAAAATGGCTCCATCAAAGGATTCAGGGAGCTGATGCAGAAATTAGAACCCATTCAGCCTTTGAGGCATTTATTTTAGTTTCTAAATCAGAAGGATTAATAACAGTATCTGATATGTAGTATTGGCTTTTCTATAACTCTTGTGGCTTGTACACTAAACTCTCTTTAACAATATAAACTACTGAAGATGATTAAGTTGGCGATACGTAACAGCATTCCTGTTTCTGCCTAAGCAAGACATTTGCACTGTAGAATGAGTGCAGTGTGTTATGCCAGCTCTCTGAGACAGTACTGAACCCTCTGGCACTGGGGAAAAGGTGACCTGTGTTAGGAAAAAAAGTGGGCAAATCTTGATAAGTCATCTATGATACCCACCCATTCTCCCAGAGGACAGTTGCTTTTACTGAGCACAGACTTGCTTACTGACCTTAACGCTTTCTAAACTTAATTAGTTCCATAGTACCATTGTTTTTTATTCATTCCCTGTAACCTGTCCTGTGGATATGCTTATGGCATTTTTACCAAGTATGTTTTCCCATGATACACCATTTTCACAGCATATACATGGACAACATAATTTTAAGGTAATACAAACATTTTTCAATTGATTTTGTCACCTCAGTTTCTTAGCACAAGAAACTGAAGTTGGGGAAAATGTTATCATGTTAATATCCATCACCACTTACATGATAAACAAAAAAGATGTGAATTTCCAGCTTCCCTTACTTCTAAGAACTGACAAGGCAGGTAGATGTTAACATGTAAGAGTAAGGAAAAGAAAGAAAAGACTATGAGCACAAAGAAACTTTCTTGTTTGTTTGGCCAGGGAGGCAGCTACCCATGTCCTATTAGTCTCTGATTCGGTCTGAGGTTAGGACTGACTGAGCAAGGCCAGAAACCCATCATTTCCACTTTCGCCCTGCCGTGCAGTTCTGGGATCCAAATGCCCACCCCTGAATCTTCTGAGCATCCTAGGGAGAACCCCACCTTCCATACCCGGGCATAGCTTTTTACCAACCTCCTCTTCCCAGTGACAGCAATTTAGTCCCTCACATCACGGGTGGATTTATGCATTAGAGTGGAACCAGATTGGGTGGTGTGAGGAAGAAACCCCCAGGTCTGAACAGCAGTGTTAGAGTGTTGACCTCTACCAACTCTTTCTCCACCCTCAGGCACAGGGCTGCTGACTCTAAGATTTGGAGGAGAAAACCAGAAATAAAAGCTACCAGCTAGGCACTGATCTGTATGGACCAAAATAACACACAATCCCAAAGAGGGATAAAAGCCACAAATAATGCCAACACATATTTTACCTGACATTAAAAGCATTAATCCCATTAATTGAGGCTACTTGCAAAGCCCATTTTAACTAACCTGCATCAATTCTAAATGGCATGAGGGATGACAAACAGGAAAAGAGAAGTGTATCTGCACAGTGCCCCAAGTTCAGCTCACTGATGATAGCAAGTGCCAGGATGACTTGGTTAATATGAGGCCTTGAGAATTCTGAACTGTGGAAATGCTATATAAGATTGGAATTTTCCATTTTCACATATACAAGTATTGGTATGCAATTTTCAATACTTCAGTAAGGATGCTGAGTACTAATAAACAATCTTGGTATTGCATACAGCACTTAAACCTACCTGTGACACTTTCATATCTCAAATTTGCAGGATGTGTAGCAGGCAGATTAGTTTTATTGATTTTTTTTTCTTTTGTAATCAATTAAAACAGGAAACCGATCTAAATAGCCAACAGTTCCAGACATGGCACCAACTACAGGTATGAATATGACCCTACAAGTTCTAGTCGGCGCTTAGGAAAGCTCCCTATCATGGATGGAGCATGAGTTGTGGAGTAACAGCGAGCTCATAGGCTTATAATGTTGATTTTTAGCTACTAAGATCCATTTATTCATACTTTAATTAATTCAGCAGATGACTTGACAATGATAGCCATAGTTCCTACTGTGTGCTGGTTACTGTAACAAGAATAAGGACTAAGACATAGAAGATCACTGCTTTCAAGAAACTATCAATCTAATAAATTAGTTAGTCTCAATTTTTTCTGTCCCAGTAAGCCTAAGAGCTGTGGCACAGTCCACTCAGTGGGGAAGTAATTATCAAGCTAAGGAGCTGGGCACATGGAGAGGGCATACAGTGTCTTGTACTTTTTCAATTTTAAAAACAGATTTCCCTTCTTTTGGTGGAGATCACTATAATAGCCATAACTAAACAGACCTAAAGTTCTTTTCCCTCTCAAAGGGGCTTCATATTATTTTAGTAGTAAACTCTCATGACTTCATTACCTAATGTCACCTAGTAAAAGAAAAGGAGAATAAACAAGTCACTGATTCTACTGCCTTGTTGACCAGAGTAGGAGGCATGAAAAATAACAATAACATAAACAGCTACCTCTTACTTCATGTTTCCCACATGACAGCTAAATTTTACATGCATTTGTCATTGATATTCCCAAGAACTCTGCACAAGTAGGCACTGTTATTACCAGGTGACCATATATTCTGCTTTGTCTGAACAGTATCTGTTATACTTGTTATCTTAATTCTTAGCAGTTCCTCCTTTCACTCTCAAAAGTATGCCAATCATGGAATATTTTTTTACCTACAGAATAGCAGTTCCATACAGTCCTACTTAATAATTGATTTTTTAATAACCTCATGGCGATCTGAGAAGGGCTTTCTAAATAAGCTTTAGAAAGTTATTTAAATAACTTTGATGTCCTATTTGGATTTCTGATGATAGCCATTCAGGAAAGCACAGAATCCTACACCCTCTAATAAATCCCATGTCCACACATTGTGTTCAATGGGAGGCATGGAGACAGGAGGACAGAAAGGACACTGTGCATTGGTGGCAGAGACCACAAAGGTACATGCGTCCCTGTGGATAGATGGGAAAACTGGAAACAATGGCTCTGGGTCAGAAAACATTATGAGATATATTTCCACAGGGTACATAATGGCAACAATTCTACACCTAGCTTAGAACTCACTACAAAGAATTTGATAAAATGAAAGAATCTGAGTACCCCTTAAAGTTTAACATAAAGAGATTTGAAGATGAATTACCACTCTCTGGACTCCTTTCCTATTAGGCATTGGAGTGTTGCAACAGCTTTTGAAAAAATATAATGGCCTACGTATTTGAGAATTTGACAGAAGTAACAAAGTCACATCCTCATATTGAATTCAATATGGTAATAATGAAAAGGCAAATGTGAGTGCCAAAACAGAAGGCAACAGGCAAGCAGCTAAAAATGGATGATTTAGCATCCGGAGAAGGAAGCTGAAGTCTTCCTGCTACCAAATCTTGCAAAATTTTTATGCACACTGATGATGAATTTTTTAATAATACTTTCCAGCCTTGCTCACTTTACCCAGTTGTGCACATGTGCACTTGTAATGACTGACAAAATCCCACTGACAGCAGCAATCTCACAAACAAGCTTCCCAGATAACCAGCAAAGCCCCATTCCAACTACCAACCCAGCAGTGATCTTCTCATCAGATAACAGTTGTTAGAATTTCTTTATCATCAATTCATTATTAGAGACAACAAGTATTGGTTTATAGTCTGGTAAGGAGAAAGTTCTATTTACAGGAAGTTTTATTGCTGAGGAAATTGTCTGAATCATCTAGAATTATCTGAAAAAAAATCTTCAAATGGCTTTTTCATCTCTGAATTTTTGTTAAGCCCCTGAGGTAATGGTTTGTCCCATGAAAGCAGTTCTACTAGGGCAGGAAAAAACTACTGTGCAGCATGGAGAACATAGTCAATGGTTCTGTAACATCTTTCTATGTTGGCATACAGTAACTGCATTAGTTGGGATGACGATTTAATAATGTGTGTAACTGCTGAATCACTGTTGGATACTTAAAACCAACATAATATTGTGTATCAAATATACGTCAATTAAATAAAACACTTTAAAAAAACCTCCTGTGTGACTGCAGTAAAGGAGACAGGGTTTAATTATTCATGTATTCTTAAAGAGCACAACTTTATTGCAAGTGATTATTTGCCCAAATATTTGTAGAGATTGTGTGATAGAATTAATACATGCAGACTACAGATTGGCAAAAGGAAGATTTTCTTCAAGGAGATGTTATAGTATGTAAGTAAGGTTTTTGTTACTGATTGAGGATGAATTATTTCTATAAACTATCTGCAAAATTATGAAGGAGTTAATGGCAGATATATTTTCTCATCGTAAATAATCACTCATTACAGGGACTTATCTAACGCATAGCTTAAGGTCCCTGTACTTAGAATGGCGAGTCCTCATAGAGCACCTTGTCTACCTAAGCTGCACACTTGTAAACCATCCAAGTGCCCTTCAGGATGATGAGCTTTTGATTAGCTCTTTCAATTAGTGTTTATTTTCTTAAGTAGAATACTCACAACAGTTTCAAAGCTCTGAATCTCCTTTAATCGCCACCTTTAAATTAAGAGGAAAAGATTTTTTTAAAACTGGTCTCTTGCTGCTTTGGCCAAAAGATCAAGTATGAATGCAATTTAAATATAAAAGCAAGTATCCAATATGCAAAGACCCACTTTTAACTCAAGATGAAAATTCACTTTAACGCCATTAAGGAAATGCCATTACTATATGTTTGGACCTTCTGGCCTATTCTTAAGTGATACCTGAGCTTTCCCATCAGTGGAAAGAAAAAACAACCTTTTTAGAAGCCTACACAAACATATACACCTTACACACATTTTTCCCAAGGTACCCTAGAAATTTGATATTCCTAGTTTTATTTCTAAGTGTCCCACAGAACTGGATATTTAAAAAGTCACTATAAAAAGTCTATAAAGGACGTTACTAAGGCAATGGAAAAATATGAATATAGACTATGTATTAGATAGTTGCTGCATCAATATAAAATTTCTTGGGCATTGATAGTAGTACCATGATTAGACAGGAAAATGTCTGTGTATAAGGGAGAGGCTATAGCATTTAAGGGTGAAAAATCTGCAAAATCGCTTTCAAATTGTTCAGCAAAATGCATATATATATATATGTATTATATAAATAAACATACAACATACACACATAAATATACATAGATAGTGAATGTAGCAAATTATTAATAATTAATGAATCTAAAGGTGCAAGAGTGTTTGTTGTACTCTTCCAACTTTCCACAGGTTTACATTTATTCAAATTTAAAGGTGTGAAAAAATAACTTTCTTTACCATAATTATCTTATCTCATTTTCAGAAGCTGTTTATCTTTTACTGACAAAAAGAACTTACAGTTGGGTAGTAGGAACACAAGGTACTCTGCAGAAGCAGGAAAAGGTAAATCAAACCAGTGAGCATGGACCACAGATTTGTGGCAGGTCCAAGGATTGAGAGGTCAAAAGGAGCCTGAATAGTCCCATGGAAGCCTTTCCTTTGTGACTCTGAACCAGGTTCACAGACCTCTCTTATTAACCTGGGACTTCCACTTCTATAACTGCATGTGTCACCCAGTGTGTGCAGCTCTGGGGATCCTGGCATTCCTGCTGTATATCTACCCTTCCTACAGGAGGAAACTGTCCCCGTTGTCCCTTGGCACTTGAGAATATATCCAAGATTGTGGGACAGCATCTTCTGATGACTGTATAGTGCACCTGGCCACCTGAAGTCTGTTGTCATAGTTGAAGTCCCACTAATGTTCCTGGCAGGGGTAGCTCCAATTCAATATCTAGGTGTCAGTCTCTTCCAAATTAGAATTTGTGGAAAAGTGGGCTAACAACTCAGCACTGCTTCAGCTTATTGTAGATTTTGCTGTGTTTGGGGTACCAGTTCTAGTAAATCACCTCCTGAATTACTTGGTGGCCCAAGGTCCTCACAAGATCCAATTCTTACTCTGGCATCTGTGTCTTGCCACAACCCACTTCCCATCCAATTCCTCCTCACCCCAGGCCTGAATACCTATTACTACCCCTGACCTGTAAACTCCTCTAAGACTGTTATTGTCTTTTCATTCCTGGACACCACTGAATTTCCATTGCCATAATTAAGTTCTTAATTCCTTATTCCAGGCTAGCCACCAACTACTGTTGGTGACAGCTCCTCAGCTAATACTTCTCACCTATAGGAACAGGCAGCCTCCTGTAGCCTCTGCCTCTGGCAACCTGCTGTCTGCAAAATGTTCTCATGCCACGATGCCTGTCATTGCCTGTTTCTGGAACCATCCCACATAGCTTGTTCTATCACCGGGATTCCAGTTTCTACTTCTTAAATCTATCTTATCCACATGCCAACTGAACCAAAAACTAAAGTTACAGATATCACTCTTTCAATTATATAGCAAATATTTACTGGGCACTAACTATATGCTCACATCTGTGCAGGACAGGAACACTGGGAAGGGTTTTTAGGTTTCTGGCATTCCAAGGATGATGTGTGGATTCCTGGGTGAATCTTGCCCTCTTGAGTCAGATGATTGCCAGGACCATGATATAAGCTCAGTTGCAATCCAAGAAATTCTTACATGACATATTCTTTCACAACGGCATCCCAAGAGGCAACGTGGGTCCGCAGATAATGGTATTAAAAGCATCACATTCATTGGAAAATGTATGGCAACAATAGCTGTGAGTTATTGACAAGGTGCATCAAACAACATGAGATTTAAAATGAAGACTAAGATTAGCTGGTTACCTGGGGTTGCATGCTCTACCGTTATTCAGGCCCCGGGTCATTTGTGGCTCTCAAGACCACCAAAATTTCAGATTTATATATATATATATATATATATATGTATGTATTATATAAATGTGAGCAGTGGTCTAAAAAAAAGAGATCACATCAAAAATTAGAGTCCTAGGCCTTTAGTAATCCCCCACTAAATTATCTTCTCCATAGTAGGGTTAAATTCTATGTTTATTCTTATTTACTGCATCCTTCCCACACCTTCCCCAGCTCTCCAACATCAATAGATCTTGACTACAACTCACTGTGTTTTAATATTTTCTCTCTCTCCCACCCACTATATGAGAAATTCTCTAATTGGCAGAAACCAGGTTTACTCACTTTTGTGTTTTCCAGGCCCAGTACAGGACCTGATATTAGTAGGGACTCAAAAAAAGGTTTGTTAAGTTTGACTTCACATACGCGAAGTATGTTGAATCCCATGATCTTTTACAGGCATGGATTAAGTTTAGGGTGAGGGACTGACTCAAACCCTAAAATCTCATGTAATAGTATTACAGACTTAATTCTGTGTTTTTCTAAGGAAAAAAAAGGTTCTATGAGATAAAGACTTTTTTTTTTAATCTCTAACTTTGTCCCCCAGTCCTCCACAAGACAGCATTTCTAGACTGAAGAAGTAATATCTGAGTCTCACAAATAAGAAATATTAATGGTAAACATAAGACTGAATCATAGGAACACTGTAATGGTTAATTTTTTGTGTCGACTTGGCTAGGCCATAGTACCCATATATTTAGACAACATTATTCTGGACGTTTCTGTGAGACTGTTTTTGTATGAGATTTACATTTAAATCCATGGATTTAAGTAAACCCAGTTGCCTTCCATAAGGTGAATGTGCCTTATCCAATTAGCTAAGGCCTAAACAGAGTAAAAGGCCGATCTCTCCTGAGTGAGGGGAAATTCTCCAGCAAACTACCATCAGACTTCATCCGTAACATCAGGTCTTCATGGCTGTGGAGCAGATGGCCATGGACTCAGACAGCATCTCTTCCCTGAATAGCCAGCCTGCCAGCCTCCCTCCTCAGATTTTGAACTAGTTGAGCCTCCCCAATCACATGAGCCAGTTTCTTAAAATAAACCTCTTTATATATTTTGTTCCTATATATGAAAAATATATGTATATGAAATACATATAAATATATGAAACTTATTATATATGTGTATGTGTGTGTGTGTATGTGTTTGTGTATACATATAAATATTCTCCCAGTTAGTTTTGTTTCTCTGGAAAACCTTGACAGATACAGACACTAAGGAAATAATTTATTACTCAAGACTAAAGGCAATCTATTACCCTACTTCAGAGCGATATCACCCTCCCCACCTCTCTGCGTAAGGAATCCTAAAGTTTTGCTGTAATTTCTCAGAAATGGTGGTTAAGACTGTACGGTCTCATAGGACACCTGGGACATGTTGACTGAGCTACTGCATTTACAGGAAATTATAGGCAAGAGGAAACATACCTCTGTCAAAGGAGGACCACTTCCACTTTCTCTATAACCAATAATACTTAGTTTCATAAACACAAAATTCATATATGTACAAACACACACACCCTCTGCATGCTTTTATGCTGTCCTCACCTTTTGGTTTTCTGAAGACCTGAGTCTACGAAGGGCTCAACCCACCCTCCCAGTTGATATAGCCTGGCTGGAAGATATAGGTTCACTGTGGTGTCTCTGTAAGAGGGTTGAGTAAAAGCTGAGGTTCTGAAAGTTATTCTAATAGGGAATCTCTATACATAATGCCAGGCAAGTTTGCGAGATAGACTTCTCTTGGGCTTAGCAGCTAAAGAAACTTTTCTTTCTGTATAATCAGTCCTACCAGCAACCCCAGGATAGAGTCCTAATGTCTGGTATCAAGTTGCATCTTTCAGTACATAGGTATGAGAGCATGAGCAGATCTAAAAATGCTCACCTCGTGCCAGAAAATCATGGCAGAACTTGCATTTAGTCATTCATTTATTCAATTAGTAAGTCACTCATTTATTTAAATATTTTTGAGCACCTGTACAATGCTTAATGTTGTGCTAACGTGCAAGGATACAATGAGTAGAGAACCTCCATGAAAACAGTATCCTCTCTTCTCATGAGGCTTACATGCTAGTGGAGAGGACTGACACCCAAAATTCACAGAAATAAATAAATTACTGAACTGTGTTTCGTGATAAAAGAAAAGAGGCATTTGTCATGAGAGAGGTAGGCAGAATTCTAAAATAGCCTCTAAGGCTCTTGTCCTCCCTCCGGTGCATATGCCATGTATAATCCCTTCTCCTTGAGCATGAGCACAATGTGCAAATATAACAGGATACCACTCCTGTAATCAGGTTACTGATCAGTTGACTTTGAGTTCACCAAAATCTAAGTGTGCCTGGGTAGACCTGAGCTAATCAAAGGAATCTTTAAAAGAAGGTAAAGATTCAAAAAGATGCATTCCTGTTAACCTGGAAGAAAGCAAACAGCCATGTTATGAACTCCCTATTGGGTTCATGTGGCAAAGAACTATAGACCACCTCTAGGAATTTAGAGCAGTCCCTGGCTAACATCAAGCATGAAACGGAGAACCTCTGTCATACAATCTCAAGAAAATGAATTCTACAAAAAACCAGTAAGCCCAGAAGGAAACCCTGGGTCTCAAATAAGAACAGGAGCCCAAACAACCCCTTGATTAGAGCCTCACTGGACAGAACCAGAATATCTACTCCTAACCCAAGGAAACCATGAGATGATTAAACCTGTGTTCTTTTAAGCAACTAAATTTTTGGTGACTTGTTTTACAGCAATAGAACACTAACATAAATAGAATACGGAGTTAACCTAGTCAAAGAAGGCTTTCCTGGGGAAGGGCTCTTGAAATAAAATCTGAGAAATAAATAGGATTTAACCAAGGATAGACAGTTGGAGGTAGGGGAAAGAAGATGTAGGGAACTTAGATTTTAAAAGGCTTGAGGTTTAAGGAAAACACTAAAGATACAAAGACATCCAGGATGGTAAATACAATAGAAATCAGGCTGGAAAGGAGAGTGGGATAGATGAAGCAGGCTTTGACAGCCATGCTAAGGAGCTTAGAGTGTATTCCCAGCAATCGGAGTATTGTTGTATATTGCCCTGAGTTCTCACAGGATATCTCTTTAACAGCAGGTTTTCATCCCAGGAGTCTCCAAGAGCAGCTGTATAGTTTTCAAAGAGCTCTGACAAGAACTCAGTTACTCAAGGACATAACAATCATCTTAACCTGCCCAAGACCTTTCGCTGGACCTGTAGGATGGTCTACCTTCTAGATTTGGAGATCATATACTTCTGGAGCACCTCTCTGTGTCAAGTTTTAAAATGAATTGAGAATTAGGAATTGAGGGGAGGGTAATTAGGGTGGGGAACATAAAAAGGAAAACAGAACATTCCCACATGTCTGGGAGTGGAATATACCTTGCCACTACACTTCTAATCTCTGTCTTTCTTAACTCTCCTGATGAAAGAATAGGTAATATTTAAGAGGAACTCAGGATACTATAGAATTTTCCAAGAATAGACAGGTCTCTATAACTTACACCCATATCTTACCTTTTGAATTAAGAGTTAGGAAAGGAAGTTTTCAAATATCTCTTTAGTCACTCTTTTCCACCATATGTGAAAAAATTATTTTTCTTATTATTTCCCATGCAATATAAAATCCATTTTCTTTACTCTCAGACTTTCCCATTCCAAAATTTAAATACCAAAATTAAGTCAATTTTTACATTTGAATCCCTTTTAAAAATCCACACTAACGGTGACTTAATTAAGGCAGACAAACTGCTAAAGTTACTATAAAGAAAGCAAATATTTCTCAGGTTCCTATTGCCTACAAGGAAAAGTTTCATTCTTAAACAGTTTTAAAAGGTGACTGATAAAGTATAATACAAATTACATAAGTTATGGTTCACGAGATTCAGCAATTCGTATTATATAGAAATTTAATCAATCTTTCAGGGACTGCAGACATATCACAGTAGGAGGTACTTTTGACCTTTCATGGAGAGGTAAGCAAGATGAGGCACTGAACTGCATATTTCAGTGAGTTTGTTGGATTTTGTATGATTGTCTTTTTCAGAATTTCTGGCCAAATTTGAGTAATTCATGCTGTTCTACATATGAAAAAGCAAAACCTGCAATTTACGTATTTGAATCAAAATGTTACCTTTATTCAAACCTAAATCTTTTCTCTTTCTGCCTCAAGAAGAGTAGAGAATAAGTAAAGAGGATGCAAAGCTATATAGAACACATTAAAATCATCCCCTTTGCAGCCCTTACATACTTTCCTCACAGTCCTGGTTAACCGTGGTGTCAACATATCATTGTTAATTGTGCTCCTTTACAAGCTCAACAGTGTGTCAATTTAGTTGGCAAATTGAATGTTCACCCTAGTCAAGTTTGGCATCATTTCCAAGAAAATAACCACAATACATCTGGCTAGCTGCTATTATCCCATATTGGGTAAGAATGGAGAAATCGACTTAAATACAGGGCTCAATATAGCCCAACATAGGGTTCCAAAAAAGTAGAGAATTCTATGAAAGAGAAATAGGATAGCTATAGATATGATACTGAAGCCCAGTTCACCTGTAAGTAAGAAGGCTAACAGAGCATGACCTTCTTCATGAATGAAAACAACACAAAAATGGTATATGCAATCGAGTAAATATGACTCTTACACTTAGAATTGTGTGTTCTCTTTTTTTCCCATGCTTAGGGTCTTCATACTTAAAATAAAAAAAAGAGAAGACTTGGAGTTCAACTAGTCAGAAATTTTCACTTGACAGATAAGAAAGTAAAGTTCCACAGAGGGCAGTGATTTCCCTAGTTTATTGACTAGAACAGGAACCTGACTAACTTGCTCTCAATTGACAGTTCTTTCCCATGCCATGCTCCTGCCTCACAACTTGAATCCTCTCTAAAATTGACAACATTTGAGTATATTTATGAAAAACTATTTTCTAACTTATTTATGTCCAAGTCTTAAGGATATCTGTTACCTGGACTTTACTGTAACTCTAGGTATTGCCTCCATAGCAAGAAGACAATGTAACGTTATTATTAGTGTTAAATTATGTTTAACATTAGTGTTAAGCAGTGTTGGTTTGTAAATACATCTATAGCTTCAGTGTACCTTTTTACTCCCTGCTATACAAATGAAAATACTT
Organism: Smutsia gigantea; assembly: GCA_032199065.1. Lineage (NCBI taxonomy): Eukaryota > Metazoa > Chordata > Mammalia > Pholidota > Manidae > Smutsia > Smutsia gigantea. Next base: position 42,007 of record JAVSCE010009484.1, on the reverse strand, counting down.
GAAAAATATTGAAAGTTACACACACATTAATATCTATTAAGCTAATTACTTGTTAGGAGTGAGATCATTTACAAACCAACTTGCCCATCTATAAACTGGCAGAAGTTAAATATTTTAATTTCTGTGTTTTAAATATGAGTCCAAACTTTTTAAATGGTAATGAAGTTCTCTCTAGTAAAAAAAAATAAATAATAGTTTAAATGTTATAAAACATTCATAAATGGAACATGTTGTAAAAATGTGTCTTTAGCAAATCAAAAGAATCTTCAGCTTTCTGATCCTGAGAAGTAAGATATAGCTGTATTAAGTAAAAAGAGCACTGACCTACAAATCAGAAAATTTGGGGCTTTGGCCACAAGTTGCTATCCTTCATTCAGCTGATAAGCATCTCTCAGTGTATGCTTTCAGCTAGGCATTGTACAAGGGAGCAGGAACAGAAACAGAAAAATAAAACCCCTCTTACCAAGGAAGTCATAGTTCAGTTAAGGATGAGGAAAGTAAAATAGTTATAAAACACATGCATTTTTTTCATCTGGGAAACGGAGGACGTAATTATCTCTGTCATGGGGAAAGGGAAAGGGGTCACAAAGTAAGTGACTTTAGAGAAATAATTAACAATAATGTAAGTATCATCTATTGTATAATCCTGTTGTGTCAACAACTGTGAAAATACTTTTATATACATTACCTCATTTAAGATTTTTAGAAAGTGGTTCAAGATAGTGGCATAGGAAGATCCTGAACTCACTTAGTCTCACAGACAAAACAAATTTGCAACTAACTACATATGGAATAATTTCCTCTGAAAATTGGATGAACAGAGCCTCAACAACAAAGGACAAAAGGAAAGCATCAAAATGGGTAGGAGAAGCACAGACATATTCTCACCCCAACAACCCCACAAAAAAACACTCCAGGTGTGGAGATCCACAGTCAGGAGGGTATCAAGAATACAAACTTTCCCTTCAGAAGCAAGGTATCTGAACTCCACATCAGACACTCCCAACCCCTATATCCTGTACAAGAGAGACAAGCCCCCAAAACAACTGGCTTTGTAAACCAGTGGGGATTACACCCAGGAAAGCCACAGAATGTTAATGATGGAGAACCTGTTCTTAAAGGGCTTGCACAAATTTAATTACTCTGGGATCCAACACAAAAACACCAGTTGGAAAAGTACCTAGATCACATGTGAAGGAGACCCACCTACTAATCTTAAAGCAGCTGCTGCAGAGCAGGAACTTATTAGAACCCTTTCCTGGGACAGAAACACTGGCAGGTGCCATTTTTGGTATTTCATTCAAACTTGTAATATATGCTCGGACAGGCACATTTGGATCTCTCCCATTAATGTTTTAGCAACAGAAGATGTGTCCCCCTGAGAGCCACACCCAACCCTGTACCAGAGCCACATGCCATAGACAGGCAGGCTGACAGCCATGCCCACCCCTGCACCACAGCTGCGACCCCACCAGAGCAGGTGGGTGTGTACATTTCACAGAGGGAAAGCCCACTGAGTGCTTGACTCTGGAGGCCAAGGGGAATAGTGATTCTCAGGCCCACAGGATATTTCTAATACAAGTCAAGGAGAGGTGGCTTATTTGACTAATACACAGAAACACACAAAGAAAATCAGACAAAAATGGGAAGACAGAGGAATATGTTCCAAACAAAGTCCAAGACAAAACCTCAGAAAAAGACCCTAATGGAACAGAGATAAGCAATCTACCTGATAAAGAGTTGAAAACAATGGTCATAAAGATGCTCGCCAAACTCAGAAGAATGGATGAACATAATGAGAACATCAATAAAGAGATAGAAAATATAAGAAAGCACCATACATAAGCTATAGAGCTGAAGAATATAATACTTTAAAACACATTAGAGGGGTTCAAAAGCAGATTGGATGAAGCAGAAGAATGGATCAATAAGCTGGAAAACAAAACAATGGAACTCACCAGACAGAGCAGCAAAATGTAAAAATAGTTTGAAAAAGGAAATGGGAACTTTAAAACAACATCAAGCATTTGCATAAGAGGGCCTCAGAAGGAGAAAAGAGAGAAAGAACAAAAAACTTATTTGAAGAAATAATGGCAGAAAACTTTCCTAATCTGGTGAAGGAAACAGACATCCAAGTGCAAGAAGCCCAGAGCATTCAAATAAGATGAACCCAAAAGATCCATTCTGAGAGACTTTACAATTGAAAGGCAAAAGTTAAAAAAATCATCTTAGAGCAAAAACAGAAAAACACCTTATTACATACAAAGGAAACCCCATTAGGCTATAAGCAGATTTTTCAACAGAAATACAAAAGTAAAAATCTCACTGGAAAGTGTAATATATAGTAAAGATATGTGTCAACCATTTATAAAGCAATTATGATTTGAAAGACAAAAGTAGTAACAATAGCTAAAACTATAATAGTTATGTGATACATAAAATAATAAGAAGTAAAATGTGACTGATATTAAAATATAAAACATGGTGGGAGTAAAAATATTAAGTTTTGGAATATGCTCAAATTTAAGTTTTTATCAACTTAAAACTGATTGTTTTATACATAGGATTTTATATTTGAACCTTGCAGTAACCCCAAAGCAAAACATAGTAAATATGTATAAGAAAATGAGAAATGAATCTGAATATAACACTAAAGAAAGCCATCAAACCACAAGGGAAAAGAGAATGAGAAGAAAAAGGAATAAAGAATTGCAAAACAGCTAGAAAACAATTAACATAATGGCAATAACTACATACCTATCAATAATTACTTGAAATGTAAATGAACTAATCAAAAGACACAGTACTCTAATGGATAAAAAAAATAAAAAGAACAAGACCCATCTATATGCTGCCTATAAAAGACTCACTTCATAAGTAAGCACATACACAGACTAAAAGTGAAGGACTGGAGAAGATACTCAATGCAAATGGAAAGAAAAAGAAAACTCATATCAACAAAAATAGACTTTAAAACAAATACTACAATAAAAGACAAAGAAGGGCATTACACAATGAAAAAAGGGTCAACCCAGCAAGAAGATATAACATATATAAATATATATGCAACCAACATAGGAGCACCGAAATATATAAAGGAAATGCTAATAAATCTAAAAGGAGAAACTGACAGCAATACAATAATATGAGGGGACTTTAAAACCCACTTACATCATTGGATTGATCATCCAGACAAAAAATTCAGTAAATATACATTAGCTTTAAATGAATTTTAGACCAGATAAACTCAGTAGACATATACAGAATATTTCATCCAAAAGCAGTAGAATAAACATTCTCAAGTGCATTTGGAAAATTCTCCAGGATATATCATGTTAGGCCATAAAACAGGTCTCAATAAATTGAAGAAGTTGAAATCATCAAAAACCTCTTCTGACCACAATGGTATGAAATTAGAAATCAATTCCAAGAAGAAAACTTAAAAAAAAAAAAGTCTGGAGATTAAACAACATGCTACTGAAAATCCAGTGGGTCACTGAAGAACTCAAAGGCAAAATAAAAAAAATACCTAGAGACAAACAAAAACATAAATATGATATCACCAGAATTTGTGGGATGTGGTAAAAGCAATTCAAAGAGGGCAGTTCACAGAAATACAGGACAGGCCTACCTCAAGAAACAAAAAAAATCTCAAGCAATCTAACTCTACACCAAAGGAATCAGAAAAAGAAGAAAAAATGAGGCCCAAGGTTACTAGAAGGAAGAAAAATAAAGATCAGTGTGGCAATACATGAAATCAAGACTAAAAAGACAATAGAAAAGATCAATTAAATAAAAACCTAGTTCTTTGAAAAATAAACAATATTGACAACCTTTAGCTATACTACTAATGATAAAAGAGACACAGCTCAAATAAATAAGTGAGAAATGAAAGAAGTTAAAACTGGTACCACAAAAACACAAAGATTATAAGAGACTGCTATGAACAATTATATACTAACAAACTGGACAATGTATAAGAAATGGACACATTTCTAGAAATATCTTCCAAGACTGAATCATGATGAAATAGAAAATCAGATTAGAAAAACACTAGCAAAGAAATTGAATTAGCAATGAAAAACCTGAAAAACTGGTGAATTCCACCAAACATTCAAAGATTAAACGGGTATCTCTCTCAAATTCCTCCAAAAAATTTAAGAGAAGGGAAAGCTTTCAAATTTATTTTATGAAGCTAGCATTACCCAGATACCAAAACCAGACAAGGACACCACAAAAAAAAGAAAACTATAGGTCAATATCCTTGAAGAACATAGATGCAAAAAAAATATTAGCAAACAGAATTCAACAATATGTTCAAAGGTACACACATCAAGATCAAGTGGGATTTATTCCAGTGATACAGGATGGTTAAATATCTGCAACTCAATCAGCATGATACACCACATTAACAAAATGAAGAATAAAAATCATCTCAATAGATGCAGAAAAAGCATTTGACAAAATTCAACATCCATTTATGAGAAAAAGTCTCCACAAAGTGGGTATAAAGGGAAAGTGCCTCAACATAATAAAGGCCACATATGACAAACCCATAGCTAATATACTCAACTCAAGCTTTTCCTCTAAGATCAGGAACAAAGACGCCTACTCTGGTCACTTTTATTCAGTCTAGTATTGGAAGTCCTAGCCATAGCAATAACGTAAAGAAATAAGTAAACAGCATCCAACCTGGAAAGAAGTGAAAGTGTTACTATTGCAGACACTATACTATTTATAGAAAGTCCCAAAATTTCCACCCAAAAACTGTTGGAATAAATAAATTCAGTAATGTTGCAGGCTAAAAAATCAATATACAGAAATCTGTGGCATTTCTATATGCTAGTAATGAACTTTAAGAGAGAGAAGTTAAGAAAGCAATCCCATTTACAATTGCATCAGAAGGAATAAAATACCTAGGAATAATTTAACCAAAGAGGTGAAAGACTTACACACTGAAAACTGAAGATATACCATGCTCATGGATTGAAAGAATTAATATTTCAAAATGTCCATACTGCCCCCAAAGCAATCTACAGATTCAATGTAATCTCTATGAAAATTCCAGTGGCATTTTTCACAGAACTAGAACAAATAATTCTAAAATTTTCATGGAACTACAAATAAGCTAGAACACCAAAACAGTCTTGAGAAAGAACAAAGCCAGAGGTATCATGCTGATTCAAACTATACTACAAAGCTATAGTAATAAAAACAGTATAGTACTGGCATAAAAAATAGTCATAAAGATTAAGGAATTAATTTATTTACAACAAAGAAGCCAAGAACATGCAATGGAGAAAGGACCATCTCTTTAATAATAGGTGCTGGAAAAACTGGACAGCCACATGCAAGAGAAAGAAAGTTGACCATTATATACCATACAAAAAATTAGCTCAGAATAGATTAAAGACTTGAATGTAAGACCTGAAACCATTAAATTCCTAGAGGAAAACATAGGTGATAAGTTCTTTAACGTGGGTCTTAGCAATGTGTTTGTGGATCTAACACCAAAGGCAAGGGAAACAGGCAAAAATAAACAAACAGGACTACATCAAACTAATAATCTTCTACACAGCAAAGAAAACCATCATCAGAATGAAAAGGCAGCCCACTGAATGGCAGAAATATTTTCAAATCATATATCCAATAAGGGTTTAATGTCCAAAATACATAAAGAACTCATACAACTTAACAAAAAGAAAACAACCTAATTAAAAAATGGGCAGAGAATCTGAATAGAATTCCAAAGAAGAAAAGCAGATGGCCAACAGGCACATGAAAAGATATTCAGTACCACTAATTATTAGGGAAATGTGAATCAAAACTGAAGTATCACCTCACACCTGTGAAAATAGCTATTACCAAAAAGACAAGAAGTAGCAAGTGTGTGCAAGGATGCAGAGAAAAGGGAACCCTCATACTCTGTTGGTTGCCATGTTAATTGGTGCACTACTAAAGAAAACAGTATGGAGATTCCTCAAAAAAAATTAAGAATAGATCTATCATACAACCTGGCAATTCTACTTCTAGGTATTTATCTGAAGAATATGAAAACACTAATTCAAAAAGATATATTTACCCCTATGTTAACTGCAGCATTATTCACAATAACCAAGATATGGAAACAACCTGTCTACCAATGTATGAATGGATAAAGAGGAAGTGCTATATTTATATATGTATGGAATACTACTCAGCCATAAGGAAGAACGAAATCTTACCAATTAGGACAAAATGGATGGACTTTGAGGGTATTATACTAAGTAAAATAAGTCAAAGAAAGACAAATACCATATGATCTCACTGATATGTAGACTCTAAGAAAACATAATCAAATAAACAAACAAAACAATACAGAAACAAATTCACAGAGAAAAGATTGGTGGTTACCAGAGGGAAGGGGGTTGAGGGGCATGAAATGGGTAAAAGGGGTCAAACATATGGTGATGGATGTAAAGTAGACTTTTAGTAGTGATCCCTTTATAGTGTATATAAATGCAGAATTATAATATTGTACACTTGACTGTTATATAATGTTATGTACCAACTTTACCTCAAAAAAAGAAAGATTTTTAACATGAAAGTTTAGTTACCATTGTGTTCACCATTAGACAGACGAGGAAATTGAGACTTGGAACCTTGAGGCTTAAAAATGCAAACCGAGTAACAGGCCATTATACAGGTGAGTTTATAATTGAACTGAATCTTGGTGAGTGACAGAGTTACCTAACCACAGAATCAAATACCATTTGGAAGTAAGCATCAGGTTAAGAATGTACTTATGAATGATAGTCACATTCTCTGTCCTTCAGTGTCATTATCAATGCAAACCCCAGTAAATCTTAATTTAACAAATGTTAACTAAGCACCTATTATGCCAGGTACTATGCTAGGAACTTAGATACGATGCTCAGCTAGACCTATGCTGCCCAATATGGTAGCCATTACCTATATATGCATGGCTATTTAAATTTAATTAATTAGGATTAAATAAAACTAAAAATTCAAGTCCTCAGTCACATTAACCATATTACAAGGGCTCAATACCACATGTGATTCAAGGTTACCATACTCAACAGTACAAAATAGAATGTGTCCATCTTTGCAGAAATACTACTGGACAGCACTGACCCAGAGAGCCATTGATCTATATCTTCCTGAAGCTTGCATTTTAGTGGGGCAGACAGACAACAATTATTGAAATAGTGTTATTTATAGTACTGATGCATGCCATGAAAAAAACTAAAAGTGCATAGAGGACATCTATTCAGGAAACTTAACGTAGCCTAGGGGTTAGAGGAGTTCTCCCAGTAAATGTGACATTTTACCAGAGATCAGGATAAGGAGTTTGCCAGGGGAAAAGGTGGGGAGATATCTGAACAAATGGAGGCATATGTGCAAGTCCTAAGAAGGCTGGGAGGAAAGGAGAGGCTACAGCATAGGAATAAGGGGTGAGGTGGTGGTGGGGGGGGGTGCCTAGTGAGCTGATGGGACAGCAAGGGCCAAAGCAAGTGGAACTATCCTAAAATCAGTGATAAGTGACTATGAGTGTAAGAAAAGAGCGGCACATCTGATTGTGTTTCAAAATATCAGTCCGGCTATAAAAAAGAATGAACTGATGGAAAGGAGGTGATAAGTGGAAGGTGAGACACAAGTTTTTTGAGACAGTCAGGACTAGGAGGAAAGGCTAGCGACTGCCTCCACCTGAGAAATGCAAGCGAGCCAAACGCTGGGGGAGTTTGCTCAGCCTCGCAGCGAAAACTGCCTGCCTCTACCAAATGAGAGAGAAGACAAATGATGAAGGAGTCAACTAATAAAATATTCCACTTCATACGAGGTCACAGGCTGGTTAATTTACTACAAGTTTCTATATAGCATGAGACAGTACTCTTCTAGGGAGAAAAGGCAGTATTATTATGTAAGTCAGTAAATAAACAGTTTAAGTTCACAGCACACAGCTGAATACAGATTAACGGTTTTTTTCAAATAGCCTCTGGTAATTATTATGACTGTGAGCAATGAGGGGAACAATTTACACTTTTTGGATAAATTTTATAAATTTTCTCAACCTAGAAATGTAAGCATTAACTATCAAGATCACTTACATGTAGAAACAAATAAAATAAGAATATTTTCACTGACCTTTCTGCTCTTTTTTCAGTACAAAAGTAGATTTTTTATGAAATTAGTACTATATTTACTGCAATCAACTAGTTATAATGGAAAAATAAAACCAAATTAAAGCACTGAGCCATTGCCTTTGTTTTCCAAGGAGGAGGGAAAAAAACGTTCTCACAGATTTAGAAGCAGTAATGCATTTAAAAACTAACATTGGCAATCTTTAACCTATTTACTTGACACTTTCAAAATTATAATTAAAGAATTAAAAGTGACACTCTGCTCGTGACATCTCTTTTAGATAGTAACAAAAATAAAAATAAATGATAAAGATCCAATTTTGCTTTCACTAACAGCCATATTCTGAGCCCTTTGAAAACCAGACCATTATCATTCATAATTGTTTGGAGTGTATCTTACAGTTCAACACTTCAAATTCACTCGTCCCTATAGCTAAAGAGGTTAAATTGGGAGGGTCCAGTGTTTGCTTTTCCCCGGCAGGCCACCATAGCCCTTGCCCATTTCTGCTTCTTTCACTTCCCTGGAGCACCTGCACATTAGACATATGGCAGGTAGCTAAGGAAAATGTGTTCTCTCAACGATTGTCACCTACAAGATAGAGCTCTCAGTACCTATAATAGTGTATCTTAGTAATGAGACCCAACATTTTTGCTCCTTCTTTATTGAGACAAGTAAAATTTTGCCTCTAGATTTTAATAGCTCTAAAACCCAGAAAAGGCCAAACATGTTATGAAATGTAACAGATAATATCCTCACCCAGAGCTCTCAGTACATGCACATAAAACATTTATCTTTTCATCCAGGTTTCTGCCAAGAATCTCTTAGCTTCACTGGATGTGTTTAAGCTACTGTTCCAGTAGGAAGAGCGAATAGTGATTTTCAAACATGAAAAACAGCATAACAATATTTTAAAGGACAATGTACACTATTGTGTAATCCAATGGCAACACTGTAGAGAACAACTTCAGGGATTAAACTGCATGATGACTTTGATCTACTGGTGTGCACAGTCTTACACAGAACTGGTGCCAACAATTTATAGAATTCACTAGATTAACAGAATTATTCAGAATTCAGAAAGGAATTAATTCCCTAGGAACTTTAAGCTAAAACATTTCTTAGACCAAATGCTGCAGGCTATCAGATGAATCTAAAAAAAAAAGTGCAAAGAATATTTAATGTAATATAGAAGCAAAGAGGCAAATGCTCATATCTCTGTTGTCAAATGTAAACTTGGATTGTTGCTCAGGATTGTTGTAACAGAGCATTAGCAATGAGACTTGAAGAAGTAGTAAATTCATTGTGTGCCTTATAACCAATCGAAATTCAGTGGGCTAACCCCTGTAAACATGAGCAATAGATTTCTTTTTTTAAATGGCCAGGAAAATATCTAACAAGTTATCCTTGAGGAGCTAACACTTTTTGAACTAATTAATCACTGCATGCCACTACTGCTCCACTCCATTGAATATGAAAAAGCAGTTATTGGGCATTTAAAAAATTACCTAGAAAATAAAGTGTTGATACACCACTTGGAGGGCGAACTATTCTACAAAGAACATTTACAAGTAATCTTCAAAAATGCTCATTTTAAACAGCAGAAAAAGATCAGAAATATTTATCTACATGAATGGATTTTAACACTTAAATTAACTTAAATATTTTAATTTCCTTAGTACACTGAAGGAAATGTGGATCATGAGTAGCTAGGTAAAGAATACTAAGAATGTTAAAAAGAAAAGGTATTTTATAGTAGCTAGAGTCCTGGACTGGACTGAACTTCAAGGAGTCTGTTTCTATTTGGGGCCTAACAATTAACCAACTTTATGACTCTAGACAATTTACTTCAACTCTGTTTCACAGTCTCCCCAGGTATGAAAAGTGAAGGTTAAACTAGATGATCTTTAAGACCTCCTCCAGCCCTAACCTTTTATGAAATGTCAACATTTTTAGAACTACTTTTTCTTTTACATCTGTACAACATTGTCAATATTTAGGCCACTATATATATATGAGATTACGGTTTGGGTTTTGCATTTACAATCAATATATGAATTTCCATAATTTCTTAGCTAAGTATCACTGAATCCTGACACTGTTTATTTTCTCACATACTTTAATAATAAACAAGGCAATCTGTATAAGAACAACCAAGACTTAGGAATTTGTGAGGGACTAGAGACAAATATCAAACTAAAGATACTCTGTATAAATTCTAAGCATTCTTCTCCTTGGGACTTCAAAACACAATGCATTTTTCTTAGTCAGTGTATTCTTACAGTCTTCTAGTTCTCCTCGGAATACTAAAATAAGTTTAACAGATGGAGGAGGCACAAGAATTGTGTGATTTGTTTTAAAACCTGTGAAATAAGAACTCAAATTCTTATTGGACTGTTCACTACATAAGAGTTGCAGTCCTGTGAGTGTGCTGGGTGCAAAACTGAAGACACCTACCAACAGGACAATTTGAAATAAAATCCATGTACATAACGACCATTTTCTGCCAACAACAACCATGAATAAGAACAAAAACTACCTTAAGTCTACCTTAAGCAGTCTGGTGTACTCAAAAGACATATTCTTTCTTGGCAAAAATAAATATAACATTCTTGAAGAATTTACTGTGAATTCACAACTATGATGAATACTTTAAATAAATTTTGCCTTAAAAAGGCCAGAGAGCTCTCATTTCCCACATTCCCTTGTGATCTAGAATTCCAGGTGCAATTTAGATGTTACCAATTAGGTACATGGCACTTTAATTTCATACTTAACAAGTAGAACAGAGGCTTGATGCACAAGGTCACCACTTTTTCTGGGTCAGACCTACATGTGGCTCTGGAGTCCACAGTTCTAGTGATAGATTCTTGATTCCCCAGCCTCCTAATTTTAACAGAATTTGCAATTTCCTTGACAAACGGGTTCTGCAACATTATTCCGGAGTCTCCCTGGAGGCCCAGTCTAGTTCCCAATCCTCCCAGAATTCCAGCATTTTTAAGCAACTGTTTCCTTGTATTTAATTTCCTTTTGCTTTAAATGGCTAAAGTAGTTTCTGTTATCAGCAACTGAACCTTGACTAATATAGATTATTGCCAAGAATAACTGTCAGTGAAACACTCAAAGATGAACCACTGAGTTTGCTTCAAAGCAGTGAGAACCTAGCTGCCAGAAAGGGTTGAATATTGGTAGACCGTGGTCTCCAGGGGTAAAATAGATACTTCACTTACTATCTATGGTCACCTGGAATGAAGTGCCTGCCAAAGGTACAACTTTAATGAAATAAGGAGCAGTTTCTGAAACAAAGTATGGTGACTATAGGAATGTAAGAATGGTCAGGTAGATTAGTTTCTTGTAACTGCATTGGAGACTTGTGAGAAGAAAAATAACAGGCTGTAACCTAGAATCTGAGCTATAAGCAGAAAACAGGGAGTTTCTCTGACTGCCTTAAAAGAAGGTAATCCACTGTGGCAGACTACTGTCACAGGGCTGATCAGCTAAAAATGGAGAGAAGAATCTGATCCTTTAGTTGCTGAATTACAACAAACTTGTATTTCTTATGTGAAAATAAGGAACTTGCTTAAGAAAGAGTAGTACCTTGGGAATTTGATGACAATCGCGATCTTTTAGATGACTTCGAGTACACAGTACCTCCAATCCTACCAAGCCAATTGAGTCCACAGAGATCTCCTCCCCTGACCAATGAGGCTGGTACTACCTTGCATGAAGAACAGGCAATGACCTCACTTGAGGCTGCTAAGTAAAGACATAAGACTCTGCCCATGCCAAGCTCTATTTTCTTCCAGATCTGACTCAAAATCAGCACATCATCACTTAGTTATCTGAAACCTAAACTCATTGGTGACCTAATATAATTTGGTGGAGATGCTGGAACTTGGCAGTATATGGAAGGGAGAAAATGCAAGACTTAGAAAAAGAAAAATGTTAGAATGAGTTGGTCACATGCAATCACCCCCATTTATACCAAGTCGAAGCATACTCCCTTCACAAAGACATTAACAAATGAATTGTCAAAGAAGCATAATATCCTCCTAAAGTACTATCATAACTGTCCTCTGAAGACAGGGAGGAAAGTGGTATATGTTAACATTGAAATGGGATCCTTAATTTCAGTGGGCATAATAAGACCCAAGGGTGGCAGAGACTTAACTACAACAACTTAACTATACAGTTACTATAATAGGTATTAAAGCTACAGGACTGCCAGCATGAACTTTGACAATGACTAATTGACCAAAGAGTCCTCATAATTAAAATAAATGAGAATCTTTACTTGATCTGCATAAGGAAAATTTCTAGGTATAGGAAACAGAGGTCTGACTTCAGTCACCCTAATAGAAAATCATAGCCTCTCACTTAAAAGTCCCAGTACCAATGGGCAAGGACCTATAACAGTATCACCTTCCAGTCTTCCACAAATTAATGGCAGCCATTTATTGCAGTGACTGCACATTGGGCAAAGAGACATACTCGGACCTGTTGAAGATTTTCCACATGGGCTTTGAGCCAAAAAATAATTCTCAGGGACCCATTGTGCCACTAATCAGAGAAGAGGCTTATGGTATAGTCATGTAACAAACTGAGTTTTGGCCCAAGCCCACCTCTCATTCAGTTCAGTGTGTCTGCAAACTCATTCTCTAATTAATTACCCAGTTCCTGAGTGGACACAGACATTCTTGACAGCTGGCAGAATTCCATTAGCTGTTCCATCATTCATGGAGGGGCAGCTTTAATGAGTCATGGTAGGTGTGGTAATCACCCTCGCAAGATGGTCCCCAGGGGCCTCTTCCCCCTGGAATTCACAGCCTTGTGTACCATCCTCCCAAACTGCCTCAGGATTAGTCTGCTTGACCAGTAGAACGTCACTTCCAAGACTAGGAAGACATTGTGTCTCCAGCCTTCTTCCTTCTCTGGTATCATTTGCTCTGAGAAAACCAGCTACCATATTGTGAGGAAGCCCAAACTGTCTGTGGGGAGATGCAAGTGAGCCATCACGGAAATGGGCCCTGCTGATTTCCTGACTGCATGAGAGAATCCTGAACTGAAATTACTTAGCTGGATTCCTGACGTAAGGAATCTGTCCCCAACTCTGGCCATATATCAAATCTACCTTTTAAAACTACCTATGACCCTTGCTCAGATTCCAAAGAGTCTGATAAGTATCTGGGAGAGTTCTTGGCTCTCTGTAATAAAAAATAAAAAGATGTTCATGGTTTACAATCAGAAATTTGGATCACTGTTCCATACTGATTTATATTTACCTGGTCCCAATTTTTATAGTTTTTGTTGAATCATTTGTGTAAGCTATCTTAAATACTAGTGAGAATAAGGCAAGAAATCAATAACTCATAAATAAATTGCAGGATCACTTTCATGTACAAGAGGAGGTCCCCAGAGCCCTGTCTAAGATGACACTTGGAATTTCATTGTATTTTCTATTTCTTCTTCCTTCCATCTTCCAAACACTCTTATTTGGGTGAAAGCAGTACAAAATTAAAGCTAAGGTATGACTTCAAAGGACAAAGACTACACATGAGCAGCCTGGATGGCTAGCAGGGAGATGAAAACAGAGAGCAGCAGTTCTTTATTCCGACCAGCCAACTTTGCATCAAATAGAGATTGGGGCTCAGGTATCTCTGCACTTGGCAAGAAAGAATCCTTTTTTTTTTTTCTACTAGGCTGTCATAATCCAAAATTGCCCAACTACAAGAAATACAATCTCAACTCCCCATAATATATGACAGGCTCAAAGGTGACACCTGGAAAACCCAGATTTGAGCGCTGATCCACGAATCTCCTGTTGCGGGTGTGGACACCAGTAACTCCCAATCTAATCTAAAAATGAATCCCCTCATTCCATCACCACCTCCTGTGAAATTTAATAGGATTGTACAAACTCTCATCAGAAGTCTGGGCAAGAGACAGGAGCAGAAAAGGAGTTCCCTGATAACTGAGTGCGAATAAAGCAATGACCAGGGATTGCTCTAAGCAGGATAATGAGGCCTGGGAATAATCTGAGAGTTTTTCCATCCCCTTTTCCTACATTGTACTACCCTTTTTCCATCCTATTTCCTACACGAGGTGCCCAATGCCCTAATCCAACTCCCCACCCTCTACATGGCTGAGATCCCATTTTAGTGACCTTTACTGGCTCATATTCTTAATTCATCCATTCTATTCACTACCTTCACTAATGAACTTTTCAGCATATTTCCTCAGCAATTTCGTCTGAAGTTGGCAAATGAAAATGACTTACTGTGTTACCTTCCCACAAAATTTCTTCCTTTGATCAGCAACCTTCAATCCCTTGAAACAAAGGAGTAATTAATGGTAGAAATTTCTAGGACTAAGGTAGATAGGACATGCATATTTCTAAATATCATATATGCTAGAGACAGAAGAGATATTTTTTTAAAATACATTCTGTCATTCTCATGATTGAAAACTCTGATATTTACTCCACTACTTCCCCCTCTGGGAAGGAAGAGTACAAAGTTTTTCACATCCCCTTCCTCTAGAGGTTGTCTAGCTTTTACCTAAATACCTCCAGTAAGAGAGATCTCATCAATAACCAATGTCACACATTCTATAAACAACACTATAAAGTAATAAAGCTTCATGTTGAGGCCAAATCATACTACCTGGCTTTTCTATACACTGACTCAAGTTTTGCCCTCTGAATAACAGATATCCAGTCATATTTTCTTCTGTCTGGTCAGACTTCAAATATTGAAAGACGACTATAATGTCTCATCTTTTCCGAACTAAATATCCCCAAATCATTCAATCATTCCTGCAAAGACATAATATTATATCCTCTTACCATACGTTTTCATAATTTTTTATTTTTTATATTGAGGTACACGGAAAATGCACAAATCTTGGTGTGCCACTTGATGAATTCTGATATGTGTATACATTCATGTGACCATTGCCCAGATCAAAGATATCAAACATTCTCATTGATTTTTTTTCCCCCTTCACCTATTTCAACCCTCTCCCTAAACCCCTCCTCCATGGCAACCACCAGTCTGTCTCTGTTTATGAGCCTGTTTCAGTTTTGTTTGCTTGTTTATCTGTTCTGTTTTTTAGAATCCACATATAAGTGAAATAATATGGTATTTGTCTTTCTCTGACTTATATCAATAACATTTAGGTTTTTCCATATTTTGGCTATTGTAAATAATTCTGTGATAAACATAGGAGTGCATGTATCTTTTTGGATTAGCAATTTTGTTTTCTTCAGGTAAATCCCAGAAGTGGAATTGTTGGGTCATATGCTATTCCTATTCTTAGTTTTTTGAGAAACTTTCATATTGCCTTCCATAGTGGCTTCATCAACTTGCAGTCCCATCAACAATGTACGAAGGTTCATTTCTTTCCACATCCTCACCAACATGTATTTCTCCTCTTGTTGATGGCAGCATTCTGACTGGTTTGAGGTGATCTCTCACTGTGGTTTTGATTTGCATTTCCCTGATGATTAGTGATCTTTTCTCGTGCCTGTTGGCCATCTGAATGTCTTCTTCCGAAAAATGTCTGTTCAGGTCCTCTGCCCATTTTTTGATCAGATTATGTTTTATTTTGGTGTTGAGTTATATGAATTCTTTATGAGTTCTTCAATGTACTTTGGTTCAACATTTCCCAAATGCTGGTCTTTTCAGTTTGTTAAACTCAAATTCTAGGCCCCACCCACATAGATTATGATCCGATAATTCTGGGGTAAGACTTGGCAATTTACATTTTTTATTTTTTTCTCAGTAAATTCTGATGCAACTCAATGCTCTAGATTAATATGGTGTTCTGAACAAAATTATATTATAGTTGAAGACTAACCAGTTCAGAAAAAAAGAATTATTATCTCCTATTTTTCAAGTACTACACTCCTATTGTAGAGTCCAAGGTGGCATCATAATTATTAGTATTAACCATTTTCACTACATTAGCAAGCAAGGAGTCTAGGGGGTAACTATACCTTTTTCTTATGTCCATGCCATTGGGCAGTTCTACCAAGGTTTATTACTGATAAATAATTATTTTTATAGCTTTTCATCTTAAATGAAACCTGAATTTAGATTTTTCAAATCAAGAAATGTTCCACTAAGGAAAAGCAGACCCTGAGGTAAGATATGAGTTTTGGCCAGCTTGGGCTCATAACAAAATGCCATAGACAGGGTGCTTCTTAACCAATGGAAATTTATTATCTAACAGTTCTAAAGGCTGAAAGTCCAAGATCGGAGTGCCAGCAAGATGGGGTTCCAATGAGAGTTCTCTTTCTGGCCTGTTAATCTTTTCCTCACATTTTTTAAATTAAGGTTCAAACTCCCCAATATCAAGTAAGCTTCTAGAATTAGCTCTGACTCTCCCCTGCCCATATATATTCAATAAGCATTTAATTGGTTTTGGGTGCTCACATTTAGTATCAGTTTTCCAAGAATAAAAAACAATTTCTCAAATTGTTTAGGAAATCACAGAATTGGGTTTTGTCTCTTCATGTAGTAGGTGATCAATGAATGAGAAATTATTCAAAGGTAGTTAGTAACTTTTTCTACTGTCATTCTCAAACCTTAACTTCTCATTTTTTCAAAAAAATTTATTAAACACTTAAGAGGTGTCAGGCACTGTGCTAGACACTACAAAGTAGCAATAAAGAAGATGTATGTGCCCTCCTTTGCAGAGCTGAAAGCCTGGAGGGGGACACATGTATTAAACAAAGAATCACAGAGATAAATATACAATTAAAATTGTGATAGATATTGTAAAAGAAACATATGATGACAGATTATAATAGGGGCCTGATTTAGATCAAGATTCTGGGAAGACTTCTCTGGGAAAGCTCTTTTAGGAGGAACCTGAATAATGAGCAGGCAGTAGTCAGACAAAGGGACAAATTCCAAGCAGAGGGAACAGGATGGGAAAAGGCCCCAAAGCAGTAAAAAGCCCAGCCAGACCCTCTGAAGAAATGAAAAATGGACATGTGGCTAAAATGAAAGGGCAAATGTATCATGATGAGGCTGGAGAGTTGAGATTTATTCTAGATATATTACATAGACACTGAAGAGCTATGGCAGAGAACACTGCACTTTTAGATACTTCAGGGCTACTATGTACAGAATGTGTTGGCGGAAGACAAGAGGAAATAGAGAATCAAGTTTGGAAGCCTCCATATTACATAATTCAGGGGAGAAAAAATATTTGCTAACACTATAATGATGACAGTGGATATCTGAAGAAGTAGGCAGGTTCAGAGTATATTTTGGAGAGATACTCCAGAGGAACCAAAAGGGAGGTGTAGAGCTTGACAGGCATTTGGTTTCATACAATATCTACAAAACTGTATTTTCTATAACTGCTAAGACTCACAAAGATATCTTGATACCTAATCACCCCTTTACCTTTTGTTTAATCATTCTTTTCATGTAGAAGCTCAATTTGCTTGACTTTGCACAACACCCAGCATGGCATGATATCTATATTATGGTTTCTTAAATTCATTTGACAAAGTTCTACCGGACAAGATTCTGGGGTTCTAAAGGAGTCGGAATTTAAAGTATTGAAGAAGAGTGTCATTAATTCAGTTCCAAAGAACAAACCTGACATTCTCTTTAAATGGCATTTTTCCCCAAAAGTTAATATCAACTTTGAGGAATTAAAACGTGAGCCTCATAAAATTAACTGAATTACAAGCTTCTGGCAACCACCAATAGCCCTGACGTCAGTGAAATACATCTCTAAATTCACAATAAGAAAGAATTTAAATCTACTTTAATGCTGTAAGATTTCTGTATGAAACATGCAGGAATTCCAAATACACAGAGTATTCATAGAATGAGGTTGCAAAATAAAAATAGTTTAATAGTCAGATTCTGACTGCATTTGAATATGGGAATATAAAATTCTTTGGTCCTACGCTATACACAGAAAAAAACAACAGGGGAAAACAGTTAGTGTTAAAGTCCTATAACATTCTTTAACTTCAAAAATCATGCTAACTTTTCTCTCTCCAAGAATGTCAGTTGAAAAAGAAACAAATTGAATTATATAGCTGCAGATATTCTTTCCTATTTTCTTGTTAGAAAGGGGATATTTAAAAAAAGAAAATAAGGGGTAAAACCTAGTCAAGAGGAAAAAAATCCCAAAAGGATTTATATATATAAAGATCCTATCTTCTCTCTTAACCATCATTCCTATTTCTTCCTTGATCATTTTCTTCATGGCCAATAAGCACTAACCTAGTGTAAAATAGTGTAGGAAAAGTATGTGCATGTATGATGGCTAAAACACAAGCTGCACCTATTTTGGGTGTTTTTATCATTAACTGCTGTTGCATAAACTGAACATACAATGGGCTGTGACACTGGATAAATCATTTGTTTCCACTTGTTATTGATGACATTTCATAACTCGTTTGGGGCTCTGCTTTGCCCCGTCACTCGTGAGTTATGAGGTCATCAATCATGACTGGGAATAAATGATTTATGTAAGTCACCCTGTTGTATATTTGGGTACAGTCTACAGTAAAACACACACTATTGATTTCTAATATCATTGCATTATGTTTGTCATGTGTGTTTGTGAGACTCTGATCTTGTGTCATCTGCTACAACTGAGTATGAAATGTTAAAATCATTTATGAGAAAAGAAATGCACAAAAATGATTCAGAGAACTCCTGTTTATAATTAATATCTTGCTAAATCAGTTTTAATGGTCTCCTTGAATTTCTGTTCCATACAGAAATCTTACTCACGGCTTTAAAGTGCATTTAAATTCTTTCTTATTGTGAATTTAGAGATGTCTTTCACTGGCATTAGGGCTATTGGTGGTTGCCAGAAGCTTGTGATTCAGGTCCCCTCTAAAGAAAGGGGAGTTGTAGTTAAGGATATGAAGTCAATATATAAGACCATAATTAGGAAACAGAAAAAGACTAAGAGAGACCCTTTGAATAGACCCTTGAATAAGACCTTTTGCCACCTTGAATAACCTACGGAGGTACTGAGGACACATCTCCCACTGAACATTTTGTATTGTGTATTACACTTAGGATCAATGGCTTAGTAACAAGAATATCACGAAAACATGATAAAGCTTCTTCCAGCCACTTTTAGGGAGTAAAGAAGTTAGAGCATGGAGCAAAATCTGATTCCTTTCATTGATGAAAGCTCAGCCCCTTTAACTATAACTCCGGATGAATTTGAAAAGAATCCACAAGCTCCACAAGCAAGTTTAATTAACATATTAATTGAAGAAATATAAAGTGATCAGGACAATATTCTTATTTGAATGGAGTTCTTTTAAAAGGATGTGGCATTTAAGAAACTGGACATTTTTTCTTTGGCTTCCTTTCTATTTTACCCGCCAACTGACTTCCGTTTCTTTTTTTCCTGATGAGCTTAAAACTATAAACATGGCTTAAAAAAAATAAAAGTATAAGAAAATGCAAAGAAATATGAGGGAGGCAATCAAAAAACATATTGAAAATCAAACCTAGAATAACAGCATCAAAAATCCAGGAACTTCCAGCTATTTGCAATTACAAGAGTAATTGCTATTTTAACATGTTTTGCTTATTCCAAAGAAACTCTAGTTCATAAGCTGAAATTCAAGGAGTTTAAATCACAGCAAAATCTTTCAGGAGCTGATCAGGACTAAATATACAATCAAAACAACCTATTATCTACATGTTTTAGTTGATTAAAAAAATAAGTACCTCTCTGAGCAGTACTACATAAAAGCTGTTGACCAGCTTGCGTTCAATTTCCAGTGATAATAAAAAAAACAACTATTTAATCTGAAGTATAAAATATTTAGGTCAGATATAAAGAAAAAATAAAGTATTAAATACATTAACTATTGAGAATAGTGGTAGAATTTTCTTTGGAAATTTTTAATAGTAATTTCACTTTTTAGAATGGTTTAGGATTATCCTAATCTAGTGGCCAAGGGTTGCATCATAAATTCAAAACGATTTCTCAAAATTGCTTTCAATGCTTAATTTTATGATGATACTAGTTAAGTAAGAGCTCTGTTTTAATAGAGCAACAGTGTAAGAAGATCGGGGATTTCAAAAGTAAGAGTTGGTAGCTTTTATGTTTAGTAAGATGATATATGAGAAAGTGAGTCAGAAGTCCAGGGTTTAGCTAAAACTCATTAATTTAAGTCCAATATTATTTTAAAACATTTCATTTTTGAATTTTTATTCCAAGTGCTTTAAGTAAATATAAGATTTCTTAACCTGCGAGGTTGAATGGGATTTAAGAGAGTTCAGGAACTACCTAAAATTGTATTTAGAAAGTGTGTATGATGAGCACATATGCATGTTTCTGGGGAGATAGTTCATAACATTATTAAACTTTATTCAGAGTCCAGGTTCAGAAACAAAAGAAAAAAAAGGATGACAAACCAGTGATTCCAGAAGCTGTCATTCACAGTCACGCCTATTATCCATCCTTCCAAATTGCTTATAAAATTCTATTTTTTAAACCATGCTCTTTCTCTCTCTGTCTCTGTCTTTGTCTGTCTGTCTGTCTCTCTTTTTTTATTGCTTTCTGCCTCTGATGCCCTTGATTCATTTTGGCAATTGGTCAGAGGAAAGTACTTAAACTCAGTGACTAATTTTGCTATAATACAAGTGTCTATGGATAAAATTTTGGTTATAAATTGAATACTTTGAACTTGCCAACCAACCTCACTTTTCTCTTGGGTGAAGATATCAAATAAATGTGATTTCCTTTCTCCAACACACATAATCAAAGAGTAGCTGCTACTTAAATGTAGCAACTCACATATAGAATCAGAGCAGTCAGTTAAGAAAAAAAAATTCTTTTAAAATTTGGTAAAACTTGTAATGTTTTAATTTCAGGTTTTACATTTTTAATGATAAAATGTGATGAGATGTAGAAAGTTTATCATTTGATATAGGGAGGCTACAGAGAGAGGTAGGCAGTATAATCAGGAAGCATCCTTGCAGATTGGTACAGCTAAGTGATGCATGATCAATTCAGGATATTTTGAAAAAAGAGAAAGAAGGGAAGAAGGAAGGGAAGGAGGGAGGGAGGGAGGAAGGAAGGAAGGATGGACGGCGAAACTGGGTATAAACCTGGTTTAATCAGTTTAGAGCTGGTTTAAGGAGCTTGGTCCTCAAGCATTAGAAATGCTGATGGAGCCACAGCTTATATATTTAGTTGTGTACCAGGTTAGGTATGAGGAGACTGGGGACTAACCCCCGCTCTGCTTCTGACTCACTGAGTGACCTCAAGCCAGTTAACCCATCTGTTGTTTTTCAGAAGATGCTGACTTGGAGACGGCCTGGCAATCACTGTGCATCAGTGGGGTGACAGTCCCAGGAAGAAGCCTGGGGCAGGAGAGCTTCCCTGTAAGGAAATCAGCCTTCACTGCTCTGCCCTGTCACGTCAGCGCCACTGTCTTTTCAGGGGACTCCCTGCCACTGCTGCTCCCTGTTCCAGAACACCTCATACTGCCGAAGCCACTGCAGGGGGTCACCTTTAACAGACAACCTCATTTTCAAATTTGCAGACCACTAAATCACATGAAGCAGGGCAAGGGTAATTTTTTTAAGGCTGCCAAAGAGGTGCAAAGAAAAGTTGCCTGTCTTGGGATGAGAGAATGACAGCAGGAGCCTCGCTTTGGAATGATTGGAAAAGAAAGTAGATCAGAAAGCAGCGTCTTGAGTTTGAGAATTATTTAGATTTTAAATTGTGTTTTGCTGTACATCAAATTGGTTAGATTCCATGAATCTTCTAAGACTTTGATCCAGCCCATTTCACATTTATAAATTAAAAAGCAGCTTTGGCAGTGAAAATCATATAAGACATAACAAGACAGCTTTGAGGGGCATACAGACAGATTTAGCCTAAAGGCCCATCTGCTTGTCCAGTGTCTGATACCAACATGTTTGTACTTTGTGAAAATATACTCAATCCCTATAATGTTAAACATTCTTCAATCCAGAGGCATGCATTCATAAAACAGCTATAGATCTATGTTCCTTTATACTGTATCATGTTTCTGAATCCAGTAATAATTTATTGCACTGGAATTAATGTCCTTATATAATTAAGAAAACCCACATTTAAGAATACTAAAAGTGCTATACAAATGCAGACCAGTTAAAATATTAACTGGTTGTCAAGCAGAGTTAAAATAAATGAGTCGTGTCATATGTTTGAGAACCTAACATATCCATGATGGTTACTCACCCTGAATTATCATGCTGAAATGAGAACAAGTGTGGAAGAAGAGAGGAAGGGGGCTGAACATTCATATCTAGAATGTAGACAACAGTATATTTCGCTGTGCAGGAATTTTAAAAAAGAAAAAGTCACTGATCACCTTCTATGTAAATGGAAAGTTTAAATCAAAATATTACCCATCCAAACTATAGAGACTAGACCAAACAGTGTCCTTCAGCGTAGGACACTTGAGTGACTTCCCAATGCCACCATGGATGTGCAGGGCTTCATCAACAGGGTGTGACAAGCACTGCTATTCTCCAGATAGTGCTCACTGCAGGAACGCTGACATAAATCAAAAATCCTGGCCTATGTTCCCTGTAGTCACTGCTGCTTAATCTGCTTACTCTAACCCTTTCCACCTTTACACAGGGTCATCTCTCCATGAAACTGACATATTCTCCTTGCAAAAATCTTTTCTTTCATGAAGGTTTATAAATGCCTTATTGATTTTTTTCCACACAAGTCCAGTCAACTTCAGACTTTACAAGAAGAGTTGAATAAAGTGGCTTAACCCCACTGCTGTTTCCCTGCCTATGTAACTTAAGTGCCACTACACAGTTAATTTTAGTTCTACTAACTGACCTGGTCAGAGGATAGCCACTGTCAGACTCAGAGTCCCCAAAGGACAAAGACCTTTCTGTGCTCCTGCCTGACTACAAAGTTGCAAAATGATTGGCCAAATAACTGTATGGCTGGCTTGACTCTCCTCCTGGTCTCAGCCCTACACGATAAGAAAAGAATTTGATGCAACTTCTGAAAACATCTTTTGATATCTATCTTTTCAACAAATCAATCCAAAAATTTGTGTCATATATACTTTGCCTTTTTAAACATATTAGAATTAAGGTTATAAACTTAATGTTTTTGTTTCTGATTTCATTCATAATTTTTTCACAATTTTTGAGAAAATATTTTATCTTTTTTCATTTTTATTATTTTATTATTACTATAGGTTATTAAAATTTCATGCTTATTCAGTTTTAATTCTTATTGTATTTATATCACTCCATCCATAATTTTGTCTTAGTCTCCACTTTCTTTCTTTAAACAAAATGAAGAGTTTTCGCAAATGATCTTGCATTGAATTTTTCCTGCTATAGAAATATAGTATAAGGCAAAAAACAGTATCAGGCAAAAGAAATTGCACACTATATAGAGTGAAAAGTAGTAAATAGGTTTACATAGTTGCAAAGTTTCTACATTTTACTTAAATTAATATAATATTAACACTAAACTGTAAAAAATTAATGATGTGTATTGTAACCCCTAGAGTAACTATTAAATATAAATAAAGGGAATTCTAAAAATTCTAAAAGCATTTCTGTATTCCAAACTAAGAGAGCAAAGGAGGAACAGAGAAATGAACACCAGAGGGGAGAAACAGAAAACACATTTATAAATGATGACCTAGATCCAAAGCCATCAGTAATTACATTAAATGTAAGTAGATTAATAATTGCAATTAAAAATTGGAGGTTGTGTGAATAGACTTTATAATAAGCAAGACCCAAGCCTATGCTGTCTATTTTACATGTATATTAAATATTAAGACATCAACATTTTAAAATTAAATGGATGGGGAAAGATTTACCATTTAAACAGTCAGCATAACAAGGTTAAATTGGCTATCACAGCAACTTTATTTATTATAATAGACAAAAACTAGAAAGCCTACATTCTGTCAAAAGGGGAGTGGATAACAAAGTTAGATTGATCTACACAATGAAATACTACTTGGAATAAACAGGAACTAACTACTGATATACCTAAGAGCATGGATAAATCCTGGAAAACATTTTGCTGAGTGAAAGAAGTTTTACACAAAACAGGACATACTGTGTGATTCCATTTATATTCCATTCTAGAACAGTAAAATTAATCTGTAGTGGAAAATATCAGAACAGGAGTTGTTTCTAAATGGGTTGAGATGGGGATTGGACAAGGAGCAAAAGCGAATTTTCTAGGGTGATGATGCTGTTCGCTAGCATGATCCTGGGGGTGGCTACACAGACTGGGGAATGCTTACAAGAGTAGATGCAGCTGTCAAAACTCAATGGAAGTACACTTAAGAGTTGTGCATTTCATAGTATGTAAATTTTACATCACAAGAAAAAATGTGAGCAAGGAGAGCACCTGTTAGGTGTTCAGGAGAAAGTGTACTGATGTCTGCATTTTCATTTGAAATGCATTAAAAAATAAATATATTGGAGAATTTAGGAATAACTAGATGAACAGATATGGGACAAACCAGTATAGTGAACTGCTAACAGCTGCATCTAGATGGTAGTTAGATAGTGATTGCTGTTAAGATTCTTTCAACTTTTCCATATGTCTGAAATTTTTCTAACCAAAAGTTGGAAAATTACATATTAAAATAAAAATTTAAGGATAAAAGACAAGGAGGAATATGCATAGGGCTAAACTGTATCTGCTTTAGTTTTAAAATGAGAAGAAAATGGTTTGAAGCAAATAACAGCAAAACATCATTTTAAAGACCCTAGAGTAGGATTTATTGGTATTAGTTGTATTATTCTTTCTATTTTATTCATATTTTTCTTATTTTTTGTAGAATGACTGTAACATGGAAGAGAATGAAGAATGGACTGAATCCTGGCACAAGGCATTTTAATCTCCTCTCAGTTACTAACTGGCTATGAACCTGGTGTAAATGATAAAAATGTCTCTGGGCCTCGGTTTCTTCATTTTTAAAATAAGAGAGTTGAATTGAAGATCTTTTAGAGATTCATTTTTTCTATACAATTCTATAAACTAAAATAGGCAAAAATAAATAGAAGTGCATATTTAAGAACTGTCTCCTGAGAAAATGTTATACATGATCTAAGTACTCAAAAAGTTAATTATTCAAGTGGTTAGAGAACAGTTTTGTACATAAGGGAGTCACAACCTTTATGTTGTTACTCAAACTCAATAAAGTAATATATAAATAGAGGGGAAATCTTATCACTGAAGAACCCCAATCATGGAAAGAAAAGGGAGCAAAGTTTAGTTTTGAAGACAAGATTTCTACTATTTATTCTTCCAATAACTTGGGGTCTTGAAAATTCCATTTTAGCCTCATTTTTTCATCCTTCCAGTATGAAAATGAGAGCCAGTGACTTTTAAGAGCACTGCCAGTTCTAAGATTCTAAGATTATAATTCTATTTGGGTTAAATATCAGTGAGTATGTATTACTGAACTTTTACCTATCCTCCCATAACCATTAGTACCACTACCTAAACATTATACTTAGGATAAAGGTGAAATGTTTACTGTATAAAATCTTTGAAGAGTGTTATTATAGTAGCATCTCTTGGGTGCTGATGTCATACCCTATTTGCATACAGAAAGGGCACACAGATGTCATTTTAATAAAGGAGAGTTGGGGCAAAAGAGAGAAACTGGTGTAGTTAACATCAATACTTACCTGCTTCTTGGTAATTCCTTATCTCTTTAAGGAGTTAACTGAGCTTAAAACACTATTTTTGGTTATCAGCTAAATTAGACATTTAAGAACTGTCTTTCTTGACAAAATGAAACTTATATAATCTTTTTTTAAAAATGAGTAAAGGAAGGGGAGGAAGAGATTTCTATCCTTGAAATTCCTAAACTCTCTTATCCAAGCAACTTACCTACATCTTCACAATTATAATTCTTTAGAAAAAGAAAGGCTGTCAAAAAAGTAACAACTACTAATACTTTATAAAAAAGGCAGCTTTTCCCCTTGGAGCAATGCTATTCCCAATTATTTCTTATTCTGTGAACATCTTATTTTGGATAATACATTACTAAATCCCATTTTGTAGGGCAACATTTCTTATCTGACAACATATCTTTCAAAGTTTCTAATATCAACTCCTTTCTCAAAAATTGAAATACATGTGACATTTGTGACAATATGGATGGACTTAGAAGTTATTATGCTAAGTGGAATAAGCCAGGTGGAGAAAGACAGATACTACATGATTTCACTTATATGTGGAATCTAAAAACTAAACTAAACTAAACTAAATAAACAAAACAGCAATAGACTCATAGACATTGAGAAGGGACCGGTGGTTACCTTGGGGGAGAGGTTGAGGTAGGAGGGTGAAATAGGTGAAGGGAATAAAGAGACAAAATCTCAATCATAATATAAATTAGTAAGGGGAATGAAAGTACAGCATAAAGAATATCATCAATAGTTCTGTAACATCTTTCTATGGTGATAATAACTACACTAGCTGGCGTGAGAATTGAATAATGTATGTACCTGTCAAATCAGTATGTTGTATACTTGAAACCAATATAATATATTGTATATCAACTACACTTCAGTTAAAAAAAAAGCTAATGAAAAAATTGAAAATATGTCTATGGAGAGATTTATCTTTTTAGATCTACAATGTCATATTGAGACTTTTGCTTTTTAATTAGACTGGGGGCAATTTCTTCTTTTTCTTCTTCGCCTCCTTACCACTTCCTGAGTTTTTCTCTTCCTTTCTTTTTATTCCTCATTTGATTTTTCTCTTTTCTTATACCTAACTTATGTTTATTGTTTCTCAATGTCCTATATGGCTAACACTTAAGTCTTCCCCAACGGGGTCTAGTAAGAATGCATTCCATTGTGCAGAAAAGCTTTTGCCAAGGAAGCTAAAGAGAAAACAAAGGATCTGAAGGAACAAATATATTTTTCTGTCATTATGTGCCTAAAAGGAAACTGCCACCTAGGAGAAAATCTATTTAGTTCTCCAGTATAACTAATTATGCATGAGTTTAGAGCAGAATCCTTATTGTTCAAAGAAACCGTATTATGCCATAGAGTAGAGCCACCTTTCATTTTTAAGAATTGATAAAAGCTTCATGTAGGTGTAAAGTCCATTTATCCATTGTACACATAGTTTTATATAAACTTAAGGCCCACAGAGCATTAGTAGCAGCCACATCCAATAGATGTCAGGCAATAACAGTGGACCTCCAGGTTTTGCTTAATATTCTACATGTCCATCTCTATTTAGTCTAAATGCATTTCCAAAAAAATGTGGATACACTTCTATACCACTGTGTTTATGCACCATCCCCTGCCCCCACCGGAAATAAACGTAACAATAGACATTAACTAGAATGGGGGGGGCGGGGGGAGGAATGTGTTGTTTGTTTCTCAAGGGACAGGCAGAACCAAATTAGTTGGCTCTCCCAGAATCACTCTTTAAAGTGTAAAAAAGAAAGTTATTATTTCTGCAGCTTACATTTCTTTGAGAGAGAGCAAAAGGAGCCGTATTTCCTGTGTTTCTCATATGGCTTTAAGCTGTGGATGGTCAGGAAGGAAGAGGAACATGAGGAGATGGAGAGTTGGCATGAAGACTTTTTTCAAGGAGTATTTGAAAGGCCATGAGATTTCTGGGTTATCCATAACATAGATGAAACAGTTGCCTGTCTTCTATCCCCATTCCTTACAGATATATCCACTTTAAAAAGGGAAATTCTGGTGCCTCTACTACACAGTGAAGGATATCAGTTGTTATCCCAGACAGAGCTCCTTTAACCCTCCCTATAGTCAACAGTACTAAAGATAATTTCTCTATTCCATTACTTTGAAGCAAAGAAGATAGGAGAATAGTAGAAAAAAGTGGCATAGGGTGTTTAATGTGGCTGCAGGGCCTGTGGGTACAGGTGAGGCAGGAAAGGAGGCTGCTAATCAAACTAGAGCTGGGAATGGCCTTTCCGGAGGAAGTTGCCAGATCCCTTCCAAACTGGTAAAGAAATCCATGCTAAATAGCAACTGTCCTCCTGAGTAGCTGAAGGGACTGATCACCCAGAAGAGGCTACCAAGGACGAGGCATTCTTTCCATTGTACCAGGAAGCTGGAATCTACTAGGAGTTTCTTTTTTATCGTCTTTTTCATGATATCGGATCCATAATACTTTTACTAGACATCTTTCTCTTTCCTCCCCACTGTTTTCACAAACAGTTCCACAAGAGAAACAAACAAATCATATGAAGGGAGCTAATTATGGATCTGAAAAAAACAAACAAGGCCATTCTTGGAGACATGCAGAATCAAAAAGATAGATTGCTTGAAATGTTGTATCTTCCTATGGTAAAGTGAAACTATGCTGAATACTCCTAATAACAAATTAAATAGAATACAACAGGAGCATTTACAGCCCAATTATATTATTAATGAAAAAATAAACTATTCCCTCGGTGTCATAAAGTGCTGTTTTCCAAATAGAATGTGCATTTTCCTGGTATATAACTATGCCTTCTAAACCATTTCCTTTCTGAAACATGCTGTTAAAAAGTGACTATTGATAGAAACTGTGTTTAAAAATTCTTAAGACACAGGTTAGTAGGTGAGTTGTACTCCAAAAATAAATCTTAAAGAAAAGACTAGACACATTGCAAAAGATAAGAGACTCATGATGGCAGCATTACACAGCCAAAATGCATATATAAAATTTCTTTCTATTTTCCTCCATATGGGCAAATAAAATATGGTTACATATGAAATTTAATTTTTATTGTCTTTCTAGTCACAGGTTAGCTAATCCCTGAGGCATGTGGCCCTGCTCTTAATGGGAAGCACAGAATGAAAGCACTTTTCAGACTCCTGTCAGGAAATAGAATCTTGAACTCACCACTACTTGACACAAATTAAAAGCTGGGGTTCATAGAAATGTCATTTGTACAGAGCTGTCTAAATTTTACAGAGTCCTGCTGTTTCTCTAGCCTTTGTGACATCTATTCCTGGATTAGGTTAGACCACCAGACATAGCCTGAACTTCCTGACCACCTGCAGGACTTTTCACTGCAAACATATAACTAATTGGGCAACATCAATTGCCAGGGAAATACTGTCAGTTGGATGATGGCAGGGGCTACATCTCTTACTCACTTCCATTTTCCTCCTGTCTCCAGAGAAGACACTCAACTGATGGCTACTGAATGAAGGGACAACCTTAATCTTGCTCACATTGACTTGCTTCACAGAGTGGTTACACGACATACAATTAGTTTTCATTATACTAATGCATGTGTTGAGCATTGGCTATAGTTAAGGAACATTTCTCTGAACTACACAATGTTCTCTTTTTGAAGACCCAGGAAATCAACTTCTCATGAACCTACCTACCTGGAATACAGTTTATTTTCTTGGTACTGACTCTGTGTATCTTGGAATTGTTTCCATAGTTGTGTTGGCTGTTAGAGAGCTGAGGACCATACATGCGGCCTCTTCCCAGCCAGTACATAGGGCTTCATTGTGGCCATTTGGTTGCATGGTTACACTTCATACTCCAAGCTTCGCTTCTCTGACTTTCCCTTGGCTTCATTTCCTTCACTTAGTCTTAAATCTATGTTATAAACCTTTGTAAACCACCTTAATTTCTTTTTGAATCAAGGTGGGACATCAACAGATTTTTTTTCTCCTGCACATAGAAGTTATCAACTTTGCTGGAGAAGAGAAGAGGCAAAGGAAGGCAAAATAGAGACTTTGGCAAAATAGAGACTCTGGCTGATTTTAAGAGACCTTGGGGATACTTTTCGAAAAGAAGACACTATTTCTATCCTACACTATATAATTCTAGTTTTATGTACAACCCAAGGCAATTGCACAATGTCAACCCTTTGTATTATGTTATATCGATCATGTTAATGCTACAAAATATTTAAAAATAAAATACAAAGGAAGGTAACTGGACCAGAAAATTCTTAGCAGTTACTTATAGTCTAAACATTAGGCACAAGGAAAATTGTTGAAATGTAAAAACACATGGAACACATTGGTGTTAAGCAGACAGCATGACCTCCTGCTGTTGAATTATGTTTTGAGATACAGGTACCCACCCCGTCCCCATATTCCTCTATTTCACATAGTAAATTATCAACTTTTCATGACATGTAGATTCTCAGAAGAGAAAGAAACAGACCAATGCTAGATAAGAACAAATAATCACAAATTTTGTAAAAGCTAATACTTGAGTTGAATAGTTAATGCAAAAATGAACTTACATTGTATCATAATCTGACAAAACTATAAGAGTCAGTCTGAATGTGGAATATTGTTTGATATTACTATCCCTACATCTACATATGACGTACAGCTAACTAAAAGAAACAGTGACCAAGGAACAGACACACACACCAGACTTACACACACACTGTCACCTGTCACCCAAAGAGCACAGACATCTCTGCCGCAAGAGAGCCGCGCAGCCGCGCTCCGGGCTCAGGCAGGGAACTACCGCCGGTGTGTCTCCGCACACCCATTTAATTCTGAACATCTTTATAAGGGCAGTTACCATTACCACTGCTGCCTTATCACTCTCCAGGATTGCTCTCTTTCAGTCAAGTACAAAGGTAGCCTCAATATAAGTGTTTTGTTATAAAACTGCTATTCAAATAATAAAAAAGAGTTTTAATAGTACTAAAAATAATTTACCCCCAAGGCGGCTGTATAGACTGGCAGCATGTGGACTGAGGGGCACGAACACCTCCAGCCATACTCTCACTATCCTCCTAACTCCTCTACTGCACCTGAACCCATATCTGCATGATTTTAAAGACAATTCAGGTATCACCCCATGGCTAAGATATCCAGAACCTTCTTAGCATAAGATTAAAAAAAAAAAGAAACAAACAAGAAAGTGCTTTTTAGCAATATTATCATTACTGCCCTTAAAACACATGGGATAAATTAGTTTGAGAATCAGAATCCTTCAAAGAGAAAGTTACTGTTTAGTTTATTAGTTTGAGGGCAGATAGATAAATATGTAGTGCATTTATATGCATATATATGTATACACACATGCAATGGATAACACACCACACACATATGTCATATACCCATACGTATTATATGCACATATATCACATGTAACCACAGGTACCTATATATCACATATATATATGTACACATACACGTATATCCTACACAGCTACCATGTATACATATGTATCATGTGCACAGACACATGTGAACACACATATCCCATATAGCATACATACACACACACACACACACATATAAAATCTTTACTCTATAAATGCTTTTGTTGGCATCAGGACTGGCTGTGCACTGCCACCCAGGGGCTGTGTACAACATTTTAGCACTGCTATCTTGCCAAGAGGCATTCAAAGTCATTACCAAATGCATCCTGGACAGTCCTGCATGGTAGCTGTGAGCATTCCCTTTGCCTTTTCCTGGAGCACGGGTGTTATTTCCCAAAGCGTGAATACACATTGCAGGGAATAAACAGAAAAGTAAGAGTAAAAATACCACCAAACAAGCAAAGGACTACCTAGAAGGAAACACACGCACTATACTGACAAGGCCGACAAGAAGGAATGAGCAAGCGAGGAAAGGGGAAGGAGGGGGTTTATCAGGGCTTCATGCCCACTGCTTTGGGTAGATATCCTTCCTTGCAACAATGAAGACAAATAAAGTACAAAGAAGGGACAAAGCAGCAGATTACAGACCTGGCCAGTGTTTGATGAATGGCACTCTACTTCCCTCGGCTTATTGTGTACTTCATACCTCACTCCTGAATATGGAAGAGAATTTTATTAAAGATTTAGCCACGGTGGTGGTGGTGACTAGCTCACAGTAATTTTCCTACAAAGTAGTTTAATCTATCACAGGGCAGACAGTGCACCTTCGTACCATGTATCATATCTGTCTATTGAGTAAGTGCTATCCAAATCCAATTTCTTTTCATTTTTGGAACCTGTGATGCATATTCAAGATACATTTTCGTTTTGTCTTTGTCCTAAATTGGGTGCTGTATAAAAAGGGAGGTGGAGGAGGGGATGTATTAATAAAAAGAAAATCTTCTCTCGATGGTTTCTATATCATCCGGGTTGTTTTTTGTTATTTTACAAAAATAAACTGCATACTTTCAATGGCAGGTAATATTAGTCCTATGGAGAGTTCCCAAGACCTCTCATATTTATGGATATGAATATGAAGCATTGCACCACTGATTATGGAATGAACTTGGAAAATCATTACAGTCAAGTTCCAGTTTTTTGCTTTGTGGAGCACACAGAGGTTGCTCCATTCAATAATGAGATGACTTGTGCCATAATAGGGAGACTATTTGGACCAGAATCACTCAGCAGTTCATTATGTGGTAAAATGTAAATCCCGAAGGGCCATAAGGAATGTACCTGCAGAGTGCTCTGTTACGGAATCCCAGAAATTAGCAAAGCCCTGTGAGGTCCCTCACTTTACCTGCTCCTGGTATCAGAGTGCTCTTGGCAAAGTACTTTCAAATAGAGAACCCATGCTCCTGTTGTGAGATTCTGTTATTTCTCCTTTCAGAGCATCACTTTATTTCACTATAATGGATTGTTTTCTAACCTGACAACTGTTTCCTTTAAATGTTACTAGTCTTTTGGTAACAAATAAAGAATTCTGCTCTTACCCAATTGTAGCAAATCCTTCACACTGCTGTTATATCCTGTCTACAGACTCTCTTTAAAACTGACCCTATACATATTTTGTTTTAACTCTAAGGCTTGTTAGCAAATATTGTGGCAAGCAAAATTTACCTTTAGAATGACAAACTATTATTGTCTTAGAGTTCCTCGGAGGGCCAAGATCCCTGACACAGTCAGTTCCTATCTACTAGCAATTTAAAAGGTATATCTCATCATGTCCAAGCTATTTCGACCCTCAGCAAATTGGATCTTTTCTTTGTTGGTCCGAGATAAAAACACAAGATTTAAAAAAAATTAAAAGTAGTTTTTTATCAGGAAAAATTTGAGCCCTGGCCCCAACTTTGTCTAAGTACTTCTATTTAAAGATGTGAAAATAATTGAATCCCAGAAGGTAATTTGTCTTTATGGTCTAAATGATTAATTTACAATTAGACAGGAGAGAACAGATTTTAGATCTACAACACCTAGTTTCAGACCCTTCCTCTGCTGTTAAGTAGCCCTGTGACCTTCAATAAACCACTAGCTTTCTGAGACTCAGTTACTTGTCTGTAAAATGGAAATAAGAATACTGAGTCCGTGTGTTTGTTACAGGAATCAAGATAAAGTATTTAAAATGCTATTATCACAATGGCTGGCACACAGTAAGTGCTCAATAAACAATATCAATTAGTCACAAAACTGACCTAGAAACCACTGTTCAATGGGATTTCTTTAGTCACATTCACTCATACCACCTATCATCTCTCCTTCACCTGTATATTATGAATCAGTGCTTATAATAAAGACAAAATTAAGCCCAAATCTAAAATTAGGTGCAAGATAATAACTTATCAAAATGATCAAAATTTATTACAACTAAAGATGTTTTTAAAAGTCTGATCATAGAAATTAGTAGCAGTTAGATATGAAAAATTTAGCCCTGGGATTGGGGTAATAGGAATATTGGAAACATTGGAATCACATTGGAAAGAATCTGATTTTTCATTAGCTTCCTGAAATAGATTGAGAATAAAATGTTGTAGAAACACTTTTTAACATAAGTTAATACTGTTATATTGTCTATGCAAGTTTGTTTCAAAATAAAATGTATTTTTCATATTCTAAAACTAATACATGTAGTAAATAAAATTTTCAAAGTACAAAAATAAAATTATTCACAATCTTACTATACATATATAATTGTTTTTAGTATCAGTGAAAAATCTTTAAAATATTTAAATATATATTTTATAGTCTTTTCATATAAAATTAGGTTCATCATACAATGTTATATATATATATTATACACTATGTTATATCCCACCTTTTTTCCCAATTATAAATAGCATTTTCCATATCATTATATTCTCTTGAAAACATAAATTTTAAGTTGCATACTATAGGGATTTTG
This sequence comes from Smutsia gigantea, assembly GCA_032199065.1. Lineage (NCBI taxonomy): Eukaryota > Metazoa > Chordata > Mammalia > Pholidota > Manidae > Smutsia > Smutsia gigantea. The sequence continues at coordinate 7,784 of JAVSCE010009484.1, read as the reverse complement.
CCAGTACTTTAACTTCTCTCTTAATCTAAAATATTTATACTGTTCTCAGCAACTCTGCAATAAGCATCCTTTGTTTCTATGCATACCTTTTGAATTAGAATTTTCTGTCATTCACTAAACTAAAAACTCCTTATAGCCACAACTCTTGTTCAATCTCACTTTGACTTTACTGCCAGTATAGTGTGGATATTTGTTAAGAATTACTCTAGGAAATATGTTGCTATCAATTAATATTGTACAAAAACATTACCCTTTGCAAACACTATGAAACTAACTCACAACCTGGGATTCATATAATTCTGGTTTATTTATATTGTCATACAAATCTTGCATGGAAAATTTAATAATTACTGCTAAATAGGTCTCCCCTCTGGAAATTTCCTCTATAAACTACAGACTTTCAGAAATATCAATACAATCAAGATACATCCATAACCTAAACTGTTTTATTAGTCACTACAGTGGTTAGATAAGTAACATGAAGAGATAAGAAAGTTAGCAACTGGAAAAACTGTCCTATCTCATACAGATTGCAAAAATACTCCTATCTTTTAAATTCCATGTCTTAAAAAATCAAAACACTAATATTGACTCATATTTCTAATAGGTGTTTCATTTTAAAAGACCCATTTACTTACACATTTACACAATTTAGAGATTAAATTTTATAATGATAAAAGGAGAAATCCAACGTTTAAAATAATTTTGGATCTGATGTATGCCACCTGCACTGGTCTTGGAAACTTCCTGTCTGAAGATTAATTTGAGAGTAATTTTGGAGTTAGCTCATTATAGTATGTAACAAAAAATAAAACACCAAACTGTATCATGCTAAAAGAGAAAACAACCAGAAAATTGGCCATTTTTAGAATGATTGTAATTGTTCTTGGGGGAGAAACTGGACAAAAATATACCACTTTGAAGAGAAAAATGATACAGAAGGCTTTTTGTTTTTTAAAAAATGATTTAAAGTGTATGCTTACACATTAAACTAATGTACAAGATATTTCTGCTCCTCATTGCCTTCAAATTCCTTCCAGTGTGACTATTTCAAAGTAAAAGGCACTAGATTGTTTACAAAAGAGTTTTATTTTTAATACTGCTTTACTTATATTCAAAGCAGAGTATTTATAAGGTGTGAGGTACCAGTTATAATGAAAACCTTAGTGCATTCTGGAAAGCATGAATCCTTTATCTATTTTTTTAAGATGCATTCAACTAAACACAGAAGATTCTCACCAAACACGAAAATTAAGATCTACTTAACTACAGTTGTATAGAGATGATTTTGAAATTTCTAAAATAGGTTTATTTTCACACTTGTAATAGATACAGTTACCAGGGTCAGCAGTACAATTAAACAGGTCAGAAGCAGGCATTTTCTGCCCTGCCCGACTGCACCTACCACCACACAGCGCCACCTGGCATCAGGATGAAGAACTGTGTCACTGTGGCCTCTTGAATAGAGTCACTAATTGGTTCAGTACAGTGTTCTTCTGAAAATCCCCAACTGATGATGACCTCATTTTCTTCATTAAAAATGGACACATTCACATACCAAGTTTGAAAAGCTGAGGGTTTTGCTCACTTAGTTTTTGTTATTTGTACTTTATATGCATCTTAATTTAGAACATTTTATTTTCAAAGGACATCTTCACTGCAGCTGATCACAGTTGATGATGATGAATGTATATTTTTCAAAAATAATTTGTCATCACTTTTCATGGTGATCATCACAATAAGTTAATTTACAACAGTGACACAAAGAAAAATCCAGTGTTCAGCTGAGTGTAGCTGTATTGCCTCTTTGGAAAAGAAATAGCAGAAACAAAACTTAATAAATTCTCCTGTCCATATGCTTGAAGCATTCCAATTTTTATTGATATGTCTATACACACAGAAACATTCATATTTGTTCCCTAGGTATAAATCTAAACACATGGTTTGTACGTATTAACGTGAACAAAATCTTATTAAATCTGTTGACCTTTCTCTTCACAATGACTTACTTATAACCTGAATTCATGTAAACAATTAGAGACATTTACAAAACAAACACTTAAATAGAAATTATTTCCATAATCTGACTAAAAGTAATGTCACTCTTTTGAATGTAAAGGAAATTTGGGGGATCCATTGTTCTTTAGGCCTATTCAATTATCATTTGTCATCACCATTTCTTCATAGCCACACACACACACACACGGAGAGAATGCAAAGGAATTGATGATTGTCTTTAGACTTCCAGTACAACAGAGATCCCAAAAATAATACTGCTAAGTCAATGAGCAAAATGCCAAGCTGGGCTCATGTTCGTGTTTAGCTTGCGAGATGGTTCTGATTGAAGAAGGTACTAGCCCTTTCTGCATTACATTGCAGCCTTTCCCGGTCATAAAATAGAAATAAAATTTGACATCTCCCTAATTTGTGAGGCAATTCTCACTTAAAAAGAAAAGATATTCTCTTTGCTTTGTGCTTTCTAGTCTTTTCCCTTATAGCTTCTCAAAAACAAAGTTCACATTAGAAGCGATCAAAACATTCCCAGTTCCTGAATAGTTAAAATCTTTAAAAAAAATGTTTACACAGTAAACATATTATAGGGCGAAGGATACAGTACTACAGGTTATATAACCACTAGGAGACCTCTTTCCACCTCTTCCTTTAGATCCCTTACAATGATGCATGAGGTAGGAGGAAGGTCTTATAGGAAGGACATAGTTATTGGGAAATAACTTAAATCATTTCTTGCTGATGCACATTCCTTCTTCCTTCAAAGACCAGGGTTGGAACAACAGAGTTACCACATTGAAGAAGGAAAAAAAAAGGGAAACAAAAGTGATATTCATCCCAGCCTATCAGCCTAAATGTGCTTCTTCACATTGCTGAACTCTCTCCCCTCCTGATGTTAAGAAAAGTCCTTGAAGTCAGAATTGGGGAGTGCAGAGCAAAGATGGCTTATTCAGAAATCCTTGTGATCTCATTCTCACATTCAATCTTAGTGACCAGCACACTGCGGTCACCAAGCCTGAATCACAGCCTGCAGGGTTGCCCTCTGGGACTGTTCATAGCAGAGAAGTCCCACACTTGCTTGCCCTGGATAGATTTGAAAGAACAAGCTTTGTACTTTCCCCTGTATGATGTCTGTCAGTCTTTGCTGTATCATCACTACTTAATACATTCATGAGTAGAAACATAGATATAGATACGCTTCATGGAATATGCACTGAAGCTTCACATCCTCATGGCTTACCTTCTTATTCCAAATTTTTCTGTGGAAGCCAGCTGCCTTCAGTGTGACCTAGCAGCCCTTCACCTCAAGACCACTGTGGGTTTCCAGAAAGATAGGCTAGAAAATTTCACTTCCTACCAGGACCCAATAGAAAAATGAAAATGTGAGGTCACTTGTTCACAAATAATTATGAATTTGGAAACAGAACATAGCAGTAAAGAAAATATTAGGACCTCAAAGTGTGGGTCCCCATGACTGCACAGATCACACACCTGAAGACAATCCTATTCTTTTTCTTTCTGCAATCAAACTTCCTTGCTTTGACCTCATGTTAGCATCTGTTCTACCAAACCTGGAAATGGACAGGTTAACACTTATTGAACAACTCTTGAGCACTGGGAGATGCAAGTTAATGGATAAATGCTTCCCTCTTTCATCCTTCAGATGTGGAATTCTGAAGTATACTCAGGATTCTCTAGCAGAATAGAACCCTAAATACTCACAATGACACTCAGCTTAATAACACACCCTTTCTAGCTTGTTTTGTTCTCAGCTACTCACTCATGCTCCTTATGGTTACTTCCCAAAATAAACTATCTGAACAGGAGCCCTGACCTCAGGATCTGCTTTAGGAGAAAACCTAAACTAAGATGGAAAAGATGGAATAAAAGACAGATGATGGGTGAGGGTCAGAAGGAGAATATAGGATAGGAGGCTAGTTTGAAAGCTATAGCAAGAGTAACAAAGGAGATGGAGAAAAGATGATCATACATTAGAAAGCAAGACCAAAAAGACTTGGCAAGTGATTAGATATGGCAGATGAGAAAAGGAATATATATATAACTAAAATTTTTATTATTTGAATGAATAATGGATGATGGCACCATTGACCAATTTAGGGAATTACTTATATTCAAAGCAGAGTATTTATAAGGTGTGAGGCACCAGTTATAATGAAAACTTGGGAGTATGAGAATAACAAATTATCATCTCTCAGTGAAAATATGTTAGATTCTGAGAAGATGGTAGAGTAGACAGGGCCCAAATCCATCTTCTCCTAACTACACACCAAACCTACACCTACCCACAGATAATTTCACCCTCAAGAATGGAGACCACACTGAACACCTTCTGTACAACAAGGGACAGAAAGATCACACAAAAAAACAAATGGCAAGAGAGACAGAGACATGATAACTGTGGGAACGCCATCGTAGTACAGCCATTGGCAGAAGGGAGGGAAAGGAATATCGCTGAGAGAATCAGGTGTGGACTCCCTGATCTGAGGTGCTGGAAAAATGCCCTGTGCTTTCAACTGCAACTAGACCATAAGTGAAAGAACCTAAATTTTAAATTAAACATCCACCACTTGGCAAGGAAACTGTAGGAGGCAATCGAGGATCAAATTGTTAGTGCTCCTTCCATACAACTTAGTGTGGCTGAGAGCAGGATCTGGGCACACACACCAATCTCAGACATGGTCTAGGCAGTTCCTGAACCCCACCTATACCTGGGTGCCCTGCAGGAGATTCAGCAGCCCCACCTTGCTGTGTCTGTTATCTACCAACCTAGATCTCATCAGCGGTACCAGAAAGTTCTCCAGCTCAGAGGGAGGGTACACGAATCTATGGGCTGCTGCTGCCAAGGCAAATCCCTGGAGTCCACAGGAGAAAACACATGTAGGGTTGACCCATGATCATCAGCAGTACCTGGAACAGGAATTCCTCACAGCAACCCAGAGTACACAGGGGCCATGGGCGATTGCGTGTGCACAGTGTCTGATCCCAGCCGCCAGTAGGACTGACAGGCGCCAATGTAAGAATTCCCCAGAGCAGTCTGAGTGCACAGGTGCCTCTGGGGGATGTGTGCTCACACTGTGCCTGACCCTGGCCAAAAGCGGGACAGCAGGCACCCAAAATGGGAATTCCCCTGAGTGGTCCCAAGCAGCCCACAGTATTCACAGGGATACGGGTGAAGAGGCATGGGGGACTCACCTGACACCAATCTGAAAATTAGCTAGAGTGCACCCCTGACTCATCACTGAGCCACAAACATCCCCCTACCAGTGCAGAACCAACAGGTGTCCACACAGGGTCCCCTCTAATGGACCCCCAAAGCTGTACCCCCAGGAATATGCCCAGGGTGCCCCAGCACCAGGAAAAAAAAGGCCCATACTTACTAGGCCTCCAGCTTGCCAAAACCATGAGGCACATACAGTCTGTACTGGGGACTTTTCAACAAAGGCCATCCTTCAAGACTGGGAGAGTGAGCCCTTTCAACCAATCCATAGAACCAAACACACAAAGTCATACACAGTAAGGGTATGGAAGAATACACTCCAAACTACAGAACAAGAAAAAAAAACAGAAAATAAAAACTAAATGAAACAGAATTAACCAATCTACCTGATAAAGTGTTTAAAACAATGATTATAAAGATACTCACTGGACTTGAGAAAACAATAGCACAATTCAAAGCAACCTCAACAAAGAGATAGAAAGTCTAAAAAGGAACCAGAGATGAGGAACTCAACAGATGAAATAAAAAATGCACTGCAGGGAATGAACAGCAGATTAGAGAATACAGAAGAACAGATTAGTGATTTGGAGTAATGGAAGGTACCCAAGGTAAATAGCAGAAGGAGGAAAGAATTAAAAGAAATGAGAATAGGGTAAGAGAGCTCTGGGGCACCATCAAACATCCTAACATCCACATTATAGGAGTCCCAAAAGGAGAAGAGAAAGAGAATGGAGAAGAAAATTTATTTGGAAAGGTAAGAGCAGAAATCTCTAACCTGGAGAAGTAAACAGTCTACCAGGTCCAGGAATTACAAAGAGCTCCAAACAAAATGGAGATCACCATTACTAAGCCACATTACAAGAAATGTTAAAGAGATTTATTTGAGAGGAAAAGAAAAGGCCCTAAATGAAAGCAAGAAATTTAAGAAAGGAAAAAATTTCTAATGGTAAAGCAAACATATAGCAGAGGTAGTAGATCAATTACTTAAAAGATAGTATGAATATCAAAAAGACAAAAGTAGCAAAAACAATTACATCTAAATATTAGTTATGGGAATCACTTAATAACAATGTATAAAAGAAGACATTATATACATAAAACGTGGAGGAGGGGGAGTAAGAAATGCAGTGCTGTTAGAATGAGTTTAAAATTAAGTGAACATAAGATTATAGATTATTATAGTCATAGGATGCCATTTTAGAACCCATGATAACTACAAACCGATCATTCAAAATAGATACACAAAAGAGAAAGAGAAGGCAACCCAACCATAACACTAAAGAAAGTCATAAAACATAAGAGAAGAGAACAACAAAAATATGTAATAAAGTAGTAATGAATACATACATACCAATAATTACTTTAAATGCAAATGGCCTAAATAATCCAACTGAAAGTCATATGGTGACTGAATGGATAAAGAAAAACAAGACCTATCTATTTGCTGCCTACAAGAGACTCACTTCAGATATAAATACACAGACTGAAACTGAAGGGATGGAAGAAGATATACCTGCAAATAGGGACCAAAAAAAAAAAAGGCTGGGGTTGCAATACATAGACAAAATAGACTTCAAAACAAAGAGGGGATCAGTCCAAACAAGCATATATAATAATCATAAACATCTGTATACCCAACATAGAATTACTTAAACATATAAACCAAATACTAACACAACTAAAAGAGAAATTGACACCAACATAACAATAGTCAATAGATCAAGGCACAGATCAAAGAAATCAAACAGAACATGGAGACAACTGAAAAAAGAAACACAATGTTTCAAAATATGTGGGATGCAGGAAAAGCAGTTCTAAGGGGAAGTTTATAGCAATAAAAGCCAACTTCAAGAAATAAGAACAATCTCAAATAAACAAACTAACCCTACAACTAAAGGAACTAGAAAAATATGAACAAATAAAGCCCAAAATTAGCAGAAGGAGGGACATTAAATAAAGATCAGAGTGGAAATAAGTACAATAGAGACTAAGGAAACAACAGAAAAAAAAATCAGTGAAACCCAGAGTTGGTTCTGTGTGAAGATAAACAAAATAGACAAACCCTTAGCCAGACTTAGGGAGAAAAACAGAGAAGGCACAAATAAACAAAATCAGAAATGACAAAAAGGAGAATTTACAACTGACACCACAGAAATTCAAAGAATAAGTGAATTCTATGAAAAATTATATGCCAATAAATTGGACAACCTAGAAGAAATGGATAAATTCCTAGAATCATACAATCTTCCAAGACTAACCCAGGAAGAAACAAAGAATCTAAACAGACCAAATACCAGTAAAGAAATTGAACTGGTAATCAAAACACTCCCAACATACAAAATTCCAGTACCAGACAGCTTCACTGCTGAATCTATTAAACATTTAAAGAAAAGTCTATACCCATCCTTCTTAAAGTATTCTAAAAAATAGAAGAGGAGGGAATACTTCTGTACTCATTCTACAAGACTAGCAGTATTCTAATACCAAAACCAGACAAAGGTACTACAAAAAAAGAAAACTATAGACCAATATCCCT